>CM035840.1:189280288-189880706 GCA_020510985.1 Pholidichthys leucotaenia
GAGCAGAAAGCTGAGCTCTACGTGTCACTCATATCGCAGCAACTATTGCTGAGGATAAAATCTGCTGGAACACACAACTCACAATGACAACTGGGTCAAACAAAATAAACACATCCTCTCTTATTACTCGCATTGTCATCATGCATAATGTTGTTGAGGGCATTGTTTTTTTATTTTAGAGTGGAGCTTTGACAGAGATAAGCTGCTGATGAGGTGTTTTTAAAATCCAGCACCAAAAATTAAGCTGCATCTGTCACCAGCAGTGTGACCGGCTGGTGCCTTTAACACACGTGCACACAGCTGGAAGTACACACACAAATCAGTGTTGTATCAACCCAAATCCATCTCACATTTTTATGAATTTACCCATTTATAACGGTTTTCAGACTTAGACCCAAGAGCGACAAGGATGGAGTTGGTAAATTAAGACAATCTTACTGGTTATCTTACTGGTTATTAATACTGGTTATGCTTACAGGGACATCTGGAGAATCTGCCGGAACAGGATGAGGAGCCTCCAAGCTGGGGAGCTGGTTGCCAGCGTTGAGGGTGCTGCCGGGAGGTGCTGGTGACAGACTGGCCAGGCTTGAATACTGAGGAGATGGTGTGGGGAGATGTGATATAAACACGGTAAGTCGACTTACTTGTGGGGAGTGATGATGTGCACAAATCCAAGAATGTCCAAGTCCGACATCCAAAGACAGGCTGGGGTCAACACAGGTGGCAGGGTGTAGGGCAAACAGAGGTCAAACACGACAGGCAAGACAGAACACATTAATTCTTGGTAGAGCAAGGGTACAGACGGGTGCAGAGTCTGCGACCAGACAGAATGGTGGGAGAGTCTCCCTTATAAAAGGCTCCTCTTAATTAGCAACAGGTGAGGATCAGGGCTGCAAAGAGGACACTAATCAGCAGGGAGAGAAGGAGACAAACACAACAGAGCAGACAGGGATCCTTACAATTTACTTTCAGCATTTCACAGCATTTAAACATAATGTGATTTGGCCATGCAGCGTGATCTGATTCCACCGTCATCAGAAGAGGGAGGCTACGGCTTCTCGGTCATGTGGCCAGGCTGGAAGATGGGACACCGACCAAGCAGGCTCTCTTGGCCGCAACAGTCACTTAAGTGGCCAAGCAAGGATCAAGTTAAGTAATTATATCAGCTATTGCACTGCGAGTGTGATCTCAACCAAGACAAAGTGTTCCCGAACCAGAAATCATGGCTCAATGGTGAGATGCGTACCCTGCTTAGAATACAGGATGATGCCTTCAAGTCAGGAGACCAGCAGGCTAATAGAGAAGCATGCCAGTCCCTGGAGAGGGGTATCAAAATGCCAAGCACAAATATAAACAGCGTATTGAGGAAAACTTTGAAAAGAATAACACCAGGAACATGTGGCAGACAATCGAGAAACTGGTTACAAGGAGAGGCAGATATCAGCAGACTCCTCAGACAATAACCTACTGGACACTCTGAACCAGTTCTTTGCCCACTTTGATCAACGCAACAGAGAAGCTTGCACCTGTCTTCCTCTTCCAGAGGCAACCGATGCCCCATCCAGCTGCAGCAGCACCACGTCAGAACCATCCTGCACAGAATCAACATGAGGAAAGCTGCTGGTCCAGATGGAGTTACAGGAAGGATATTGAAGGCATGCACAGACCAGCTAGCAGGGGTTTTTACCACCATCTTCAGTCTCTCGTTACAGCAGTCTGTGGTTCCCACCTCCTTTAAGTCAGCCACAATAGTTCCAGTGCCCAAGAAGAATAGTGAGCTGCCTGAATGACTACTGCCCAGTTTCCCTAACTTCCATCATCACCAAATGTTTTGAGACTCATTTTGCCTCATATTGATGGGGCACATACCCACAGAGGGCAGTGATGGCCTAATTTGATTTGATTTTTTTTTTTAATTTTGTATACTTTATTGATCCCCAGAGGGAAAATTGAGGGCATCCACCTGGATGGATGAAGCAGCCATGGTACGGCGCTATCACTTTAGCATTCACACCTAGGGCCACTTTAGAGTCTCCAATTAACCTAACCTTCATGTTTTTGGCCTGTGGGAGGAAACCGGAGAACTCCCGGAGTAAAGCCACGCAGACATGGGGAGAACATGCAAATGCCATACAGATCACTGTTGGTCAGGGGCTGGGATCGAACCAGGGATCCCATGGCCAAGGGTGAGTTGCTGTGCTGCTGCAGTGCTAACCACTGCGCTACTGCACCGCCCGCAATGGTTAGGTTAGCCCACAATGGCTAATAGTTATGGATGTGGACTAGTAAGTGGAGGATTGCGGGTTCGATCCCTGGACCGGCAGGATTAGATCTGGGCGGGACAAATAACATAGCAGTGTTCGCTGCACCCTCCTTAACCCCACTGTGGTGTCCTTGAGCAAAGCCCTTAACCCCAACTGCTACAGTGGAGCTGCTCAGTGGCCACAGGTCAGTCTGTGGTTGGACTGGGCAGCTTCCTGGTGTGAATGTGTAACTGTGTGAGTGTGAACAGGACGTCCTTGAAGAAGACAGGTTGCCTCTCAATGGAACTACCCTGCATAAATAAAGGTTAAATTAAAAAAATATATATTAAGGCTGTCATTTCTGCCGACCTTGAATCCACATCAGTTTGCATACAGAGCAAACAAGTCTACAGACAACGCCATCACAACAGCACTCCACACAGCCCTCACACACTTGGATAACAGCCTCACCTATGTGAGGCTGCTGCTTGTGGACTTCAGTTACGCCTTTAATACAGTTCTACCCCCATAAACTGGTTCAGAAGTTGGGCAACTTGGGCCTGGGTAGTTCACTGTGCACCTGGATACTGGGCTTCCTCAGTAATAGACCCCAGAACATCAGGATAGAAGACCACTTCTCCTCCACTCTTATCCTGAACACCAGCACACCACAGGGTTGTGCCCTCAGCACCCTTCTTTTCTCCCTCTTCAAGCATGACTGTTCCCCAATCCACACCAGCAACACAATCGTCAAATTTGCTGATGACACCGTCATCATAAGACTGATTAAGGATATCAAGTCATCTGCAGCAATGGTGTGATGATAATAACCTGGACCTGAACACAACCAAGACCAAGGTGATGATAATGGACTTCAGGAGATCCAAACAAACTGAGCACTCCCTCCTCTATATTGATGGAGAGGAGGTAGAGAGGGTGAAGAGCTTCAAGTTCCTTGGAGTTCACATCTTGGCCGCCCTCACTTGGTCCACAAATATTTTCACCAGGTGGGGAAGGCACAACAAAGACTATACTTCCTCAGGAAGATCCGTTAAGCCCATCTACCACAACCCCTGCTGATTAACTTCTACGGCTCCACCATTGAGAGCTTCCTGACCTACTGCTGTTCAGTTTGTTTTGGCTGCTGTACTGCAGAGGACAGAAAAGACCTGCAGCGGGTGGTGAGAGCAGCAGAGTTGGTGATCGATACAGCACTACCCCTCATCAGTGACATTTACACTGGCAGACTCCAGAGGAAAGCCGGTAGTATAATCAGAGACCCCTCACATCCTGGACACTGCCCCTCCCCCTCCCACCAGTAGAAGATATAGGGCACTCAGGACAAAGACAAACAGACTCAAGAACAACTTGTACCCACAAGCTGTTAAATGTATACCCCCAGTCCCCCTACTAACAGAACAACCATCCACCCTTAGTCTAATGGGCAATGCAATATTCATTGACGCATGCACCCTGTTTTTAATCTTTGTGTTCTTATATTGTGTGATCGTTGTTTGATATACAGTAGTGTTTGGATATGGTTTTTATTCTGCGCTTAAAGAATCTGCTGCTAAACAGAACAGAGCTGCTTTCAGCCGATTTTCGTCGTTCATGTAACAATGACAAAGGTCTATTCTATTAGAGGAGAAAAGAAATTTTCTCAATGAGAACCACAGCTCACATCTGCATTGTAGCTAGCTTACTAGCAAGGTAGCTAGTGGCTCCACTGTAGTTTGTAGAGCTCGTCTGTAAATTGCAATCATGCCCACTAGACATCAGTGGTCCCAGCTGGTTCATTCATCCACAGTTGATAATATATCCAACAGCTAATGAAAAAAGGAAGATGGGGTGATGTTATGACTGGGTGAGCACAGTTTTTTTCCCCTCTGTAATCAAGATCATTCACAACCCAGCCACAGGGGGAACACAAGCCAGTGTACTCCTAGTGGCGCTCCCAAGCCTAGGTAAAGGGGAGGGTTGTGTCAGGAAGGGCATCTGACATAAAACCTTTGCCAAATCAAATATGCGGATCATGACAAATGAGACTTTCATACTGGATTGGTTGAGGCCCGGGTTAACGACTGCCACTGGTGATGTTAACCGACAGGGTGCCGGTGGAAAATGTGCTACTGTTAGTCAAAGATCAAGGAGGAGGAGAGGGGGAAGGCATGTTAAGAGGGAGAGAGAGAAAAGGAAGGTAGAAGTGTGGAGGTGAGAGTAGGGATGTTAAATGTAGGGATTATGACTGGTAAAGGCAGAGAGTTGGCTGATATGATGGAGAGAAGAAAGGTAGATCTACTGTGTGATTAAGAAACCAGATGGAAGGGAAGCAAGGCTAGGAGCATTGGAGATGGATTTAAACTGTTCTACCATGGTGTACATAGGAAGAAAAATGGAGTAGGAGTAATCTTGAAGGAAGAGTATGTGAAGAGTGTTCAGGAGGTAAAGAGGGAGTGGGATAGAATCATGAGTTTGAAGCTACAAGTCAAAGGTGTGATGTTGGATGTTGTCAGTGCGTATTCCCCACAACTTGGATATCAGGTAGAAGAGAAAGTGAAATTGTGGAGTAAGTAGTTGGATGAAGTGGTAGAGTGTGTTCCCGGTGGGGGGGGGGGGGGGAGAGAGAGAGGAGTGCTGATTGTAGCAAACTTTAATGGGCATGTAGATGAAGGGAGCAGAGGTGATGAGGTGGTTCTGGGTAAGTATGGTCTGAGGAGAGAAATGTGGAAGGACAGATGGTTGTGGATTTTGCTAAAAGGATGGAAAATGGCTGTGGTGAACACATACTTCACGAAGAGAGACAGGAACATAGGGTGACTTAAGAGTGGAGGAAGGTGCACACAGGTGGACTACATCTTATGCAGGAGAAATCTGAAAGAGATGGGAGACTGCAAGATGGTGGCAGGGGAGAATGTAGCTAGACAGCATTGGATCAGTAGTCTGTAGGATGACTTTGGCAAGCAACAAGAGGATGAGAGTGAAGGCAGAGCCAAAGATTAAGTGGGGGAAGTTACAGAAAGAAGAAGGTCTCAGAGTTCAGGAAGGAGTTGATACAGGCTCTGGGTGGTAGGTAAGAATTACCAGATGACTGGGAAAGTACAGAAAAAGTGTTGAGGGAAACGGGTAGAAAGGTATGTGGTGTATCCACTGGACAGAGGAAGGAAGACAAGGAGACTTGGTGGTGGAATGAGGAGGTACAGGAAAGTATTCAAAGGAAGGGGTTGGCAAAGGAAAAGGTGGGATAGGGAGATGAAGGTAGACAGGGGTATTTGGAATCTAGGCACATGGCAAAGAGAGGTGGCAAAGGAAAAGGCATATGTGAGTTGTATGAGATGCTGGACACTAAGGAAGGAGAAAAGGAGTTATATCGATTGGCTAGACAGAGAGATCGAGCTGAAAAAGATGTACAGCAGGTTAGTCTGATTATAGACAGAAATGATAATGTACTAACAAATGACAAGAGTGTGTTGAGAAGGTGGAAGGAGTACTTTGGAGAGAGAGGGGGGTGGGGGTGGGGAACAAAGAAGTCCTGAGGATGAATGGAAAGGCGGTTGGTCCAGATGACATACCAGTGGAGGTATGGAGATGTTTAGGAGAGATAGCAGTGGACTTTTTAACCAGATTGTTTAACATAATCTTGGAGAGTGAGAGAATGCCTGAGGAGTAGAGAAAAAGTGTGTTCTTACCAATTTTCAAGAACAAAGGTGATGCTCAGAGCTGTAGTATCTCCAGAGGCATAAAGTTGATCAGCCACACTATGAAGATATGGGAAAGAGTTGTTGAAGCCAGGTTAAGAGAAGAGGGGACAATCAGTGAGCAGCAGTATGGTTTCATTCCATGAAAGAGTACTACAGATGCAATGTTTGTTCTAAGAGTGTTGATGGAGAAGTGTAGAGAAGGTCAGAAGGAGTTGCACTGTGTCTTTGTGGATTGAGAGAAAGCATATGATGGGGTGCCAAGAGAGGAAGTGTGGTACTGCATAAGAAAGGAGTGGCAGAGAAGTATGTGAGGGTAATGCAGGACATGTATAAGGACAGCAAGATGGTGGTGGGGTGTGCTGTATAAGTGACAGATGGGTTCAAGGTGGGGGTGGAATTACACCAGGGATTAGCTCTGAGCCCCTTCTTGTTTGCCATATTGATGGACAGGCTGACAGATGAATTTGGGCAGGAGTCTTCATGGACCATGATGTTTGCAGATGACATTGATCTGTAGTGAGAGTAGGGAGCAGGTGGAAGAGAACCTGGAAATGTGGAGGTATGCTCTGGAGAGGAGGAATGAAAGTCAGTAGAGGCATGACAGAATATATGAGTGTGAATGAGAGGGAGGCAGGTGCAATGGTGAAGATGGAAGGAGTAGCGGTAGTGAAAGTAGATGAGTTTATATACCTATGGTCAACCATCCAAAGCAATGGAAAATGCGTGAGAGGTGAAGAAGAGTGCAGGCAGGGTGGAGTGGGTGGAGACAAGTGTCAGGGGTGATTTGTGACAGAAAGGTAGCAGCAAGAGTGAAAGGGAAGATTTACAAGACTGTAGTCAGACCTGCTATGATGTATGGGTTGGAGATGGTGGTGCTGATAAAAAAGACAGATGGAGCTGGAGGTGGCAGAGTTGAAGATGCTAAGATTCTCATTGGGAGAGACTAAGAGGGACAAGACTAGAAATGAGTTTATCAATGAGGAACAGCTCAGGTTGAGTGGTTTAGAGATAAATTAAGAGAGGCAAGGCTGAGATGGTTTGGACATGTGCAGAGGAGAGATGGTGGATATATTGGGCTGCACGGTGGCGCAGTGGTTAGCACTGCAGCAGCACAGTTTACCTTTGGCCGGGGGATCGTGGGTTCGATCCCAGCCCCCGACCAACAGTGATCTGTGTGGAGTTTGCATGTTCTCCCCGTGTTTGCGTGGGTTTACTCCGGGATTTCTCCGGTTTCCTCCCACGTGCCAAAAACATGCAGGTTAGGTTAATTGGAGACTCTAAAGTGGCCCTAGGTGTGAATGTGTGTGTGAATGGTTAAGGGATAGCGCCGTATCGTGGCTGCTTCATCCATCCAGGTGGTGGATGCCCTCAGTTTCCCCTCTGGGGATCAATAAAGTATACTAAATCTAAAAAAAAAAAAAAATTGGACAAAGGATGCTGAAGATGGAGCTGCCAGGCAGGAGGAAAAGAGGAAGACCACAGAAGATTCATGGATGTAGTGAAGGAGGACATGGAGAGGGCTGGTGTTACAGAGGAAGATGCAAGGGATAGGGTGAGATGGAGACAGAAGATCCGCTGTGGCGACACCTAAAGGGAGCAGCCAAGAGAAGATGAAAAAGAATCATGATCTTTCATTCCCTGGGCAGTTGCCCCCCCGCCTTCCCCAGGACCCAGGATGGAGCTGATTGGCAGTAGCTGATTAATCTCATACACCTACAGGTGTCTAGTCTGCTGGCTGTATCAAAGCCTTGGTGCCAGACAAGGACCCCGTGGGATTGTTAGACCAGTAACCAGTTGTTACGCTTGTGCGATCACCACTGCTCAGAAAAGAAAACTGAGTTCCAGCTCTGTCTTTTGGATTAATATTTTTTTTTTTTTTTTTTTTTGCAATCCTCAGTTTTGTGCTTGTGTTGTTTCTGCATCTTGGGTTCCCCATCAATGTCCCCAATGTGACGTAACAGGTGACCTGGAGCTCATTACCATTTAAATGGAATATCATAAAACGGCTCATTTTGAGAAGAGCTCCTTTCCTGTATATAAAATAGTATGCAAAATTAAACCCTGAGTTGCTTTTCTTAAAGCATGTCACAGACATTTCATTAACACCCCTGGGAGCTGTGTCAGTATGTGGAAAAAGTGCATCATAGAGAGGTTTACCATATGAAGAAATGGGCCAACACAAAGGTCAGCGTGACCTATGATTTGACCCTTCTGAGAAAAAATAGTTATTATTAGAGAGCATATTTCACATGCATGTGTTTCCAAGTGTAGTTATATAAAATTGAGTCTGGTATAAAAATGTGAACAGCTGCTGTTAACTGGGCCTCATACCACCTCACACTATTTCTGCCGGGGGGTGTTCTAACATTCATGATACTCTAACAAGACTGCATAACTGTATCACTGTCTCTTCATCCCTGCTGGTCTCTATTTATCTCAGTGGCACCGACACACAGATTGGAATGCCCCCAGCAGCCTAAATGCCAAGTTACATCATCTCCAGCATTTTGAATAGAAGGAATGATCTTGCAATGTGTGTGCCACGAATGGCACCAGGCCATGTTCTCTCACACACACTCGTGCACAAATAACCTGTGCAGTTAGCAGTGGTTTAAGAATAAGTAATGCCCTTCTATGATGGTATGCTTTGTTCTCATCTTTACACAATAGTTCTCTTTGTTTGAGATGCCTGGGTTTACTCACAGTGGTAACTGCGGTTGACTTGGATTCAGATGCTGACCAGAGTTCACAGTGGAACACAGTGTGTATGCAGACTGAAACATAAGCAGTGTGGAAAGCCACAGCTTAGCAGTTTGATTAAAGAGACATCACACTGTGCTATATAAATTATTACCAACATGCAGATTTTTTCTTTCAGCTGCTCCCTTTTGGGGTCGCCACAGTGTATTATCACCTTATATCGTGATGATCCACATGTTGATTTGCCAAGGATTTTTACGCTAGATAACCTTCCTGACACAACCCTGCCCATTTATCCAGGCTTGGGACCGGTGTTCTGATATTTTGCCATACTTAATCAGAATGCCATACCCTAGGTTACTGTGCATGTGCGGCATGTATATAACAGGAAATACGCCACCGCCCATAATTTCAGCATACACCAGAGACTTTGATACAGCTGACGGAAGGTAAGCAATTACGTAATGTTCATGTCAAATTTGCAGTGCAACTGTGATATAACAATATGGAGTTGCCTATTAATGTTGTTGTTGCAGTGCATCTGTTATATAGTCAGGCTGCAGTTAACTTAAAGTCATTGTACAGCTTAAATGTTGCAACAGATATGTAGGTATGCCTTTCTGAGAAAGTATGCTAAACCGATAGTTATTGGTTTGCCATGTGGGTATGGTATTCTGACAAAGTATGGCAAAATGTCAGAACACTGACTTGTGCACCCCCCTGTGGCTGGGTAACCACCTTTCCTTCCTCCATTCTATTTTTGCCGAGTGCCAAGCTAGAAGGAAGGAACTTCCATTTTTATATGGTCTTTGGTATGATCTGGTTGGGATTTGAACCCATTACCTCCCGATTGTGGGGTGGATGCTCTACCATTAGTCCACCACTACCAATATCCAAATGATACCATTTTATTACCTCCGCCAAGGAGGTTGTTTTTACCGGGGTTTGTTTATCTGTTTGTTTGTCTGTCTGTTACCAACATAACTCAAAAAGTTATGAACGGATTTTGACGAAATTTTCAGGACAAGTCCGAAATGGGACAAGGAAGAAATGACTAGATTTTGGGAGTGATCCGGAACACCGTCTGGATCCAGGAATTTTTTTAAAGGATTCTTTATCATTGCGAGACAGGGACATTTTTAGCATATGTGTATATACTGTAACTCCACAATAAATGGTCAGGACGCTTGCCAAAAAAAAATACAGGATAAGATCCCAATAGGTTCTAGGAAATATCAAAGACTGATCTGGATCCTGCAAAAAATCCGGATACTGTGATCCAGAACAGGAAATAATAGGGGATCTTTGGAATTTTCATCACTGTAAGGTAACAAATTAAGATATGAACATACAACAAACACCAAAATATAGCCAAGACACTGAGGAATCAGTAGTGTGCCAATGGATTTGTTGTATCTTCAAAAGCTATGGAGCTACAGTATATCCAGAAGAAAACCACCATTACCGAAAAAGTGATTTTTGTCAATAACTACTGAACTAATAAAGATCTCATTGTGAATCCAATAGCTAAAGGTATGTTTTGATGGTCAAGGAATCTGAAAGTATAGATAAAATAAATGTAGAACTATTATATTTGGGGAAAATCCCAATATTAGGGGGAACTGAGGTACTTGGAGGAGGTCTGCGCTCTCCGAGTGCTTTTCTAGTTTATCAGTGAAACCAAATGATATAAACCAGGTAACCTACACTTTTTCCACTGCTAAGACTAATGTTATAGTATTGACAAAAGAAAAATCAAAAGCACACACCAGATACTTACTCCAGATGGTATTACTTTGTTCCCTGGTACTGCTGCAAGGAATCTTTAATCCACACATTAAACAAATCTCCAAGACCACTTTCTTGTTGTGATTAAATGCCTCTCGCTGTTGCTAAAAAAGTTACCCATTTGCTTATTTACAGGCAAAACTGCAGTAATTCTTTACCATCAACCTCCAAATACTGAAGAAAGAGTACTACTAGAAAGAGAATTCTCTCTATTAGCATTCCCATTTAGCTCCCTACCGAACACAAAATTACAGTTAAAAAAAAACCTCCCACATACAAATTATTCAGTTAATGTTAGATTTACAGTGCATCCGGAAAGCATTGACAGCGCTTCACTTTTTCCACATTTTATGTTACAGCCTTATTCCAAAAGAGATTAAATTCATTTTTTCCTCAAAATTCTACACACAATACCCCATAATGACAATGTGAAGGTTTTTTTTTTTTTTTTAGATTTTTGCAAATTTTTTAAAAATAAAAATTAAGAAATCACATGTACATAAGTATTCAAAGCCTTTGCTCAGTACTTTGATGATGTACCTTTGGCAGCGGTTACAGCCTCAAGTCTATTTGAATATGATGCCACAAGCTTGACACACCTATCTTTGGGTGGTTTCGCCCATTCCTCTTTGCAGCACCTCTCAAGCTCCATCAGATTGGATGGGAAGTGTTGGTGCACAGTCATTTTCAGATCTCTCCAGAGATGTTCAATTGAATTCAAGACTGGGCTCTGTCTGGGCCACTCAAGGACATTCAGAGTTGTCCTGAAGCCACTCCTTTGATATCCTGGCTGTGTGCTTAGGGTCGTTGTCCCGCTGAAAGATGGACCGTCGCCCCAGTCTTAAGGTCAAGAGCGCTCAGGAGCAGGTTTTCATCCAGGGTGTCTCTGTACATTGCTGCATTCAGCTTTCCCTCTATCCTGACTAGTCTCCCAGTTCCTGCCGCTGAAAAACATCCCCACAGCATGATGCTACCACCACCATTGGCGTGGTTATGAGTGGTGCCTGGTTTCCTCCAAACATGACGCTTGGCATTCACCCCAAAGAGTTCAATCTTTGTCTCATCAGACCAGAGAATTTTGTTTTTCCATGGTCTGAGAGTCCTTCAGGTGCCTTCTGGCAAACACCAGGTGGATTGTCATGCGCCTTTTATTAAGGAGTGGCTTCCGTCTGGCCACTCTACCATACAGGCCTGATTGGTGGATTGCTGCAGACATGGTTGTCCTTCTGGAAGGTTCTCCTCTCCCCACAGAGGAACGCTGGAGCTCTAACAGAGTGACCATCGGGTTCTTGGTCACCTCCCTGACTAAGGCCCTTCTCCCCTGATCACTCAATTCAGACAGCCGGCCAGCTCTAGGAAGAGTCCTGGTAGTTCCAAACTTCTTCCATTTATGGATGATGGAGGCCACTGTGTTCATTGGGACCTTCAAAGCAGCAGAAATTTTTTCTGTACCCTTCCCCAGGTTTGTGCCTCGAGACAATCCTGTCTCGGAGGTCTACAGACAATTCCTTTGACTTCATGTTTAGTTTGTGCTCTGACATGAACTGTCAACTGTGGGACCTTATATAGACAGGTGTATGCCTTTCCAAATCATGTCCAATCAACTGAATTTACCACAGGTGGACTCCAGTTAAGCTGTAGAAACATCTCAAGGATGATCAGTGGAAACAGGATGCTCCTGAGCTCAATTTTGAGCTTCATGGCAAAGGCTGTTAATACTTATGTACATGTGATTTCTTAGTTTTTTTATTAATAAATTTGCAAAAAAAAAACTCTTCACCTTGTCATTATGGGGTATTGTGTGTAGAATTTTGAGGGGAAAAAATTTAACCCCTTTTGGAATAAGGCTGTAATATAACAAAATGTGGAAAAAGTGAAGCGTTGTGAATACTTTCCGGATGCACTGTAAGTCCTCATGGTACCATACAATTCCAAAAAAAAACCCCACCCAACTCCAAATTCATGGCATGCCACCTGTAAAGTAGAACTGAATATAACAGCAATATTTGTGTTAAATTTAGCTTTGCACAGAATCAAAGTGGTGTGAATTTTTCAAAAAAAAAATTTTAACCAGATATACTATATTTGTGAAATTTTTATACATATACTGTATTTAGCTTTTTCTAAATCAGAAAAAAGTGGCATTTACATCTCAATGTTTAACAGTAAATCTAAATGTTAAATATTGCATCTAAGATAAACCTTTATTAGTCTCACAATGGGGAAATTGCAGGATTGCAGCAGCAGAGGGATAGCATCACTCAGAGCAATAATAAATAAGATAAGAAGCCAACTTTTGTCATTCAGTCCATCATGTACAGTAGAATGAAATTACATTTCTCTTATCTACAATGTTAATCACATTTAGAATCAAAGGGGTAGAGGGGTCACTGCCATGCAAGGCACCGCCACAAACAACTTCTCCTTCCCCCCCATTCTATTATGCTGAGCACCAAGCTAGAAGGCAGCAAGTACCATTTTTATATGGTCTTTGGTATGACCCAGCCAGGACTTGAATCCCCAACCTCCCGGTTGTGGGGCAGATGCTCTATCAACTAAGAGAGTAAATAAGATTTTTAAAAATTGGGTAGCAAAACAGTATATACACAGTGTAAGGATATTGCAGTTACACTATTACAGTTTGGATTAATATTTATATATTGTGGGGTAATTTAACCTAACAGTATATTTCAGTTGAATGAACAGTGCTTGTTGCCACCTTCAATAACTGTAATTTTATTCATAGTGTATTGGAAGGAAACTATCTGTACTGTGCAAAGTAGTGGTGCTATGTACAGTCTCTGTGAGCAGCACAGATTATAAAGTCTGACAGCAGCAGTTAGGAAGGACCTGCGAAACCTCATCCTCGAGCACCTAGGATGGTGTAGCCTGCTGCTAAATGAGCTCCTCAGTGCATTAATCATGTCCCAGAACAGCTTAGCCACCATCCTCCCCCCCCCCCCCCCCCCCATCTCCTCCACTGGGTCAAGGAGTTGCCCGAGGATAGAGCTGGCTTTTTTGATCAGCCTGTTCATTCGCTTCGTATTGGCTGCCATGATGCCACTGCCCCAGCAGACCACTCCATACGTGATGGCTGATGCCACCACAGAGTTGTAGAAGGTCTTCAGGAGTGACCCCTGCACTGCAAAAGACCTGAGTGTCCTCAGGAGGAACAGCCTGCGATGCCCCTTCTTGTAGAGCGCATCGGTGTTGTGTGATCAGTCCAGTTTAGGGATAAGGACCTGTACTTACAGTGGTGTGAAAGTGTTTGCCCCCTTCCTGATTTCTCTTTTTTTAATGTTTGTCACACTTAAATGTTTCAGATCAAACAAATTTAAATGTGAGACAAAGATAAGTAAACACAAAGCAGTTTTTAAAAGAAGGCATTTATTATTAAGGGGAAAAAAATCCAAACCTACATGGTCCTGTGTGGAAAAAATGATTGCCCTCTAAACCTAATAACTGGTTGGGCCACCCTTAACCGCAACAACTGCAATCAAGCATTTGTGATAACTGGCACTGAGTCTTTTACAGTGCTGTGGAGGAATTCTGGCCCATTCATCTTTGCAGAATTGTTGTAATTCAGCCACATTGGAGGGGTTTTGAGCATGAACCGCTGTTTTAAGGTCATGTCACAGCATTTCAATCAGATTCAAGTCAGGACTTTGACTAGGCCACTCCAAAGTCTTCTTTTTAGATTTAGTATACTTTATTGATCCCCAGAGGGGAAATTGAGGGTCATCCACCACCTGGATGGATGAAGCAGCCACGATACGGCGCTATCCCTTAACCATTCACACACACATTCACACCTAGGGTCACTTTAGAGTCTCCAATTAACCTAACCTGCATGTTTTTGGCATGTGGGAGGAAACTGGAGAAATCCCGGAGTAAACCCATGCAAACACGGGGAGAACATGCAAACTCCACACAGATCACTGTTGGTCGGGGGCTGGGATCGAACCTACGATCCTCACGATCCCCCGGCCAAGGGTAAACTGTGCTGCCACAGTGCTAACCACTGCGCCACTGTGCAGCTCAACACGGTGGCGCAGTGTTTTTCTTGTTTTCGTGTTTTTTGTTTTTCTTAAGACATTCAGAGGTGGACCTGCTGGTGTGTTTTGGATCATTGTCCTGCTGCAGAACCCAAATGCGCTTCAGCTTGAGGTCACGAACAGATGGCCAGACATTCTCCTTCAGGATTTTTTGGTAGACAGCAGAATTCATGCTTCAATTTACCACAGCAAGTCTTCCGGGTCCTGAAGCAGCAAAACAGCCCCAGACCATCACACTACCACCACCATATTTTACTGTTGTATGATGTTCCTTTTCTGAAATGCTGTCTCGTCAGTCCACAGAGTATTTTCCCAAAAGTCTTGGTGATCATCAAGATGTGTTCTGGCAAAACTGAGACGAGCCTTTATGTTCTTTTTCCTCAGCAGTGGTTTTCGTCTTGGAACCATTTTTGCCCTGTCTCTTTCTTATGGTGGAATCATGAACACTGACCTTAACTGAGGCAAGTGAGGCCTGCAGTTCTTTGGATGTTGTTGTGGGGTCTTTTGTGACCTCTTGGATGAGTCGTGGCTGCGCTCTTGGGGCAATTTTGGTCGACCGGCCGCTCCTGGGAAGATTCACCACTGTTCCATGTTTTCACCATTTGTGGGTAATGGCTCTCACTGTGGTTCGAGTCCCAGTCATTTGTTCCTGAATTTCTTTAGATCGCAGCATGATTTCTAGCTTTTGAGAATCTTTTGGTCTACTTCACTTTGTCAGGCAGATCCTATTTAAGTGATTTCTAAATTGAGAATAGGTGTGGCAGTAATCAGGTCTGGGTGTGGCTACAGAAATTGAACTCAGATTTCCAAAAATGTGATAAACCACAGTTAATTTACGGGGGGGGGGGGCACATTTTCACACAGGGCCATGTAGGTTGGATTTTTTTTTTTTTTTTTACCCTTAATAAACACCATTTAAAAACTACATTTTGTGTTTACTTGTGTTATCTTTGTCTAATATTTAAATTTGTTTGATCTGAAACATTTAAGTGTGACAAACATACAAAAAATGAGAAATCAGAAAGGGGGCAAACACTTTTTCACACCACTGTGTGTGTGTGTGTGTGTGTAATATTACACACAATTTCTCTCACCACACCCAGACATGATTACTGCCACACCTGTTCTCAATCTAAAAATCACTTAAATAGGACCTGCCTGACAAAGTGAAGTAGACCAAAAGATCATCAAAAGCGAGACATGCTGCGATCCAAAGAAATTCAGGAACGAATGAGAAACAAAGTAACTGATCTAGCAGTCTGGAAAAAGGTGATAAAGCCATTTCTAAAGCTTTAGGACTCCAGCAAACCACAGTAAGAGCCATTATCCACAAATGGTGAAAACATGGAACAGTGGTGAACCTTCCTAGGAGTAGCCGGCTGACCAAAAATACTCCAAGAGCGCATCAACGACTCATCCAAGAGGTCACAAAAGACCCCACAACATCCAAAGAACTGCAGGCCTCACTTAAGGTCAGTGTTCATGACTCCACCATAAGACAGAAACTGGGCAAAAATGGCCTGCATGGTAGCGTTCCAAGATGAAAACCACTGCTGAGCAAAAGGAACAAAGGCTTGTCTGTTTTTGCCAGAAACCATCTTGATGATCCCCAAGACTTTTGGGAAAATACTCTGTGGACTGACGAGACAAAAGTTGAACTTTTTGGGAAGGTGTGTGTCCCATTACATCCGGCGTAAAAGTAACCGCATTTCAGAAAAGGAACATCATACCAATAGTAAAATATGGTGGTGGTAGTGTGATGGTCTGGGGCTGTTTTGCTGCTTCAGAACCTGGAAGACTTGCTGTGGTAAATGGAACCATGAATTCTGCTGTCTACCAAAAAATCCTGAAGGAGAATGTCCGGCCATCTGTTTGACCTCAAGCTGAAGCGCACTTGGGTTTTGCAGCAGAACAATGATCCAAAACACACCAGCAAGTCCACCTCTGAATGTCTTAAGAAAAACAAAATGAAGACTTTGGAGTGGCCTAGTCAAAGTCCTGACCTGAGTCCGATTGAGATGCTGTGGCAAGACCTTAAAAAGGTAGTTCATGCTCAAACCCTCCATTGTGACTGAATTACAACAATTCTGCAAAGGTGAGAGGGCCAAAATTCCTCCACAGCGCTGTAAGACTCATTGCCAGTTATCACAAACACTCGATTGCAGTTGTTGCTGCTAAGGGTGGCCCAACCAGTTATTAGGTTTAGAGGGCAATCATCCCCCCCCCACACACACACACGGGGCCATGTAGGTTTGGATTTTTTACCCTTAATAAACATCTTCATTTAAAAACTGCATTTTGTGTTTACTTGTGTTATCTTTGTCTAATATTTAAATTTGTTTGATCTGAAACATGTAAGTGTGGCAAAGAAACGAGAAATCAGGAAGGGGGCAAATAGTTTTTTCACACCACTGCATGTGTGTGTGTGTGTGTGTGTGTGTGTGTGTGTGTGTGTGTACTTGTTCTAAGCAATTTCATAGTAAAAATTCTTTGCTCCATTGGCATTTTTTTTTAATTAAACCAGATTAAATTGCTTAACAAGTGAAAACTGTATAACAAGTAAAATTTTCTTAGAGAAAACTGCACAAGAAAAATCTTTACAGACACAAAAGTGTTATCCCTGATATAAGATTTTTTTTTTTTTTTTTTTTTTTTTTTTTTTGCTGTATGTAAAATTCTGTCATTATTCTGGCATTTAGCAAATAGAAATAATTTGGGTTATCCAAACTGACCTAAAACAGGAAAAGTTTAGTCTGATTTAATGTCAGACAGTGAGAAAAAGGTTATGTGCCGTTTTATACAGTGGCTGTAAACTTCTGGTTTCAACTGTCTCTTTCAGAGGTAGCACAACCTGCTATCCACTTCTCTCGACAGGGGCTCCATGTATTTGTTCTATATTGTATTGCAAAGGGATTCTGCTGCCTCCTGATTATTTCTTTTGATTTTCTTTATTATTCATTTTTGGAAACCTGTTTGTAAAGATCTAAAGAATGAGTCTGTTATCTGGGATGACTTTCTGACATGACAACCTTTTTCTCTTTACCTACAGAAGGTTACACTGTCGATGCAAGACTTGTTCTTGGAACTTACTCTTCTGTGGATCGTACTGCAGGCGTGCCAGTCATGTCTCCAATAGCAGGGTGTGACATAACCAAAAGGATGCATCACAGACAAGGAAAACTGGCGCAGAATTATGACCTTCGTTTGGTGAAATGACTGAAATTCTTTTGATTGAGCTGATGAGAAGTTTGACATGCCAGTGAAGTCTTAGAAGAAGGCGTGTTTGCATGACGGAACAGACTGTAAAAGTGGGGCACTTCACTGTTCGCTGCAGGTGTTTTTAATTTTGACTTTTGTAGCAGTCTGGATGTTTCTGTGAACTGATTTCCTTTTTTATGTGAAACTGTTTAACTGACTCTTTAAAATACCCCCAGAAACATGTGAAGGGATGTGCTACTCAAACTGCAACTTGAGCCATTCATATCTGTTTAATCCTGTCAATTAATTCAGGAGTTCATGCAAACGTGATCGAACAGGAAGCAGCGTTTTAAACACAAGTGCACATGACTACTATGAAAGGATAAGAGGTAATGCACACGCCCAAATGCACAGTTGTCTTTCCCTTTCAAGTTTTGTGGCCTACAGGTATGCAGACTATGTCTCGGTCCAAAACCCCCTACACATTGTCTAAACTTACACTTGGGTGTGAAATCCATGTTTGAGCAAGAGGCATTAAAAGTTGTCTTAAGTGAGTGTGAAAACGCATGAAAAGGCTTTCAGATCACACTGAATAAAAGCCACACGCTAATCCAGGTTTTGCTCTTTTATTTCAGCACTGACAGTCGTGTGTGATAATGTTGATTATGCCATCTCAAAGCACAATTTTGAAGTCAGTCACTTTTCTATGTGGTCAGAGCTGTACGTCAGAATTCATGGTCTGTCCCAGCAGCCGTCACAGACCTCCTTTATGTCTCAAAAGCAAGAAAAACAATAGCTGCTAGTTTCCTCTAGTGCCTACAGAATACTCAGGCCTGGTGCGCACATCGTTTTCATTTCGACCCGGAGAGAAACGTCTGCATCCAAATACCCGGCGTCACACGCGCAGACGGCTAAACTGCAGACCAACTTCCACAGTTTCCCAGCCAGCACGCCCATGTGGGCCCCACCGTACGTTTTCCCTGGGCTGGCTTGTGGGTCCCAGTGGGTTCGTATGCGGGTTCCATGTTGCCCTCGTCTGTTTGCCCGCATGGACTTTAGCTGTGGTGCAGGACCCATCTGGGCGCCACATGGGTGAGCAGGTTTCAGTCATCGTCGTGCCGTCGGCAAAATTACACCAAGAAGTCACCAGTTTGAGGAAAAATGTGAATTTATAAGAAGTCAGATTTACAAAAAAAGTAGCCAATTTGAGTCAAATTTACTAGAAAAAAGTTGCAAATGTATCAGTAAAAAATTTGTAAAATGACTTAAAGTGCTACAAACTTACAAGAAAAATGTAGCAAATTTACAAGAAAAAAAAATCACATTTGAAGAAAAATTAAAAGTTGCAAATTAACAAAAAAGTAGTAATGTATGAGTAAATAAATTGAAAATTTATTAGAAAAAAGGTCCCAAATTTATGAGGAAAAGCTGTAAGTTTACAGTAAAAAAAATTTAAAATTTTTGAGAGTTCCAAATTTACAAGGGAAAAAGTAACAAATTTATGAGAGTCCCAGTTACAAAAAAGGTTAGCAAATTTGCAAGAAAAAAGGAACAACTTTGAGAAGTTCCAAATTTACAACAACAAAAAAAACATTTATGAGAAAGTTACAAGTTTAGTTAAAAAAAAAAAAGTTTCAAATTTTCAAGAAAAATTTATCAAATTAGAGGGGAAAAAAGACTAAAAAAAATGACAAGAAAATCACATTTATGGGAACATAAAATGAAAATAAACGGGTAAAGTTCATGTGGGCAAAGCCACATGGGACCCACAGGACAGCAAGATTTCAGCTTTGGCAGGGCCCACATGGGCATGGCTGTCGGGGTGGAAACGCCGTCATGTGCACGACCCCGATCACGTACAGGGGAATGTCTCCGAAATGGGGAGAAGGAAGAGTAGGGGGGTGTTTGCTTTCTGTGTCTTCTGACGTCAGCTGATCCTTCTGGACAAAGGGTGGGTGGGTCCAACTTTACAGTGCCCTGCTAAACCTCAGAACTCCACACAGTTTGGAGTTCCCAACAAATGCTCTCCATTAATTCGGATTTTTTTTGCTGCTGTCAGGGTGAACCTTTCGTAGCCCGAGATCACACCGTCAAGGCAGTCAAACATGGAAGACGCTGATTTCAGTTTGATGGCCAATACGTCTGCCTCCTTTTTGTCGTCTGAGCAGGTGTTGGAGGGAGGCAGGCAGCATGGAGGCAGCATGGAGGCAGCATGGAGGCAGCATGGAGGCAGCATGGCGAATCCTGCTTCACTGCAACTATTTCTAGGATTTAAAAAAAAAAAAAAAGTGAGGCGAGTCCTAAAATAGTTCCTCTTAATGTCCCGGTGTTCAGAGATGGACGGGCTGCAGGCGTTCTAAATGGGGCCGGCTCTCCCAGTAGTAGCTTCAAATCCAGCCTTGGTGGATGGACTGAAGACCTAGATATAGGGAGGTCTCTTCTAATAGGCCCAGGGGTCTGCAACCTGTGGCTCTGGGGCCACATGTGGCTCTTTTGCCAATAGATAGTGGCTCTCTGAGGCCTCTCTCTTTTGCTCTCTGAGGCCTTTAAAAAAAAAAAATCATCCATTTCCAGGAAAAGAAGCAATAACATCACAAGAAAAAAGGTTGCACATTCATGAGAAAAATCTTAAAAGCAGAAAATGAGAGAATCTGAAAACTTGAGCAAAAAAAAAAAAAAAAAAATTCACAAACTTAGGGAAAATGTTGCAATTTTCTAAGGAAAACATACCAACAAATTCATACAAGAAAAAGTCACAATTTCTGGAAAAGAACTGACAAATTTACTGGAAAAAGTTGGAGTTTTATGAAAAAAAAAACATAATAAATTTATGCAAGAATTGCTGCAGTTTACCCATCAAAGCCAATAAATTTACAAAGAAAAATATGATGCATTTATGAGAAGAACTGAAAAAATTATGAAAAAACAGTCTGGAAATTTAAGAAAAATGTTGCAGTTTTATGAGGGGGGGGAATTAAATCGGCAAGAAAAAAGTCACAGATTTACCAGAAAAAAGCCACAGTTTTATCAGAAAATGGTTATAAATTTATATGAAAGGCAACATTGTCATTTTTACCTGAAAAGGGTAAAAATCGGATGAGACAATCTTAGGAGAAAAGCAGAAGACTATGCCAAAAATATCAAAATTTATGAAAGAAGCTGATAACTTTATTGGAGAAAAATGTCAAATTTACAGGGAAAAAAAAAACTTCAATTTTACTCAAAAGGTTTTAAATTTGCAAAAGAAAATAGCCAAATTTAGGGGAAAGAAGCAAAACTATGCCTAAACAATTTAAAAAAAAAAAAACTTTAATAAGGAAACCACCCGCACAATTTTACCAAAAAAATGACAACCTTTTCATAAATCAAAATTTACCAGAAAAAGTAATTTGTGAAGATAAATTTATAATTTTTTTTTTTTAAAAAGCTGCAAATTTATAAAAAAAACAAACAAACTTAATCCTGATGCTGTCAGGCCAGGTTGTGGCTCCGAGCTGATTTGTTTGATTTTAAAAAGATCCTCAGAGGCTGTGGACCCTGCAGGCTTTACCTCCAACCAGTGTCTTCAACAGCAGATTCCACTGAATTTCTTCCCACTGACTGCTGATCAGTGAAAACACCTGCTGAAGAGACTGGGTAGAAGAGAAAACCTGCAGGGTCTTGGCCCTCCATGGCACATGATTGGACACCCCTGCTTTAAAGCATAATGTTGTGGAAAGTATGTAAATTGAAAGACTACAAAAACAGACTCACGTACTGCAAGTTAATTGTTTTTGAAGTGCCCAAGAGGAAGTATCAGCTGCAGCTCTCAAAATACAGTTGTCTTGTTTTTCTCCTCTTTGGATCCTTCTTTTATTGGTCAGAAAACAGGAGGTGAGCTTTGAGAAGGAAACTGCCATGATCGTATTTGGTGATGTGTAAAGTCCGAGACAACGAGATGTCGTCCACTAAACTGTTTCACAAAAATGAAATATTGCTCCTTTATTATACTGCAACTGACAACTTTAATGATGTGGAAAATAATCTTTTAAAAATTGACAAACATGTGCAACTCGTGGCAAAATTTGATCAGGACCAAACGATAAGTTCACTCTTTCCATTCACTTCAATGGAGATTTTTCCCAATTAACCAAAATTGTTAGAAATTTTACCATTTTCGTTAAATCTTGAAAATGTCCACTGATAATGACCACTTTTATGCAAACCATGTCTTGGATCATAGATTGCAGCTGTGCAGCTCACACATAAATCCCTGATGTTTGCGTGTGTATTACACAACTACTTGTGGCTCCCATCTGATGGAGGAAATAATTCCTCGACTTACACGTCAATGTAAACACGAGCCTTTTCTTGTCTGCTCACATTGATTATGGCTGGGTAAGACGCTTTACGGGGAAACAGCACCACGCGGAAGGAGAAAAACTCATTATAGAATAATAATCCAGAGGCAGATTTATTAAAGGGGGAGTCCACCACTTTGATGAAGCTCTGAGATCCACCTCCTGTGGAAAATAAATGTCAGTTTTCATTTCAGCTGTGACATAACTGGGCTTGTGTAACGTTCATCTGACAAATCCTCAGCTCTGATCTGGACGATGTGCTTTTAACAGGCTGCTGCTTGAAATTGTATTAAGTTGCATCATAGGAAATGCAGGAATATTTTGATCTGTTCAAGATTATGCCAATCTCTGCTGCTTATCTTTGCTTTACTAATAAAAGATTCTGGAAGTGCCCCCCCGTAAGAGCAGTTCTGCCAATAAACGTAACTGGCTGTGATTATGTCTCTGAGGCTGTTTTTGAAAGACTGAATCGGTTTGGCTCTTCAGGAAACACCATTTGTGACAAGGAGGGATGCGCCACATGTTACCTCAACATTGGTACTGGCTAGGGGTCCGCAACCTGTGGCTCTGGGGTCACATGTGGCTGTCTGAGGCCTTGAAAAAATATAATTCATTTCCAAGAAAAGAAGCAAAATAAGAAAAGTTTGTACATTCATGAGAAAAATGGCCTAAAAGAAAATGAGAATCTGAAAACTTGTGCCAAAAAAAAATCTCAAATTTAGTGAAAATTTTGCATTTTTCTGAGGAAACATGCCTACAGATTTATATGGGAAAAATAATTTCTTTAAAAATCACAAATTTACTGGAAAGTTATTTTGAGAAAAATAATAAACTTATGCAAGAAATGTTGCAATTTTCCTATTAAAGCCAATAAATTTACAAAGAAAAATATGATATGAGAATAACTGAAGTATTTATGAAAAAAAAAAAAAACTCTGGAAAGGTAAGGAAAATGTTGCAAATTTATGAGGGGAAAAAACAAATTGGCAAGAAAAAAGGTCAAATTTAGCAGAAAAAGCTACAGTTTTATTAGAAAACAGTTGCAAATTTATAAGAAAAAGGCAGCATTTTTACCTGAAAAGGGTAACAGATGAGGCAATCTTGGGAGAAAAGCAGAAGAACATGCCAAAAATTATCAAAATTTATGAAAAGTTTATAATTAGGAAAAACATCAAAATTACAGGGAAAAAAGCTTCAATTTTACTCAAAATTTTTAAATTTGCAAAGGCAAATATGCCAAACTTAGGAAAAAGCTAAATATGTTTATGTCAAAAATACAGCAATTTAAAAAAATAGTTAAATAGTTTAGTTTAATGAGGAAAACACCATTTTGCAAGAAAAGAAACTTTTTGCAAATAATCAAATTTACCAGAAAAGTAGCAATTTTGTGAGAAATGGTGACAAATTTATAAGAAAGAAAAGCTGCAAATTTATTTAAAACCCCCCATTAACCCTGATGCTGCCAGGCCGGGTTGGTGTCGTCATTCTGCTGCTTTACCTGCCCTTTTTCAGAAATGTGACTTTTGTCTTGAAAATCTGTTTTCCTCAGAAAATTTTATTTTCCCCTAAATTTATGAATTTTTACGTATTCTCATTTTCTACTTTTTAGAATATTTTCTCATAAATGTGCAACCTTTATTCCTTGTAAACTTGTTGCTTCTTTTGTTGGAAATTTAAGAGTTTTATTCGAGGCCTCGGGGAGCCACTATCTAGGGGCAAAGGAACCACTTGTGGCCCAAGAGCTGCAGGTTGCAGACCCCCGCCTTAGCCAACAGTGGACTACAGCTGCAAGTTCAGAAAACATCTGAGACTGTAACATTTAATGCATTTCACTTTATTTTAATGCATATTTGTCTCCCTGACAGTTAAGATGAAAAAACAAAACAACAGCTGGTCTGACCACAGATCAACTCACTTCCAACATCTGCATCAGCCCAAAGTTTCAGAATCGGTTCATCCCTAACACATATTGATGCACATGTAATTTTGCCATAAATAGTTGTTTAATGCTCTTTTGTATCATTGCATAGTTTTTCCTCATCTCTACAGTTGTATATATGTTTAAATTTCAAAAGACTTTTTAAAGTTATGAATGAATTTGGCTGCCAGCATTATTGCCGTTCTGTTTTCAGAATGTAGCATGTTGGTGCTGTGTCCTCTTTTGCCCATAATGGTGACGTAGGGATGCAGCGATGCTGTATCGGCAAGTAGATCAGGCTTTATTACTAGCACTTGTACTCAGTTTTGCACTGATACATATAAATATTTTCACGAGCCATGTAACGGCCTTCACTGCCCTTTGACCCATGATTAGGGCAGTGAAGGAGAACCGTCACAACTGTGGAGGAATTTTAAGGTAAAGATTGGGCCAAGCAATGAGTGGATACATACAGAGAGGAAAAGCAGGATTTTAGTCAAGTTATCCGTTAATAGTATCGGTGCATCCCTGTTCAACAGCCCCATAGCAAACGGTGAAATTTTTTTAAAGAAGTCTAACATTTAAACAAAAGCAGAGACAAGAACCATCTAAGATATATTTGAATAAATATGACTTTTGCTTAAGAACCAGGCAGGGAACATATTCCGTGAACTTATGTGATCTGAATTCCTTTAACTGGCAGAATGTTTTCTTCTTCTACTCACATTCACACAAGATGCAGTTTATTACTTGTAATGTTAGTTTTAAGTGATACGCTGACATCAGACCGTTTGCTGCTCATTTCCAGGGATTGTGCTCATCATAAACGTGAGCCTTTTTCTAAAGAAACTACAGGGTGAAGCGTTTTGGATTGTTGGCAGCACCGACTCGTCTCCACACTACAGCTGGGCTGATTCTCTCTTCTAGGCCTAAGAGGTGGTGCTCTGATGAGTTCTCAGGTCAGCATGAAGCAGCCCTGCATCTCCAACCATCTCAGCCTGTCCTTAGCTTATTGTGCAGATCCTACATACAGGAATTATTGCTGTGGAATTCCAGTGTTCACGCAGAGGCTCCCAGTACTCCCACCACCGACTCCTCTGCCCCTCAGTTACTGGCTTTGCGTTGCATAAAAGTCCAACAGTCCTATACCAGGGACTCACACACGGGCGGGATGTCAGAGTCCTGGCTGTGCATGGAGCTCAGTCCCGTGTCCGAGTCCTCGTCGTTGGTGCTGCAGGCCTTTCGCCAGACCCCGAGCCTGCTCCACCCAGCCGCCGCTCCTCTCCGCCGCCCCTGGCTCAGCCTCGGAGCTCTCTGCCCCCACCTCTGCCTTTCCGTCGTCACACAGCTGCTCCATCTCCATGGTTTCCATTCTGGCCAACAGGTCCAGCAGTTCGGTCTCCTTGGTCTCCCAGAGCGCCAGACTCAGGTCCAAGTCTCCCCTGATGCATCCAGGTCCGTCTTCAGCCTCAGGCCGATGTACAGGCTCGTGTCAGCTGGGTTTTGATCCGCTCCTCCTCCAGGGGCCAGCTCGGCTCTCGGACAGGCTCTCCACATCTGGCTCTGCGGCTGCGGCGCGGACGCGCAGCTCCTCCTCCGCCACGCCGTCCGTGTCCCGCGCCGCCCCCTCCCGCCGCCGCCACATCCACCGCCCGGTCAGCTCCTCCTGATCTCCCCGGTGATGCTCTCCACCAGCGCCTCCCGCTCCGTCAGCTCCTCCTGCAGCCGCACCACCTCCTCGCACCGGCGCGCGTACTCCTCCAACTGCGTCAGCGCGTCCCGCTCCTCCGCCTTGCGCTCGCAGTCCGAGGGAGCGGCGACCACCGGGGACGAGTCCACCAGGTACGTGTCCTGCACGTAGTTCACGCCGTGTCTCTTCATGCGGTCCAAGTGCACTCTGGCCTCGTAGCGCTCGATCTCCCGGTCCAGCTCCTCAATCCTCTGGACCTGCTGCCGGATGGTGTGGTCCTGGGAGATCACCAGGTGCACCAGCGTCTCCATTTTCTCCACGCAGCCCTTGTCTTTAGTGACAGCCTGCTCCTTCTTTTTGTTAATTTTGTCCAACTTTCTGAAGGCTTTCCTCACGATGCGCCGCTGCCTGTCCTGGGACAGGCCGGCCGCGGCGGTCCAGCAGCTCTTGGCGGCGCCCCTCAGCAGGCCGCCCGGACCGCCGCTCTCTCGGCTCTGGACGACCCGCGCCTCGGCGCTGCGGGGCCCGGTGTGGGCAGCGACGCGCCGCTCCTCACCAGCACAAAGCGCACGTTCTCCTGCTCGTCCCCCCCACGCGCTCCACAGCCGCAGGATCTTGGTCTTGTTGGGTAAAATCCTCTCGAAGCCCCTCCATTTCTCCACCACGCAGTAGGACTGAGGGGAGCCGGACAGCATCGCGGCCGAGAGGCCCTGCTGCAGATTCTGGTCCTCCAGCAGGACTTTGACCACGTCGGCGCAGGTGGTTCGCTTCGTCAGTCCAGAGACCAGCTTCTCCTCCCGGCAGACCCACACCGAGATCTTCCCCTCCTCCTGCTCCATCTGCTGGGAAGGGATGGGTGGTTGGAGGGGGGGGGGGGGGGGTGATTCCTCCAGTTAAAATGTAAAAAGTTTTTTTTTTTTTTTTTTTTTCCTGTCAGAATGAACCGCTGCGCCACATCCGTCCAAAAGAGAAACCCGCGCGCCGCTGAACAGGTCCCGCTTCTACTACTATCCGGGCACGCAGACGTCATCTGTGCGTTTAGAACCGCCGAGCCGGGACCGCGTCCCGCCCGGCGGGACCTCATCGCCTCTCTGATCCCAGCCCGGCGCACTGCTCCGGGAAGGACAGGAGGCGCAAGAGTGCGTCCTCACGTCAGGACAGCGCGCTGTGGAGTGAGAGGGACGGAGACGGGAGGCTGCAGAACCAGCTGGGACACGCCTCTGCCTCGCACGCACACGCACACGCACACGCCAGTCATGACACCCAGTGGAAGTAAAAGTTGTTGCCTCTTAACTCTCACCAGGACCTTCAACATTCTCACTCATCCAAGCATACTGGATGACAGCAGCTTACCTCAGAAGCAGTGCAGTCAGGGGGTTAAAGTGTTTAATCATGATTAATCATATTTTTCCCCACAGTTCACTCATGATTAATCAGTTTATTCAGATCATTTTTAATCATTCCTAAATATACCTTAAAGTTAACCTTTTCCCCCTATAAATGCATACACAGACCTTCTGTAATGGTCCAGTCTTGGATGCCAGTCGGTTTCACACCAACACATCATTGAAAGTCAAATTTAAAGTACAATTTAGGAACAATGTAGATGATACTCGTCCAATTAGATTCAAAGCAACAAGCAAGATAGAACAAAAGAATTTGGTTTGAATGCATTTAAAAAAAAAAATTAAGGCAACACAAAGTTCTACGTGCAATTTCCTGCTTTTCACATGCACATACACACACACCCACAAGTACTTCTATTTTTAATGTCTTAGCCACTTCAAATTTTCATTGTAAAGACAAATGGAGCCAGAACTTTACATACACTGTATAAAAAAAAACCACACAGCCCCCCCCCCCCCCCCACACACACACACACTGTCTGATATTAACTCAGAAGCTCCCAAAGCCATGACATCATCTGGGCTTTCCCAAGGTAGACCATACAAAAATGATTTTTACTGTACAAATAAACAGCAAATTGTAGTGGCAGACAGTCTTGGCAACTCTGTAGTGGAAGAGAGAGGACAAGAGGCAAGGATGGGTACATGTTTGGCAGAGACGTAATCGATTCTTGTGTGTTTGTCTTAAAGGATTAGGAGATGAGCAGGCAGTGAACAGGGTGGAATCCAACAATGGTGAGTTTAACTGGTGGTGAAGGGAAGAGGCGAGAAGGGGTTAGATAATGAACGCTGGTAAGTCGATTTACAGTGGATACTTGGAGAAAGTCCGGATATGAGGCTCCGTCAGAGGGGATCCAAGTCCTTCAAGAGAGTCCTGGAAAATAGGAGGAGAGGCTGACGGATGGAGATCATACACTCACATGTTGCAAGGTTTGGAGGAGACAGGCTGCTGGCTGGACACAGGGGACAGCAGTTCCTGGAAACAGCACAGAGGAAGTCTGACGGCGCTGCTCCTATTTAAAGGGTGAGCTGATTACAGGCAGGTGGTGAGTGAAGCTGTGGAGAGTCAGTGATTAGTGTGAGAGCGAGAGAGCAGTGTGCAGCCAGACCACTACAGCAGGGTTAAGAAAAAGTTTATTTGAAATTGAAAACACTGAAATAATTTGAATATTAATTTATGAGTTCAAAATATTTTTGGTACTGACTCCACACACCTGGGACAATGGTGATAGCACTAATTAAAAGCTAACATTAACCCTGGATTTACACCGACTCCAGATGCAGTCCGTTGTGGATGCAGTGCATCCATCCTTACCAGCTCCATTTGTGTTTTGAAGCGGCATGGATAAGAACAAGGTTCGAAATACAAGATCATGTGATAATAAAATAATGCAAGCTCTCGAGAAAGACCTGAGCAAGACTTTTAAGAATCGATTGTGATTACTTGATAACAAGGAAGTGATGTCCCGGCTCTCCACCTGGATTTTAGTGCTCTAAATAATATGTAAGTAGCCTGTTAATTTTAATTCTATGAAGTGTTTGCATGTTATGTCAAAGTTTTTACCTTCTCCGACACAGTGGTGGAGGACTAGACCCCAGAAAATAACAGGTGATCCTTCAATAGTTTTTAAAATGAACAAACAGCTCTTAAATGGGTTAGGGTACACAATGCTCCGCACTGTGTGTCTATATCTATCTATCTATATATATATATACATTTATTTATTTTTTTATTATTATTACTTATTTTGTACCCGTAGGTAGATTTGTTTTGCAGTCTGGTGACAAACCACCAGCTGCCGGTCGCTGCGTGCGCAAGCGCCCCTTAACTCCCTAACCTGCATGTTTTTGGCATGTGGGAGGAAACGGGAGAAATCCCGGAGTAAACCCACGCAAACACGGGGAGAACATGCAAATTCCACACAGATCACTGTTGGCCAGGAGCAGGGATCAAACCCACGATCTCCACGATCCCCCGGCCGAGGGTAAAACTGTGCTGCCACAGTGCTAACCACTGCGCCACCGTGCAGCCCAATATATATATATGTTTATATTAATATGTACATTGTGGTGCACATATGTGGGTTTCATATGCTTCACATGTATATTACTGTATGCTTATTGTATGCTTCACGTCTCAGAGGAACAAAAGGACTGAACCTCCTAGGGGTAACAGGAGGATGTGAAATCTGGCCTTTTGTATGCAAAGAGATGGCCTTGAGGGATTTCCTGACCACCAGGACTTTAGCTGGAGGCGAGAAAGCCTGGAGGGGGATGCATTGTGATTTGGGATTAAAAGACAATGTGACTGTGAGCTTTGATGTCCTGGGGTATAAAAGGGACAGATGTTGGGGGATTCACACTCTTTCACTGTTTTTGGATGATGTTGGAGAATGTGAATAAACTTGACTTGTGAAATAAACTCAGCCTCGTCCTTCCACATTCTCTACAACATATGTATACTAGCTGCTCTTGTTTTTTCTTGCCTTCTGATTGTTGCTCTGAGTGCTGCTATCCCTGTGCTGTTGCAATCCTGGAATTTCCCCATTGTGGGACTAATAAAGGCTTATCTTATCTTATCTTAAATACTGTGAGATACCACAGCATTTCCTTGCGGATTAGATCAGGCATCCATCAAAAATAGACTCATTGTATTTCATTAGCAATCCGAATACAACGAGCTGGATTCGTTCCACAGTGATCTGGACCAGGTGGGCGTCAGAACATTGACGAGAATGGGAACGATACACTGCGGAGTCCAGATCACAGCCATAAAGGACCAGATCTGGAGTCTGTGTAAATCCAGGGTTAGTCTGGCAACCAATATTGAGGTCATGTGGCTATGCTAGCAAAACCAACAATAGTTTATCTGGCTAGTAACGGTTAGTGAGAATAGCTTGTATTTGTCAGCTGTATTTGATTATCGGCGGTGCAATGACTTATGGGTAATCTTCTTGTCAACTTCCAGTGGAGTGGTGAACTTTTTTCCCAGTCAGTTAAGAGTTCCTTTTGAACAGAGCACCTTTTGCTCCCTGCAGTTTGGAACTGACAGGGCTGAATAGCCTATTCAGTCCACTTCATAGGGAACTAGGACATCAGAATAGCAGATGACACCAGGGTCTTTTAAAAGGCTGCTGTATGCTTGAGTCTTCATCTTGGTTGAGTGCATTCTAAATTAAAGATATGAACCCATGAATGCTGGGTGTGTAACAGGCCAAGACAACACGTGGTTTGATCCTTGACTAGCTAGAGTTGCATCTCTGTCGTAGATGATTTTTTTTTTTCAAGATTTATGAATTTCCTTTCTTTCTTTGATTCCCCTGAGTAGTTACAATATTCATGGTTGCTTCTTGCTGGGAGGTTTTGGCAGTACTCACGTGTCAGGTTATGAATCAAGAAAATCCCCAAACTAAAGCAAAATAAATGAAGAAAATTTAAAAAAAAAAAAAAAAAAAAAAAAAAGCCCTTACTCAGCAGTGCCAGGCTGCTGTATGCATTGTTAGTTTCCATAATCTGCATGCAGCTAAATGTTGGAGAGCTGGGGATTGAGTATAGAAACTGAGGGAAATCCGACTCTTCCACTGTGCGGGCTCATCTTACAGTGACTGACCCTGTAATCAGGCCTTTCAGCTATTTCTGGATGGAATATGGTCAAGAGAAGCCGTGAAGAGATTTGTGTGCATTAAGAGTATTTTGGTGTGTGTGTACATGCATACTGCATTAATGGCGAGTGCTGATCCCCACCAGGCACCATAAGTCTGCTGAGCAATGTTAGGAGTGATGCACAAAGCTGTTTGTTGGTCAAATAACTGCTTAGGAAACCATCTGGGAAGGTGGACCCAACACAAGTTTGTGACCGCACATACCCAACATACATAAACGTTCAGGATCACTCACACCATAGATTCTGGGCATTCATACTAATGGTAGATTTGAAATAAGAGGATTGCCAGTGTTGCGTCTTATCTCAGATCTCATTTCCTGTGGGGTTGCCATGCCCGTGTGACCTGCTTGGCTGTCTGAGGTTTGGTACTTCCCATTCCTGTTACCATCACAAACCTGACTGCACAGTGAGCTGCTGCACAGAAAATGCTTCGTTTGATGTCCTAGACAAAGTGGCCCTCAGTGGGTGAAAAGTCAAATTATTAAATGTGTTTTGGATGACCACCTTTTGGTTGTGGGGTGAGGGTTCATTTATATGACTGAGAACACCTGACTGATGTTATATGAACGTCCAATTCATTTCTATTTAAATTTACAGGGGAGCCAGATAACAAAGCTACTTAACACATTGTGAGCTCACATAAAAGAAGGTGTTAATAGAAAGGAACACACTCCACCATAACACTAATATAAATGCAGAGCTGTGATTGAGCCTTGCATTTAATTCTTTGAGTATGGCTCCCTCTGGTGGTGGTAGAGAAAACTGCACAGTTTAAGCTCTACCTGATGCTTATTTTTGCCACTCACAGTGGACATGTTAAATGGCCTTTTTTAGATTAAGAGTCCTTTATTAGTCCCACAATGGGGAAATTACAGGTCATCCACATGAGTCGATGAGGCAGCCACTGGTGTGGCACCCAACCCTTTGACCATTCACACACACATTCACACCTGGGGCCACTTTAGAGTCTCCAATTAACCCAACTTGCATGTTTTTTGGCATGTGGGAGGAAACTGGAGAAATCTCGAAGTAAACCCACGCAGACACGGGGAGAACATGCAAACTCCACACAGATCACTGTTGGTCAGGGGCTGGGATCAAACCCAGGATCCCCCAGCCAATGGTGAGTTGCTGTGCTGCCGCAGTGCTAACCACTCCACCACCGTGCTGTTCCACACGTTGTCACAGTTCCCAGAGGTGTTAAGAGAATGTCTGTGACACGCTTTGACCAAAACATGTCATGGAGAAAATACAGCAGCACTGTTTTCCACACAGCTTTAAGCACCCATAAAACAGCCCATTTCAGTGCATTTCATTTTTAACAAGCTCCTACAGTATGTACCCCACACCCCTGTCATCATTTCATCAGTTTTTAGGAGTCCATAATGAGGCTAATGTTAGCTGCTTAGCCAGTGGCTTCAGCTCCGATTCCAGGAGCTTGTGTCATCGCATGAGATCAGTAACAAAAAGGTTCTTGAATTCCAACAACTTATATCTACAAGACATGCAAAATCCAATTTTAACCAACTGGACTTAGATGACCTGGGGTGGGTTTGCATGCTTAGCCCCCTGGGGTTGGGGTTGGAAGTTGCTAGCTCGTGATGCTGGTGGTGTGTGATGGCAATCCCTGGGTTGCATGGCCAGGACGCTCTTGGGCAAAACTAATTGTACTGTGGTCCATACTTTTGGATTTCGATATTTAAACCTTAAGTTTGCTAGAAATAAGCAAAAATAGATGAATGACATGCAAAGAGGTGGGACTAAAGAATAGAGACAAAAGCACAGTTTAGAACTGACCATTTATTTAAACTGAATAGCATATACGTACAAAGTCTCTACAAAGCTAGAAAATATCTAACATACTTTTAGCCATGAGTGGGGAGAAAAAAGTTACAAAGCAAAGATCAGACCCTGTGCAATATCAATAGACACACATCACTAGCTTTTTTGGAAATTTATCCCAAATGCACTCTCTTCTTCACAAAATAGGATAAACATCAGCATATCAAAGATAAAGACAACATCTGTAATAAATGTTTTGTCACTTTTTTATACAAAGCACCTTATCAAAAGCAAAAAAATTCAGCACGCACAAACACACAAGATGTGCTGCGGTGGAGCAGAAAGATTCAAGGCCATTTTGGAATTGACTACAGACAGGAATCGTGTGCTGTATGTGAGCCGTGATAGAAGATAAATATCCAAGTTTCACACACAAGACGACATGACAACACAGACACGACGATGACTGACAAAATTTTGAAGTTCTGAACCTCCTTTAAGCATTGAGTATACACATCTTTCCAGTGTGACTTTATTAGCCAGAGCACAGTCCAGTGGTGATTATAAAGAGCAGACAGACAACAGTGATGCCCTGAAGTCCTTTTAATCACGTACTTATTATTCCCCAAAGTGTAGTAACACTTAAGTAAGGCCTTTTCACTCAGGGCTTCAGAGATCAGAAGAGGTGTCCACAGAGAGAAATGTATATATCCATATATAATTGTATTTTTTATATAGCTGAAAGCGTGTATGTTATAATACACAGCTTTTCTCATCAGTGTATCTTTGGTAAGTTGGTGGTAGAATGGATACAGCAGGCAAAGTAAGTATTGAACACTTTTTTCAGCACATACTGTATATTTTCAATGAGGGTACTCCTGTGAAATTTTTACCAGGTGTTGGAATTAACTCAAGAAATTTACACAAAGAAAGAAATCAAAACATTTAAGCTCATAAGTAAACCTATATGTAATAGAGCAGAATGAAACAGGAAAAAACATGTTGGGCACAATAGAAAAAGCAGTAGATCAAGGCATGGTAAGAAATCAGCTGAAATCCCTAAAAAAGTAGTTCTACTTCCAATCTGTGGAGACTAAAAATTAGCCAGGGTAGGTACTTAGTGACTGGCTATAAAAAAGTTTTTTGTTACCAAGGTGTCATACAAGAAACACCTCATGATGGGTAAAAGCCAAGAGATCTCTCAATACCTTCACAACTTGATTGCCGTAAAACACATTGATGGATTTCACTGATCTTCCAGTAAGGATCACTGGGGCCAATTCCCTCAAGTGGAAGGAACATCACTCTGCCATCAACCAGCCAAGCACAGGAGCTTCTCACAGGGAGTCAGAAGAGCAGCCCAAGAGCCAAGGACAACTCAGAAAGAGCTCCAGAAAGACTTGGAGGAAGCACGTATGGGTAATGCACTCCACCATCATTGGCTCCATGCACACTCACCTCCAAGACTCCATTATGAAAGAAAAGCTTGTTTAAAGTTAATATTAAGTAACATTCAGACAAGCCTATGAAATACTGGGAAAACACACTGCAGGTCACCCAAAAAAACTCACTGCTTCAGCAGTGAAGCCTGGAGATGGCTGTATCATGGTGTTGGGCTGTTTTTTCATTTCATATGCCTCACTTTATATAATTGAAGGAACACTGAATGAAGCCATGTACTGTTGTATTCTTGAAAATTATCTGCTGCCATCCACCAGGATCATGAGGATGAGATGGGTGTAGACCTTCCAGCAGGACAATGACCCCAAACACACAGTGAAAGAAACTCTCATTTGGTTTGTAACAATGAAAAGCAAGTTGTTAGCCATGGTGCTGTAAGTCACCCAACTTAAATTCAACTGAAGAAAGTATTCATAACCTAATCCTCAGGATTTAACTCCTTAAGGATTACATGATCTGCCTCTCTTGTGGCTGCTGTTGCAGATCTGCACCTGTCACGTGATTGGTCAAAAAGTATGAAAAAAATAAATGCAGATGTACCAAGCATTTCACATCACTAGATGGCAGACACATATAGCTTACTGGTCTACACTGAAGGACCGAGATCAGCAAACCCGAACTGCGTCGAATCTGATATCACTTCCGGGACGCAGAAGAAGAGCCGTATAAACAATTGTGCATGATTCTAAATGGGATTATTTGTGCCCTTCAGAGGTAAAGTGGGCTATCCCACATGTAGGTCAAAAATGAGTTAATTGTACTACACTAATTGTTAAGGGTCTATCATTTTCTTAAACTGCCTAGCTCTGCATAAAACGTATTGTGCTGCCCTCTATTGAGAGTAAATGAAATCATTCTCATTAATTTGGTGAAACTATTGAGAGGTAAAGTGGGCTATCCCACATTCCATGCTCGGTATCACACACGTTGTGGCCTATTCCGACTCATGTGGGGGACAAAATAGAAACTACAAGATGGCATTGATGTGGATGCACATAGTGAACACACTGAACATAGATCTCGTTGATCACAAAATGCTTGTAACGGGTCACAGCTACCTGCCCAATGACCAAGACTTTGGGTTAATAGAAAAGCCAAGAGGAAGAAACAGCATGTGTTTGTGCCAGATGAGTGGTACGATGTAGTCAGGCAGTCAAAACGGAAGGAACCCCTGTTCAATGTAGTTCCCATGACATCGGCCTTGTTTCACAGTACTAGACCATTGGAAGAGGCTACTGTAAACAGAAAACTGGATGAAGAAAACAATAAGGTCGAATGGTTGAAAATACAATGGATGCAGTTTCGTAAAGCAGATCCTGGTGTGATGTTTTATAAAACTACTTGTGATGCCGAGTTCCCTTTCCAAAGTGTCAACTTCAAACAAACGAGAGCACTCAGGGGAAGACCTCCAAAGATCATTCAAAACATCACAGACCTTCCTTTATTGTATCCAAATGGGAGGCCGCTGAAGAGAGCCAAACTCGAAGATATCCAATCATTGTTGAAGTATGTGCCGCTGTTCATATCCATTTACGAAACTTTGAAATCAACACAGGAGGGTGGAGGTCACGACAGCTCAAGTGACACCGAGTCAGACTAGACATTGACAATAAATTGGTCGGACATAAGCTTGTCCTATTAAACTTGTTTTTACTCTTCAATAACTGTATTTCTGATGTTTTGATAAGTTACATGTTGACTTTCTCAGTTAGAAGAAAACTGTTGGTTTGATTTTCATATAGAAATTTTTGCGAATAAGCGAGGACACAAACAACACTGTTTATGTTCTAATTATTGGAAACCAATGTGCAGAAGAATAGCAAAAACTGCCTAGTGTGTGATATCTGTGAAATTTGCAATTTATCATCTGTTTCATTCATTAAAATTTCAAATTAACATTATTTTTTACTTTTGTCCTCTTACTCGATTTTTTATCTTCAGTTGAGGTAAAGTGGTCTAACCCACATTTTTAACCCCTACTCTCTTATTGTTGTGAATATGTGATTTAAATATATTTTCATATTTAAGCCACACCTTGAAGGTAATTATAGGGGGTAACTTTTTAATGATATAGGCACACTGATTTTTTTGAGAATATTTCAACTTTAGAGCTCATTTTCTCAAAATAATGGTTTTGTGGGATAGCCCACTTTACCTCTGAAGGGCACATTTAGCCTCTGAAGGGAAATATTTACTTTCTGAACAGCACAAGATGGACTGGAGCGGAACACTTTTCGTCTGCCATTGACGAAGCTGCACGTGACGGAAAGAACAATATTGCCAGTTCCGCGGGGTAATCTAAGAAATTGAGGTGGAATAAATCAGAAAATAAATGTGATTGTTTCTGCATGTGTGAGAGAAAGCGAAAATAACCAACAGAAGACAAAATAAGGACCAGGGTGAGCACACGGACACATGGCGACACATGACGAGCAATAGGTCTGATGTTTTTTATCAGTTTGTTTACATTCTACTGATTTTCTGGTTCATATATTTTGAAGATGACAAAAACTAAGAAAAACCATCTTTTGTGTAAATATGTCCAAAGTCCACTTTGACCAAAAGTTATTTAATCTGATAAGGCTGCCATCATATTATGGAAATTAGATGCATAAATTTACTCCTATCATAAACTTAAGATCATATTCTACATCTTTCTCATTGACAGTAAGCCATTATCTCTTAACCCTTTCAAGTTACAGCTTTTGGAATTTGTGATATCTAAAACTGAATATTTTCTCTTGAAAAAACTCTTCGCCACCAGAGGGTGCATGCAGATGGTGCGGATTATGCGACAGAAAACCTCAAGTATTTAAAGGTAATCTGTTCAGAAGAATGGTCCCAAACTCCCATCTGAGAACTGTTGGAGATTAGTTTCTTCTTACACCAAAGTGTCTTGAAACTGTCATCGCAAACACAGGCTTTTCCAGCCAATCTACGGTTACAAAGATTCTTACGAACAATGGGTTCGTAAGAATCTACCCAAATCCTACGTCATCTGGAGTTTGCAAACATTCGTGGCGGGGGGGGCAAACTTTCTTACAGCTGCCGTGCCATTCGCAAGAGCAACTGGAGGCATTCTTGAGAATGAGGTGCTTTTCTGTCGTACGAAGGACCCTAGAGTTCCTTACGTTCTTTGTAAGGGTGCCTTGGGATTTTCCTATGCCATACTTACTGCTTGTTTAACTCATTGACACTCTCAAGCCATTGGTACGAAGATCTTATGGCTTTCGGAACAAATGTTGCACGAATGATGTACAGTACTTCTGCTTTATGAGGGCCTCACTACTGCCCTTACACAAGCTGTATAGATCTCTGTATGGACAGGGGATTCGTACAGTCACATGACCACTGTAAGGGACCCTCAAGAACAACTTAAGGTGTTCTTGAGGCACACTTATGGCCAACATTTTGTGTAGTTCTTACGTTGTTCCTATGGCATTTGTACGGCTGCCCTAGAAATCTCGGACAAGACCATCAACCTGGCCATGAACTTATGGTCTACGAACGCTGGATTCTCCTACAGTTGCCTTAAGAAGGCTGTCTAGAAATGGTCTCAGAAAATCGTTCGTACAGCGTTCGCAGTCGTTTGTAAGGGTATTTGTGACCGTAGCTTTAAGAACTAAATACATTTCAGTTTCTGTGCTCAATACTTTTTTCCCCTGTTCCATTCCACTTTATTACACATAACTTTATTTTTGGACTTGAAGGTTTTGATTTCTTTATATGCATGGATTTCTTGAGTTAATGCCAATGACTGGTGAAAAATTTAACTCAGTAGCCTCACTGGAAATACATACTGTCTATGTACTGAACAAAGATGCTGAGATATTCAGTACTTATTCCCCCCCATTTTAGACTCCAGACCAAGCTCCAGCATCAGAACATCAGCCCTTCTGAGGCTGAGTGTGAGGTTTATCATGTACATGACATGTTGATGTGCAGTGTGAAATGCCCCAGCACTCCTGTCTATAATAACACTGCAGAACTCTGGGATGGTGGGGCGCAGGGGAATTTCCAAGCAGGATGGTTCATTAGTGAGAGTAGCTTTTTGGCTGAGAAACACCCGCAAGTTATCTAAGCCAACATGCGGCGGTTTGGGGACAATAAATGTAGATGCTTTTCACATAAAGATCAGAGGACTGCAACTCCAGTCAGATGTGAGTCATTTCTTGTAAAGACCAAACATTTAACAGCAGCCCAGGTCTTACTAGGTCTCTGATGATCACCACTGTATCCCAGCTGGCAGGGATGCACAAGTATTGGTGCTGGTAATAGGTATCAGCAGTAGTAGACAATTCTGTCTACTACTGCTGGCCTTGATAGTTAAATTTTCCCCTTCAAAACTGCTATTCTGAATAGATTTTTTTTTAAATAAACTGTGTGTTTCAAATTGTATTAAGTTTATCCTTTAGTGTAATTAGCGTTGGTTCATCTTAAAGGACAAGCAGATGCTGTCACAGCTGAATGTAATAAAGAATGCATCGATACTGGCGTCTGTTGTCAACCGATACTGGAGCTTTATTGCTAAAAGATGTAACTGCAGATTTGCAACAATATTCTTTACTGATACCACATCGATGCCAACATAAAGGCGATGGGTGCACATACTTAGAGAACGGTCCCAATAACTGTTCTTTTATTTCCCCCTTGACTGATCAGGAGAAATGTCAGAGGTGTTGAAGTACTGTGGAATAAACGCAGAAAAGCAAAACGGGGATATACAAAATGTTCAAAAGTCTTAAGCAACCTCTCATTTTAAAAAAAACAATTCTAGGAAAATGTTAAATATGTTCAGTGATTTTCCTGAAACAAGCAAGCATAAATTGAAATATACTCTTAAGTTTTTTTGTAATTCTTAGAGTCTTCATGAATAGGTGATTCTTCAGTCTAGTTCTTTCGTAATTTGGCGTATCGAAGAACTTCCCCCCAGTTTCCCTCCTACACAGTGGCTTCTTGATAAGCCACACCTACACTGAGACAATTTTGATGAGGCTTCAAACAGTAGTTAGAAGGATCAGGTGCACCTTCAGGTCCTATGCCATATCCTTGCTGGATTTTTTTTCCTATTAAGGCCTTTTAGATAATTGTTCATCTGATGGCTTCAAGGCCTGACCGTTCTCGTTAGGGCTCCAAGCAGCTGTGCTGTAGGAAACCCATTGTTTTTGTTCCAATTCCCTCTTCTTATTTTTCCTCGGCTAAAAAATGCACCAGGAGCAAAAATGGTAATACATGGAAACTTGAAATTTTTACAGTCTGATGACTACTGAGAGACCAAAAATCCAAGGCACTGTGTGGCATTATAACCGTTTTTGATAATTGCAAATATCTGGAGAACGGCTGGGCCGAGACTAAAAGTTCTTTAATCATTCTATTTTCTGAAACCTTCAGCAACTTTTTCCCCCAATGTGGCAACTCTAAAAATGAAGTTTTCTGCAACATAATTTCAAAAATGTGCAAGTGAGCTCAAAAATGAACTCCTCACAGACCTAGCCATTCATCCACATTGTTTTGAAATCAAGCAGAGATCATTTACAGACATTGATAATGAAAAGTTGTTTAAAATTATTCAAAATGTCAGTCTGTTTTGATTTTCCAGGCCAATCAAGTTGTACAATTTCTCTTTGGCACTGTAGTTCTTGGTTTAAAACTTCAGAAATACAGGTGCATCTCAGAAATTAGCAAGTCATCAAAAAGTTCATTTATTTCAGTAATTCAGTTCAAAAAAAGGAAACGCATATGATGTAGATTCATAATCTAATTTATTGAGATGCACCTGTACCTGATTCAAATCTGATGAAACTTCAGACTCACACATCACAACAGTATTCTTCAGCTAACCACCAAGTTTCATGCAATTCTGTTGATGTTCAAAAAAATTGTGTTTATGAAATGTCTGTCAGCCATTTTGTCTTGTCAGTGGAAGTGTCCGTTAGTGTTGTGAGGAAGTCAGTGCGAACCCCAAAGCAGGTGTGTGGTGTAGGGGTGAAGACACTTGTCTGTCATGCAGGAGCCCGATTCAAATCCTTCTGGTAATGTGTCATTCCTCTAAATTGCACACCACCACTTTCACTTGAGAACAATGTACAGCGTACATAGCATTTTTAAATGCTGTACTACTGCTGGGAACCCGATGATCATTGCTTGTGGCTCTATTTTTGTCTTACATTTGGCCAGTTCCTCAGGGGGAAAAAAAAAAAATCAAGGAAACTAGACAAAGTTCAGGTAAAAGGACTAGATCAGGGGTCTGCAACCTGTGGCTCCTGGGGCCACACGTGGCTCTTTTGCCCATAGACAGTGGCTCTGTGAGCCTTGGAAAAGTCCTGAATTTCCAAGAAAAGAAGCAATAAATTTGCAAGAAAAAGGTTGCACATCCATGAAAAAAAATCTGCAAATGTAGAAAATGAGAAAATCTGATAACTTGTGCAAAAAAAAATCTCCCAAATTTAAGGAAAAAAAAAATTAGCATTTTCCTGAAAATATACCTGAAAACATGTCCACACATTTGCAAGAAAAAGTCACAAAATTTCTGGAAAAGAGATCAGAAATTTTACTGTAAAAAGTTAGAATAATGTAAGAAATTTATGTAAGAAATGCTGCGGTTTTACCCATGAAGGCGAATACATTTACATAGAAAAATATTATAAATTTATGAGAATAGCTGAAAATTTATGCCAAAACTACATGAAATTTGGGGAAAATGCTGCAATTTTCTAAAGAGAAAAAACCCCACAAATTGACAAGGAAAAAAAGTCACAAATTTACTTTATAAAGCTACAGTTTTATTAGAAAACATTACAAATTTGCATGAAAAAGACAGCATTTTTAGCTGAAAAAGGTAACAGATAAAACAATCATGAGAAAAGCAGATTATGCCAAAAACATCAAAATTTATTAAAAAAACAACTTTATTGGCAAAAATGTCACAAATTTACATTAAAAAGCTTTCAATTTTACTCGATAACGGTTTTAAATTTGTAAAGAAAAAGATGCCAAATTTAGGAAAAAAGCAAAACATATTTGTCTAAAACAAATTTTGAAAAAAAAAATATATAGTTTACAGTTTAGAAGACAAACTTTACAAAAAATCTAAAATGTACCAGAAGTAGTAGGAATTTTGTGAGAAAAAAGGTTACAAATGTACAATAAAAAAGCCACAAATTTATAAGAAAAACTCTTAATGGTGATGTTGTCAGGTCAGATCGTAGCTGTAGTTATGCTGTTTTACCTCAGTTTTCAGGCTCAGGTATTTCTGTAGCTGCATGCAGATTATTTTTAATACAAAAATCACTCACAGTTGTTCCTTGTGTAGCACAGGTTGCCGACCCCAGACTAGACCAAAATGGCTGAAAAAGCAGCCGATGTCCAAAGAAAGACTTTCAAGACAGAAAGTGGGGAGAACTATTGCCCCAAATCACTTTAAAAATGACAAGAAATTATGCTTCCTTGGAAGAAAAACATGAAGACATTAGGGGTTGCCCAAGACTTTTGCACTGAACTGTATATTGAATAAAAACACAAGACAAAAGAAAACAAGTTTTTATCTAGAACTGATGAGTACTCCAACTCAAAACTAGTCATTCTCAGTCTGAAAAAATGGTATCGGTGCATCGCAACCAGCTGGTCATATTAAAAACATTCAAGATATTCTCATTACAACACTAGACTTCAGTCCACAAGACTGCCCACAAAATACAAGAAACAACATTCCAACAGAAAATTTGGACAGACAGGATCATGTCAGATCAAAGAGTTCTTGCTGTCCTCCACAACACCCAATTATCAGTGAACAGAAATGTCTGCTGCTGTTTCCAGTCAAAGGCACTTCACGCTTCTGAGTGCAACACGAGGTGAACCACCAGAGGACACCTGCCTCCATCGACAGCCTTTCTTTCATCGTTGCAAATTTTGCAAAAACAAGGAATCTGTCATGTGAAGTTAAAATGATCTGAACACTTGTGGTCGTTTTGTTAAACTGCTGATGTTATATTGTATATTATTCTTTTTTTCGTCATATTTGACGTCAAAGTGGCGGGTGTTCACATTAAACATGTCCAAATTAATAAATGTGACGTCACATGCTGACAGTCTTTCCTAGTCTTTGTGTCGTGACGGGGTATCTTCAATCAGGTCACCTCTGACTGTGTGCTCTCTCTGCCAGCCAATCATGAGAAAGACAACTCAAAAGGAGTTGCGTGTTTACTTCATCAAAGAAGAAAAGTCTGGAATATTTTGAATCACGACTGATGCAGTGTAAGAATGCTGAACCACGTTAGACTTATGGCAAAGTACGTTAGGTTAACTGACGAGACTTTTGTTTGTCCACAATGTAGTCGTCACAGTGCTGTTTGATGCAACGTCATGTTTAAATCCTATATCCTACATGGTGAACTTTTTTAGTCGTCACTGCTCTATAAAGGCAGCTTTTGTTGTTTGTGGTCACATAAAGTAATTTGGTGTGAAGCCCGACAGAACTGATCTTTTCTGTGTTCAAGGCCCTCCAAATACTGGCTGGCTGCAAATCAGAGATGGAAATCACCAGGGCCGATATAATATCATCCCTATCCATGATGCCATATTATCACAGTCTTGCTATATCTCGCTTTGTGATTTCTCATCCCTCAACTTTGTCTTGTCTGACTCTTGTGGAGAACTCGTGGGTCAGAGTGGACCCAACCAGACGGTGAGCACTTAAGCTGGATTTATGTTCCACCCCGCTTTACGCGTCTGCCTGTGTGATGCAAGTTTCATCATCCACTCCGGTCCGCTAGGCTCCACGGGGTCCCTCTGTTGCCGTGCATGTGCAGCCAACATTTTGTGACCATGTGTGCCAACTACACATGCGCAAGATCCAACCTCCAGGTCAAGAGGTGGCGCCACTGACGACAAAGGAATTGCTTGTTCTTGTGACAAAATGAGTAAACACAGGAGTGCCTCTTCTCACCTTCGCGCAGTTGCCACCGTTGCTGCTAAAATGCACGTGGATCTTGCTTTTCTTCTCTTTCGTATAGCTGCCGAGCAAACTGGTGTGTCGGCGCATTTATGCTACCCATCGAGCCGAGATAAAACTGGAGATGAAGGTTATGCACATGGGTCAAATGCTTGGCCTAGTAAATGCAAATAAAAAAAAAAAGAAGCATTTATACAGCCGTGTGCATGCCAGCATTGTCCAGGGTGTAGGTGTATCACAGATGCACGGAGCAGAGGTGGAGCATAAATCCAACCTTAGCACCATCCAGGGGAGTGAAGTCAGCTGGTCTTTATTCCTCCGTTCCAGGCTTAGGTACAACCAGGTTTCCACAATCAATATCATTCCATTACACAATTTTGTGATTTGATTATAATTTCTATTAGACTGACAGTTCAGTCAGGCATTTTCTTTGCATATGAAAGAATTTCTCAGAGAAATTGTAAGTGTAAACTATACCAGAAAATCTTTAACGTGGTGAGCTGAATTTATAAATATATGAACACAAGTGTTAAGCCACACGAGGGACTTCCTGATTTACAGACAGTCTTAGAAGTTTATGAACTGATACCAGATCATTCAAATGAACAGGCTTCAGCATCGATTAGACAATAATTTAAACCCAATTCTACTCTGTCACCCCCTCAAAAAATCAGGTGGATCTGCAGAGATGCAATATTATCATAGCAAGTTTATGCAGTATTGGGCTATACTGACTTCATTCCTCTACACTGGCTGAAATTGTGCAACCTTAAACTGTGTTCTAATTTCTGAGCCTCCATATCAGCCATACATTCATAGAACATAAATCAGTGCTTGGCAAAGTCTACTAAGGAACAGGGCCATTTTGAGCAGCTTATATGTAAGCCTTAAACTGAATTAAAAAAAAGTTATAAGTATAAACTGACCTGAGGCAAGAGTAATAGTCAAACCTTTACTCTTAGATATGCAGCTTCTCTCCCATAATTTCAAACATTCCCCTGTAAATGTATTTACCCTGGCCAGTCTCTATGTACTATGTGGGACTGTAATCTCAAAAATGGGAAGCTTTATTAAGCATGTGGCAATAATAGCTGGTTTTGAGGGGGTCGGGGGGGAGGCACTGAACAATTCTGACTGACCTGGACAGAGGCTTTTGCTGTGAAGCGGTCACACTTCCCCAGTCACCAACTCCATCACCACTGGAACGATGATGAGCTTGCGCAGAATGCTACCTGAGTGGTTCAGATTCACTCGCAGGTTCTTAACCGCACACATTTTAGATGAGACAGTGACTGTGGAATCAAAATAGTGTCTATAATGTGGCTATCAATAAACACCCCCCCCCCCCCCAAAAAAAAGTTTAGACGCTTTTTCCACCCTCACTTCTTTTAAAGAAAGCATACAAAAATGCAAAAAACTTGATTTCTTTCTCTTTGGGACAAACCTTTTGTGTGAAAACAGACCTTCCACAGATCTTCAGTTTTTTATCTGTACAAACCTACCTCTATATTCTAGTACATGTTAACACGGCAGTGCCTCTTTTCTCTGGTTATTGACAATACACAGGGTCTGACCTTTAGCGTCTGTCACCTCCTTGACAGATCACACACACACACACACACACACACACACACACACACACACACACATATACTTTGGTCACAGGGTGAGTGAAAACTGTGAGATTTTCTTATCGTTCTTTTTTGTTCCATCCTTCTTTCCCTGGGTTGATTTTCACCTGTAGCATGACGGAGATGCCACTGATTTCCATCACTGGAACAGAACAAAACTGATTTACAGGTGAAGGAGAGGAAGAAGAAACCAATTAGCAGGAGACATGACGTCTCCCGATGAGAACAGAGTCAGGGTGTTGTAACCGCCCAGCTCGATTCTGACGCGTTTCTAATCCTGCACTGCTGCTATGATTTTCACAGCTAACGAGCTACTGATCGTCGCGGTTGCCGTTAGTAGTTTGAGTTGAAATGCTCCTGCTCTGGAGGATTGTGCAGCAGACTCTGCTATAATTGGTGTTAAAGACATTTTTTGCAATCATTTACAATCATTTTCTCACTACACTAACTTGTTTGGCTGAGAATAATTCTTTTTTTTTTGTAGACATTTAACCTCCAGTGTCACCATTAATCACAAAGTAAAGGCCATACGTGTGTGTCTGTGTGTGAGTGTATATGTGTTATTCCTTGATGAGTCGGTAGATGTGGTGCTGTGCTCCGTGCTCATTGTTGGACACCTCAAAAACGCACGCCATACACAGCAAGGTTTCCTGAGTTTCCCTGTTGCTCACCACCTACATGCACAAACACAAAGACAGAAACACAGGGAAGCAAATGAACAATAAGCATACTTTAAAAAGTTTACATGCAGTAAATTAAAAGTTGCATTTGCATTTCAGTGCATTAAAGATTGCATACAATGCATGGATTAATCGTAAGTTTTAATATCCTCAGCGACATACAATAGAGGAAGCAAATATTAAACTCTGAGTCTGAACAGACTTTCAGTACATACTGTATATTTCCAATGAGGCTACTCACGCAAAATTTTCACTAGGCTTTGGCATTAACACAAGAAATCCACACATTGAATGAATTCAAAACATTAAAGTTCATAAATAAAAGTTATGTGTAATAAAGGGGAATTAAACAGGAAAAAAAAACATTGGAACGCATTGGAAAAAGCAGAACCCCAAGTCACGTGAGGCAAGGAATCCGCTGAAATCAAGTTAGAACTTAACTGCAACTACTTTCTAACGAGTTGTTAGAAATAGGGCTGGGCAATATAGCTCACAAAATGTATTGCAATGTAATTTTTCTATATCGCAATACATGATACATATCGCAAAATGTCCTTTAAAATTTGGTTTTACTTACATTTTTACTAGAAATTATATTCTCTATATATTCATTTCACTTATGAAAAAGCTGAATAATACAATAAAATGAAAACGTCAGAGAAAATTCTTCACAACATGTAACTGAGCAAAGTGTCTTCTTTCCTTTGCTTACCAGAACTCCCATTATCAAGTTTATCCACAAGGGTAGAGATGCTCCAGTTCACCACACATAGTTAATACTTGGTGGTCTAATAAGTGACAGAAGTATCACTTATTTTTATTTTTTTTTAATGTGTCTACATTCCATCAGTTCCATCCATTCGCTCTTATTTTGAAGGGTTGCAAGACCAGATAGAAGCTCTTATTTTGAAAGTTCATTTGCTAAGTGAGCATGATTTTACACCTGCAGAGTTCAGACTTAAAATGTTTATCTTCTCCTGGCCATTTCCTATGCTTAAGGTGGGCCTACTTTTATTCTGTTATCTTCCTTTTTATCTCTACTCGCTGCGGTGTACATTACTCTGTGAGCCTGCAGGGGGGCGGAGCAGCTGCGCTGAACGTCCACTCAGACTTCAGCGGCGGCAGTTCATATTAACGTGACAAATACTCAAATATACGTGATACAACCATTTTATGTATCACAGGTAGCCAAATGTACAGATACAACAAATATATTTGGTATATCGCCCAGCCTTAGTTAGAAAGTAGTTCTACCTCCTATCTGTGGAGATTAATATGAGCTGGGTAGGTACCTTATGAGTGGCTATAGAACTTTGTTTTACTTTTGTTACCAAGGTGTCATGCAAAAAATATCCAAGGATGGGTAAAAGCCAAGAGCTTGACCAAGACCTTCACTACCTTTATTGTTGCAAAACACAATAATGGATTTGGTTACAGATGTATATATCAAAAATTCTGAATTGTCCAGTAAGAACTACTGGTGCCATTATCTGGATGTGAAAGGAACATCACTCTATCATCAACCAGCCATGCACAGGAGTCCCTGACAAGATATCTGGAAGTCGGACTTGCGGTTATGGCAGCCACGTAGGAAGACGTGTTTCACACTGCTCTGCTTGTAAAACTAAAAATTTTACTAAAACTCTCTCAACTGGAACAAAAACCCATCCCAGCGTTTTGGCGTGGATATGGTAAAGACCAAGGTTGGAAAATTAGGTGGAGGAAAAGGCAACTCGACAAAACATTCCAAGCTAACGGACTTCCATGCTCAAGGCGAGGCAGGGAAAACTCCAGAGGCAATGTCGGAGGATGGAGCCAGCAGCGGAGCGGGAACTGCTGGGGAGGGGACAAGCGTAGCGCTGGCTGCCATCAACTCCATGAGAACCGAGTTTTCGTCTAAATTTGATGGGATTATAGCAGCGATAGAAGGTATGAGGAAAGAAATAAACGACTGCATGGAGCGAATGTCGCAGGCGGAGCTCCGAATATCAAGCGCTGAGGATGATGATGTCACCAGCCTGCAAATTAAACTGCAAACACTGGAATTAAAATGGAAACGTCTGGAAGATAACGTCCTAGACTTGGAATCCCACTCACGATGGAATAATTTGAGGCTGGTGGGCCTCCCGGAGGGACGGGACCCATGTTCCTTTTTGGAAAAGTGGATTCCAGAAGTGCTGAACAACGCGGACCTGCAGTCATCGGTCGTTTTAGAGAGAGCTCACCGAATCGGCCCACCAAGAGATAATAAGACACCACCGAGGACGCTGATTATGAAGTTCCTCAACTACAGAGACAAGATGACAGTCACCAATGCGGCGCGAGCTAAAGGGGAAATTAAATATCAGGATCAACAGGTGCGGTTCTACCCAGACTTCGCCACAGGAATACAACAATTAAGGAGGCAGTTCGACCCGGCCCGCAAAAAGCTGCGTAACCTAGGGATTCGTCACGGAGTGATTCATCCGGCAAGACTGCTGGTCACATATAAGGGGAGAACCCACACCTTCAAGACCCCTCAAGAGGCGCAGGAGCTCATCAAGCAAATCCAAAAGGAGACTGGTGGGAGCTAAGCATGAACATGACAAAGGTAGAACATTTAAGCGTATGTACAGACATCTGATTGATCTGAAACATATAATAAGTCTACAAAATACAGACTGTATTTTAAAAAAAAAAAAAAAAGCTATGATGTGCAACGTTGCTATAAAACTTTGAAGTTATGTTGAAAAAACTACAGAAGAGAGTTAATGTTATAAGAATAGTAGTAGAGTCAGGGTGATTGAGAGGAGAAAGAGAGAGTGGTTTGACTGATCCTCGCAGGTGTGGAACAGTCACTAGCTATAATGGGAGACGGAATTTTTTTGATTTTGGGGGGATTACCGCGAATGTGGGGAAAGGGAATTTGTTTTTGTTTAGTTTGTAGGATGAATGTTCCATCATCCATGTTTTTGCTTCTCTGTAAGAGTATGTTCATATTGCAAGGTAATCTCAAACTCTTTACTGATCATAGATAGATAGTTTATTTCGAACACAAAAATATAACAAATACAAGCAAATGGCAAATGCAATAAAGTAACAGTATACACTGTTCGAAAGGAAGAAGTGAACACTTAATTCCATCTCCTCTTTTCCATAGATACACCCATGTGAATTTTATACAAATTACCACCTTTAAGACCCCAAGTAAACAATTTACTGTATTTTTTACAAATCAACATTAACACCCATCCATTCTAACATACAATGATGTCCATACATCAAAACCAGCCTCAAACAACACAGACATACACAGTGCTGTCCCACCCACCATTTCATAGTGTCCCATAATATCCTAGAGTGAACATAATGAATCGTGCATATAACTACGTACTACCCTTCTAACATATACCCTTTCAGCAAATGGTGCTTATACCTCTTTTTGAATTGATTTCTGTTTGTACATAGTTTCAGTTCCGGCTCCAGACTGTTCCACAAATCCACCCCACAGACAGATATGCACATACTTTTCTTGGTTGTACGTATCTTGGGTTTTGTAAAGTTTAAGTCTCCCCTCAAATTATGATCATTGTCTCTTTTTTTTAAAATATTTTTTGTATATTAGTTGGTAGTTGATTATTAATTGCCCTGTACATTACTTGTGCTGTCTTAAATTTAACTAAATCGATGAACTTTATGACATGTGACTTTAAGAACAACGCATTGGTATGGTCTCTATATCCTGCATTGTTTATTATCCTTATAGCTCTTTTTTGTAATGTGCATATTGACTGTAGGTTGGTCTTGTAGGTGTTTCCCCAGACTTCTACACAGTAGTTAAGATAAGGTAAAAACAGTGAATTGTACAATAAGACCAATGATTTATAGTCCAAGAAGTGTCTTGTCTCCCCCCGTATGCCTATACATTTTGCTAATTTGGCCCGGATGTGACTGATGTGAGGTTTCCAGCAGATTTTATTGTCTAGCGTCACCCCCAGAAACTTATTTTCCTGTACTGTTTCTATTCTGGTATCATCTATCGTTACCATTATTTCATGATTTATTTTATAATTTCCAAACAACATAATCTTTGTTTTTTTTAGATTTATTGATAATTTATTTTTGTTGAACCACTGCGTTAATTTTTCCATTTCAGTTGTGACCACCTCTAAAACCTGCTGCAAATTCTCACCAGTGCAAAGGATATTTGTGTCATCCGCAAACAAAATAAATTTCAGAATTTTTGATACTTGGCATATGTCATTTAAATAAAGAGTTTGGGTCCCAAAACTGACCCCTGGGGCACACCACAAGTGATGTCCATGAAGGGTGATTTGTGCTCTCCAATTTGTACAAATTGTTGTCTGTTACTTAAATAACTTTCCACCCAACTCAGTCCAACCCCTCTTATCCCATACCTTTCCAGTTTCCTTAGTAGTATTCTGTGGTCAATGGTGTCAAAAGCTTTCTTTAAATCTATAAATACTCCTACAGCAACCTTTTTTTTTATCTATACAACTAGTAATTTCTTCTATAAGTTCGATCAGTGCCAAAGATGTAGATTTATCTGCTCTAAAACCATACTGGCTATCTGTAAGGAGGTTGTGTTTTTCAGTGAAATCATCCAGTCTCTTAGTGAAGATTTTTTCCAAGTATTTTGGAGAATTGTGAGAGTAAAGAGACTGGCCTGTAATTTGTGAAGCGATGACTGTCTCCTGTTTTGTATAGAGGTATTACTTTTACTATTTTCATTTTGTCTGGAAATGTACCAGTTTGAAATGACAGGTTACAGATGTGGGTGAGTGGCTTAACAATTCCCTCAATTACTTTTTTCACTATTGTCATGTCAATTTCATTCCAGTCCGTTGATTTTTTGTTCTTAAATTTACTCACAGTCTCGATAATTTCCTTTTCAGTAACTGCACCCAAAAAGATTGTGTTTGGATTTCTATCTTCACTTTCATTCACAGAACCACTGTAGTTTGTTTCTGGTGTCGCTATTGATTTTGCTAATTCAGGACCAACGTTTACAAAAAATTTATTGAAACCACTGACCACATCTTCCATATTATTTATCAAATTGCCATTTTCGATAAAATATTCTGGATAATTTGCATTCTTAGGACGATTACTAATAATCCCATTGAGTACTTGTCATATTCCTTTTATGTTATTTTTGTTATCCTCTAGTATTCTGTTGTAATATTCTTTCTTACAGGTCCTCATTATAGTAGTAAGCTTATTTTTGTATCTTTTATATTTGATCTCAGCTTCCACCATTCTGCATTTAATGAATTGTTTATATAATGTATTCTTCTTTTTACATGCATTTATTAACCCCTTGGTGACCCAAGGAATATTTTTTTTTGTTGTCTGTCACTGTATTGTTTTATAGGACAGTATTTATTGTACAATGATTGAAATATTTGTAAAAATTTATCATATGCTCTATTTATGTCATTTTCATCATAAACTATCTTCCAATCTTGTATTAATAATTCCTTTGTCAGTAAATGCATTGATTCTTCAGTTCTTATTCTTTTATATTTAATATTTTTGGTATACTTTTTCTTCCTATAATCACATTGATAGACAACAAAAATCGGCAGGTGGTCACTGATATCATTCAATAAAAGCCCACTCCTGATATTATTTTCCATAATGTTTGTGAATATGTTATCTATTAGTGTGGCACTGTGTGACGTGATTCTGCTAGGTCCGGTAATTGTTGGATGTAAGCCCATACTGTACACTGTGTTGACAAATTCTTCTGTCAAACTATGTTGTTTTGAGTTCATCAGATCTATATTGAAATCCCCACAGATGAACATAACTTTTTTGAGTTAGTTTTGCGTACATTTTTTCCATCCAGTCCTTAAATAAGTCAATGTTTGATCCAGGTGTTCTATATACACAGCTCACTACTACATTCTTCACATTGTCCAGACAGATTTCTATTGTAATACATTCAAATAAATCATCCACAGTTACTGACAGATTTTCAACAACCTTGTATTTCAAGCTCTTGTCAACATAAATTGCAACTCCTCCTCCTTTTTTCACTTTTCTATTTATATAATTTAATTCATAGCCATCCATGGTAAAATCCACTCCTTTCTCTTCACTGAGCCACGTCTCTGATATTGCCACAATATTGAAGGGCTCTTTAAACTGATGTAAATAATCTTTAATGTTATTAAAGTTTGCATAGAGACTCCTGCTGTTGAAGTGGATCATAGAAATATTGAAATCAGATGTGACCATTGTGTTAAACTGTTCATCTGTGTAGTAATTACAGTCATTATTGATGGAGCTAAGTAAATTATTATCAGGGTCTATGTCATATTCTATGTCCTGTGGGTTGTGATCTGTGTATTCAAAAACTTTCAGTTCCTGTTGTCCCTGTTCGTTGATTTTTTGATTCATGTTGTTTAATGTTTGTTGCAGATGAGTAAAATCCTTCACTGTCCTACAGTTGTCTGAATTGTTGCTGTGACTCCAGTTCATAATATTCATTGATATTTGTCCAGTTCCATAATATTACGGATGTTAATGACCTTGGCTTCTTCAGGTGATCCGTTTAATTTGATGTATATTTTACAGTTTGATGTCCAGGTGTTTTGAATCTTTTTCTGCTTTTTCATGTATCTTGCTTTCCTGGCTATTTCTGCGTTTTCCTTCGTGAGGTGCTCGTTTATGTAAATGTTTGTTCCTTTTAGCCTCCTACCTTGTTTCAGTAGCGCAGTCTTGTGTTTTTTGTTCACAAACCTCATGATCACAGCCGGTTTGTCGCCGCTTTTCCTGGGCAGAGGGTGGCAGGACTCTATGTTGTTGCAGTCCAGCTGAATTCCTTTGGCCTGCATGTAGGCCGCCACTTGTTGCTCAGTGGATTCGTCCTCCAGCTCACCTCCACTGCTGTCTGCGGCAACTGCTCTCGCGTATGATCGGGGTTTGATGTGGAGCCCCATGATGATCACGTCGTTCGCCCGAGTGCTCTGGTCCATCTCAGCCATTCTGCTCTCCAGATACGCCAGCCTCCTGTCTTTCTCAGTGTTCTGGTTCCGCAGCGCTTTAATCTCCTCCATTAGGTCCAGGATGCTTCTTTGTTGTGACTTTACAGCGGAAATCTCTTCCGCCAAGAAATCCAGCGCTTTTTTTATTTCATCTTCATTTTGCAGAGCTCTCTTGGGTCCCATTATCCCGGCCGATGATCGCTGAATCCGATCGTAGGGAAAAAACACACACGTGGGAGAAATCCCTTTGTTTTCCCTGAGCGCGAGGGGCCAATTGCTTCACCAGCTTCACCAGCCACTACCGGCAAATTCTCCTTATTTCTCACGAGTAGGTTCACACTCCAGCGGCAGCATCAAAAAAAGCTCAAAACGCCAGCTCCAAACTGCGTTCTAACTGTGTTTATCTGCCTTTTAAACAGAAGCGTTAATCAAATTTAATCAAGTAGATCAAAGCGTTAATCTTAATTTAACTTCATGGAATTGCAGAGGTCTACAAAATCTTAAAAAAAACTTAAGTTATGAATAAAATAAAAGACATAGATTCAAAAATTGTATTTTTACAAGAAACGCATCTATTAGAGGAGGATGTAAAAAGAATTAGGAGAAGATGGCAAGGTAATGTGTTCACCTCATCATTTTCATCCTGAGCCAGGGGAGTTATGACTCTCATACACAAAACAGTCCCATTTCAAGTGAAAAATGTAATTGGAGACAAATTTGGAAGATATCTAATCATCCAAGGATCTTTGTTATTAGAAAATATAAATCTGGTGAACTTATACGGTCCCAATACTGATGATCAAAACTTCTTTGTTAATTTATTCCTTACTTTATCATCACTTACAGGGCAACATATAATAGCAGGGGATTTTAATTGTACATTGAATCCCAGTATAGATAGATCAACAGGACTGGACTGTACGCACAATGGATGTAGGATGGCCATTAATCATTTTATGAAAGAATTGAGATTGCTAGATATATGGAGAGAAATGAAACCACAAGTCAAAGCCTATTCTTGTTATTCTAATACCTATAAGACATTCTCACGTATCGACTACTTTTTGATCTCTACAGAATTAAGGCCCAAGATTCAAAACTGTTTCTATGATAACATTGTGATCTCTGATCATGCACCCTGCTGTCTAATATATGTAGATAAGAAATTGACAAAGGATCCAGGTAGGTGGCATTTTCGGCATAAATGGCTTCAGGATGAGGAATTTGTTAAGTACATAGAAAAACAGATAAGTTCTTTGATATTAATACTACACAAACAACGGCATGTATAAAGTGGAAGGCTTTCAAAGCTTTTATTAGGGGGCATATTATTAGTTATACAGGTTCAAAATCTAAGAAGACCCGAGAGGAGAGAGTCCAATTGGAGCGTAAACTAAAAATTCTTCAAGAAAAAGTGTATGCAGGAAGTAACCCACAGTTAGAGAACGAATTACTGATTCTGAGAGTTGAATATGACAAAAAATCAGCGAATAGCGCTGCCTCGAGTCTTCTAAGATTGAAGCAAACTTTTTATGAACAAGGTGAAAAATCAGGAAAATTACTGGCATGGCAGATTGAACAATTAGAATTTAAAACACCAATTACCAGTATTATAAGTAACGGACAGGTAGTTATAGATCCTTTAGAAATTAATAGTGCCTTTAGAGATTATTATGAAAAACTATATAATAGAGAAAATGAAACTGACTTAACAATACTAAATGGGTTTTTGGGTGGATTATCTATACCATGTATTCCAAATGAAAATAGGAAGATACTGGAGTCTAAAATTAGTCAATAAGAAGTTGGGCAAGCCATTGATAATATGAAATCAGGAAAAAGAGCAGGGCCAGATGGTCTTCCAGTTGACCTCTATAAAAAATTTAAGAATAAATTATAAAACCACTTTTGGAAATGGTTTTAGAAGCATTTCAAAATGGTAATTTACCACCATACATGAATAATGCCTTAATTATACTGTTGCCAAAACCAGGTAAACCCCCTAATAAATCTGAAAACATGAGACCAATAAGCCTATTAAATGCTGATCTTAAAATAATCTGTAAAATTTTAGCAAAACGACTACAAGAAATATTACCAAATATTACCAAATAACTGAGATCAGAATGGCTTTATAATGGGAAGACAAGGCTTCCATAATGTAAGAAGACTATTTAATATTATTTATTCCAATAAAGAAGCACCGGATACAGCTGTCCTATCATTGGACGCTGAAAAGGCCTTTGATAGGGTCGGATGGCCCTATCTTTTTGAAGTCCTACAAAGGTTTGGACTTGGAAATAATTTCATAAAATGGGTCCAGATAATATACAATAATGCTACAGCAGAAATCCTAACAAACAGCAATATCTCAAAATCAATAAAAATCAATAGAGGATGTCGACAAGGCTGTCCACTTTCACCTTTACTGTTTACTATGGCAATTGAACCTTTAGCGATGGCAGTACGTTTACATCCACAAATATATGGAATTAAAGTAGGACCAACAGAACATAAAATCTCCCTGTATGCCGATGACATAATTTTGTTTATGCCGAATCTTAAAAAATCAATTCCGACCTTGTTAAATTTAATAAAGAACTTTGGGGAAATATCAGGATATAAAATAAATAAAACTAAATCTTCAATATTAATGCTAAATGAGACCCAGAGAAATCACCCAGCTCCTGAGGTAAACCAATTCAATGTTGTAGATCAGTTTAAATATTTAAGAATTCAAATTTTGCCTAAGCTAGAATCAGTCGCCAGTGCCAACTATGAAGCCTTAATGACAGATATTAATGAGTTACTTCAGAGATGGATGCCACTACCAATGTCGATGATCGGGAGAATTAATATACTTAAAAGTAATATCTTACCAAAAATACTTTATTTATTTCAAAACATTCCTTTACCACCACCTTCAGATCTATTCTCAAGAATTAAAAAAAAGTTAGTGGAATTTATATGGAACAATAGGAAGGCTAGATTACGTTTGTCCTTACTATATTTACCATTTGATCGTGGAGGTCTGAAATGTCCACACTTTATGTTGTATTACTGGTCAGCACAACTGAGGACTATGACATATTATTTTTCATCAAAAGATCCTCCTCACTGGACTGAAATGGAATCATACAATTTACCTTTACCTCTTCCCTTATTCATACAGTGGGGTAAAAAAAAAGTATTTAGTCAGCCACCAAGTTCTCCCAATTAAAAGATGAGAGAGGTCTCCAATTTTCATCATAGGTATACCTCAACTATGAGAGACAAAATGAGAAAAAAAAATCCAGAAAATCACACTGAAGGATTTTTAAAGAATTTATTTGCAAATTATGGTGGAAAATAAGTATTTGGTCAATAACAAAAGCTCATCTCAATACTTTGTTATATACCCTTTGTTGGCAATGACAGAGGTCAAACGTTTTCTGTAAGTCTTCACAAGGTTTTCACACACTGTTGCTGGTATTTTGGCCCATTCCTCCATGCAGATCTCCTCTAGAGCAGTGATGTTTTGGGGCTGTCGCTGGGCAACACAGACTTTCAACTCCCTCCAAAGATTTTCTATGGGGTTGAGATCTGGAGACTGGCTAGGCCACTCCAGGACCTTGAAATGCTTCTCACGAAGCCACTCCTTCATTGCCCGGGTGGTGTGTTTGGGATCATTGTCATGCTGAAAGACCCAGCCACGTTTCATCTTCAATGCCCTTGCTGATGGAAGGAGGTTTTCACTCAAAATCTCACGATACGTGGCCCCATTCATTCTTTCCTTTACACGGATCAGTCATCCTGGTCCCTTTGCAGAAAAACAGCCCCAAAGCATGTTTCCACCCCCATCCTTCACAGTAGGTATGGTGTTCTTTCTCCTCCAAACACGACAAGTTGAGTTTTTACCAAAAAGTTCTATTTTGGTTTCGTCTGACCATATGACATTCTCCCAATCCTCTTCTGGATCATCCAAATGCTCTCTAGCAAACTTCACACGGGCCTGGACATGTACTGGCTTAAGCAGGGGGACACGTCTGGCACTGCAGGATTTGAGTCCCTAACGGTGTAGTGTGTTACTGATGGTAGCCTTTGTTACTTTGGTCCCAGCTCTCTGCAGGTCATTCACTAGGTCCCCCTGTGTGGTTCTGGGATTTTTGCTCACCGTTCTCGTGATCATTTTGACCCCATGGGGTGAGATCTTGCATGGAGCCCCAGATCGAGGGAGATTATCAGTGGTCTTGTATGTCTTCCATTTTCTAATGATTGCTCCCACAGTTGATTTCTTCACACCAAGCTGCTTAGCTATTGCAGATTCAGTCTTCCCAGCCTGGTGCAGGTCTACAATTTTGTTTCTGGTGTCCTTTGACAGCTCTTTGGTCTTGGCCATAGTGGAGTTTGGAGTCTGACTGTTTGAGGTTGTGGACAGGTGTCTTTTATACTGATAATGAGTGCAAACAGGTGCCATTAATACAGGTAACGAGTGGCGGACAGAGGAGCCTCTTAAAGAAGAAGTTACAGGTCTGTGAGAGCCAGAAATCTTACTTGTTTGTAGGTGACCAAATACTTATTTTCCACCATAATTTGCAAATAAATTCTTTAAAAATCAGACAATGTGATTTTCTGGATTTTTTTTTTCTCATTTTGTCTCTCATAGTTGAGGTATACCTATGATGAAAATTGGAGACCTCTCTCATCTTTTAAGTGATAGAACTTGCACAATTGGTGGCTGACCAAATACTTTTTTGCCCCACTGTATACTAAGACTCGGCTAAAAAATTACAGAAACAAGTTAAAAATCCAATTGTAAAGCACATGATCAAAATATGGTGTGAAACCAAAAAATATTTAAAAGAACCACACTCACTGACACAATTTAGCCCAATATGGGGTAATCAATATTTTACACCAGGGAGAGCGGATGCTGTATTTAAAGTATGGAATTTAAAAGGGATTCAAAAGATTCGAGACTTATATTTGTCACGCTCAGATAACATAATGTCTTTTGAAGAACTGAGGATTAAATTCAATCTTAATAGAACACATTTTTTTAAATATCTTCAGCTTAGAAATTTTATTTGATCAAATCAAAATAATGCTCTCACTCGACCTACTTATTCATCCTTGGAAAAAATTTTGACGAAAGATAGTAAGAGAAAGGGTATTATTTCAGAGTTTTATAACTCACTGACACTATTCTCAAGTGAAAACTCACAGAAAAGACTGAATTATTGGAAAGAAGACCTGCAAATTGAAATTTCAGAGGAACAATGGGAATTGGCTTGTGCAGGAGCTCAAACCAAATCAATAAATGTACGTCTTAAACTGATACATTTTAAATGGTTAATGCGGATGTATGTTACACCAGTGGAATTAAATAGATATAACAAAAACATACCAGATACATGCACAAAATGTATGGAAAGTAAAGGAACCCTATTTCACTGTTTATGGGAATGTAGAAAAATCTGAATGTTTTGGGAAGAGGTGAGGGTAACAATTGAAAAAATAATTTCAAAACAATTCACATTGAACCCTAAACTGTTTTTGTTGGGTCTGTATCCAGAAAAACATAACTTTAATAAGAGTGAAAGAGCATTCATAGACCTCAGTTTGCTTAATGCCAAAAGATGTATTGCACTACTGTGGAAAAAGACTCATAGACCAGATGTGACTCAGTGGTTAAGACAGATGTTAACAAACCTTCCACTAGAAAGAATAACATATATACTGAAATTAAAGGAAAATGTGTTTGAGAATATATGGAGACCTTTCATTGATTATGTAAAGAATTTAAACATAACTTCTGAAGAAGAAGGTGAATGATATGTGTGGACCTTGTAAATTCCAAACTGGTGAATGTACATTATGTATTCTTATGTAACAGATTACCTAGACTAAACAGAGGAGCATTGTTGCTGACTTGTTTTTGTTAATGGTTGTTGTTTTTAGTACATTTTTTTTTTTGTTGTTGTTAGTGTTTTTTTTTTAATTTTTTAAAATTACTTTAGTGTTAGTGTCTGACTGTTTATGCCATGTTTGTAAAAAAAGGTTCAATAAAAAATATTGTGGAAAAAAAAGATATCTGGAAGTCATGCTAGTCAGGAGGGTAACCCAAGAGCCAGGGACAACTTGGAAAGGGCTCCAAAAAGACTTGGAGGCACCAGGTACAATACACAGTGGCATAGAAAACAATAGGCAAGGCACTTCACCGTCACGGGCTCCATACACACCTTCAAGACTCCATAATTAAAGGAAAGGCACATTAAAACTCATTTAAACTTTGCTAAGCAGCATTTGGAAAAACCTATACTGGGAGAATGTAGTGCGGTCAGAAGAAATGAAAATAGAAGTTTTGGTCGTCATACTACACACCATGTTTGGAGGAGAAATGACGCTGCACATCACCAAAGACTACTATTCCAACAGAAAATTTGGAGACGGAAGCATCCTGTTTAGGGGTTATTTCCTCGTCTCATGGCAGTGACAATCTTCTTATAAATACAAGAGCAATGAATGGAATTCAACTGAAAATGTGTGGAAAGAGTTAAAATCAGGATTCACAAAAGGTCCCCCAGTAAACCCAGTGATGAATGACTGAAGTTGAGCCACTTCAAAACACTGCACTGGTAAGGTTAGCGAGTTTTAGTGAGTAAAGTTAGCTATTCTTACATTCAATGAGTGATTGCCTCAGCTTTAGAAAACTGACCACATTATTAGTATGTGCTGTTCAAATAGATTACCTGTCAGACAATAATCTCTCTTGGACGATGGTTGTTGACTGCTGAGCTGCTTCCGTTGTGCTGGCTAACGTGTCAAGTGCAGTAAATTAGTGAATTACAGGAGCAGCTTATGCTTTTTCATCTCTATTATTGTCACAGTAATATCAGCCTTCACTCTGAATATTAGTGCATATCAATAAATTACAATACTATGATTTGTAATTCAATTTTAAAAAGATAACCATAATCATCACAAATAAATTAAAATGGCTTAAATATTTCACTGAATGTGTAGTGAAGACTCATATTTTTGACTAGAAGAAGTTGTTTGAACTTTCACCTGAAGCTCATTAAACATTTAAACCTCCAGACCCAGAAAGGTTTCAAACAAGATGGACTAGCTTGTTATTTTATTTAATGGAGCTGAATATTACTCTGGTTTATTTTGAACACACAGAGTTACACCAGCCCTCCATGGAGCTGCAGAAGCTGCTAACTGGCTTACTGCCCTTTATTTTGCTGCACTTTAACATCTGTGATTTAACTGTGTTGCTACAAACACTTCTGATTAAGCCGTCCAGTTCAAGTTTCCAACTCATGTTTGATGGATCATTATTTTATTTAGCTATGGGAACTTTTTATAATACGCTACATTATACATACACAGGTGATATTCTCAGGTGTACAGGCTTAAACAGGTGAGGTGAAACATGACCTGAAGCCCTGAACAGGAACCGTGCCAACAGGAAACCAAGATGGTGGACATGACAGAAATAATTGTGATGAGTCGACTAATCGAAAAAATAAGGGGTAGAACAGTCTTCATTTTTGGCTCTCCAATTTATTTTTTTTTCTCCATCTAATAAGCAAATCATAGCTATTTATTTCTTCAGTCAGGTGGCCATTTGTTGTGCAAGAAATGCACTTAGAATCACTTTCAAGCACCTTTTACAAAATTCAAGCACTTTCACAACCTTGAAAATGAGATATTAAAATTCAAGCACTTTCAAGCACCTGTGGGGACCCTGAATATGTAAAAATTTACTTTTGGAATAAATTATGAAAAACAAAAGATGACATTCTGTTTTGCGTTTAATGCATCTGTACGTCAGACGGGCAGCAGCGCTCACCAGCAGAATAGTGAAGTTCTCCAGCACGCTGTTCATCATGTATTTCTCCGGCAGGTGCTTGAGTTTGTGGATGAAGTTGATCATGTATTCACACATCGGCGAGCGACTGATTCTGTAGACAAAACGTCCGTTTTCAAACCTGGCGTACTCCGTCTTGAAGAGAGGGGCGGAAAAGACGACGGCTATTACAACATAAAATTTGAAAACTCACTATTAAATCTGAGCACAATTTTTTACATGTAAAGGGCAGAATTACAGTCAGAATATGAGGCGGAATAATGACACTACTGCTGTCTGAACGGGCTGTTTGACTAAAATCCATGAAGTGCTGATTTTAAATATTATTCCCACTTATTTCAAGCGTCTGTGTTCTGATCAGTCTGACTGCAAACCACCTGATTACTTAAAGGAAACGTTTTTATGGTTTACTTTTATTTATTTTTTTTTACAAGTGGATGGCAAAATCAGATTTACACTACATACTTTTGCTGCTCACTTTTTAATGATTTTTTTTAAAGACCTTTAGGAATGTATTTATTTAAAAAAAAAAAAGGTAGAAAAGGGGGAAGTAAGTCAACGTTTCAGCAGATAGAGCAGGAAGAGGACACCCTATGGGAATGGACCACTGTCTCTGTCAGGGCTCTGCAACCTGTGGCTCTTTTGCCCATAGACAGCGGCTCTCTGAGGCTTTGAGAAAAAAAAATTACAATAGTAGCACATCCATGAGAAAAATATCAAGCAAATAAAGCAAAAAAGAAAAACTGAAATATATATTATTTTAAAAAAAAATTTGCCACTTTAAGAAAATGTTGCAATTTTCTGAAGAAAACACCCACGATTTACAAGAAACATGTGCTTGCAAATTAACTAGAAAAACCTGGGGTTCTATGAGAAAAATGTGACAAATTTATCTAAAAAAAATGCTGCAGTTTTACTTTAACTTTTACTTTACTTTTATGAGAACAGCTGAAAATTTGTGCCAAAAATATTCAAAATTTATGGAAAAAGCTACAGTTTAACATGGGAGAAAATCTACAAATTTGCATTGAAAAGTCTTGTCAAATGGTATCCAATTTTCAAAGAAAAATGTGCCAAATTTATGAAAAAGGCAGAACACATTTATCCCAAAAATACAACAAATTTTGCAAAACCCTTACAGTTTAATGAGGAAAACACCCACACAATTTTGCAAGAAAAAAAAAATCACAATTTTTAGTTAAAGTTCAAAAATTTACCAGAAAATGTTGTAATTTTACACGGAAAAAAGTAACAAATTTGCAATGAAAACAGCTGCTCATTTCTGAGAAAAACCCCTTAATTCTGGTGTGGTCAGGCCAGACTGCAGCTGTAAATCTGCTGTTTTACCTCACTTCTCAGGCTCAGATATTTTTGTGGCTCCATGCAGATTTTTATTAGACAAAAATCACTCAAAGGGGTTCTTTGTGGGGGACAGGTTGCCGACCCCTGGTCTGTGATCGCTGAAATGGAGGAAGCTACTGCTGCAGTGGTGAGAACAAAAAAAACCATCTTTGACAGAGGGACAAAAACGAATGAACGCTTTGCCACGCTGTCAGCCCAACTGCATATTGTTTGACATAAACCAAAATGGCATCTAACAGCACCCCGCTTTTTTGTTTTTAGACCTTTTGTTCTCAGTCTCGTAAATTTGCAACTTTTTCTGCAGTCTCATAAAATAGAAACTTTTCCCCACAGCTATGACCCCTCCCCCCCCCGCCGCTCTATGACTCAATGAAACTGAGAACCACATTTGGTAAATCTTTGATTATTTGACATCAATATGCCTCACGCTTGTTTCTGTGAAAATGCCACGAGAAACCTCTCTGTCCCCACCATCGCCATTCATCCTCACCTCCACCTTCTCCACCACTTGCTTGCCGAAGGAGCAGACCTTGGTGGAGCATGTGATGGTCATGTTCTCCGAGCTCTCATACTGGCTGGTGACACCGTAGAAGGCCGCAGGGTCGTCCTGCACATTATAGCTCAGATCCGCCTGGCGAAAGAGGCCACACATTAAAAAAAAGAAAAAAAAAACACTGAACATCAAGACATTTTCACAATCCACCACCTATCAACATGGCAGAAGAAGCATGAAGACAAACAGAAAAAGTCGCCTCAGTACGGCTGGCACTGCCCTCTGGTGGTGGCAGAAGTAAATGCCTTATTAAAAGACTTTTTAAGGCCACTTAATCAAACTTAAGACCTTACATTTGGGAAATGGCAAAATGTCTGTGACTGCATCACAATTAGTCTTATGCATTTAGTTTATTTTCTAGAATTGGAGCTGAAATGAGTTAATTTTTAAATTTTGGGTGATCCATGTTGTTAGTAGATAATTATTTAAGTAGAACAACTAAAACCAGTCCCTACCACCACAAAAAGACTTCAAAATTTAACAGGAAAAAACAGCATATTTATTGAATAAAAAGTTGCGAATTTACAAGAGAAAGTCTCAGATTTATCAGGAAAAGTGTTGCAAATTTATGAAAAAACTCAAAGATTGAAAAGAAAAAAAAAAGAGACCAACAGCACTGCACACCGTACATTATACAAGTGTCCACAGTCATTATTGATAGTGTGTATAGCTAGCCCACCAACAACCGGAAAATCAATGAAAGCACCAAGGTGCTGTGCCTCAGTGCCTGAGACATGGTAGCATGGGCGGCTGTAAAAAAGTGGCACTCTGACCTCTACTGGCCCAGGATAGTTATTATACCTTTGGGGGGGTTTTTCGCTGTGGCATTGACAGAAATGGTGAGTTAAATTTGTGTTCATTTGAAAAACAAAGTGTTATTTTGAAAATCTGGCAAATTAGAAATTGAGAAAATATGGTCATACAATGATACAAGCCTTTAGTTGCACTGAATTTTGACTGGGTGAGCTGAAAAGCTGGTAACAGACAGACAGACAGATACAACCACACACAGACGCATTAACTGATTACCATATGCCTCTCTGTTTCACCAAGGCATAATCACAAAGTCATGAGTCAATATTGTGTAGAGCTGTAATAAAGCTAATAACCATGTAATTGCAAGAACTTTTAGCAAACAATCTACAATTCAAAGAGGAACAAATTTTGAGAAAATAGCAGAAAATCATTTAACTCCCTACAATATGCACATCTTCAATAAAAGTACAAACACTGTGTGAAAAGAAAATGTCCTAGCTTGAAAACTGTAGTAGTTAGCCAGACAAACCATGTACCCTGTATTGAAATTGCACTGAAAGAACAACAACGTTCTAAAACTTGTAATTTTGACAAAAGTGATCCAAAATTAAAATCCTTGTAATATAACATCTTTATTCCACACAAACACTGTACCTTGAAAACTGTGGGAGGAGTTGCCAGACAAGTCGTACAGACAAACATCATCACACCATAATACGCATGTCCCATCTTTAGAGACGGGCGTATAAAAAGAAACCAAACATTTATGACGAAAAACTCATCAATTTATTTAAAAAAAAAAAAATAGCTGAACCTGGATGTAGACCTCGATGGACTGACAAACAATAGAATGAGCTAAAAATTGCAACGTTTTGAGAGAAAATATTAAATTTATAAGAAAAGCTGCAAATTGGGGTGGAAAAAAGAGAAATTTACAATCAAAATCAGACTGTCAATGATGGAGCAGTGCTAGGCCACAAGGGGGAACACACGAGCAGACACAGCCAGCGGGGAGAATGTGGGCAAAGTGAGCCGTGACTGCTAGCTCAGCCCGCAGCTAACCCAGGTGATGGAAGGGTTTTGTGTAAACCCGGGAAAATGGGAGATAAAGGGAAGCTGGGGAAAGAGTAAGGAAAAGGACTGAGACAAGGGCTGGGCAGAAAAAGAAATCAAAACCCAAGGGGAAACCCTGATAAACTAAGCAGCAAACTTGCAAACGACGACAGTTGTATGACTGCTGGAAAGTGGCCACCGGAAGTCCTTCAACAATCTGGCACTGGAGGAAGTGAGACAGGAGAATTGATGAGGGAGGAGATAAAGTGACTGAGTGAGGCCTTGACCTTGACCACAACCTGGATGCAGACCCAAAACATACCGGACCTATCAGAAAAGTAGGGAGCTATCATGTTCATGAAGCAGTGGTGAAGTCAAATCAAATTCAGCAGCAGAAGAATCAGCACTTGTTTCTGTTTCTTCTCTCAACTCAAACCAGATGATTCCCGCATCGGCTCCGGATCGAAAGCTTGAGCAGTGGACGAGCAACAGCCTAGGACAGGGTTCGGCCGCCTGCACTACACACAGCCACCTGGAGGGATTTTTGTCTCAAAAAATCTCCACTGAGCCTGAAAACGGAGGTAAAACAGTCGTTTTAACTACATCCTGTCCCGACAACATTAGGATTAAGAGAATTTTTTCCTCATGAATTTGCAGCTTTATTATTTCAAATTTGTTACCTTTTTCTCACAAAATTACTATTTTTTCCCAGTAAAATTTTTCTGACTTCTTTTCTTGCAAATGTGTGGGGTTTTTCCTCATAAAACTGTAGCTTTATCAATAGTTTTTTTTATATTTTTGTCCTGTGCCATATATATTTTTCACTGAAAATTTAATTATATGTACATAAAAATATAAATAAGTGTAATAAATATATAAATTGCAATACATTTATTACATCATTTTGTAAATTTAATTACATTTCACTGGTAAAACTGGTAAATTTGGTACATTTTTCTCAAAGTCCCCCCCCCCCCCCCCAGAAATTGTGACTTTCTGCTTGTAAATTGTGGTTACATCTTCCTCAGAAAATTGCAAAATTTTCTCTAAATTTACAAGATTTTTTTGCATAAAATTTCAGGTTCTCTCTCATTTTCTGCTTTTTATGATATTTTTTCCCTCATGAATGTGCAACCATTTTTCTTAAAACAAAAGTGAGAAGTTCTTTTCTTGGAAAGTTGTGAGTTTTGTTTTTTGTTTTTTCTCACAGCCTCAAGGAGCCATGGGCTATGGTCAAACGGGCCACATGTGGTTCCAGAGCCACAGGTTGCAGACCCCTGGCCGAGGTGCAGTCCCCAGGTCTCCTGACCTTGAGCACAACCTGGATGCAGACCCACCTGGGGATCATTGTGTGCAAGTCTGGAGAGCATCGGGGCAGCTGCCTAGGAGGAGCGGTGACTCACGAAATGTGGATGGCTGGACAGGCGGCGGACGCCACGTCATCGCATTAGCGTCCTTCCGCTTCACCGGATGTGCTAAAATTGTACATTTATTATTTATATGAAAAATGCAGTAAATTCACAAAAAGAAATATTAAAACTTTATAATAAAAGCTCCAAATTGATGAAAAAGTAGCAAATGTACATTAAAAGGTTGTACATTTCTAAGTGGCATTTCTGAAAAACACTGATGCTGTCCGAGCCTTTAATGATCTATGCAGTGACTACAAGAAGATTTTTGCTCATTTAAAGGTCAGTTTATCTTTAGAAGGAATTTTTATTGTCTGGAATTTTTCTCTGATGCTGTAGGTGTCATTAGTGCGGCAACCTGGAAAAAAACATTGTGACTATCTGGTTTAGGACCAACATTTACATTTCTGCATATTTTGTTTCTATGTTCGACCACACAGCAAAACTTGGGCAAAGGTTATGCTATGCATGGATGTCGAGACCAGCGGACCCGTTCTCTGTGTTGAGGATTAGCTTTATTGAACTGCTAACTCACGTGGAACACGCTAACAACGAGCTAAGGGAGTGCGGTACAGGCAGGTAGCAGGGTGAAGGCGGAGCGCCACAGAGGCAGTCTCCCGCCGTTAGCCCCTTAATATAGTCATAGCGTGGTGACGTCACGTCGTGCGGGCATCCCCACGTCCGCGACTTGTATGGTGGTGTTCCAGTATGCCACAGGTTCATCTCTCAATGCTGTAAGTATCACCTCTAACATTTACTCATCAATTTTGTGCGGCAGGAATTGGATTAAAAAAAAAAAAAAAAAGCTGGACAAATGCGCCAGGTGTTACTTCATAGTCTGATATCATTTGCAATATAAGAAAGGTTAGTTTTTCTGAAGTCAGACCTGTCTTCTGATGTTCTTTATAGAATCCAAGGAGATGGGGCATGGCACACCAAAGAAAAAAGAACAATACTCTTGTATAACTTTGCGTTACTGAAATGTTTATTCAGAACAGAGAACACGCTGCACCTGGACTGCAGGCTGGGAAAAAGTGAGGAAGGATTTCTACCATTTCTAATGAGTTCTCAAAGGAGCAGAGAGAGACTCTGTGTGTGTGTGTGTGTGTGTGTGTGTGTGTGTGTGTGTGTGTGTGTGTGTGTGTGAGTGAGAGAGAGAGAGAGAGAGAGAGGACTGAGAAAACACACACACACACACACCAGACTAAGGTCTGTTAAAGAAGCAGATCATCAGAAACCAGCTCCTCCATTGTGGTGGATGTGAGAGCTTTTTAATTAAATTAAGGTGGGGGGGCTCTCTGTTTGTGACTCCCGGACGTGCGTGTGTTTATTCTCATGCCTCATCACTTCTGCATTTACTGGACGCTGGACCCACTTCACAGCCACACAGGCTCAAAGCCTCCACTTCCTGTTTTTTTTTTTTCCCCCTATTGTGGCACAACTGTGGTACCTCACGGTCATAATGTCCACCGGTTTGATACCCCCCGCCCCCCCACCACCACCCACCCACAACAGCTTAGCAACTGTAACTAGGGCATAGCGAGTCTGCAGCCTTGAACTTCTCTACCTGTTACAGCACTATGAGAGCAATGCTGAGGGTGTGTGTGTGGGGGGGGGGGTTTGAATAGCATTACTACAGTGAAAATGGCAAAGTGCATTAGTGCAAGGCTGGAGTCCTCAACTGTGAGGACTGTGCGACATTAATTTCGTCATACTCTCAAGTTCATGAGGCTCCATGTGGTCTCTCTCCGGCTGTGCACATGCAGCCCAAATTTTGTGACCTACTACGAATGAGTAAAGATCCAATCTCCCTTTCAAAAGGTGGCGCCACCAACATAGCATTCAAAGATGAAGACGATAAAGAACTTGTAATAGAACACTATACTGCTGCCTCTAGTTTCTAGTTCCGTCTTTCGCAAAAAATATTAAATAGAGGAGCTCATCTTGTTGTGTACGTGCAGTTGCCATTGTCATTGCTAAAATGCACATGGCTTTTTTCTTCTTCTCTCTGTTAACTGGCAGATAGCAAACAACTGAAAGGTGCATACCACCACCTACTGGACAAGAGTGTGTAACATTATGTCATCTGAGCCCGACCCCTAAATTCTATGACTTAATCCTGTGTTATTTAAAAAAGAGAAAAGAGCCCTTCTCGTGATTCTTATTGCCTCTCCATCTCCATCTGTTCCCAGAATCCCAGTTAAATCCCATTCCCTACTGGCCTCTTGAACTTCATTTTCCATTATCCGTCTTTCATTTCCGTACTTGTGGCAGTGTAATAAGATGTGCTCGACATTTTCTTTTACTCCACATTCTCTACACTTGTCACTTTCGCTTTTCCCCATGGTGAATAAAGTGTCATTTAAACCTGTGTGATCCAGTCTGAGTCTTGCCATAATGATGTCTTCCCTCCTTTTGGTTGTTATGAAATTCTTTATTGCAGTAGATTTTTGTATTTTGTAATACGATCTACCTTTATGATCTTCATCCCATCTTTTTTGCCATAGCTCAGTTCCTTTTTTCTTGATTACTGCTTTCTCTTCACCTTTTCCAAGAGACAATGGTATAGTTATCTTTTTTCCAAGAGCACTTTTTGCTAATTTGTCTGCACAGACATTCCCTTTCAACCCTTCATGTGCAGGAACCCAACAAAACTGAACTTCACCACCACCCCTGTGTACCCTAAATAAACTGTGATATAGCTCAATCACCAAGTCTTCCCTTGTAGATTTTAGTGTCTGTATGGTTTTTAACGCTGCAAGTGAGTCCGTGCTCACCACCACCCGGTCCGGTCTGACCTCCTCCACCCACAGCAAAGCAATAATTATTGCCACCATCTCTGCTGTAAACACGGATGTATTGTTGGAGAGTCTTTTTGCGATGGTCACTTTAAATTCTGGGATGTAAACTCCAACTCCAACAGAGCCCTCTTTATTCTCTGAACCGTCCGTATAGAGCTGTAAGAAGTTATATTAGTTGTTTCTGAGGTAAATGCTTGTTTTAACACCAACTTCACTCATATGCCAATCCTTCTTCCTCATTAGCAGACTAGCATCTACTTCTATTCCCGGAAACAGCCAAGGGGGAACATTACTCACTGGACTGGTGTTAGCTATATCAATAGTGTGCAGCCCATACATTCTGGTCCTTCTTTCAATTGTCCGCCCAAACCCATGTCCCTGGAAATTACAATATTCTCAGCAGTCTTGTAGTGTTGTTTTTGAAATATTTGCTTCGTCACTTCCTTTCAGCTTGACCCAGTATGATAATGCGAGTTTATCTCTTCTCAAATCCATTGGCATTTCTCCTGCTTCTATTAAAACTGCATTGTTTGGTGTTGTTTTGACGGCTCCAATGCACAGGCGAAGCGCTCTATGCTGCATTCTGTCCATTTTTTCCAGAGTCGTCTTTGCCGCTGCTCCATAAATCATGCATCCGTAGTCTATTGTCGATCGCATTAGTGCTCTGTAAATGTCAATTAATGCCAGTCTATCTGCACCCCATTCGTGTCCAGCTACAGCTTTTATGAGATTAATGACTTTTTTGCATTTTGTCTCCAAATTTTCTACATGAACTCTCCATGTGTATGCACTATCAAACCACAATCCTAGATATTTGAACTCACTGACTTTCTCTATTGGTTGATTATATAATGTTAATGGTTCTGTACCAGTACTGCGTTTTTTTGTGAAAGTCATATAGCAGGTTTTACTGTTTAAAAATTTAAATCCCCAGTCATATGACCACTTTTCCACTTTCTCCATTGCTTTCCTGATGTTTTTGAACACAAATTTCTCATTTCTTCCCCTCGTCCATATGGCTCCATCATCTGCATATAGTGCTGTTTTGATGGATCCCTCTTGATCCTCAAACATGTCATTAATCATTATATTGAATAAAACAGGGCTTATCACACTCCCCTGAGGAACACCATTTTCTATTTCAAAGTCATTAGAAACTTGTGATCCTATTTTAACCCTAATTGTCCTGTTTGTTAAAAAAATCCATTATCCAGGACTTCCGGTTATGGCGGCCACGTAGAAGGACACGTATCACTCTGCTCTGCTCCTAGAGAAAAAAAATCGGCAAATAACTCTCTCATTTGGAACAGAACCTATCCCAGCGTTTGGGCGAGGATATGCCGGTGAAGCCTAAGGCTGGGAAATCAGGTGGAGGAAAAACTGAACCGCCGAAACAGTCCAAATTAACGGACTTTCATGTCCGTGACACAGCAGATAAAGTTCCAGATATGGCGGAGGAAGCTAGCAGCGGTGCGGTGACTGCGGGCGACGGCACAGGTGCAGTGCTCGCTGCCATTAGTTCAATGAGAGCAGACTTTTCCGCTAAATTTGATGGGATTATGGCAGCATTGGAAGGAATGAGAAAAGAATTGGGTGACTGTGTGGAACGAGTGGCACAGGTGGACCTTCGAGTTTCCAGTGCTGAAGATGACGTCGCCAGCCTTAAATTAAAGGTGCGCACTTTGGAAAAGAAAAATAAATGTCTGGAAGATAATGTTCTGGACTTGGAGTCCCGGTCGAGACGGAACAACCTGAGGCTGGTGGGTCTACCGGAGGGAACCGAGGGTCGGGACCCATGTTCCTTTTTGGAAAAATGGATTCCAGAAGCGCTGAACAACGTGGAGCTGCAATCATCAGTTGTTTTAGAAAGCGCCCACCGAATTGGACCACAGAGAGATAATAAGGCAGCACCGAGGACGCTAATTATGAAGTTCCTCAGCTACAGAGACAGGATGAAGATCTTCGACGCGACGCGAGCCAAAGGAGAAATTAAATACCAGGATCAACAGGTGCGGTTCTACCCAGATTTGGCCACAGGAATTCAACGGTTGAGGAAGCAGTTTGACCCCGTCCGTAAAGAGCTGCGCAACCTTGGGATTCGTCATAGAGTAATTCACCCTGCAAGACTGTTGGTCACGTATGGGGGCGGAACACACATCTTCAAGACCCCTGAGGAGGCGCAGGAGTTCATCGGGAAGATCCAAGAAGAGACTGGTGGGAGCTAAGCATGAACAAAATATAAGGTAGAATATTTAAGCATTTGCACAGGCATCTAACTGATTTGAAGCATATAGCAAGTTTACAAAATATAGATTGTATTACATATTTTAAAAAAAACAAAAAAACTATGATGTACAAAATTGCTATAAAATTTTGGAGTTAAGTTTGAAAACTACAGAAGAGAGTTAATGTTACGTCATTTAAAGCAGTAGAGTTAGGGTGATTGGGAGGATGAAGAGGGAGTGGCTTTGGCTGGTCCTTGTGGGTGTGGAGCGGTCGATGGCTATATCGGGAGACGGAGTTTTTTTTTTTGACTTTGGGGGGATCACCACAAATGTGGGAAGGGGAAATTTGTTTGTGTGTAGTTTGTAGGATGAATGTTCAACCACTCATGTTTTTGCTTCTCTGTATGAGCATGTTTACACTGCGAGGTAATCCCAAACTCCCTATTGATCATAGACCAAAGCGTTAATCTTAATTTAACTTCATGGAATTGCAGAGGTCTACAAAATTTAAAAAAACTTAAACAAGTTATGAATAAAATAAAAGACATAGGTTCAAAAATTGTGTTTTTACAAGAAACTCATCTAATAGAGGAGGATGTAAAAAGAATTAGGAGTAGATGGCAAGGAAGTGTATTCACCTCATCATTTTCATCCCGAGCCAGGGGAGTTATGACTCTCATACATAAATCAGTCCCATTTCAAGTGAAAAATGTAATTGGAGACAAATTTGGAAGATATCTAATTATTCAAGGATCTTTGCTATTGGAAAATATAAATCTGGTGAACTTATACGGCCCCAATATAGATGATCAAAAGTTCTTTGCTAATTTATTTCTTATCTTATCATCACTTACAGGGCAACATATAATAGCAGGGGATTTTAATTGTACATTGAACCCCGATATAGATAGATCAGCAGGACTGGACTGTACGCACAATGGATGTAGGATGATCATTAAGCATTTTATGAAAGAATTGAGATTGCTAGATATATGGAGAGAAATGAAACCACAAGTTAAAGCCTACTCTTGTTATTCTAATACCTATAAGACATTCTCACGTATTGACTATTTTTTGATCTCCACAGAATTAAGGTCCAAGATTCAAAACTGCTTTTATGATAATATTGTGATCTCTGATTATGTACCCTGTTGTCTCATATATGTAGATAAGAAATTGACAAAGGAACCAGGTAGGTGGCAATTTCGTCATAAATGGCTTCAGGATGAGGAATTTGTTAAGTACATAGAAAAACAAAATAGATGAGTTCTTTGATATCAATACTACACAAACATCAGCATGTATAAAGTGGGAGGCTTTCAAAGCTTTTATTAGGGGACATATTAGTTATACAGGTTCAAAATCTAAGAAGACTCGAGAGGAGAGAGTCCAATTGGAACATAAACTAAAAATTCTTCAAGAAAAAGTGTATGCAGGAAGTGACCCAAAGTTAGAGAATGAATTACTGATTCTGAGAGCTGAATATGACAAAAAATCAGCGAATAGAGCTGCCTCGAGTCTTCTAAGATTGAAGCAATCTTTTTATGAACAAGGTGAAAAATCAGGAAAATTATTGGCATGGCAGATTAAACAATTAGAATTTAAAACACCAATCACCAGTATTATAAGTAACGGACAGGTAGTTGTAGATCCTTTAGAAATTAATAGAGCCTTTAGAGATTACTATGAAAAATTATATGATACAAAAAATGAAACTGACTTAACAAAACTAAAAGGGGTTTTGGATGGACTATCTATACCGTGTATTCCAAATGAAAACAGGGAGATACTGGAGTCTAAAATTAGTCAAGAAGAAGCTGGGCTAGCCATTGATAATATGAAATCAGGAAAAAGTGCAGGACCAGATGGTCTTCCAGTTGACCTTTATAAAAAATTTAAGAATAAATTAATAAAATCTTTTTTGGAAATGGTTTTAGAAGCATTTCAAAATAGTAATTTACCACCATACATGAATAATGCCTTAATTATACTGTTGCCAAAACCAGGTAAACCCTCTAATAAATGTGAAAATATGAGATCAATAAGTCTATTAAATGCTGACCTGATAAATGCTGACAAGAAATATTACCAAATATTATTAACCGAGATCAGAATGGCTTTTTAAAGGGAAGACAAGGCTTCCATAATGTAAGAAGACTATTTAATATTATTTATTCTAATAAAGAAGCACCGGATACAGCTCTCCTATCATTGGACGCCGAAAAGGCCTTTGATAGGGTCGAATGGCCCTATCTTTTTGAAGTCTTACAAAGGTTTGGACTTGGAAATAATTTCATAAAATGGGTTCAGATAATATACAATAATGCTACAGCAGAAATCCTAACAAACAGCAATATCTCAAAATCAATAAAGATCAATAGAGGATGTCGACAAGGCTGTCCACTTTCACCTTTATTGTTTACTATGGCAATTGAACCTTTAGCGATGGCAGTACGTTTACATCCACAAATATATGGAATTAAAGTTGGACCAACAGAACATAAAATCTCCCTGTATGCCGATGACATAATTTTGTTTATGTCGAATCTTAAAAAATCAATCCCGACCTTGTTGAATTTAATAAAGAATTTTGGGGAAATATCAGGATATAAAATAAATAAAACTAAATCTTCAATATTAATGCTAAATGAGACCCAGAGAAATCACCCAGCTTCTGAGGTAAATCAATTCAATGTTGTAAATCAGTTTAAATATTTAGGAATTCAAATTGTGCCTAAGCTAGAATTAGTCGCCAGTGCCAACTATGAAGCCTTAATGACAGACATTAATGAGTCAATTCAGAGATGAATGTCACTACCAATGTTGATGATAGGGAGAATCAATATACTTAAAAGTAACATCTTACCTAAAATACTTTATTTATTTCAATACATTCCTTTGCCACCACCTTCAGATCTATTCTCAAGAATTAAAAAAAAGTTAGTGGAATTTATATGGAACAACAGGAAGGCTAGATTACGTCTGTCCTTACTATATTTACCATTTGATCGTGGAGGTCTGAAATGTCCAAACTTTATGTTGTATTACTGGTCGGCACAACTGAGGTCTATGACATATTATTTTTCATCAAATGATCTCCCTCACTGGACTGAAATGGAATCATACAATTTACCTTTACCTCTTCCCATATTCATATACTCAGACTCGGCAAAAAAATTACAGAAACAAGTTAAAAATCCATTTGTAAAGCATATGATCAAAATATGGTGTGAAATTAAAAAATATTTAAAAGAACCACATTTACTGTCACAATTTAGCCCAACATGGGGTAATCAACATTTTAAACCAGGGAGAGCGGATGCTGTATTTAAAGTATGGAATTTAAAAGGGATTCAAAAGATTCAAGATTTATATCTGTCATGTTCAGATAACATAATGCCTTTTGAAGAGCTGAGGATCAAATTTAATCTTAATAGAACACATTTTTTTAAAATATCTTCAGCTTCGGACCTTTATTCGATCAAATCAAAACAATGCTCTCACTCGACCTATTTATACATCCTTGGAAAAAATTTTGATGAAAGATAGTAAGAGAAAGGGTATTATTTCAGAGTTTTATAATTCATTGACACTATCTTCAAGTGAAAACTCACAGAAAAGATTAAATTATTGGAAAGAAGACCTGCAAACTGAAATTTCAGAGGAACAATGGGAATTGGCTTGTACAGAAGCTCAAACCAAATCAATAAATGTACGTCTTAAATTGATACATTTTAAATGGTTAATGCGGATGTATGTTACACCGGTGGAATTAAATAGATATAACAAAAACATACCAGATACGTGCACAAAATGTATGGAAAGTAAAGGAACCTTATTTCATTGTGTTTGGGAATGTAGGAAAATTAGAGTGTTTTGGGAAGAGGTGAGGGTAACAATTGAAAAAATAATTTCAAAACAAATCATATTGAATCCTAAATTGTTTTTGTTGGGTCTGTATCCAGAAAAGCATAATTTTAATAAAAGTGAAAGAGCAGACTTCCGGTTATGGCTGCCACGTAGGACGGACGTGTCTCGCTCTGCTCTGCTCCTGGAGAAAAAAATCGGCAAATAACTCTCTCATTTGGGACAGAACGTATCCCAGCATTTGGGCGAGGATATGTCGGCGAAGCCTAAGGCTGGAAAACCAGGAAAAGGAAAAAGCGAGCCGCCGAAACAGTCCAAATTAACGGACTTTCAGGTCTGTGACGCAGCAAACAAGGCTCCATATATGGCGGAGGAGGCTGGCGGCGGTGCGATTTCTGCGGGGAATGGCGCAGATGCGCTGATGGCTGCCATGAGTTCAATGAGAGCGGACTTTTCCTCTAGATTTGATGGGATTATGACAGCGCTGGAAGGAATAAGAAAGGAATTGGGTGACTGTGTAGAACGAACGGCGCAGATGGAGCTCCGTCTCGCTAGTGCTGAAGATGACGTCACCCGTCTTCAATTAAAGGTGCGCACTTTGGAAAAAAAAAAAAAATCTCTGGAAGATAATATTTTGGATTTGGAATCTCGGTCGAGACAGAATAATTTGAGGCTGGTGGGTCTTCCAGAGGAATCAGAAGGTCGGGACGTATGTTCCTTTCTGGAAAAGTGGATTCCGGAGGTGCTGGGCAGCGAGGAGTTGCAATCAGCAGTGGTTCTGGAAAAAGCACATCGTATTGGCCCACGGAGAGATAAGGGACCGCCGAGGACCTTAATTATGAAGTTTCTAAGCAACAGAGACAGGATGAAGATCTTCAACGCTGCACGTGCTAAAGGAGAGATTAAACACCAGGACCAGCAGGTGCGGTTCTACCCAGATTTGGCCACAGGAATCCAGCAATTGAGGAAGCAGTTTGATCCCGTACGTAAGGAGCTGCGCAACCTTGGGATTCGTCATGGTGTAATCTATCCTGCGAGACTGCTGACCACGTATGAGGGCAGAACCCACATCTTCAAGACCCCAGAGGAGGCGCAGGAGTTCATCAAGAAGATCAAAGAAGAAGAAGAGACTGGTGGGAGCTAAGCATGAACAAAATATAAGGTAGAATAATTAAGCATTTGCACAGGCATCTGACTGACTTGAAGTAAATAGTAAGTTTACAAAATATAGATTGTATTATATATTAAAAAAAACAAAACAAAAACAAAACAAACAAAAAAAAAAAAAAACTATGATGTACAAAGTTGTTAAAAATTTTGGAGTTAAGTTGGAAAACTACAGAAGAGAGTTAATGTTACGTCATTAAAAGCAGTAGAGTTAGGGTGATTGGGAGGATGAAGAAGGAGTGGCTTAGGCTGTTCCCCGTGGGTGTGGAACGGTCGATGGCTATATCGGGAGACAGAATTTTTCTTTTGATTTTGGGGGGTTTGCCACAAGTGTGGGAAGGGGAAATTTGTTTGTGTGTAGTTTGTAGGATGAATGTTCAACCACTCATGTTTTTGCTTCTCTGTATGAGCATGTTTACACTGCAAGGTAATCCCAAACTCTCTATTGATCATGGACCAAAGTGTTAATCTTAATTTAACTTCATGGAATTGCAGAGGTCTACAAAATTTAAAAAAACTTAAACAAGTTATGAATAAAATAAAGGACATGGGTTCAAGAATTGTGTTTTTACAAGAAACTCATCTGATAGAGGAGGATGTTAAAAGAATTAGGAGTAGATGGCAGGGAAGTGTATTCACCTCTTCATTTTCATCCCGAGCCAGGGGAGTTATGACTCTCATACATAAATCAGTTCCTTTTCAAGTGAAAAATGTAATTGGAGACAAATTTGGAAGATATGTAATCATTCAAGGTTCTTTGCTATTAGAAAATATAAATCTTGTGAACTTATATGGTCCCAATATAGATGACCAGAAGTTCTTTGCTAATTTATTTCTCATCTTATCATCACTTACAGGGCAACATATAATAGCAGGGGATTTTAATTGTACATTGAATCCAGGTGTGGATAGATCAACAGGACTGGATTGTACGCACATTGGATGTAGGATGACTATTAATCATTTTATGAAAGAATTGAGATTGTTAGATATATGGAGAGAAATGAAACCACAAGTTAAAGCCTATTCTTGTTATTCCAGTACCTACAAGACATTCTCACGTATTGATTATTTTTTGATTTCCACAGAATTAAGGTCCAAGATTCAAAACTGCTTTTATGATAACATCGTGATCTCTGATCATGCACCCTGTTGTCTAATATATGTAGATAAAAAATTGATAAAGGAATCAGGTAGATGGCAATTTCAGCATAAATGGCTTCAGGATGAGGAATTTGTCAAGTATATAGAAAAACAGATAGACGAGTTCTTTGACATCAATACTACACAAACATCAGCATGTGTAAAGTGGGAGGCTTTCAAAGCTTTTATTAGGGGACATATTATTAGTTATACAGGATCAAAATCTAAGAAGACTCGAGAGGAGAGAGCTAAATTGGAACATAAAATAAAAAATCTTCAGGAAAAAGTGTATGCAGGAAGTGACCCAAGGTTGGAGAATGAATTACTGATTTTGAGAGCTGAATACGACAAAAAATCAGCGAATAGAGCTGCCTCGAGTCTTCTAAGATTGAAACAATCTTTTTATGAACAAGGTGAAAAATCAGGAAAATTATTAGCATGGCAGATTAAACAATTGGAAATTAAAACACCAATTACCAGTATTATAAGTAATGGACAGGTAGTTATAGATCCTTTAGAAATTAATAGAGCCTTTAGAGATTACTATGAAAAATTATATGATACCAAAAATGAACCTGATTTAACAAAACTAAATGGGTTTTTGAACGAACTATCTATACCGTGTATTCCAAATGAAAACAGGGAGATATTGGAGTCTAAAATTAGTCAAGAAGAAGTTGGGCTAGCCATTGATAATATGAAATCAGGAAAAAGTGCAGGACCAGATGGTCTTCCAGTTGACCTTTATAAAAAATTTAAGAATAAATTAATAAAACCTTTTTTGGAAATGGTTTTAGAAGCATTTCAAAATAATAATTTACCATCATACATAAATAATGCCTTAATTATACTGCTGCCAAAACCAGGTAAGCCCTCTAATAAATGTGAAAATATGAGACCAATAAGCCTATTAAACGCCGACCTTAAGATAATCTGTAAAATTTTAGCAAGACGAATACAAGAAATTTTACCAAATATTATTAATCGAGATCAGAATGGCTTTATAAAGGGTAGACAAGGCTTCCATAATGTAAGAAGACTATTTAATATTATTTATTTTAATAAAGAAGCACCGGATACAGCTCTCCTATCATTGGACGCCGAAAAGGCCTTTGATAGAGTTGAATGGCCCTTTCTTTTTGAAGTCCTACAAAGGTTTGGACTTGGAAATAATTTCATAAAATGGGTTCAAATAATATACAATAATGCTACAGCAGAAATCCTAACAAATAACAATATTTCAAAACCAATAAAAATCAATAGAGGATGTCGACAAGGCTGTCCACTTTCACCTTTACTGTTTACTATGGCAATTGAACCTTTAGCGATAGCGATACGTTTACATTCACAAATATATGGAATTAAAGTTGGACCAACAGAACATAAAATCTCCCTGTACGCCGATGACATAATTTTGTTTATGTCGAATCTAAAAAAATCAATTCCAACCTTGTTGAATTTAATAAAGAATTTTGGGGAAATATCAGGATATAAAATAAATAAAACTAAATCTTCAATATTAATGCTAAATGAGACCCAGAGAAATTACCCAGCCCCTGAGGTAAATCAATTCAATGTTGTAAATCAGTTTAAATATTTAGGAATCCAAATTATGCCTAAGCTAGAATCAGTCGCCAGTGTCTATGAAGCCGATGACTATGAAGCCTTAATGTCAGATATCAATGAGTTAACTCAGAGATGGATGTCACTACCAATGTCGATGATCGGGAGAATCAATATACTTAAAAGTAATATTTTACCTAAAATACTTTATTTATTTCAATACATTCCCTTATCACCACCTTTAGATCTATTCTCAAGAATAAAAAAAAAGTTAGTGGAATTTATATGGAACAACAGGAGGGCTAGATTACGTTTGTCTTTATTATATTTACCATTTGATCGTGGAGGTCTGAAATGTCCAAATTTTATGTTGTATTATTGGTCGGCACAACTGAGGTCTATGACATATTATTTTTCATCAAATGATCTCCCTCACTGGACTGAAATGGAATCATACAATTTACCTTTACCTCTTCCCATATTCATATACTCAGATTCGGCAAAAAAATTACAAAAACAAGTTAAAAATCCATTTGTAAAGCATATGATCAAAATATGGTGTGAAGCTAAAAACTATTTAAAAGAACCACAGTTATTGTCACAATTTAGTCCAATATGGGGTAATCAATATTTTAAACCAGGGAGAGCGGACGCTGTATTTAAAGTATGGAATTTAAAAGGGATACAAAAGATTCAGGATTTATATTTGCCATGTGCAGACAACATAATGTCTTTTGAAGAGCTGAGGATCAAATTTAATCTCAATAGAACACATTTTTTTAAATATCTTCAACTTAGAAACTTTATTCGATCAAATCAAAATAAAGCTCTCACTCGACCTATTTATTCATCCTTGGAAAAAATGATGATGAAAGATAGTAAAAGAAAGGGTATTATTTCAGAGTTTTATAACTCACTGACACTATCTTCAAGTGAAAATTCACTGAAAAGATTAAACTACTGGAAAGAAGATCTGCAAATTGAAATTTCAGAGGAACAATGGGAATTGGCTTGTACAGAAGCTCAAACCAAATCAATAAATGCACGCCTTAAATTGATACATTTCAAATGGTTAATGCGGATGTATGTTACACCGGAGGAGTTAAATAGATATAACAAAAATATACCAGATACATGCACAAAATGCATGGAAAGTAAAGGAACCCTATTTCATTGTTTATGGGAATGTAGATTAATAAGAATGTTTTGGGAAGAGGTGAGGGTAACAATTGAAAAAATAATCTCAAAACAAATCATATTGAATCCTAAACTGTTTTTGTTGGGTCTGTACCCAGAAAAGCATAATTTTAATAAAAGTGAAAGAACATTCATAGACCTCAGTTTGCTTAATGCCAAAAAATGTATTGCACTATTATGGAAAAAGACTCATAGACCAGATGTGACTCAGTGGTTAAGACAGATGTTAACAAACCTTCCATTAGAAAGAATAACATATATACTAAAATCAAAGGAAATTGTGTTTGAGAATATATGGAGACCTTTTATTGATTATGTAAAAAATTTAAACATAACTCTTGAAGAAGAAGGTGAATGATGTGTGTGGACCTTGTAAATTCCAAACTGGTGAACATAATATGTATACTTATGTATTGGATTGTCTAGACTAAACAGAGGAGCATTGTTGAAGACTTGATTTTGTTGGTGGTTGTTGGTGTTTTTAGTGCATTTTTTTTTTTGTAGTACTTTAGTGTTAGTGTTTGATTGTTTGTATCATGTTTGTTAAAAAAAAAAAAAAAAAGGTTCAATAAAGATATTGTGGAAAAAAAAAAGTGAAAGAGCATTCATAGACCTCAGTTTGCTTAATGCCAAAAAATGTATTGCACTATTGTGGAAAAAGACTCATAGACCAGTTGTGACTCAGTGGTTAAGACAGATGTTAACAAACCTTCCATTAGAAAGAATAACATACATACTGAAATCAAAGGAAAATGTGTTTGAGAATATATGGAGACCTTTCATTGATTATGTAAAGAATTTAAACATAACTTTTGAAGAAGAAGGTGAATGATGTGTGTGGACCTTGTAAATTCCAAACTGGTGAATGTATAATATGTATACTTATGTAACGGATTGCCTAGACTAAACAGAGGAGCATTGTTGAAGACCTGTTCTTGTTAGTGGTTGTTGGTGTTTTTTTTTAATTATTATTACTTTAGTGTCTGTTTGTTTGTGTTATGTTTGTAAAAAGGTTCAATAAAAATATTGTGGAAAAAAAATCCATTATCCAAATATACATCCTACTGCCAATGTCCATTTTATTCAATTTCATAAGAAGACCCTCCACAATGAGTCATAAGCCTTTTCAATATCCAGATAAACTATAACCATTACTTCTTTCATTTTGAGAGTCTTTTCAACATCATTACTTACCCTAACTACAGCATCCACTGTGGATCTTCCTCTTCTAAAACCATTCTGATAGTCGTTTATTAATCATTTTTGCTCTAATACATATGAGAGTCTGTAAACCAACACTTTCTCCATCCATTTCCCTAAATGTGACGTTAATGCTATTGGCCTGTAGTTGCCTGGATGAGCTGGATCTTTCCCTGACTTATTAAATGGTAAAGTTACAGCCTTTTTCCACCCACTTGGGATAACCCCCTCCTTCCATATCCTGTTAAACAATTTCAGCACCAGTTGCACTGATTGCCTAGGCAACTGCCGGAACATAGCACAGCTTAACTGATCATATCCTGGAGCTGTGTATCCACTATCTTGCAAAGCTCTCTTAAGCTCTGACATTGTGAGCTTGAGGTCTAACACAGTCATGTCCTCTTTCACTTCATTTTTTAAGTTTGCATTTTCTCTGAATTTATGCTGCCTTTGCTGTCTATGACTCTCACCAAATGGTCTCCTCTATGCACTGTTGCAAATGCTCTACCTAGGACTTCTGCCTTTTCTTTGTCCGATACAGCCATCTTGTCTCCATCCACTAAAGCTGGAATTTTAACTAATTCCCTTTTCCCACTCATTTTTTTAAACATACCCCAGACATCACCTAGTTCTGTTTTCCTACCAAGGGTGGAACAAAATTCTCTCCATGATGACATTTTCCTGTTTTTAATAATCCTTCGAGCTACTGCCCTTTTCTTTTTATACTCTATTAAGTTTTCACTAGTCATATTCTTCCTCAGCACTCTGAATGCTTTGTTTCGCTCTTTTATTGCAATACTACATTCGTCATTCCACCAGGGTACTACATTCGTCATTCCACCAGGGTACAACCTTCTTCCTACCCTGTGCTGTTTTCTTAGGTATACTTGCTACTGCAGCATTCAGAATGTGATTGGTTACCTGACTTGAACACTCTTCTATGCCACCTTCTAATGTTACCAAATGACATGACTGAACACAGTATTGCCTAAATTTTCCCCAATCTGCCTTGTCAAAACACCATCTTGTAAAACATCTTCCCTCTTGTATACATACTTCAGTTTTAATGACTGTAAGTATTGGGAAGTGATCACTTCCCATAGTTGTCCTGTTCATAACCGTCCATTCACAGGTGCTCACTAAAGAATCAGATACCAGAGTCAGGTCAATACATGATAATGTGCCCCTATGCACATCCACCCTGGTATCTTGACCACTGTTTATACAAATTAACGACCTTCCATCTAACATCTCTTCCACAACATTTCCATTGTTACCTGTATGTGTGCTTCCCCACAAGCTATTGTGGGCATTAAAGTCTCCACACCATACCTCTTTCATCTGCCCTTCCCCTGCCATAACACTGAAAATATCTGCTGTTAACTTCCTACATGGGTTGTAATAATTAATCAGCTTAATATTTCCTTGTCCATTTGGCCTACATGTTTCAATAATATTACACTCTATATCCTCAGGGGAGGGAATCACCCTATATGCCAGGCAATCTTTAATTAAAGTGGCACATCCTCCTCAATTTACAGTGTTAATTCTATCCTGTCTGATTGAACTGTATCTTGGAATAACAAAATCTAAGTGAGGATGAAGCCATGTCTCCTGTACACACACTACCTGTCGAACAACTTCTAGTTCATAAAGATACTTCTTGAGTTCTTGTCCGTTTGCTATAAGACTCCTCGCATTCCACTGTAGTATGTGTAGTACCATAATTAAGGTCTTGTTTCAGCATGTGCAGTCTCCCCAGTTTCAGCTTTCAATAAAACATGAATCTGGTCAGCTGTGATATCTTTCACATCTAGCAAGCTTTCTGCTGCTTCCACAATGGTTTTGATTCTGTCACTTTTGTTCTGTAGCTGTGCAGCAACATTCATGGTGTGGCAGATAAAAGCTATAAAGTTTGCCCTCTTAACTATCAATGTGTCATCATCCATTTTGCATTTGTGAACACAACATTTCTTGCAGCGGCACGATCCTGTGCTTGCGTGGGGCCCGTTGATTGCTGGGCTTCCGTTTGAACTGAACTTCTTTGAGGAAGGCCTGCTAGGTTTCTGACTATTCCTGCCTCTCTAACTGTCTGTAGAGCTTCCGCATACAAGATTTTCTTAGTTATTCTGATTTCCTGGGCTTGTCTAGCTTCCCTCTGCACAACACATCCTCCATATGCAGCACTGTGCTCACCCCCGCAGTTGCAACACCTTACTTTGGCGTCCTTGTCACATTTACTATATTCATGCTCCCCTCCACATCTAGCACATCTTAGCTTTCCCCTACATTGCTGAGCAGTGTGACCCATCATTTGTAGCACCTGAGTGGCTTTGGGACGTATTCTCTGACACTGAAATACATGTATCCTATTAGGACTGATTTAGAGAGTGTTTCCTCAAACTGAATCATGACAGACTGTGTGTCCTTGTGTTTCTTCTCTTTTATACAGCCAGGAAACAAACTGTTGCATCAGCTCATTTGCACCACCTGTCAGGGTGGGGTGAAACTGCAGATGATGATCCAGGTGGATGCCCTGAATTTCCCTCTGAGATTAATAATCTACAAAAACAATGCCTGGTCAAACATTAGATACAAATCAATTATATATACAGCCGACTGTGTGTCAGTCTTTTCCGAAGCATCACAGACACACAAAGCATAAAGCCACCTTAAGGAGTAATAATCACTGTCAATGTGAACTTCAACAAAAGAAGATGCTGGAACCAGGGCTGTTTATAGTTTTTGGGGGGCCCTACACAAGATTGTGTCTCCCAACCCACCCCCAAAAACACATCCCTGGTTGTGTGGAAGGGACGAGTTTAAACCCTTTAAAATTGGAGGAAAATAACCTCCGCCCTTCTGATTAAAAAAAAAAAAAAAAAAAAAATAAAAAAAAATTAACCTGGTATGGTGCATATTTAATGCACATATATAGCATGCTGTATGGTACGCATTCTCCCCCACAGGCATACAGTGGCTCGACGGTGCAGAGCCTACAGTCAAACGTCCAAATGAACAATGCCCCAGCAGGGACCTCGGCTAGGAGGTGGGTGCTGGGGGAAGAAGGAAGTCAGAGACAATGTCCCGGCAGGAGCCCCGAGGTGGAGAAGAGAGCAGAGACGCCAGCAAGTCTCGAGGGCTATGTGTGACTATGGGTGCATATGTTTACTGAGCTTCTGTGGGGGTAAAGGTGTGAGATACGCTATGTGGGGGTTGAGTATCTCTGGGGGTTATAAAAGCTGGAGGAAAGTTGTGTTTCTTTCTCTTATTATGCTGAGAACTTTGATGATAGAAGATGTGACTTTCAATAAAGCTTCCTGAGAAATAAACTCAGTCTCGTTTGTAAGGCATCTTCTACACTGGTGACCTACGACTACTATGTCCAGTGACGACAACCTTTCCACGCCGGACTCCGCAGGAGCTCACCGGGTTAACGCAGCTACCATGCTACAGCTGCCCGACTTCTGGCAACATAACCCGCGCTCCTGGTTTACCACTGTGGAGGCGCAATTCCACCTTCGGGGTATCTCGGCAGATGCAACGAGGTTCCACCATGTCGTCGCGAAGCTGGACAGCCTCACAGTGCAACGGGTGGAGAGTTTGACCAACCACCCACCCCAAGACAACAAGTACGGCACACTGAAAGCTGCCCTAATCCGAGCTTTCACCCCCTCGCAGGAAGAGCGGGTAGAGAAGCTCCTGGCGCTATCAGAGGGAGAAGCAGACAGGCCAGCGGATCTGATGGCACAGATGATGAGCCTGAGAGGCGAGGATGACGACGGTTTTATCTTCGCCCACCTCTTCCTCAGGACGCTCCCGCCGGCAGTGAGAGTGACCCTGACCAGCTCGCAGTCGCTCGCCAACCGTGACTACCACGAGCTGGGACAGGTGGCGCAACGGCTCGTCGACTCCCATAGACAGCGCACAGCCACGACGGCGGCAGCAGAGATGACCGCCCCTTCGCAAGAAGGAGGGAGACCAGAGGCTGCGGCACCGGACCCGATGACGGCAGCAGCGGCGGAGACCAGGAGAAGTAGAGCTGACAACGCCATCTGCTTCTACCATCGACGTTTCGCTGACAAAGCCCGCAGATGCGTCCCGCCGTGCCAGTACCAGCGCCAGGGAAACGCCAGGACCGGGAGCCGGTAGCAGCTGCGACTCTCGGCACGAAGAACAAGCTGCTTTTCGTGACGGACGCGAATTCTGGGAAAGAATTCCTGGTGGACACGGGCTCCAAGCTGAGTTTTGTCAAGCCTACCTACGCGGACACACTGGGGCCGGCCAACGGGCCCCTGGTGTTAGCGGCGAACGGCTCCACGGTCAAAACCTATGGGGAGAAGACACTCCGCCTGTCCCTCCACGGACGCAACTTCGAGTGGACCTTCGTTGTTGCTGCAGTTAGCAACAACATGCTGGGTGCTGACTTTTTGTGCTCAAACAGTTTGTTAGCTGATCTTGCTAATAGACGTATTATAAATGCACTGTCTTTCTATTCTATCTCCTGCACAGCTCGGGTGGCCCTGCCTTCGGCGCATTCCAATGTCACTGCAGCGGGTGGTAAGTTTCATGCATTACTCAACCAGTTTCCAGCACTCACGGTCCCTACATTTTCAGCGTCAGTTGCCAAACACGGGGTAGAGCATTTCATAAGCACTGCTGGCCCCCCTGTGTTCGCAAAGGCTCGGCGGTTGGACCCAGCTAAACTGGCCATCGCGCGCGAGGAATTCGCCAACTTGGAAAAGCTGGGCATAGTCCGGCGTTCCAACAGCGCCTGGTCGTCACCCCTGCACATGGTACCCGAAGCTGACGGCTCGTGGCGCCCGTGCGGTGATTTCCGCAGATTAAATAATGCTTCAGCCCACGACCGCTATCCGATTCCGCACATCCAAGATTTTTCGGCGCATTTAGCGGGGGCGCGCATCTTCTCCAAAATAGACTTGGTGCGTGGTTATCACCAAGTTCCAGTCCGCGCGCAGGACATACCCAAAACGGCAGTTATAACCCCTTTCGGGCTTTTCGAGTTTTTGCGCATGCCTTTCGGCCTCAAGGGCGCCGCGCAGACGTTCCAACGCATGATGGATGCAGTGCTGCGCGACCTCCCTTTCGTGTTCGCTTATTTAGACGATATTTTGGTAGCCAGCGCGTCTGAAGCCGAACACAAACGCCACCTCACAGCCGTTTTTCAGAGGCTCACAGAACACGGGCTGATCATTAACCACTTGCACTCCGGGCAATTTTCCTAAAAATGCCAAAAAAAAAACGTGCCCAAAGTAAATCGAAAGCTGTTATTCAACCCTTTGCAGCATCTTCATGGGGTTGGTCTCATTTAAAAGAAAACACTTTGAATTTTTTGGCAAAAAAAACAATCTCTCTACGTGCTCCGGCCACTGAGTTACAGTCATCTAAACATACTGAACTTGAAGAAAAAAAATTTGGACACTGTTTTTTTGGATACAAATGCTTGTAAATAACACACAGCTGCCCGATCCGGCTGGAAAATGCAACAGAAATGTAGAACCAAGTGTTATCCAGCTGAGATCCAAATTTGGTAACAATACCACAAAAAATGAATATTTTACACAGCTTTGTTCTCAGGTAGTTCCCAGGCGTTATGGAACTGTGCCAAATGGCACAGTTTGGAAAAACGTCTGTAACTTTTGAATAATTCAATGTAGAATCTTCATTTTAGGCTCTAATGAAAGGTCACACTCAGGGCTGTGTCTGTGTGTGTGTGTGTGGGCGGGGGGTCGTCCACCCCCCCCCGCTACCAAGGACCAAATTCGGCCCTCGCTACAAGACGGAATACACTCTTTTTTTTTTTTCCTTGCATGTTTTCACAGCGGCTTCCCCCCCCCCCCCGCTACTGTGTGTGTGTGTGTGGGAGGGAACCGTGAACGGACCGTGAACGCCCCCCCCCCCCTCGGTACAGAAGAGGGCACGCAAGAGGGCCATCGCTACATGATGGAATAGACTGATAAGCTTCCCCCCGCCGACCGAGGAGCGTTCGGACCGTGCCCCCCCCCCTCTTCTGCAGCGGGTGGGTGGGGGGGCGTTCACGGTCCGAACACGGCAAATGAACCGTTTATCGCGGCGCACGCACTTCGTACTTCGTGCGCAGTACAGTTGTAAATTACCGATCGGTCAAAAGTCATTTTTAGATTACAGTTTTCAGTGATAAATAATAATTTAGCTTATAACACCTTACCTCTTCAAAGCAGCAGAGTTGTGGCGAACAGCTCTTCCCACGCGTCAGACGAACGCGACGCTGCTCCGCTCGTGGATCCCGATCAAAACATAATTCCATTATTGCCGTTTTGGCGAATGATTTACGACTTTTGTCGTCGGCCTCCGTCTATTCTGCTGGAATGAGTGCAGGTCCCACTTGTGGGTGTTCTCCATGCTGCTGGTTGAGCCTGGGTCTGTAGGAGATTTGTCCAGCGTCCTTTGTTTTCATCTGTGGCAGCAGTAAATATCGCTTCACCCAGCCAGAATTTCTGTGATTCAATTGGCTCCTGCGTTCACAGTAGGCGGGTCTTCCTTCCTAGATTTCCATTCATTGGTTCTTCAAGGTTTCAGAAACCCAATTCAAGGCTCTTATTAGTCGAATGAGAGGTCAATCAGATGAACTAATCTGTTCGTGGCTGTCTCTGCAGTTTTTTTTTTGAGTGGCACTTGGACGCTACTACATCACCATCACCACCATCATGCGTCATGCGCACGAGGGCGCACGAGCGCGCTCTCGCGCGCCCTCGTGCGTCATAGGACGCAGAGACTTGCCCGCCCGCGGAACAACGGAGCGCAAGTGGTTAATCCAGCGAAGTGCCAATTCGGGGTAACGAAAATTGATTTTTTGGGACACCGCGTGTCGCCAGAAGGCGCGGTCCCGCTGCCGGATAAAGTGCGCGCGATAACGGATTTCCCCCAACCGCAGACGGTCAAGGCGCTGCAAGAATTTTTGGGGATGGTCAATTTTTATAACCGTTTCCTCCCAAACGCGGCATGGCTTATGCACCCATTGTACGCAGCATTAAAGAAGCAAAAACCTACAGCCAAGGTCGAGTGGTCCCCGGATCAGGAGCGCGCTTTTTCACAGGTCAAATCAGCCCTCGCCAACGCTGCGTTATTGGCACACCCGGTGCCGGCAGCTCGCATGGCGCTAACCACAGACGCCTCCGACGTGGCAGTGGGAGCGGTGGTCGAGCAACTGGTTGCAGGATGCTGGCAACCACTCGCATTTTTCAGCAAAACATTGCGCGATAGCGAACGTAAATACAGCGCGTTTGACAGGGAGCTTTTGGCCCTACATTTGGCCATCCGCCACTTCCAGTTCTGGTTGGAAGGACGCCGTTTTACCGCGTTCGTGGATCATAAACCTTTAACTTTTGCAATGGCCAAGGTTTCAGAGCCCTGGTCGGGCCGACAACAGAGGCAGCTGGCTGCAATTTCGGAGTTTACCACGGACATTCAACACGTGGCAGGTAAATACAATGTAGTGGCAGATTGCCTCTCGCGCGCGGTTGCAGCGACAGGCCCCCAGGGGGCAGAGTCGGCTACGGCAGACCTAGGTCAGGCTGGCGGCACGGGAGCGCTCACAGCTCCGGTCTGCGTCGGTTTAGATTACGCAGCCATGGCCGCTGAACAGGTTGGTGACGCGGACGTGCGCGCGCTCCAGTCTGGGCCAACAGGGCTAAGGCTGGAGCACAGGGTGCTTCAAAGAGGCATGCCCTCCCTAATCTGCGATATCTCCACGGGGCGTCCCCGTCCCGTAGTCCCGGCTGCGTGGCGTCGCCGTGTTTTTGACTTAATACACTCACTGGCACACCCGGGCGTCCGCGCTTCTATCAAAATGGTAGGGGAGAAGTTTGTTTGGCCGGGGCTGCGTAAACAAGTCAAAGAGTGGGCTGCAGCTTGCACTGCGTGTCAAAGGGCAAAGGTACACAAACACACACGAGCCCCTCTTGAACCTTTTCACATCCCAGCCAAACGCTTTGATCATGTGCATGTCGACCTAGTAGGACAGCTTCCGCTGTCCCAGGGTTTCACACACCTTCTAACCATGGTAGACCGCACCACGCGCTGGCCAGAGGCGGTTCCTCTGGCGGCAACTACAACGGCAGATGTTGCACGCGCCTTTTTAACGGCTTGGGTCGCGCGCTTTGGTATCCCGTCAGACTTAACGTCCGACAGAGGACCACAGTTTGTTTCCGAGCTCTGGTCGTCCATGGCACGCAGCCTGGGGGTGAAAATTCATCGCACGACCGCGTATAACCCCCAGGCCAACGGTTTGTGTGAGCACTTCCATCGGTCATTGAAAGCAGCCCTCAGAGCGGCTCTCACGGACACAAATTGGGTTGATAAACTTCCATGGGTTTTATTAGGGTTGCGTTCAGCTCCTAAAGAGGACTTGCATGCCTCTCCGGCAGAACTCATCTTCGCCCAACCCCTCCGGTTACCGGGAGATTTCCTCCCTGAGAATCCTGCTCCGGAGCGCCTCCCCGCTCAGCGGCTGCAGAGCGACGCGGGGTCGCACACCCTCCCTGGTCCCGCTCATCACAGTTTTCCACGTGTTTTTGTGCCTAAAGCCTTAAAGAATGCAGAATTTGTCTTTGTTAGACACGACGCACAGAGGCCAGGTTTAAGACCACCTTACGATGGACCGTTCAGAGTGTTAGAAACCGGGGAAAAGCACTTTTTGCTTGATTTGGGAGACAGGACAGATTTAGTCTGCATCAACAGGCTCAAACCCGCTTTTGTGTTAGCTGACGACCCAGTCCAGTTAGCCAGTGCCCCCCGCTGCGGCAGGCCGCCCGGGAGACGCTCTGCTAAGCTTTCACGACGATGTGTTAACGATTCTACTTCACAGATGCAGCGGACAACAACAAGCAGAGCGAGACCGGCTCACAGCAGATATGGCAGAGTGTTGAAGCCCAAGCAGTGGGAACTGTAATCTGTTGTGCCAAGTTTTTTTTTTTCTCTCTTGTTCTGTGTAGAGTGTCATAGTTCTATGCATTTGAAGTGTACCTGGTCCTTATTTGAACGTTTGGGGGGGGGGGTTATATGGTGCATATTTAATGCACATATGTAGCATGCTGTATGGTACGCATTCTCCCCCACAGGCATACAGTGGCTCGACGGTGCAGAGCCTACAGTCAAACGTCCAAATGAACAATGCCCCAGCAGGGACCTCGGCTAGGAGGTGGGTGCTGGGGGAAGAAGGAAGTCAGAGACAATGTCCCGGCAGGAGCCCCGAGGTGGAGAAGAGAGCAGAGACGCCAGCAAGTCTCGAGGGCTATGTGTGACTATGGGTGCATATGTTTACTGAGCTTCTGTGGGGGTAAAGGTGTGAGATACGCTATGTGGGGGTTGAGTATCTCTGGGGGTTATAAAAGCTGGAGGAAAGTTGTGTTTCTTTCTCTTATTATGCTGAGAACTTTGATGATAGAAGATGTGACTTTCAATAAAGCTTCCTGAGAAATAAACTCAGTCTCGTTTGTAAGGCATCTTCTACACTGGTGACCTACGACTACTATGTCCAGTGACGACAACCTTTCCACGCCGGACTCCGCAGGAGCTCACCGGGTTAACGCAGCTACCATGCTACAGCTGCCCGACTTCTGGCAACATAACCCGCGCTCCTGGTTTACCACTGTGGAGGCGCAATTCCACCTTCGGGGTATCTCGGCAGATGCAACGAGGTTCCACCATGTCGTCGCGAAGCTGGACAGCCTCACAGTGCAACGGGTGGAGAGTTTGACCAACCACCCACCCCAAGACAACAAGTACGGCACACTGAAAGCTGCCCTAATCCGAGCTTTCACCCCCTCGCAGGAAGAGCGGGTAGAGAAGCTCCTGGCGCTATCAGAGGGAGAAGCAGACAGGCCAGCGGATCTGATGGCACAGATGATGAGCCTGAGAGGCGAGGATGACGACGGTTTTATCTTCGCCCACCTCTTCCTCAGGACGCTCCCGCCGGCAGTGAGAGTGACCCTGACCAGCTCGCAGTCGCTCGCCAACCGTGACTACCACGAGCTGGGACAGGTGGCGCAACGGCTCGTCGACTCCCATAGACAGCGCACAGCCACGACGGCGGCAGCAGAGATGACCGCCCCTTCGCAAGAAGGAGGGAGACCAGAGGCTGCGGCACCGGACCCGATGACGGCAGCAGCGGCGGAGACCAGGAGAAGTAGAGCTGACAACGCCATCTGCTTCTACCATCGACGTTTCGCTGACAAAGCCCGCAGATGCGTCCCGCCGTGCCAGTACCAGCGCCAGGGAAACGCCAGGACCGGGAGCCGGTAGCAGCTGCGACTCTCGGCACGAAGAACAAGCTGCTTTTCGTGACGGACGCGAATTCTGGGAAAGAATTCCTGGTGGACACGGGCTCCAAGCTGAGTTTTGTCAAGCCTACCTACGCGGACACACTGGGGCCGGCCAACGGGCCCCTGGTGTTAGCGGCGAACGGCTCCACGGTCAAAACCTATGGGGAGAAGACACTCCGCCTGTCCCTCCACGGACGCAACTTCGAGTGGACCTTCGTTGTTGCTGCAGTTAGCAACAACATGCTGGGTGCTGACTTTTTGTGCTCAAACAGTTTGTTAGCTGATCTTGCTAATAGACGTATTATAAATGCACTGTCTTTCTATTCTATCTCCTGCACAGCTCGGGTGGCCCTGCCTTCGGCGCATTCCAATGTCACTGCAGCGGGTGGTAAGTTTCATGCATTACTCAACCAGTTTCCAGCACTCACGGTCCCTACATTTTCAGCGTCAGTTGCCAAACACGGGGTAGAGCATTTCATAAGCACTGCTGGCCCCCCTGTGTTCGCAAAGGCTCGGCGGTTGGACCCAGCTAAACTGGCCATCGCGCGCGAGGAATTCGCCAACTTGGAAAAGCTGGGCATAGTCCGGCGTTCCAACAGCGCCTGGTCGTCACCCCTGCACATGGTACCCGAAGCTGACGGCTCGTGGCGCCCGTGCGGTGATTTCCGCAGATTAAATAATGCTTCAGCCCACGACCGCTATCCGATTCCGCACATCCAAGATTTTTCGGCGCATTTAGCGGGGGCGCGCATCTTCTCCAAAATAGACTTGGTGCGTGGTTATCACCAAGTTCCAGTCCGCGCGCAGGACATACCCAAAACGGCAGTTATAACCCCTTTCGGGCTTTTCGAGTTTTTGCGCATGCCTTTCGGCCTCAAGGGCGCCGCGCAGACGTTCCAACGCATGATGGATGCAGTGCTGCGCGACCTCCCTTTCGTGTTCGCTTATTTAGACGATATTTTGGTAGCCAGCGCGTCTGAAGCCGAACACAAACGCCACCTCACAGCCGTTTTTCAGAGGCTCACAGAACACGGGCTGATCATTAACCACTTGCACTCCGGGCAATTTTCCTAAAAATGCCAAAAAAAAACGTGCCCAAAGTAAATCGAAAGCTGTTATTCAACCCTTTGCAGCATCTTCATGGGGTTGGTCTCATTTAAAAGAAAACACTTTGAATTTTTTGGCAAAAAAAACAATCTCTCTACGTGCTCCGGCCACTGAGTTACAGTCATCTAAACATACTGAACTTGAAGAAAAAAAATTTGGACACTGTTTTTTTGGATACAAATGCTTGTAAATAACACACAGCTGCCCGATCCGGCTGGAAAATGCAACAGAAATGTAGAACCAAGTGTTATCCAGCTGAGATCCAAATTTGGTAACAATACCACAAAAAATGAATATTTTACACAGCTTTGTTCTCAGGTAGTTCCCAGGCGTTATGGAACTGTGCCAAATGGCACAGTTTGGAAAAACGTCTGTAACTTTTGAATAATTCAATGTAGAATCTTCATTTTAGGCTCTAATGAAAGGTCACACTCAGGGCTGTGTCTGTGTGTGTGTGTGTGGGCGGGGGGTCGTCCCCCCCCCCCCCCGCTACCAAGGACCAAATTCGGCCCTCGCTACAAGACGGAATACACTCTTTTTTTTTTTTCCTTGCATGTTTTCACAGCGGCTTCCCCCCCCCCCCCCCGCTACTGTGTGTGTGTGTGTGGGAGGGAACCGTGAACGGACCGTGAACGCCCCCCCCCCCTCGGTACAGAAGAGGGCACGCAAGAGGGCCATCGCTACATGATGGAATAGACTGATAAGCTTCCCCCCGCCGACCGAGGAGCGTTCGGACCGTGCCCCCCCCCCTCTTCTGCAGCGGGTGGGTGGGGGGGCGTTCACGGTCCGAACACGGCAAATGAACCGTTTATCGCGGCGCACGCACTTCGTACTTCGTGCGCAGTACAGTTGTAAATTACCGATCGGTCAAAAGTCATTTTTAGATTACAGTTTTCAGTGATAAATAATAATTTAGCTTATAACACCTTACCTCTTCAAAGCAGCAGAGTTGTGGCGAACAGCTCTTCCCACGCGTCAGACGAACGCGACGCTGCTCCGCTCGTGGATCCCGATCAAAACATAATTCCATTATTGCCGTTTTGGCGAATGATTTACGACTTTTGTCGTCGGCCTCCGTCTATTCTGCTGGAATGAGTGCAGGTCCCACTTGTGGGTGTTCTCCATGCTGCTGGTTGAGCCTGGGTCTGTAGGAGATTTGTCCAGCGTCCTTTGTTTTCATCTGTGGCAGCAGTAAATATCGCTTCACCCAGCCAGAATTTCTGTGATTCAATTGGCTCCTGCGTTCACAGTAGGCGGGTCTTCCTTCCTAGATTTCCATTCATTGGTTCTTCAAGGTTTCAGAAACCCAATTCAAGGCTCTTATTAGTCGAATGAGAGGTCAATCAGATGAACTAATCTGTTCGTGGCTGTCTCTGCAGTTTTTTTTTTGAGTGGCACTTGGACGCTACTACATCACCATCACCACCATCATGCGTCATGCGCACGAGGGCGCACGAGCGCGCTCTCGCGCGCCCTCGTGCGTCATAGGACGCAGAGACTTGCCCGCCCGCGGAACAACGGAGCGCAAGTGGTTAATCCAGCGAAGTGCCAATTCGGGGTAACGAAAATTGATTTTTTGGGACACCGCGTGTCGCCAGAAGGCGCGGTCCCGCTGCCGGATAAAGTGCGCGCGATAACGGATTTCCCCCAACCGCAGACGGTCAAGGCGCTGCAAGAATTTTTGGGGATGGTCAATTTTTATAACCGTTTCCTCCCAAACGCGGCATGGCTTATGCACCCATTGTACGCAGCATTAAAGAAGCAAAAACCTACAGCCAAGGTCGAGTGGTCCCCGGATCAGGAGCGCGCTTTTTCACAGGTCAAATCAGCCCTCGCCAACGCTGCGTTATTGGCACACCCGGTGCCGGCAGCTCGCATGGCGCTAACCACAGACGCCTCCGACGTGGCAGTGGGAGCGGTGGTCGAGCAACTGGTTGCAGGATGCTGGCAACCACTCGCATTTTTCAGCAAAACATTGCGCGATAGCGAACGTAAATACAGCGCGTTTGACAGGGAGCTTTTGGCCCTACATTTGGCCATCCGCCACTTCCAGTTCTGGTTGGAAGGACGCCGTTTTACCGCGTTCGTGGATCATAAACCTTTAACTTTTGCAATGGCCAAGGTTTCAGAGCCCTGGTCGGGCCGACAACAGAGGCAGCTGGCTGCAATTTCGGAGTTTACCACGGACATTCAACACGTGGCAGGTAAATACAATGTAGTGGCAGATTGCCTCTCGCGCGCGGTTGCAGCGACAGGCCCCCAGGGGGCAGAGTCGGCTACGGCAGACCTAGGTCAGGCTGGCGGCACGGGAGCGCTCACAGCTCCGGTCTGCGTCGGTTTAGATTACGCAGCCATGGCCGCTGAACAGGTTGGTGACGCGGACGTGCGCGCGCTCCAGTCTGGGCCAACAGGGCTAAGGCTGGAGCACAGGGTGCTTCAAAGAGGCATGCCCTCCCTAATCTGCGATATCTCCACGGGGCGTCCCCGTCCCGTAGTCCCGGCTGCGTGGCGTCGCCGTGTTTTTGACTTAATACACTCACTGGCACACCCGGGCGTCCGCGCTTCTATCAAAATGGTAGGGGAGAAGTTTGTTTGGCCGGGGCTGCGTAAACAAGTCAAAGAGTGGGCTGCAGCTTGCACTGCGTGTCAAAGGGCAAAGGTACACAAACACACACGAGCCCCTCTTGAACCTTTTCACATCCCAGCCAAACGCTTTGATCATGTGCATGTCGACCTAGTAGGACAGCTTCCGCTGTCCCAGGGTTTCACACACCTTCTAACCATGGTAGACCGCACCACGCGCTGGCCAGAGGCGGTTCCTCTGGCGGCAACTACAACGGCAGATGTTGCACGCGCCTTTTTAACGGCTTGGGTCGCGCGCTTTGGTATCCCGTCAGACTTAACGTCCGACAGAGGACCACAGTTTGTTTCCGAGCTCTGGTCGTCCATGGCACGCAGCCTGGGGGTGAAAATTCATCGCACGACCGCGTATAACCCCCAGGCCAACGGTTTGTGTGAGCACTTCCATCGGTCATTGAAAGCAGCCCTCAGAGCGGCTCTCACGGACACAAATTGGGTTGATAAACTTCCATGGGTTTTATTAGGGTTGCGTTCAGCTCCTAAAGAGGACTTGCATGCCTCTCCGGCAGAACTCATCTTCGCCCAACCCCTCCGGTTACCGGGAGATTTCCTCCCTGAGAATCCTGCTCCGGAGCGCCTCCCCGCTCAGCGGCTGCAGAGCGACGCGGGGTCGCACACCCTCCCTGGTCCCGCTCATCACAGTTTTCCACGTGTTTTTGTGCCTAAAGCCTTAAAGAATGCAGAATTTGTCTTTGTTAGACACGACGCACAGAGGCCAGGTTTAAGACCACCTTACGATGGACCGTTCAGAGTGTTAGAAACCGGGGAAAAGCACTTTTTGCTTGATTTGGGAGACAGGACAGATTTAGTCTGCATCAACAGGCTCAAACCCGCTTTTGTGTTAGCTGACGACCCAGTCCAGTTAGCCAGTGTCCCCCGCTGCGGCAGGCCGCCCGGGAGACGCTCTGCTAAGCTTTCACGACGATGTGTTAACGATTCTACTTCACAGATGCAGCGGACAACAACAAGCAGAGCGAGACCGGCTCACAGCAGATATGGCAGAGTGTTGAAGCCCAAGCAGTGGGAACTGTAATCTGTTGTGCCAAGTTTTTTTTTTTCTCTCTTGTTCTGTGTAGAGTGTCATAGTTCTATGCATTTGAAGTGTACCTGGTCCTTATTTGAACGTTTGGGGGGGGGGGTTATATGGTGCATATTTAATGCACATATGTAGCATGCTGTATGGTACGCATTCTCCCCCACAGGCATACAGTGGCTCGACGGTGCAGAGCCTACAGTCAAACGTCCAAATGAACAATGCCCCAGCAGGGACCTCGGCTAGGAGGTGGGTGCTGGGGGAAGAAGGAAGTCAGAGACAATGTCCCGGCAGGAGCCCCGAGGTGGAGAAGAGAGCAGAGACGCCAGCAAGTCTCGAGGGCTATGTGTGACTATGGGTGCATATGTTTACTGAGCTTCTGTGGGGGTAAAGGTGTGAGATACGCTATGTGGGGGTTGAGTATCTCTGGGGGTTATAAAAGCTGGAGGAAAGTTGTGTTTCTTTCTCTTATTATGCTGAGAACTTTGATGATAGAAGATGTGACTTTCAATAAAGCTTCCTGAGAAATAAACTCAGTCTCGTTTGTAAGGCATCTTCTACACTGGGTCATTATCTAGATCACGTGTCAAACCCAAGGCCCACATGCCAAATCCAGCCCACCCAGTCATTTTACAGTATGTGGTCTGCAGGTGTCTAAAAAATGCTGCAGTAGTTCCACCACACCGCTAGGGAGAGTAAACAAGTGTGAGTACCCATGTTTCCGCAGCTGAAGCAGTGTAGTGGAGGGAAACAGGTCAAGTGGACCCCTGACCAAGTGAGCACCACAAGTGGACCCTGGGATCCAATCTGTACATTTTCAATCTGGTGATTTACAAACTGATTCATAATCTTCTAAAGCCTCATTCAGAACATTATAGTCCCACATAAAGAAATTATAAAAAGTAAATAAAAATGACATATTATAAATAGTGTGAAAGCTATAAAGTAGAAAAATTGAAGCATAAATGTTCTTAAACGTATATAGAAGGGATATAGCGACCAAAAGAATTTATGGAAAAATAAAAATGGCCAACTCAACCAATAGTGTGATTGCATAATAGTATTCACATAATTAAGCTGGTCACAGTTTTAGTTTATTTGTGAGCATAATCAATAATGAATGGTTAACCCATCAAGTCAACTGCAAATGAGTTTCATTGACGGGTTGTAACAGTTGAAAACGGTGCCACAGTAAATCAGGATTCCGTCTTTATGGACTTCGCTAGCTCCATTTATTACTATGAAAGATCAGGCACTCTACTGTGTCTGACTATGGTGTCTGACTTTGAGCAGTGAAATCAAGATCAAGAGAGATGTATGTCAAGGATGTGTACTTTGTCCCAGTCTATTCAACCTTTATACAGAACATACAGACGTGGACAAAATTGTTGGTACCCATCTGTTAATCAAAGAAAAACCCACAATGGTCACAGAAATAACATGAATCTGACAAAAGTGGTAATAACTAAAAATTCTATGAAAATTAACCAGTGACAATGCTTTTGAATTGTGGCTCAATAGAACTACTTTACTAACTAACTAACTAACTAACCTGCACTTATATAAAAACAAACTCATGAAACAGGCCTGGACAAAAATGATGGTACCCCTAGAAAAGATTGAAAATAATGTGACCATAGGGACATGTTCAACCAAGATGTGTCCTCTAATTAACATCACAGGTGTCTACAAACTTGTAATCAGTCAGTCGGCCTATTTAAAGGGTGACAAGTAGTCACTGTGCTGTTTGGTGTCATGGTGTGTACAACACTAAACATGGACCAGAGGAAGCAAATGAGAGAGTTGTCTCAGGGGATTAGAAAGAAAATTATAGACAAGCATGTTAAAGTTAAACACACGCATATATAAACACACGCATATAAATATATATAAATATATAAATAAATTTATATATATAAATATATATAAATATATAAACACACACATGCTCTGCACTGCGTGTGTTTATATATTTACATATTTATTCCATCTAGCTACAATGCTCCGCACTGGGTGTGTTTATATATCTACATATTTATTCCATCTAGCTACAATGCGCCGCACTGTGTTTTTATATATCTACATATTATTCGATCTAGCTACAATGCTCGGCACTGTGTGTGTTTATATATTTACATATTTATTCCATCTAACTACAATACTCCGTACTGTGTGTGTTTATATATCTACATATTTATTCCATCTAGCTACAATGCTCCGCACTGTGTCTATATATATATATATTTATGTTTATATGTACATATGTATACTTGCTGCTTTTGTTTGTTTTGGTTTTTTTTTCTCTTGCCTTCTGATTGTTGCTCTGAGTGTTGCTATCCCTGTGCTGTTGCAATCCTGGAATTTCCCCATTGTGGGACTAATAAAGGCTTATCTTATCTTATCTTAAAGGCTATAAGACCATCTCCAATCAGCTTGATGTTCCTGTGACTACAGTTGCACACATTATTCAGAAATTTAAGATCCATGGGACTGTAGCCAACCTCCCTGGACGTGGCCGCAGGAGGAAACTTGATGAAAAATGGAAGAGACGGATAATACGAATGGTAACAAAAGAGCCCAGAACAACCTCTAAACACATTCATGGTGAACTCCAAGGTCAAGGTACATCAATGTCAGATCGCACCATCTGTCGGTGTTTGAGCCAAAATGGACTTCATGGGAGACGACCAAGGATGACACCACTGTTGAAAACAAATCATAAAAAAGCCAGACTGGAATTTTCCAAACCACATGTTGACAAGCCACAAAGCTTCTGGGAGAATGTCCTATGGACAGACGAGACAAAACTGGAACTTTTTAGCAAGGCACATCAGCTCTATGTTCACAGACGCAAAAATGAAGCATACCAAGAAAAGAACACTGTCCCTACTGTGAAACATGGAGGAGGTTCTGTTATGTTCTGGGGCTGCTTTGCTGCATCTGGCCCACGGTGTCTTGAATCTGTGCAGGGTACAATGAAATCTCAAGACTATCAAGGTATTCTAGAGAGAAATGTACTGCCCAGTGAAAGAAAGTTTGGTCTCAGTCGCAGGTCATGGATCTTGCAACAGGATAATGACCCAAAACACACAGCTAAACACCCAAGAATGGCTAAGAGCAAAACATTGGACTATTCTAAAGTGGCCTTCTATGAGCTCTGATCTAAATCCTATTGAACATCTGTGGATGGAGCTGAAACTCCTATTATTATGGGGAATGTTCGATCGCTACTCAATAAGACTGATGAACTAGTGGCTATCTCCTGCTACGAGAGCGTGTACAGAGAGAGTAGTTTGATGTTGTTTACCGAGACGTGGCTAACAGAACTAGCAACAGATGCTAATATCGAACTGGAGGGTTTCCACGCAATACGGGCAGACCGGACACCAGACAGTGGGAAGGCAAGAGGCGGGGGAGTGATAATGTATGTCAATAGTCACGTTTCGTTACCTTGTATTCATACATGTGTAATGACAATAAAGTTGAATCTCAATCTCAATAACAACTTCTGCAGACCGGGACATATCACGGTTAAGGAACAGCACTGCAGCAAAGACATCGAGTTGCTAGCTGTTAGCATGCGGCCTACCTATCTCCCGAGGGAATACTCACACGTGATCTGCATTGTTATTTATGCAAATCCGACGGCGAACGCTGGGACAGCACGTGACGTCATCCACTCAGTAACTGGCAGGCTGTAGACAGAACACCCAGATGCTCTTCTCCTCATCTCAGGTGATTTCAACCATATTTCACTGTCCCCTATTCTACCCACGCTCACCCAGTATGTCACATGCCACACTAGAGACAATAAAACACTGGACTTATTCTATGCAAATACTAAGGAGGCGTACACTTCATCACCACTCCCCCCACTCGGGAGATCGGATCACAACTTGGTTCATCTCCTGCCGGTGTACAAACCCCTAATACACAGACAACCTCGGGTCATGCGCACAGTGAAGTTATGGTCTGAGGAGGCAATGGACGCTCTAAACGACTGTCTTGAAACCAATGCTTGGGAGCAGCTCTGTGATCCACATGGTGAGGACATCGATGGCCTCACTCACACCATCACGGACTACATCAGCTTCTGTGTGGACAACACCGTTCCCACCAAGACCATACGGTGTTGCTCAAACAACAAACCCTGGATCAACCCTGAGATAAAAACACTTCTGAGAGAGAAAAAGAGGATCTTCAGGTCGGGGAACAGGGAGATGCTGAAGTCCGTACAGAGGGAACTGAGGAGGAAGATCAGAGAAGGCAAGGACAGCTTCAGGAAGAAGATGGAGGACAAGCTGCAACAGAGTGACATCGGCGGGGTCTGGAGAAACTTTAAAACCATCTCTGGGCTCCAGAATACCTCCCCCACCCCCCAGGCCACGGGGGGCAGGGAGTGGGCGAACATTCTGAACCTGTTTTTTAATAGGTTTGACCAACTGCCCTCCCCCCGCCGACTGCACAACAACCATTGTTGCCTCTAAAGTCATCAAGACCTGCTGTCCACACCCCACTCCACCAACACCCCCCCACTCCTAGCACACAGCCCCCAAACCTGACCCTCACTAAGACCCAGGTGAGGACAGAGCTGAGGAAGATCAAGGTGAAGAAGGCCTTGGGACCGGACGGCATCAGCGGGAAGCTCCTCAAGTCCTGTGCAGACCAGCTGTGTGGGATTGTGGAGCACATCTTCAACCTGAGCCTCAAGCTGGGGAGGGTACCACAGTTGTGGAAAACATCTTGTGTGGTACCTGTACCAAAGACTTCCCACCCCAAAGACCTGAACAGCTACAGACCAGTGGTCCTGACGTCTCACATGATGAAGACCCTGGAGAGACTGCTCCTTGCTCACCTCCGCCCCCTGGTGGGACCAGCGATGGATCCACTCCAGTTCGCCTACCAGCATGGCATTGGGGTGGAGGATGCGGTGATCTTCCTCCTTCACCGTTCTCTGTCCCACCTGGAGAAGCCCGCAAATGTGGTGAGGATCATGTTCTTTGACTTCTCCAGTGCTTTCAACACCATCCAACCGATGATCCTGAAGGACAAGCTGCTGTGCGCAGGGGTGGACCAGCACCTGTCATCATGGATCCTGGACTACCTCACTAACTTTTTTTTTTTTTTTTTTTTTTTCCTCTCGGCGCCACACCAGTCGGCTGCCTTTTGCAACAGCGGCTCGATTCCGAGTCTTTTTTCCCTTCCTCTCTCTTTTGATCCGTCTTTTTTTTTTTTTTTTCACCCCACTTATATCACGGACACACAGATCGTCCTAAATGTCTCCTGAGCCGGTGGACGGAGCCATTTATAGCAGGATACGATACAGCAGAGAACAGCTGCTAGCATTCAACCGCCACCCGGTCCCATTGGAAAAACTCGACATACCGAGAGAACTGAGGCGAAAACGCCGCGGCTGCCGGGCTGGAGTAAGGCGGAGGACAAAAAATATAAGGTACAGACCCTCCCTTCCATCTGTTGTCATGGGAAATGTACGGTCGATACTGGGAAAGTTAGATGAGCTAGCGGCTATCTCCCGTTATGATAGCACATACCGGGAGTGCTCTCTCCTTTTGTTTACTGAGACGTGGCTAACTGAACTAGCAGCAGATGCTAACATTGAGCTGGAGGGTTTTCACATGATACGAGCTGACCGAACACCAGACAGTGGCAAGGCTAGGGGCGGTGGAGTGATAATGTATGTTAACAACAACTGGTGCAGACCGGGACATATCACTGTTAAACAACGACACTGCAGCAAAGACATTGAGTTGCTAGCTGTTAGCATGAGGCCTACATATCTCCCGAGAGAACACTCACACGTGATCTGCATTGTTGTTTATGCAAATCCGACGGCGAACGCTGGGACAGCACGTGACGTCATCCATTCAGTAACCAGCAGGCTGCAGACAGAACACCCAGATGCTCTTCTCCTCATCTCAGGCGATTTCAACCATGTTTCACTGTCTCCCATTCTACCCACGTTCACCCAGTATGTCACATGCCACACTAGAGACAATAAAACACTGGATTTATTCTACGCAAACACTAAGGAGGCGTACACCTCATCACAACTCCCCCCACTCGGGAGATCGGATCACAACTTGGTTCATCTCCGGCCGGTGTACAAACCCCTAGTGCACAGACAACCTCCGGCCATGCACACTGTGGAGTTATGGTCTGAGGAGACAATGGACACCCTAAAGGGCTGTTTTGAAGCCACCGCCTGGAAGCAGCTCTGCGATCCACATGGTGAGGACATCGATGGCCTCATTCACACCTTAACGGGCTACCTCAGCTTCTGTGTGGACAAATCCGTTCCCACCAAGACCATACGGCGTCACTCAAACAACAAACCCTGGATCAACCCTGAGATAAAAACACTTCTGAGAGAGAAGAAGAGGATCTTCAGGTCAGGGAACAGGGAGATGCTGAAGTCCGTACAGAGGGAGCTGAGGAGAAAGATCAGAGAAGGCAAGGACAGCTTCAGGAAGAAGATGGAGGACAAGCTGCAACAGAGCGACATCAGCGGGGTCTGGAGAAACCTCAAAACCATCTCGGGGCTCCAGAATACCTCCCCCCAGGCCACAGGGGGCAGGGAGTGGGCGAACAACCTGAATCTGTTTTTCAATAGATTTGACCAACCGCCCTCCCCCCTGACTGCACAACAACCACTGCTGCCTCTAAAGAAATCAAGTCCTGCTGCCCACTCCCCACTCCACCAACACCCCCCCCACTCCCAACACACAGCCCCCCATCCTGACCCTGACCAAGACCCAGGTGAGGACGGAGCTGAGGAAGATCAAGGCGAGGAAGGCGCCGGGACCGGACGGCATCAGCGCAAAGCTCCTCAAGTCCTGTGCAGACCAGCTGTGTGGGATTGTGACGTATATCTTCAACATGAGCCTGAAACTGGGGAGGGTACCACAGCTGTGGAAAACATCTTGTGTGGTACCTGTACCAAAAAACTTCCCACCCCAAAGACCTGAACAGCTACAGACCGGTGGCCTTGACGTCCCACTTGATGAAGACCCTGGAGAGACTGCTCCTTGCTCACCTCCGCCCCCTGGTGGAACCAGCGATGGATCCACTCCAGTTCGCCTACCAGCATGGCATTGGGGTGGAGGATGCGGTGATCTTCCTCCTTCACCGTTCTCTGTCCCTCCTGGAGAAGCCCGGGAATATGGTGAGGATCATGTTCTTTGACTTCTCCAGTGCTTTCAACACCATCCAACCGATGATCCTGAAGGACAAGCTGCTGCGCGCAGGGGTGGACCAGCACCTGTCATCATGGATCCTGGACTACCTCACGAACCGGCCTCAGTTTGTGAGAACCCGGGACTGTGTGTCCGACACGATCATCAGTAGCACGGGGGCCCCCCAGGGAACGGTGCTGGCTCCCTTCCTGTTCACTCTTTATACTGCGGACTTCTCACACAACACAACACACTGCCATCTACAGAAGTTCTCTGATGACTCTGCGATCGTTGGCCTCATCTCCAATGGAGATGAAGCTGAGTACAGAGGGCTTATCCAGGACTTCGTGGACTGGTGCCATCGGAACTGCCTCCAGATCAACGCGAGGAAAACTAAGGAGCTGGTGGTGGACTGCCGCAGGCATGGGCAGCCCCTCACAGTACCAGTAAATATACAGGGAACAGACATCGAGATGGTGACATCCTATAAGTACCTGGGTATTCATCTGAACAATAAACTAGACTGGTCACACAATACTGATGCACTCTACAAGAAGGGACAGCGCAGGCTGTTCCTGCTGAGGAGACTCAGGTCTTTTGGTGTACAAGGGGCGCTGCTGAAGTCATTCTATGACACGGTGGTGGCATCAGTCATCACTTTTGGAGTGGTCTGCTGGGGCAGTGGCATTACTGCAGCCGATAGGAAGAGACTGAACAAACTGATTAAGAAAGCTAGCTCTGTCCTGGGGCAGCGCCTTGATCCGATGGAGGAGATAGGAGAGAGAAGGACGGTGGCTAAACTGTCATCTCTGCTGGAGTCCGAGTTCCACCCTATGCAGGACATACTGAATGCACTGAGGAGCTCATTTAGCAGCAGACTACATCATCCCAGGTGCACAACCGAGAGGTTTCGTAGGTCCTTCCTACCAACGGCTGTCAGACTGTACAACCTAAGCAGGGCTGCTCGCAGAGATAGCAAAAAGACGTAACAAACTAATAGTTTTTTGAATGCAAAAGATGCAATAGACTTACACAATGGTCCCCTCCGGCATACAACTAGGAACTTACCGGTCGCTATGGAGGGTGAGAATATGTATGGGCACATAATCATACCATGTAGGATAACTAAGTAGACAGTTATGCTGTTTCATTCCATCTAGCAACAATGCTCTGCACTGTGTGTGTTTATATATTTACATATTTATTCCATCTAGCTACAATGCTCAGCACTGGGTGTGTTTATATATTTATATATCTACATATTATTCCATCTAGCTACATTGCTCCGCACTGTGTGTGTTTATATACTTGCATATTTATTCCACCTAGCTGCAATGCTCCGTACTGTGGGTGTTTATATATTTACATATTTATTCCATCTAGCTACAATGCTCTGCACTGTGTGTTCATATATTCATATATTTATTCCATCCAGCTACAATGCTCTGCACTGTGTGTCTGTGTGTGTGTGTATATATATATATTTTATAGTAATACGTACATATGTATATTAGCTGCTCTTGCTTGCTTGTTTTTTTTTTTTTTTTTTTTTTTTTTTTTTTTCTTGCCTTCTGATTGTTGCTCTGAGTGTTGCTATCCCTGTGCTGTTGCAATCCTGGAATTTCCCCGTTGTGGGACTAATAAAGGCTTATCTTATCTTATCTTATCATATTACTATAAAATATATATATATACACACACACACACACACAGACACACAGTGCAGAGCATTGTAGCTGGATGGAATAAATATATGAATATATGAACACACAGTGCAGAGCATTGTAGCTAGATGGAATAAATATGTAAATATATAAACACCCACAGTACGGAGCATTGCAGCTAGGTGGAATAAATATGCAAGTATATAAACACACACAGTGCGGAGCAATGTAGCAATGTTATCCAGGACTTCGTGGACTGGTGCCATCGGAACTGCCTCCAGATCAATGCGAGGAAAACTAAGGAGCTGGTGGTGGACTGCCGCAGGCAAGGACAACCCCTCACAGCACCAGTAAACATACAGGGAACAGACATTGAGATGGTGACATCCTACAAGTACCTGGGTATTCATCTGAACAATAAACTAGACTGGTCACACAATACCGACACACTCTACAAGAAGGGACAGCGCAGGCTGTTCCTACTGAGGAGGCTCAGGTCTTTTGGTGTACAAGGGGCGCTGCTGAAGACATTCTATGACACGGTGGTGGCATCAGCCATCACTTTTGGAGTGGTCTGCTGGGGCAACGGCATTACAGCAGCCGATAGGAAGAGACTGAACAAACTGATCAAGAAAGCTAGATCTGTCCTGGGGCAACGCCTTGACCCAGTGGAGGAGATAGGAGAGAGAAGGATGGTGGCTAAACTGTCATCTCTGCTGGAGTCCGAGTCCCACCCTATGCAGGACATACTGAACGCACTGAGGAGCTCATTTAGCAGTAGACTACATCATCCTAGGTGCGCAACCGAGAGGTTTCGCAGGCCCTTCCTACCTATGGCTGTCAGACTGTATAACCTATGCAGGGCTGCTCGCAGAGATAGCAAAAAAACGTGACGACCTAATAGTATTGAATGTAAAAGACGCAACAGACTTACACAAACGGTCCCCTCCAGTATTCAACTAGGACAATATCAGTCGCTACGGAGCGTGACAATATGTATGGGTACATATTCATACTATGTAGGATAACTAAGTAGACGGTTATGCTGTTTATTCCATCTTGACACAATGCTCCGCACTTTGTATATATATTTATATATTTATGTGTACGTATGTATATTCACTGCTCTTATTTTTATTTTTCTTATCTTCTTAATTATTGCTCTGAGTGTTGCTATCCCTGTGCTGTTACAATCCTGGAATTTCCCCATTGTGGGACTAATAAAGGCTTATCTTATTTTATCTTATCTTAAACATGCCATCTGGAGAAAGCACCCTTCAAACCTGAGACAACTGGAGCAGTTTGCTCATGAGGAGTGGGCCAGAATACCTGCTGAGAGGTGCAGAAGTCTCATTGACAGTTACAGAAATTGTTTGATTGCACTGATTGCCTCAAAAGGTTGTGCAACAAAATATTTAGTTAAGGGTACCATCATTTTTGTCCAGGCCTGTTTCATGAGTTTGTTTTTTAAAATAATTCTGTTGAACCACAATTCAAAAGCATTGTCTGATTTTCATTGGTTAATTTTCATAGAATTTTTATTTATTACCACTTTTGTCAGATTCAAGTTATTTCTGTGACGATTGAGGGTTTTTCTTTCATTAACAGAGGGTACCAACAATTTTGTCCACAGCTGTATATTCATGAACATAAAAGAACTGAGAGGAGTGAACATTGCAGGGATGAATATTAACAACTATGTTATATTGATGATACGGCACTGATAGCAGAAACACCAGAGATGCAACAGTAGATAACTGACGCAGTAAATGAAATTGGAAAACAATACGGAATGAAAATCAATGCCAAGAAAACCAAGCTGATGACTATCTCAAAGAACAAAAACACCACATACAACATCAATACTGATAACACCATCATAGAGGAAGTGAAGACATATGTATAACTTGGCCAGATACTCAGTGAAAATGGAAAGAACGAAGCAGAAATCATCAGAAGAATAACCACTGCAAAAGCAACATTCAACAAAATGCAAAATATCCTCACAAAGACATCTCCCTTGAAACAAGAAAGCGGATATTGAAATGCTACATCAGGTCAACATTGTTACATGGCTCTGAAACATGGTTAACAACTGCAATGAATAAGCAGATCGAAGCATCTGAAATGTGGACGTATAGACGAATGTTGAGAATATCATGGACCGAAAGAATAATTAACAAAGAACTACTGCAAAGGGCTAACACCAAGAGACAACTGACCAAGATAATACAAATAAGGAAATTGAATTTTAGGGGGCATTTCATCCGGTTAAACAATATCCAACATGTTATTACAAAGTAAAATAGAAGGTAGAAGATCAAAAGGAAGACCAAGAATGACTTGGTTTGATAACACCAATGAGTGTACAGGACTGAACTACTATGAGAGATGAATAGCGAACTGTGTCATCCCACCCACAACAAGCGAACGGAACTTGAAGAAGAAGAACATCATTTACAGGAAAAGTGTCTAACACACACAAATGCACAGGTGGAAACTGCAACGTGTGTGTCAGGAGGTGAGCAGGTGTTCAAACAAAGTGTCTTTCATCAACCCACCACTTCCATGTTCCAGGTGGAGTGATCCAATGCGCGCGCACACACACACACACACACACACACACACACACACACACACACACACACACACACACACACACACACAGTCCTATGTACAAAGACACAGTGCTGTGGAAAAATACTAAGGGACAACATGGGGTTCATGCCAACCCTTCCTGCTGGAGGATCTAATCACTCCAAGAGTAGTGATGAAAAAAAGATTGACCTTAGAGCAAAAGTATTTCTGGATTTAAAAAATGTAGGCTGTAGTGAAAAAGAAGGACAATAAAGTGGAAGTGGACAGTGTCACCCAGGTACCCCTGGTACTTACCCAGAACTTGATCAGGTAGAAGGCATTTTGTGGGCCTTTGCTGAACAGCTCCTTCAGGCCACCCTTCTTCTCGGGGAACTTGTCGTAGATTTGCCTGATGTCTACACACTCCAGCAGGGGCTCGCTATAGCTAGGGTTGCTCTGGCTGATGTGCACAAACAGGTGCTTGTTGTACTGAGAGGACAGACAAAGATGAATTAGAAAATGTGGTGACAGATGGGAAAATACCTCATGGCTCCAATGAAGCTTGGTAATTTTGTTTTGGATTGGATTGCAGTCTGATAGTTTGAAGTGAATTCACTCAAAATGAACTGAGGATGGATTGTGATCTGATCAGCCAAACATTTCAGAAAGTTGTCATGGACAACTACATGGAAGACAAGTACTTCTCTCTAATCCTTGTGCAAATTCTTGGTCGGTGACTAGCTCCAGGACTGCATCAATTTTAAGATTTAAAGGAGCTATACAAAGTTACTTATTTATACAAACCCCAATTCTGGTGAAGTTGGGATGTTGTCTAGAAAGTAAATCAAAACAAAATATAATGAGTTAAAAATCCTTTTCAACCTATATTCAATTGAATACATTACAAAGACAAGATATTTAATGTTCAAACTGATGAACTTCATTGTTTTGTTGCAAACATTCACTCATTTTTAGTTTGATGTCTGTAACACAATCCAAAAAGGCTGGGACAGGGACAACCAAAAACGGAAAGTTGAGGAATGCTAAAAAAAAAAGCACCTTTTTGAACAGGTGAGTGTCATGATTGGGTATAAAGGGAGAATCCCCAAAAGACTCAGTCATTCACAAGCAAGGATGGGGCAAGGTTCACCACTTCGTGAACAGCTGCTTGGGCAAATAGTCTAACAGTTTAAGAACAACGTTTCTCAATGTATAATTGCAAGGAATTTAGGGATTTCATCATCTACAATCCATAATATCATCAAAAGATTCAGAGAATCTGTGGAGAAATTTCTGCACATAAGTGACAAACCACATTGAATGCCCATGGACGTTTGCCTGTGACCATTGCTCAGGCAACACTGCGTTATAAGCCAACACCATTATGTAAAGGATATTTCCATGTGGGCTTAGGAACAGTTCAGAAAATCATCGTCAGTTAACACAGTCCATCGCTCCTTCTAAAAGTGCAAGTTAAAACTCTACTATGCAAAGTGAAAGCCATATATCAACAACACCCAGAAATGCCACCAGTTGCTCTGGGCCCAAGCTCATCTGAGATGGTCTGACACAAAGTGGAACAGTGTGCTGTGGTTTGACGACTCCACATTTCAAACTGTTTTTGGAAATCATGCATGCTGTGTTCTACAGGCTAAAGATGAAAAGGACCATACAGACTGTTATCAGCATTGAGATAAAAACCAGCAACTGTGATGATATGGGGGTATGTTAGTGCCATCTTGCACACCTGTGAAGGCACCATTAATGCTGAACAGTACATACAGGTTTTAGAGCAACACATGCTGCCATCCAGGCAACATCATTTTCAGGGACATCCCTACTTTTTTCAGCAAGACAATACCAAGCCACATTTTGCACATGTTACAACAGCGTGGCTTCGTAGTATAAGTATGTGGGTACTAGACTGGCCTGCCTGCAGTCCACATCTGTCTTCCACTGAAAATGTATGGCACATTATTAAGTGTAAAATACGACAATGACCTGGACTGTTGAGCAAGTGACGTCGTACATCAAGCAAGAATGAGAAAGAATTCCACCTACAAAGCTTCAACAAGTAGTGTCCTCAGTTCCTAAACACTTATTGAGTGTTGTTAAAAGGAAAGGTGATGTAACGCTGTGATAAACATGACCCTCCCAGCTTTTTTGGAACGTGTTGCAGGCATCAAATTCAAAATGAGTGAATATTTGCAAAAAACAATAAAGTTTATCAGTTTAAACATTAAATATCTTGTCTTTGTATTGTATTCAATTGAATATAGGTTGAAAAGGATTTTTGAATCATTGTATTTTGTTTTTATTTACATTTTACACAATGTCCCAACTTCACCGAAATTGGGGTTGTAATTAAAGTGTTTAGAAACAACAGTTGTGAAATTATACCAAAAATGGATATTATAGCATTACAGAACTCTATAATGATCTGTAATGTTGGGCCTTTCCTTCCTGCAGTACCACTGTTTTGCCAGCAGGATGAGTCTTGAGTCCTGACTGTCACAGAGATTCACTTTTATGGCACAATGCCACCTGGTGTTGATAGTAGGAATAAATTAAATGTTATATATAATGCCTTTAACCTTGTTATGCTTATCCATTCATTTTCAACCGCTTATCCAGGGCTCCAGGTCACAGAGGCAGCAGCCCAAGCAGAGGTGCCCAGACCCCACTCTCCCCATACACCCAGGGATTCCGTCTGTAACATTTCAGCATGGTGGTTTGCCACACCAAAAGCTGAGCCTCCAAGCTAAGAAAAAAGTATATAATTTTTTTTTTAAAAAGAGCCACACAAGAGCCAATTTAAAAAATGAGAAAAGAGCCACATGGGTGCGAGAGCCACGGGTTTGCCTCCCCTGACATGTATATATTTTCACGAAGAAAATAAATGAAGGACTGTCACTCTGCAAGCACGCACACAAATAACACAAGTCAAAACAGTCGTGGTATCGGGGCGGCTGAAAATTGGGAGCGTGCTGCTCTCGTGACAGTTCCAGTCAACAGCCAAGTGTGTCTAGCGTCGCTGTCTGAGAGACAAAACTGAATCAGTGTTCAGAGTGAAGCATGAGCGTACTTTCAACGGAAAAAAAAAGCAGAAGAAGCAGTGGAGGAAGTGATGGGCGAATGATAGCGAGGCTTCGGAGCTTGTCTCACTCTTCCTAAAGTGGAGTGATTTGAAACACTGTGTTGGAGCTTGTATTAAAACACCAATGTGCTTCACTTCACGCTTTGACTAAGAGCGTCTTGTTGTCTGTACAGACTTAGTCCAAGTTTTAAATAAAGGTTTTTTAAATAAACCTGAACCAATATTTTACCCTTCTTATTCCATCATTCATTTCTGTCATTTATAGCAGACATGAAGTCAGTGACGTAAATCTGTCAACATCCTCCAGCCTTCAGATAAACTAAACCTGTCAACATTTGGATTTCAAAATATGGGAGATTTTTCCTGTCGTCTGGTTAGTGAGGAGTGTTCTAAAAAATTGTAAATATATAGAAATATTACAACAGAAATAACTGCATCTTTAGTCATTTTAGTTATTTTTATTTCATTAAATATAACTGCATTAGTAGTTTTATAATTCTTTGAAATCAGAGTTGAAATTGTTTTATCCTGGCTCTGCAAAATTATAATCAAAAGTAATAAAGTCTCAAATGTACACACAAAGACAATTTTACAAGAGGAAATTACAAATTTATGAGGAAAAAATAGCTGCAAACTTTGGTAAAAACAAATTTACAGAGAAAAAAGTAGAAAACTACAAGAAAATTTAGGAGAAAAACCTCAAACCTTCAAGACTAAAGTCATTACTCAAGTATTTTTAAGTGGATGCTTTTGTACTCTTATTCAACTCAACTAGAAATTTTTGGGGCATCTACTCTTAATTATTAATGTCATAAGACAACACAAATTTTACATGAGTACAATTTCTGGCTACTATACCCACCTCTGATCATATACAGTGGGGAAAATAAATATTGAACATGTCAACAATTTTCTCATTAAACATATTTCTGATGGAGCCATTGACCTCAGATTTTCACCAGATATCAGTAACAACCCAAGTAATCCATACATACAAAGAAATCAAGGCAACTGTGTTCACAAAATAAGTTATATTTAATAAAGTGGAATAACACAGGGAATAAGTATTGAACACGCTTGGTGAAATTCAAACTAGGGGCAGGCATTGCTCAGGAGTGATTTTAGCCCATTCTTCCACACAAACTGTCTTCAAATCTTGAAGGTTCCATGAGTGTCTTCTATGAACTCTGATCTTCAGTTCATTCCAGAGATTTTCAAGTGGATTCAGGTCAGGTGACTGACCGGACCATTCTAGCAGCTTTATTTTCCTTCACTGGAGCCAGTTGAGAGTTTCCTTGACTGTGTGTTTGGGATCATTGCCTTGCTGAAATGTCCACCCTCGTTTCATCTTCAGCATCTTGGGAGATGGCAACAGGTCCTTATCAAGGATGTCTCTGTACATCTGTCCATTCATCTTTCCTTCAATTACTGTATATGAAGTCTGCCTATACCATGTGTTGAAAAACTCCCCCACACCATGATGGGATGTGCAGATCCATTTCCTCTCCAAAAATGCTGTGTGTTGTGGCATCCAAAAAGTTCAATTTTGGTCTCATCTGACCAGACTATATTCTCCCAGTATTTACCAGCTTGCCCAAATGTTGTGCAGCAAACTTTAAACAAGCTCCAACATGCTTTTTCTTCAGCACTGGAGTCTTGCAAAGTGAGCAGGCATAGAGCCCATGTCGGGAAAGTACATTACTTATCATTTTCTTTGAAACAGCAGTACCTGCTAACTCCAGGTCTTTCTGGAGCTCTCCACAAGTGGTCTTTGGCTCTTGGATAACTCTTCTGATAATTCTTTTGACTCTTCTGTCAGAAATCTTGCGAGGAGCTCCTGGCCATGGATGGTTTATGGTAAAACGATGTTCTTTCCACTTCCAAATGATGGCTCCAACAGTGCTCACTGGAACATTCAGCAGTTTAGAAATGCACCTGTAACCAATTCCATCATTATGTTTTGCAACAATAAGGTTGCCAAGGTCTAGAGAGAGCGCTTTGCTTCTACCCATCATGAGTTCTTTGTGGTATGACAATCTGATATTCAGAGACCTTTTAAAGGCCATCAGTCAGGACTGAACTAGTTGAAATGAATTTGCACTGATGGGGGATGGGGTGGCTTCCTAAATTCTGATGGATTTCAGCTGGTTTCTTGGCTTTCTCTGCCTTTTGCTCCTCTTTTTCTTAATGTGTTCAATACTTATTCCCTGGGACATTCCACTTCATTAAATATAACTTGTCTTGTGAACACAGTTGCCTTGATTTCTTTGTATGTATGGATTACTTGGGCTGTTGCCGATATCTGGTGAAAATCTCAGGTTAACGGCTCCATTAGAAATATGTTTAATGAGAAAAATATTGATGTGTTCAATATTTATTTTCCCCGCTGTATACGATCAGAGGTGGTTGACCCGAAACCCATAATTACAGTAGATGAGGGTGTAAGTTGTACAAGATGTGTATTTGATACAACTACTGTATTGACTTGAAAAGCCTACATCACTTCTTTCAGCAGTTACTGGGTTTAGAAGATTTAAGGAAAAAGTCTGACCTGACCTTTGACCTCAAGGTCATCTGATGAGAGTGAAATTTCAATATGCGTTTCCTAAGTATACAGTCATGTGAAAAAATTAGGATACCCCATTAAATATTCAGTTCTTTATTAAGAAATGTTCACATATCTATGGCTAACCTTGTTTTTGTTTTTATTTGCATTTTTTAACATTTATTTTAGCCATTTTAAGTGGTAATGAATGTGGGGGTGTCCTAAAAAGATGGGGGGGGGTCCTAATTTATTCCTCACTATTTGTTTAGAATTATATTTTACAGAAAATTTGAAAAAAGTCTTTAATTCATTTTTAATTGTTTAGTTGTATTACATGAATCTCCCACAATTTTAAACACCGATATTAAATATCCATATGTCCAAATATGTAAAAACAAAAAAAAAAAACAAAAAAAACACACAGGCTTATACAGGGTGTCCTATTTTTTTTTTTTACATGACTGTGTATCAAACCATGGTACCAAGTTTTGAAACAATCGGACCAAAACTGTAGGAGGAGTTGATTTCACAATAGTGGGACAGACGGACGGACGGATGGACTGACCCAGAACATAATCCTCCTTTGGTCTTTGCCCCGACCAGCGGGGGATAAAAACTGGAAGGATAGTGGGGAACCATCATCTTTGAGGAAGAAATGTGGTCCAATTCTCCCATCATCAATACAAGATCTTGGCGAAAAATTAATGCATCTCTGAATGGAAATAAATGTTGTGACATTGCAGAAGCTTATTGAAGTAATGCTACAATAAATGCATGCCGTAATCAAAGCTAAAGGCGGTCCAACAAAATATTAGAGTGTGTGACTTTTTTTTTGGCCAGGCAGTGTAGACTGACCAGTAAATTGACAGCTGTGCTTTATAGCTCTGCTTTGTCTTCACCACAACAGACCAGAACAATGTCTGCATTACTGCAGATGCTGCTCCGATCGGTCTGTCAATCTCTCTATGACCGTTGGGTCATATTGCCAATAATCAAACTCATTCCCAGTGAGAACTGGACTCCGCCAGGGCTGCCCTTTGTCACCGATCCTGTTCATAATTTTTATGGACATGATTTCTAGGTGCAGCCAGGGAACGGAGGGTGTCACGTTCAGTGACCACAGGAGCTCGTCTCTGATGTTTGCAGATGATGTGGCTTCATTATACAATAACCTACAGGTCTTACTGGAGTGGTTTGCTACTGAGTGTGGGGCAGCCAGGATGAGAATCAGCACCTCCAAGTCCGAGTCCATGGTACTCAGCCCTAAAATGATGGATTTTCCTCTCCGGGTCAGGGACGAGCTCCTGCTCGTCACCTGTCCCTGGTGGAGTTTAAGTATGTTGGGGTCTTATTCACGAGTGAGGGCAGAATGCGAGCAGGAGATTGGCAGGGCTGCTCATAGAGGTCGTATTAAATATACTAAACATGACAACTTTGTACAATAGAGATCAGGTTCAGGTTACTTTATTTGTACCCGTAGGTCGATTTGTTTTGCAGTCTGGTGACATCCATATTTACAAGCCACTAATTACATTCAACATAGACACAAACACAGGCACACATGAAGCTGACTATAAACATGATAAAAATACTCAAGGCTCCATCAAACAGGGTATAAAAAGACAAAGAGATGAGGGAGAAACCAGAGGTAAGAGAGAAGGGTCATATTAAAGTTAAAAGTTAAAAACTAGTCAGAGGTTAAAAAAACTCAAAGGTCTAAAACCCAATAAAATATTTAGAACCCAAGTGACTTCATACAAAATAAGTAAATATAAAATATGTACAATATATTTTTATAGCTTGTTCAACTCTTTGACAGCAGCAGGGACAAAGCTGTTTTTGTAGCGCTGGGTTTTACTTTTTGGGACAGCAAACCTCCGTCTGGAGGGAAGAAGCTGAAAGTTGCAGTGCAAAGGGTGGGAGTCATCATTTAAAATGGAGGTAGCCATCCTCTGTACTTGTCTGGTGTACAGGGATGTCAGGCTCAGCAGTGACTCACCAAGCAAACGACTGGACCATCTAACTACCTGATCCAAGGATTTCCTCTGTTTCAGTTTTATCTGACCAAACCATGACACTAAAGAAAAGGATAAAACAGATTCAATAAAAGCCCGATAAAACATTGTCATTATGGTTCGGTCAATTTGGAAGCGTGCAAGTTTCCTTAAATAATGCAAATGTTGCTGACCCTTTTTGCACACCCTTTCACAGTTCACTTCAAAGTTTAAATTACTATCAATAATCGTCCCAAGATATTTGTACGATTGTACACATTCGGTGGTCTGGCCTTTTAGTATGGTGACTTTGTGCCTGGGAGTTTTCCTCCTAAAGTCAACAATCATATCTTTCGTTTTTGTCGTATTCAGCTGCAGGTAGGAATCCTCACACCAGTGAACAAAATCATCAACTACTGGGCCGTGGCCACTCTCACCATCCTGGAGGAGACTGACAATGACTGAGTCATCAGCATACTTTATAATGTGTCTGTTGTCATGTCAGCTCCGACACATGTTTGTGTACAGGATGAAGAGTAGTGGTGACAACACACACCCCTGAGGAGAGCCAGTAGAAGAGCACTTTTGGTCAGACAATGTACCATTGACCCTTACTCTCTGCGTCCTGTTGGTTAAGAAATCCAGAATCCAACCCACCAGATTATTGCTCAAATCAAATTGTTGCAGGAGCCTTTCAACTAAAATATGAGGTTGGATTGTATTTAAGGCGGAAGAAAAGTCCACAAATAAAAGCCTGGCATGTGTCCCATTAAAATCCAGATGTTTAAAAAGCATGTTAAACATAGTGACAGTGGCATCCTCCACTCCTCTGTGAGGCCTATAGGCAAACTGCAGAGGATCCAATGCATGCTCAGTCTGCTTTAGGACCTCACATCTGACCAGTTTTTCAAAAATTTTCATTAAAATTGAAGTCAAAGCAACTGGTCTAAAGTCGTTCACCGTTTTAGGACAGCTGGATTTTGGAACGGGAACAACCACGGCTTCTTTCCAGATCTTAGGCACACGTTGTGTCTGTAAGGACTTATTGAAAATGTAATGAAATATAGGACTCAGTTCATGTGCACAGGACTTTACCAAGCGCCCACATATATTATCAGGGCCCTGACTTTTGTTCACTTTTACAGCGCAGAACTCCCTATAAACATCCTGCACCTCAATATTAAAGTGCTGATTGTCTTTGAGTTTCTGTTTCAAATCTTGGATTTCTGTGCTGAAATCAAAGGAGTCAAAACGACCATAAAAACAATTAAGAGCATTAGCCAGCTCTGTGTCTGAATTAAAACCATCTAAAAACACACGATTACTGCACTCTGTGCTCTGAAGGCCTGCAGTAGTTTTCATACTGGCCCAGGCTGAGCCAAGTTTCTTTGTTGCCATCTTGCTTTCCAACTTTGATTTATAATTCTGTTTTGCTCTTAAAATTTCGGACTTCAGCTCCTTTGTAGCAACCTGTAGCTCAGAAACAGATCCCTGTTTAAAGGCAAGTGCTTTCCTCTGTAAGCAGGATTTAACTGATTTAGTAACCCATGGTTTGTTGTTGGGATATATTTTGACACGTTTACGTGGAACAATCTTATTTTGACAGAAAGCCATGTATGAGCATGTGAGCTCAGCCAGAGAGTCCAAATCATCCCCGCAGGACAGTGTGAACATCTCCCAGTCTGTACAGTCAAAGCATTCCTGGAGGCTGTGCTCTGAATCTTCTGTCCACACATCAATGTCTCTCATCTCCACCTTGCCTCTTCTGAGAGCAGTTTTATATGTGGGCAGCAAATGTACACAGTTGTGATCTGAAGATCCTAAAGGAGGAAGGGGGAGTGATTTATAGGCCCTCTCTATGGATCCATAGCACAGGTCCAATGTCTTTTTTCGCCTGGTTGGGCAGGAGACATACTGATAAAAGTTTTTAAGTGTCTTCTTTAAAGAAACATGGTTAAAATCCCCAAGAATGAAGTTTGGCGCCTCTGGAGAAATTGATTGCAGCTGCTGGATCACATCAAAGATGGTGCTGGAGGCGGAGTCAGCATCTGCCCTCGGATGAATGTACACGGTTGTGATGAAAAGTTGGGGAAACTCGCGAGGCAAATAAAAGGGGTGTAGTGACACAGACAGCAGCTCCACATCGGGTGTACAGATGCGCTCTCTGACCGTGACAGATGTGCAGTACTGCTTATTAATGTATAAACATATGCCGCCCCCCTGACGCTTCCCCGTTACCTCTTCCTGCCGATCCGAGCGCAGTGGGGCTCCAAAGCCGTCAATCCACAGGTCTGCATCTCGGTCATGCGCAGTAAGCCAAGATTCAGTGAAAGCCATGACGCAGCAGTTCTTGAAGTCCTTCTGGTAGCGTACATTCCCTTGAATTTCATCCACCTTGTTTCTCACAGACTGTACATTCCCAAAAATTATTGAAGGAAGAGGAATGTTACCAAACTGACGTCTTCTAAGGTGCAATTTCACACCTCCACGCCTTCCGCGCTTCCTTCTGCCGTCTCTCTTTTCACCACTGTGTCCGTCTCTCAAAATAAAGTCCGGCAGTTGCAGCTTAGGCTCAATCACAGCCGTTGAATCAGCCGTGTTTAAATGCAGCAACATGTCCCTGGAATATTGTATTCTGCCCGCTATTCTGCCCGCCATGGAGCCGAATGCGTTTACTTCAGAGACAAAGAGCCACAGCACAGAAAGCAGCAGTGCGAGAAAGGAGAGGAAATCCATATTGTAAATACCAGGGAGCTCTTCACCATATATTCCACAAACACTCCAAGGCAGAAACGACACAGAGGATTTTATAAAAACGTATAAATGTACATAAACACACACACACACACACACACACACACACACACTATTTCACCAGCTGCCGGTCGCTGCGTGCGCATGCACCCAGATCGTCCCCTCCAATACACAACTAGGACAATAACAATCATTATTGAGGGTGGCAACAACACTGCTGATTAAAATGAGAAATATACTGTCTGGGTACATATTCATATTCTTCAGGGTAATTTAACAAACTAAAGCTGTTTATACCATCTAACTGCAATGCTCCTGCACTGTGTATATAACTGTGTACATATGTATATTTATTTTCTGCTCTGGCTAACTTATTTAACTCTTATTATCCTATTAACTATAGCTCTGATTGCTGCTATCCCTTTGCCGCTGTAATCCTGGATTTTCCCCATTGTGGGACTAATAAAGGCTTATCTTATCTTATGTTTATAGTATTTAAAAAAAAAACTAAATGCATGGTTCAGCAATCAGCTCTGTCAACAGAAGAAAAGAGAGATGCACCCGTACAAATAAAATGTTAATGAAATGTATATAAAAAACCTGAAACTAAGAAAGCTTATGTTAAAACACCGTGGGCTATGCCTTTTGGGGAGGGGCTTGTTTTACTCCGTAGCTGCTTCTTTTATAAAAGTTGTAAGACTGACCAGGATTTATCTAACTTATCAAATGAGGCACTGCAGCTGCTGCTCAGCAGCCACGTTTCACATATGCACATTGAATATAATCTGCAGTTCACATGCCTGGAATGTTGGCGGCAGCCAAGAGTCACCAAACTGATTTGACCAGCTGCAATCCAACAGCAGAAGAAGAGCACGGTGATGAACATTTTAAAAAATGGTGCAGATGTGTGAGGACGAGGATGACCATGAGAAACAGGAGCTTTTGTTGTTACTGTTGGCTGGGGTGGAAAAGAGACAGGCAACAATACAAAAATGTTTTCTCTCCACGAAGCTGAAGCCCATGTTGTTTCTTCTTCTCCTATGTCAAAAACGTCACTATTGCCTCCCCTCAGTGGGAGTTTTCCTGATTTATGTGCAATTCAGAGCAGATCCCTCCCAACCAAGACACACGGTCATGTTTTGGAACTGCACATGCTGAGGCTGCGCTCACCTTCTGCAGAAAGGAAGACAACGTACCAACGCGTGTGTGACACCAGGAATTGGGTTTAAGCAAGTGAATCCACACACTGATAATTCCAGCTGTTTTTCTACTCTTTTCGTTGCATGTCAAAGGTTGCTGTAAAACAGATACCACATATTTCTTCTCCAGTACACAGTACTAGAGGCCACTTCACAGCAGTTTATATTTTTTGAACAGGTCTTTACAGGTTGTTAAAATTAAAACCATACAGGACTTTTAGAAACTTGGGGTTTTGATGACAACTGCAGCCCCGTTCACTTCATTTCTGAGAATATCTGAAGCTGCGATCAATGAACACATTAAAACCCAACACTGCAAAAGTTCCATGCAGTACATTTAAAACAGCAACAGTAAGTTCAGCAACAGCAACAGCAACAGTAAGTACACAATACTACTGACTTCAAGTGCAATGGACAATTTTCAGTTTAAAACAAAGCTGGTCAGTGTGATTTGATATTAACTAGATAAGTTTGTTGATTACAATCAGCACAAACTTGATTTGATCTCAAACAGTGGAGAGCTGTAACTGAGGCGAAATACTGAATAAGTCGCTGTATCTTTTCATCATAACACTTATGAAAGATAAGCTATTTCCTCTGTGTCGCATTACCAGTCATGTTGCTGGCATTCGTTCAAATGCGCCTGACATTTCATTGCAATGAAATGGTTCTACCTTGAAGCACTTCTCTTCTGCTATTTTCATCCCCGGTAACGTAAAGGACGCAGGAGACGTGGCACCATCTGACAACAGGATCCACTTCAAAGTGGCTGCCCAACAGTGCTGTACAACAGTGTTTTTAAGCTATTCAAACAGAAATCAACAAGATGAATGCCAGCTGTCTGTGAGACCATGGCAGAAAAATGACATTGAATCCACTGTGTGGCAGGATGACAGATAGACCGAGCAGACAGAGATATAGAGCTTTACAAAGGTTATTCATAGTCAACGGCCCACAAAGGGCTTTAACGTCGTGCTCTGCCGTGGGGTTATCTATCATCTCTGTTTATGGGACAACAGGGAGTGCTTATTGCAGACTGGAGCTTCTTGCATGTGCAGTGAGGTGGGTGTGTGTGTGTGTGTGGGTGGGTGGGGGGGGGGACTCACTGCCTCTTGGTCTCTCTGCGTCTCCAGAAAGGACGAGAACTCCACCAGCCGTAGTTTGGTGGTTCCGATGGAGCGGCCCTGCCACGCTGGCTCCCTGTGCGTTTGGGCTGCAACTGGAGGCTCGTAGCCTAGACAACACACACGCACACACATCGAGTTTAACCTCACTTTACCTCCGTCATTATGCATGATCATGCTTTTTAATGCCACGTTACTCTTTGGTGCAAATGCATCAGATCTGTGCCTTTATTACTCTTGTCCTGGTGACGAAGCCCCAGCTGAGATGTGTATGCAGTTAACAAAAAAGGGGCAACAATGAACAGGCTGCAGTGAAATCCATCAGTTACTGCTTCAAAATTAATACAATCCATTAACAAAGGCTGCTGTGCTCGCCTGCCACTCAGCTTTCACACTACTGTAGCTACAACATTCACTTTGGGACAAATTTAAAACCCAGCAGAAAAGTCACAAAATGCATAGAGAAAAATCAGTGCAAGTGAGGAGAGTGTTAAGTCACTTTAGGAAAGTTCTAGTCGCTTAGACGGCTTATACTATAAAGAGTGTTACACAGCCAGATGGCCCATATCATTCATATCATCACAAAAACAATTTTTATCTATTGACATCTTACTGTATATGGCAGCAGTTTTTAGCAGATAACATCTGTGGGTTTCAGTCAAAGGCATTTTTAAATCCCACCTTTAATTATTTATTGAAGAAAATGCTAAAAAAAAAAAAGCATCCATTTCTATCAACAATGTTCTGCGGATTACTGGTGAAGGGGGCCGCTTCCTTGCCTGTCCACAAAGCGACACCAGCCACCGTGTACCCGAGTGGGCTGGCGATCAGGGCTGGTGACCCCGTTCCCGACTCATGTCTGTCCCCAGCTGGATCCAGACACCTGTGACCGTGCCTTGCCACGTGTAGCCGACTGTTTCAGCTGCATCACCAGGGTGTGAGGCGTTCCAGGAAGAGCTCTTTTTATGAGCTGATCAAATGACCACAGTCAACCACAGGTGGAAGTGAAACGGCTTCTGATCAGCTACAACCCAGCCCACATGTCCACCAAAGGTTCAAGTGGGCTGTCTTCTGGGTTCCATGTGGGTTTGTCTGTTTGCCCACATGGACTTGATCCGTTTACCTATTTTCAACTTATTTTCTCACAACTTTGCGAGTTTGTGACTTTTCCCCCTAATTTGATCATTTTTTTTTCTCTTGAAAATGTTAAAGTTCTCATAAATTTGCCTCTTTTTTTTTTTTTTTAGAAAATGTGACTTTTTCATAAATTTGAAAGTTTTCTCTGAAATTGCCATTTTTTTCTCATAAATTTGTTAGTTTTTCTTGTAAAATTGTGACTTTTTCCATAAATTTGACACATTTTTCTTGCAAATTTGGAACAACTTTTTTTTTTTTTTTACTGTAAACTTACAACTTTTTCCTCATAAATTTGGGACTTTTTCATCATAAATTTCCAATTTATTTACTCATGTATTTGCTACTTTTTTGTTTATTAATCTGGAATTTTTCTAATTTTTTCCTCATGAATTTGTGACTTTTCTCTTGTAAATTTGTTAAAATTTTCTTGCAAGTTTGTAATTCTTCAAGTAATTTTACAATTTTTTTTAACAATTTTTTCTTTTAAATTTACTTTTTTCTTGTAAACTTTTTTCTCATAAATTTGTGAGATTCTTTTTCTCGTAATTTTGCCTACGGAACACATGTGACCCATTTTAAACCCATGTGGGGCCCAGACAGGTTTCACAGATCAGCTGCTCACCTGTACCACAGGTGAAGTCCATGTGGGCAGACACACATGGGGCCAACATGGGACCCAGAAGACAGCCCAGGTTAACCTCTGGTGGAGCCCACAGGGACATGCTGGCTGGGAAGTGATTGAGTTTTCAATTATTTTTTTTTTATTTTTTTTTTTGGGGGGGGGTGATCCTGGTCTTCTTCAGTGGCTCTTTTTCCTGAACTGTTACTGTTATAGTTGTCACTTGGATGTTATAAGTTGCAATGAATAAAAACAACTGAACAAAACAAAAATCTTCATTCCAGGCTGTAAAGTGGTGATTATTTTCTAAACCCACTGTATATTTATCCTCCAGTCTAATACTAGTACTGAAGAGGTACAAATTTTCAAATGCCACGTTAAGATGGTTTCGACACCCGTCCTACAGGACAAGCTTGTGTTCTCTTTTGGTTAATGTCAGCTTGTACATGGAGAACTGTATGCAATTACAACTAATAAAATACTAACTGCAGTTCACTTAACAGCCTCTCACATCATCAGATGTGAGAGGCATGAATGTTCAGGAAATTCATGCCAAGCTAGTTAATAATGAAAGCACCAAGGTGCTGTGCCCCGGTGCCTGTGGCATGGTAGCATGGGTGGCTGTAAAAAAGTGGCACTCCGACCTCTACTGGCCCGGGATAGTTATTACAATACCTTTTTTTGCTGTGGCATTGACAGAAATAGTGAGTTAAATTTGTGTTTATTTCAAAAACAAAGTGCTATTTTGAAATTCTGGCAAATTAAAAGTTGAGAAAATATGGTAATACAATGATACAAGCCTTTAGTTCCATTTAAATTTGACTGGGTGAGCTGAAACAGAGAGGCAGACAGACAGACACACAGATACACACAGCCACAAACAGACACACTAACCGATTACTGTATGCCTCCGCTTCACTGAGGCATAAAGCACAGGACAAGACTGAGTACTATTTACCACAAAGCTATACTTTCTCTGTTACGTATTTACAAAGTCACACTCCAACTTTCTGCGCAGTTCTAACATTTCAAAAATAATGTTATAAGCAATAAGGTAATCTTATAGAAGACCGATGATGTAAGAAAATCCAGCCAGACAAAGAGGGGAAACTGGGTACCCAGGTACTGTAAAAACTGTAATGTGCCAAGTTGGTACTAAATGGCAGGAAAGAGGACAGCCTTAAGAAAGAAGATAATTGTACTCTGGTCTCTCTTACCTGAGATTGTGTTGGTCCCCACTGTCTGCACCGAGTAGGCTTGCTGGGAGAAGGGCTTGATACTGAGAGAGACAAGAGACACAGAGAGACGGGAGAGCATTTAAAGGCCAAAAGAAGAAGAGACACAGTGGGACCAGAGCCATTGTAAGTGCATTACAGAGAAAGGAATTCTGCAGTGTATGAACAGTGGTATCAGGACAGAGGTCAAGAGCAGTGTGGAGTTCTGTAAAAGCTGTAGCTGCTCCATTTATAGCCATTATCGTCATCATCTTGTGTGCATGTAACAGCAGCAACAAGTGGGGAAAAAAGAGAGACTGAACTTAGTGCTGCAGTCATGTGAACAGAAATGCATGTAAAAGATGAGCACGTAATGTGGGTGTTGGTTTTAAAACCTAATTTTTAAATACAACACATTTTATATCCATCCATCCATCCATCTTCTACCACTTTGCCAGAGGTCTGGGTCGCGGAGGCAGCAGTTCAAGCAGAGAAGCCCAGACTTCTCTCTCCTCGGCCACCAGCTCCAACTCTTCGGAGAGGATACCAGGACATTCCCAGACCAGCTGGGAGACAGTCTCTCCAGTGAGTCCTGGGTCTGCCTCGGGATCTCCTCCCAGTGGGACGTGCCCAAAACACCTCAAGTGGGAGGCGTCCAGAAGGTATCCTGATCAGATGCCCAAACCACCTCAACTGGCTCCTTTCGATATGGAGAAGCAGCGGTTCTACTCTGAGCCTCTCCCGGATGACTGAGCTCCTCACCCTCTCTCTGAGGGTGAGTCCAGCAATCCTACGAAGAAAGCTCATTTCAGCCACTTGTATCTACGATCTCATTCTTTGAGTCATTACCCAAAGCTCTTGACCATAGATGAGGGTAGGAACGTAGATTGACTGGTAAATCAACAGCTTTGCCTTAGAGCCCAGCTCCCTCTTCACCACAACAGACCGGTACAACGTCCGCATCACTGCAGAGGCTGCCCTGATCCAGCTGTCAATCTCTCACTCCATTCTCCCCTCACTCGTGAATGAGACCCTGAGATACTTAAACTCCTCCACTTACACTCCTCCACACATTTTATATGCACAGTCTATTTATTGTCAATTATTGTCATTTATTTATTGTTAATTATTATCAATTATTTGCCAAGATGAGGAAAGACAGTTCTGAGTAAATCACATTAATGTATTCAGAATCGGATGGGCATGTCCAGATGCAGCATGAATGCATACTGCTTTTTCAGATGTACAGTATATGACTGCCCCAAGAAACCTGCTTTTGTCTGCTGTAAAGGAGAATACATACACTATAAAAACAGTAGCATAATAAAAATGGAGGACTGAATTTTTCAAGTACCTGCAAAAACTTGAGTAATTTTTATACCAATTTTATGCAAGACATTTACTTGTTACTAATGTTAAAGATGCACTCGGGTGGATATAAATCCACTTAAAAACAAATCTACATTGCCTAAAATGGTACCTTATGCCCTTTTTTCTACAAAAAAGTTTGATGATGTACAGTGCATTCGGAAAGTATTCACAGCGCTACACTTTTTCCACATTTTATGTTACAGCCTTATTTCAAAATGGAATACATTCATTTTTTCCTCAAAATTCTACACAAAATACCCCATAATGACAACATGAAAAAAGTTTTTGGCTTTTTTTTTTAAGATTTTTTCAAATTTATCATAAAAAAAAATCACATGTACATAAGTAGTCACAGCCTTTGCTCAATACATTGTTGATGCATCTTTGGCAGCAATTACAGCCTCAAGATTTTTTGAATATTCAATTCAATTCAATTCAACTTTATTTATATAGCGCCATTTCACAACAACAGTCATCTCATAGCACTATCAACTGTAGGGGGGAACCCCCACAGTTGCAGAAAGACCCCAGCAATCAGGCGATCCCCTGTGAGCAAGCACTTGGCGACGGTGGAGAGGAAAAACTCCCTTTTAACAGGAAGAAACCTCCAGCAGAACCAGGCTCAGGGAGGGGCAGTCATCTGCTGCGACTGGCTGGGGGGTGAGGGGATAGAGAAAAAGAAAAGAACAGACATGTAGAGAGCAAACAGCACGATGGGGACTCAATCTATGGGAGAGAACAAACAAATGTTAATGACCAGCAAAAAAAAATATTTCATAGAGAGTGAGGAAAGGAGTGAGGCCCAGTGCATTACTGGAGGTCCCCCGGCTGACTAAACCTATTAGCAGCATAACTAAGGGAGGGTTCAGAAACGCATGATCCCTCCCTAATTGTAGGCTATATCAAAAAGGTAGGTTTTAGCCCTATTCTTAAAAACAGAGATCGAGTCTGACTCCCGAATCCAGATTGGCAGCTGATTCCACAGGAGAGGAGCTTGATAACTGAAGGCTCTGCCTCCCATTGTACTTTTGGAGATTCTAGGTATTACAAGTAATCCTGCATTTTGGGAGCGTAGTGCTCTGTTAGGATAATACGGTAGTATCAGATCTTTTAAATAAAAAGGAGCCTGATTGTTTAGAGCTTTGTGAGTAAGAAGAAGGATTTTAAACTTAATTCTAAACTCTATGGGAAGCCAATGAAGGGAGGCCAGAACCGGAGAGATATGATCTCTCTTTCTAGTACCTGTTAAAACTCTTGCTGCAGCATTTTGGATCAGCTGAAGACTTTTTAAAGATGTTTTAGGACAGCCTGATAATAAAGAATTACAATAATCTAATCTCAAGCTAACAAAAGCGTGGATCAGTTTCTCAGCATCACTCTGAGACAAGATGCTCCTAATCTTGGCAATATTACGCAAATGATAGAAGGCAGTCTTAGAAACAAATTTAATATGTGAATTGAAGGACAAATCCTGATCAAAAATAACTCCAAGGTTCCTCACAGAGCTATTAAGAGAAAGAGTAACCGCATCCAAACTGAAAGTTTGATTTGGAAAGGAATTTCTAAGGTTTTTTGGACCAACAAGAATGACTTCAGTCTTATCTGAATTTAATAGCAGGAAATTACAAGTCATCCAAGCTTTGATTTCCTTAAGACAGGCTTCTAACTTGGCTAATTGATTACTATCATCTGGCTTCATTGACAGGTATAATTGTGTGTCATCTGCATAACAATGAAAATGTATACAGTGCTTTCGAATAACGTTGCCTAACGGAAGCATATATAAACTAAAAAGAGTAGGGCCTAGCACAGATCCTTGTGGAACTCCATGACTAAGCTTTGAGTTGAAAGAAAACTCATTATTTACATGAACAAACTGCAACCTATCAGATAAATAAGATCTAAACCATTGCAACGAAGTTCCATTAAGTCCAACATAGTGTTCTAATCTATCAAGTAGAATATTATGATCGATAGTGTGGCGGTTTGGGAAAACCCCCACAAACAGACTAAGGACAGACAACTCGCTACTCCTGGTTTTTTCCGCTACACTACTGTGATAATGTCACCTTTCATGTATTGTGTTCATGCGTCCTGTCCTTACTGTGACCTAGACACTCAGATCAATATGTAGATGTGCCTGTTAACCCCTTTGTTCTGCACCTAGAGCACAGTCTAGTAAATCTGCCTATTGTGATGTATGCCTCTCAAATGCAAATGCCATACTCCCTGCTGTGAATGCCTTTCATGCATTGTTTGTAACTGGTATTTAAGCTGACTGAAATCCATGCTCTCTATCTCTCAACCTCTGCTGTAGGACACACACGTGTCCGCCTCTCCTCTCCTTCTCTGAGAGCCAGAGGATCCCCATCCAGCCTGCACACACTTGGGCTGGAGAGGGGATCCCGTGACGGCGGTATGATATAATAAAACTCTACTTAAAACCTCCAACAACGCCGCTTTATTTCATGCCGCTGCACTGGTGACCCCGACGCTGAAACGAACACGCTGCCAGCGAACACAACACCCGGCGGTGATTCTCCGACGACAAGCGAACGCAACAGCTCCCTTCTGCTTCAGGGAGATTTCGACGCAGAGTTTCCAGGTTGAAACTCTCCGGAGACCACCCACGACCGGGAAAGCCGCAGCAACGTTTCATGGTGAGATCTGCACTCCTAGATTGGCACATCCACGCTGGACCGGCCGCGCTCACAGCTCCTCCACACGTGAGCGCATGCACCTCGTCCCCTCTCCACGACGGCGATCCCCATGGCCGACGGAGAGCGCAGCGCGTGGACCTGAACGCACCATGACCGAGCGAGGGACAAGAGCGTCTACCTTCCTCGCACCGCTCCAACGCACCACGACCGAACGACGCAACAGACAACAGGGATGATCTCCAGCAAGCTCCCTGACCCTGGTTCTCCTCTCCAGCGGCCCAACTACGCACGGGACCCCGGCACACGCACCGGGGAGTCACGGGCACGGCGCACCACGCACGGGACACATACGGCTCCACAGACTGCCTTCCTCCTTCGCCGCTGCCCTTCAGGGCTGCTCGCTCACCTGAGGCACGCATGCAGCATGCTCGAAGGATTTGTTAATGGTCTCAGCCACGGCACACATAGGGAATTCAGCTGTTTTGCGATTCCCGAGGACTTTAGGGCTGCGCCCGCACCTAAAGAGACACGCCACGTCCTTCTGCTTTTGTTTTTTCCCCCACAGCCGCCCCTGCTTTTCATCATGGCCACAAGAGGAGCCAGAGACTAATTTTTCTTCTTGTGGACCTCTGCACGTTCAACGGGACCAGCCCTTCGACATCGCGGACCCACAAGCAATTTTTGCACGGCCTGGACGTTTTCATCGTCTCCGGACGGCTTTTACTACCCCCACCCCCCTCCACCCCCTCCTGCACAGAGCTTTTCCCTGCTCGCTGCCCAAGCTGCACTATCGAGGTCTCGACCACCTGCCGAGCCCTCTGGGGGGGAGCTGTGGCGGTTTGGGAAAACCCCCACAAACAGACTAAGGACAGACAACTCGCTACTCCTGGTTTTTTCCACTACACTACTGTGATAATGTCACCTTTCATGTATTGTGTTCATGCGTCCTGTCCTGATTCCTTCCGCTTCTTGGGCACCACCATCACCCGAGACCTCAAATGGGAGCCAACCATCAGCTCCCTCATCAAAAAGGCCCAGCAGAGGATGTTCTTTCTGCGGCAGCTGAGGAAGCTCAAGCTACCCACCAAGATGTTAGTGCAGTTCTACACGGCCATCATCGAGTCCATCCTCACCTCCTCCATAACTGTGTGGTACGCAGGAGCCACTGCCAGGGACAGACTAAGGCTGCAGCGCGTCGTGCGCACTGCTGAGAAGGTGATAGGCTGCAAGCTCCCATCTCTCCAGGACCTGTACATCTCCAGGACCCGGAGGCGTGATGGCCGGATCATAGCCGATCCTTCACATCCTGGTCACGTGCTGTTTGCCCCCCTCCCCTCAGGTAGAAGGCTTCGGTCCATTCGGACTAAAACCTCCCGGCACATGAACAGCTTTTTCCCCTCTGCCATCAGACTGCTGAACACTAAGTGACTTTTGACTCTCGTGCACTATGTACAGCAGCTCAACCAGACTCATGTCAATCATCACTGTTTTTTCTGTTGCATTATTGACTGCACTATGTGGTACTTCACATTATCTGCTACATGCTAATTTTTTAAAACTGCCTTGACTAGTACTACTCATTATTACTAGTATTATTATTATTATTACTTATTTTTCTACACTTATTGCACGTTTCTAGTCCTTTAGTTTTTTAGTTTATCCCTTTTTCTCATTATGTTTTTAATGTTGCAGCATGGCACCGAGACAAATTCCTAGTTTGTGTATCACATGAACAATGGCAATAAATCTGATTCTGATTCTGATTCTTACTGTGACCTAGAGACTCAGATCAATATGTAGATGTGCCTGTTAACCCCTTTGTTCTGCACCTAGAGCACAGTCTAGCAAATCTGCCTATTGTGATGTATGCCTCTCAAATGCAAATACCATACTCCCTGCTGTGAATGCCTTTCATGCATTGTTTGTAACTGGTATTTAAGCTGACTGAAATCCATGCTCTCTATCTCTCAACCTCTGCTGTAGGACACACACGTGTCCGCCTCTCCTCTCCTTCTCTGAGAGCCAGAGGATCCCCATCCAGCCTGCACACACTTGGGCTGGAGAGGGGATCCCGTGACGGCGGTATGATATAATAAAACTCCCTCCAACAACGCCGCTTTATTTCATGCCGCTGCAGATAGTATCAAAAGCTGCACTAAGGTCTAAAAGGACAAGTACAGAAACTAGTCCATTATCAGATGCAATGAGGAGGTCGTTAGTGACCTTCGCTAAGGCTGTTTCAGTACTATAATGGATTCTAAACCCAGATTGAAACTCTTCAAGTAAACCATTTCCCTGCAGGTGGTCAAATAATTGCGAAGCAACAACTCTTTCTAAGATTTTTGAAATGAAAGGGAGATTAGAGATTGGTCTATAGTTAGCTAAAGCTCCTGGATCTAGCGTTGGCTTTTTGAGTAAGGGTTTAATTACAGCCGTTTTAAAAGCCTGCGGTACATGGCCTAAAGTTAATGAAGAATTGATTATATGAAGAATAAAGCTACCAATAAGTGGGAAGACTTCTTTAAATAACCTGGTAGGAATAGGGTCTAAAAGACAAGTTGAAGGTTTGGATGAGGAAACTATTTTGTCTAACTCACAAAGGTCGATTGGAGTAAACTCATCAAGACAGACATCAATAGAAGGAGTTGTAGTAGTTACAGTATTTAAGTTAACTGTGGGAAGAATCTGATTGATTTTATCTCTGATGGATGAAATTTTATTATTGAAAAAGTTCATAAAGTCCTGACTAGTAAGCTCTAAGGGAATGCTAGGATTGACAGAGTCCTGACTCTTTGTCAACCTGGCTACAGTACTGAAAAGAAACCTGGGATTATTCTTGTTCTCTTCTATTAATGCAGAGTAATAACTCGTTCTAGCTTTTCTAAGAGATTTTTTATAAATTAAAAGATGATTTCTCCAAGCTAAATAGATTTCATCTAAATTAGTAGAGCGCCATTTTCTTTCTAATTGACGAGTCTTCTGTTTTAAGGTACGAGTTTCTGTGTTGAACCAAGGAGTTAGAAATCTCTGATTAGACTTTTTCTTTTTTAAGGGGGCCACCAAGTCTAGAGTCTGATGCAGAGAAGCTGAAACACTATCCACCATGTTATCAATTACAGAAGGAGCAAGCTGTCTATAGCTTATTTCCGTTGTGTTGACACGTGGCATAGAGGAAACAATCTGCATAAATTTGGAAACAGCATCATCTGAGAGGCATCTACTGTAATAATATTTTTCTTTAGGAGCCAAATAGTCAGAAATAGTAAAATCAAAGGTTAACAGACAATGGTCTGACAGTACAGGGTTATGAGGAGACACTACAAGATTTTCTATTTCTATGCCATATGTCAAAACAAGGTCCAATGTATGGTGGAGGTAATAAGTAGAATTTCCTACTTTCAGAGAAAACCCAATCGAATCTAATATTGAATTGAATGCCACATTAAGGCAGTCACTATCTACATCCACATGTATATTAAAGTCCCCTACTATAATTATTCTATCAGATTTCAGCACTAAATCAGCTAAGAAATCAGCAAATTCGGATAAAAATTCTGAGTAGGTTGATGGGGGACGATAAACTATGGCAAATAAAATTGGGTTTAACCTAAAATTGCTAAAGTGCCCAATACTGAGGACCAGGCCCTCAAAGGAATTATAACATGTTTTTTGCTTTACATTAACTAGTAATTTGGAATGGTAAATTGTTGCTACTCCTGCTCCACGACCAGAACTTCTGGGATTTTGACAGTTTAAATAACCAGAGGGAGTTGATTCATTTAAACCAACATAATCCTCTTGTCCTAACCAAGTCTCTGTAAGGGAAATTAAATCAATCTGATGATCAATTAACAAATCATGGACTAACAGAGACTTGGGAGTTAGAGACCTAATATTAAATAAACCACATTTAATTTTTAAATTATGAGGAGGAACAGAGGCCAAATCATTCAATTTAGAGGCTTTATGTTTAATTTGAGTTTTACCAATATTTTGCTTTATCACTTTGGGATGCTTATACATTATATTTTTATTCACTTTGGAGGGAGCAGACAATGATTCGCTGATGGGGAAGACAGGGGCTAAGCTGAGGGGTGGCGGATGAAGAGGAGCTGCAGAGAGGCGTGTAAGACTGCGACTCTGCTTCCTGGTCCCAACTCTGAGTAGTCATGGTTTTGGAAATTTGGATAAAAAAGATGCCAGATTGTTAGATAAATGAGAAGCACCATCCAAAGTGGGATGAATGCTGTCTCGTCTCATAAGACCAGGTTTTCCCCAAAAAGAGCTCCAATTGTCAATGTAGCCCACGTCATTTTTAGGACACCACACAGACAGCCAGCGGTTCAAGGATGACGAGCGGCTAAACATGTCATCACTGGTCAGATTGGGGAGGGGCCCAGAGAATACTACAGTGGCAGACATCGTTTTGGCAAAGTCACACACCGATTCTATATTAAGTTTCGTGACTTCTGACTGCCGGAGACGGATGTCATTAATGCCGGCGTGAATAACAATTGTGGAATATTTACAGTTACTTTTAGCCAGCATTTTCAAATTTGACTCGATGTCGCCTGCTCTGGCCCCAGGAATGCATTGGACTATGGCCGCTGGAGTCTCTAGGTTCACGTTTCTGACAACAGAGTCGCCAATGATCAGAGTTTTTTCCTCAGCGGGTGTGTCGCTGAGCGGGGAAAAACGATTAGAAACGTGAACAGGTTGGTGGTGTACCGGGGCTTTGCGACTAGGCTTCCTTCTCACCGTCACCCACCCAGTCTCCTCGCTGCTGAGGAGAGCCGAGGGACCGCTGACAGTGGGACCTAAGCTAGCTAGCTCCGCTGCAGCTAATGGGCGTCCGTCAAGATTAACTGGCGCAGACGGTGTTTCAATGCAGCGGAGCCGGGATTCCAAATCAGACAACCTCGCCTCGAGCGCCTCAAAAAGACAACATTTATTACATTTACCGTTATCGCTGAAAGAGGCAGAGGTGTAGCTAAACATCTGACAGAGAGAGCACACCAGAGGAGGAGAGGAAAGAGAGCTAGTAGCCATAACTAGTGGCTAGAGAGCAAACCACAAAGCAAACCACACAGGCAGACAGCAAAACAGGAAGTGACGATACGTTACCACAAGGAAGTGACGATCCAATCACTCAGCCAGTTCTGGCTGAGTGATTGGATCACTTGGATCACTTGGATCCAATTGGATCACTTGGATCACATGTGTGCCAAGCTTGTGGCACCAATATGGTGCCACAAGCTTGGCACACATATCTTTGGGCAGTTTGGCTCATTCCTCTTTGCAGCACCTCTCAAACTCCATCAGATTGGATGGGAAGCGTCGGTGCACAGCCATTTTCAGATCTCTCGAGAGATGTTCAATTGGATTCAAGTCTGGGCTCTGGCTTGGCCACTCAAGGACATTCACAGAGTGGTCCTGAAGCCACTCCTTTGATATCTTGGCTGTGTGCTTAGGGTTGTTGTCCTGCTGAAAGATGAACCGTTACCCCAGTCTGAGGTCAAGAGCGCTCTGGAGCAGGTTTTCATCCAAGATGTCTCTGTACATTGTTGCATTCATCTTTCCCTTTATCTTGACTAGTCTCGAGTTCCTGCTGCTGAAAAACATCCCCACAGCATGATGCTGCCACCATTATGCTTCACTGCAGGGATGGTATTGGCCTGGTGATGAGTGGTGCCTGGTTTCCTCCAAATACGATGCCTGGCATTCACGCCAAAGAGTTCAATCTTTGTCTCATCAGACCAGAGAATTTTGTTTCTCGTGGTCTGAGTCCTTCAGGTGCCTTCTGGCAAACTCCAGGCAGGCTGCCATGTGCCTTCTACTAAGGAATGGCTTCCGTCTGGCCACTCTACCATACAGGCCTGATTGGTGGATTGCTGCAGAGATGGTTGTCCTTCTGGAAGGTTCTCCTCACTCCACAGAGGAACGCTGCAGCTCTGACAGAGTGACCATCGGGTTCTTGGTTACCTCCGTGACTAAGGCTCTTCTCCCCTGATCGCTCAGGTTAGATGGCCGGCCAGCTCTAGGAAGAGTCCTGGTGGTTCCAAACTTCTTACATTTATGGATGATGGAGGCCACTGTGTTCATTGGGACCTTCAAAGCAGCAGAAATTTTTCAGACCTCCTGTCTCGGAGATCTACAGACAATTCCTTTGACTTCCTGTTTGGTTTGTGCTCCAACATGCACTGTCAACTGTGGGAGCTTACAGAGACAGGTGTGTGCCTTTCCAAATCATGTCCAATCAACTGAATTTACCACAGGTGGACTCCAATTAAGCTGTAGAAACATTTCAAGGATGATCAGTGGAAACAGGATGCACCTGAGCTCAATTTTGAGCTTCATGGCAAAGGCTGTGAATACTTATGTACATATGATTTCTTAAGTTTTTTATTTTTAATAAAGTTGCAAAAATCTAAAAACAAAAAACAAAAAACCTCTTTTTCACATTGTCATTATGGGGTATTGTGTGTAGAATTTTGAGGAAAAAATGAATTTATTCCATTTTTTTTGTAACTTAGATTTTTATTCATTTTTCATCATATATATTGCATTCAGATCACAGTCTACATTTAAAAAACAAAGGGGCTAGAGTAAAAAAGAAAAAGAAAAAAAAAAGGGGGGGGGGACAAATGTTGGAGCATCAAGTTTTTAGTTTCCATCTCTTAATTCTTCTGGTTTTTCCAGCGTCTTTGGTTATTCTTTCAATATCTGTCTCGTTGTTGCACTTTGTAGTGTGTCCATTTCCGCCATTTTTTTTCCCCATACTCCTTCTTGCATTCTTTGTCGATATGTTAGTTTTTCCATCATACGTATGTCCTCAACAATGTCAGTCCATTGCTCTTGGTCAGGAAGAACTTCTGATCACCATTTTTTTGTGATTGTTTTTTTACATGCAATCAACAAGATTTTAACTAGATATCTGTCCTCAGCCTGTATAACTGTCTCTTTTAAGATCACATAAGTACATCAGGTTACAGTTCATTGGTATATTATATCCTAATATCCTCTGTATTGTCACATGTATAGATTTCCAGAATGATGAGATTTTGCAGCATTTCCAAAACATATGTGAGTGGTCTGCATTTTGAGCCCCACATCCCCTCCAGCATAAAGATTGGGTATTTGTATATTTTCCTTGAATCTGTGGTGTAATGAAAAAGCGAATCAGGTTTTTCCATCCAAATTCCCTCCATGTCCTTGAATTTGTTGATGTGTGTTGTGTTTTCCATATTTCCTGCCAGCTTTCTTCTGTTATGTTTAAATTGAGCTCTTTCTCCCATTTCTCCTTTATATAGTTACTTGAATGATTGTTTGCCATAAGTTTCTGATATAGCTTTGAAATAATTCTTATTTTATTTCCTGTATATGAGCTTAAAATGAATTGTATAATCTCGCTCACATCTGTTTGGAGGTTATGCCTAATCTTCTTCATATAATAGTCTCTCATCTGCAGATATCTGAAGAATTCCGATCTTTCTAGTTTAAATTTTCTCCTGATGTTTACAAAGCTCCCGAGGTCTTTTTTTCCGATATTGCCCCATGCTGTGATTCCCTTTTTCACCAGATTTTTGTATCCCCTATCTTGTTTTGCCGGTTCAAACTGACTGTCAAATGCTACCCATTTCAATAGTTTTATGTCTTCCTTTATATTATACTTTTGTACTATTTTATACCACAGTTCTAAAGTAAATTTAGTGATTGGGTCTATTTGTTTGATTTGCTTATATGCATCTTTATCTCCTATTATGCTTTGTACTGGGAGTCACTCAATTTCCTTTTCCATTTCTTTCCATTTTGCCTCATATCCCTCGTCGCACCAACATATGATATATCTTATTTGTGCTGAGTAGTAATATTCCTTTAGACTCGGTAGGCCCATGCTTCCTTTCTCTTTTGGTAACTGGCGAGTTTTATATTTCACTCTTGGCTTTTAACCTCCCCAAACAAATCTCGATATCATCCTGTCCCACTTTGAGAATTGGGCATCTGGAATCTCTGTTGGTAGAGCCTGGAAGAGGTAAAGTAATCTAGGTTGTATGCTGATTTTGACTGTCTCAATTTTTGAATTCAGATCCATATTTAAGATTGACCATCTATCAATATCTTTTTTTATTTCTTGTTCCAACCTATCATAGTTTGCTTTATAGATTTTGCTTAGATCTTTAGGTATGTTCACTCCAAGGTATTTTATTTCTTTTTGTTTCCAGTTTAGTTTGATCTTATCAGTTATCTGGTTTAGAGGGTTATAGTGGAATGTCAGTATTTGTGTTTTTGTTATGTTTATCTTGTATCCTGATAATTTTCCAAAATTTTCTATCAAGTTCATCATTTCCATTATTGATTCATCTGGTTGTTCAAGGTAAACTATAATATCGTCTGCAAATAGCCCAATCTTGTGTTCCGCCCCCTTTATTGTTACACCTTTTAATTTCTTATTTTGTCGTATCGCTTGAGCCAGTGGCTCTATGAACAGAGCAAACAAGGTGGGCGATAAGCAGCATCCCTGCCTAGTTGATCTTTGTATATTTACTTTGTCTGTTAAGCTACCGTTTATCTTGATTCTTGCTACAGGTTCTTGATACAGCGTCCTTATGCATTGTACTGCTTTTTCGTTAAATCCAAAGCGTTCCAGCACACTATATAGGAATTTCCAGTTAACCCTGTCAAATGCTTTTTCTGCGTCTAAACTCATTATTACTGCGCTTTTCTTTTCTTTATGTATTTGATTAATTATATGTATTGTTCTCCTGATATTGTCATGTGTTTGGCGTCCCTCTATGAAACCAGTTTGATCATCTTCTATCAATTCCGTCAAGAATGTCTTTATTCGTTTACATATTATTGTTGTATATATTTTATAATCCACATTTAATAAAGAGATTGGCCTATAGTTTCCGCATTGTTCTCTATCTTTCCCTGGCTTTAAAATGACTGAAATAATGGCTTTGTTCCATGATGGAGGTATTTTGTTGTTGTTCAACGTCCAATTAAATGACTTTAGAAGTTGTGGCGTGAGTTCTTCTATAAACAGTTTATAAAACTCAGATGGGTATCCATCACCACCTGGTGATTTACCGTTTTTAAGTGACTTAATCACATCTCTAATCTCTTGTGTTGTTATTTCTGCTGTTAGCTTTTCATTTTGTTGATTTCCTATTGATGGCAAGTCCAATGTGCATAGAAATTTTTTAATATCTTTAGTATTTGTTTCTTCAGGTTGCGAGTATAGTTCTTGGTAGAAATTATGGAATATTTCTTCGATGTTTTCTGGGTTAACTGTGGTTTTATTTGAGGTGGGGTCTTTAATCTTATATACATTATTCATTGTTTGTTGTTTTCTTAACCGTTTTGCCAGCAGTTTTGTGGCTTTTGGTCCCGTTTCATAATATTTTTGCTTTAGATATCTATTTTTCCTTTCAATTTCATCCATTTGTGTTTCTTTTATCTTTATTTTTTCTTCTTTAATTTCTTGATATATTTTTGGGTCATTTGTGCTTTGATGTTTACGTTCTAATTCCCTCAGTCTCTCACATCTTTGTTCATATGCTTCCAGTTTAGTCTTATTTGCTTTTCCTGTTTCAACAATTAATTTACCTCTTAACACGGCTTTTAGTGCATCCCATAGTATTGTTGGGTCCACTTCTTCATTGTCATTCTCTTGGATATATTCATTTATGTTTACTTTTATTCTTTCTTTCATTTTCTCATCATTTAACAGTCCAACATTAAGTTTCCATGTTGTTTGTCGTTTTCTATTGTTTAAATTTATTTCCATGTATATAGAATCAGAATCAGAATCAGAATCAGCTTTATTGGCCAAGTATGCACAACACATACAAGGAATTTGACTTTGGCTAAAAAACTTGCTCTCGTTGTTCAGGTGAAGGATTTAAATAAGGATTCAATGACAACCAGAGTATGTACAGTAAATTACAGTCTGTCCACGTTTCTATAAAAGGATGCAAATATATACAGGAATATATGCAGCTATTTACTCGGACTAACCACACTTTTCAGAAATATATGAAAAAATATACAATCACACAGTATTTCAATGTGGACTCAGATTCAGTGATATAATGTGAATGAAGTAAAAAGCAGTGTGAGAGTTATGTGCAATGTAATAATGGATGAAAAGTCATGAGTACAGCAACAGGTAGGACTAGGTGAATGTTAGGAGTTCATCAGAGTGATGGCTTGAGGAAAGAAACTGTTCCTGTGACGGGTGGTTTTGACCTTCAGTGATCTGTAACGACGACCAGAGGATAGAAGTTCAAACAGTTTGTGGCCGGGGTGTGATGGGTCAGCACAGATGTTTCCCGCCCGTTTCCTGGTTATGGACCGATATAAGTTCTCAATGGAGGGTAGGTCGGTACCAATGATCCTCTCCGCAGACTTAATGATCCGCTGCAGTCTGGTCTTGTCCTGTTTAGTGGCAGATCCAAACCAGACAGTGATGGAAAAGCAGAGGACAGATTGGATGATGGCGGTGTAGAAGACAACCAGCAGCTCCTGAGGCAAATCAAACTTCTTGAGCTGACGCAGAAAAAACAACCTCTGCTGGGCCTTTTTCCGGACAGTGTCAATATGGGAGGACCACTTCAGGTTCCGGGAGATTGTGGTACCCAGAAACTTGAAGGAGTCCACAGTGGACACTGTGCTGTTGAGGATGGTGAGTGGGGGGAATGAAGGGGGGTGTCGCCTGAAATCCACAGTCATCTCCACCGTTTTGGCTGGGTTAAGTTCAAGATGGTTCTGGCTGCACCAGAGGATCAGCTGCTCCACCTCCCGCCTGTATGCAGACTCATCATCATCCCGGATCAAACCGATGACTGTGGTGTCGTCCGCAAACTTCAGGAGCTTCACCGAAGGGTCCTCTGAGGTGCAGTCGTTGGAGTAGAGGGAGAAGAGCAGTGGGGAAAGGACACATCCTTGGGGGGCGCCAGTACTAATTTTTCGGGAGCTGGATGTAAATCTCCCTAGCTTCACCTGTTGCCACCTGTCAGTCAGAAAGCTGGAGATCCACTGGCAGGTGGAGGGGGGCACCATAGGATTATGATCTGATATTTCTGCCCCTCCAATCCAACAATTTCTCACCCTGTGTCTGTCACCTTCATTCATAAGGAAGTAATCTATTCTAGAGTGTACTTTATGGACTGCTGAATAATGTGTATAGTCTTTTTCGAGTGGGTGCAGGTCCCTCCATATGTCTACCATACCCATTTCTGCCAGTGAGGTTCTTATGAACTTTGTTACATGTTTTTTTGTCTTCTTAACACTTGTTGTATCAATTTCATGATCCATGACAGCATTTAAGTCTCCTCCACAAATTAGGACTCCTTCACTGTGTGTTGCTATGAGGTCAAACAGATGTTGAAAAAAACCCTTGTCACTTTCTGGTGGGGCATAGATGTTCACTAATGTGATCTGCATGCCATCTATTCTTCCCTTTATTATTACATATCTGCCTTCTTTATCCTGGATTTCCTGTTCACATTCAAATTGTATTTTATTTGAAATTAGTATCATAACCCCCCTTTTAGCTCCTCCCTTAAATGAACTGTAGTAGGAGTTCTTATAGCCAAATCTCTTTAGTTTCACATGTTCTGTCTTGCTCAAATGTGTCTCTTGCATAAATATAATTTCGGCTTTTTCCTTCTTGAATTTTCTTATTATTCTTTCCCTTTTAACAGGTGAGTTCAGACCATTCACGTTTAGTGTCATTATCTTAAGATTTTTACCCATATTCATGTTTTTCCATTTTTTTAACTTGTGCTCCTAGCCCCTTTAACAACAAAAATAACACATATTTATATAAAAACACATTAAAAAATCTCGACCTCCGTACTTTGGGCCTTTCTTCTGCCCACTGGTCCCTGTTGGTGGGTGGAGGGAATGTCCTCACCGAGTGTAGGGCCCTCCCTAGACCTGTATTTACTATCCAAGAAATAGTCATTAGTCTAGAAATGTCCAACAAATATCACTTAAACCTCTCCTAGCCGTCTGTTTCTCTTTTACCTTGTCTTCTTGGCCTTCATTTCTTCTGTGTCTTTCTTAATCTTTGTTATAATCTAGGCTTTCAGTTGAAAGCCTTGTAGTCTTTCCTGGGCCCGCTGCTCCACGTCTCCCCCCGTCTTTTGCCGCTCACTCGCCTCCACTCCGGCTGTCGTGATGCGTTCAGGGCCGCCGCTGCTCCAACCGTTTCCTCCGGCACGTACACCTCAAGGCCCCGCTCCATCATGTCCTGCGCTGCCTCTCTGGCTGTGTTGTATGTCCTCATGCCGTCCTCCCAATGAATCCTCATCTTCGTTAGCGGCGTTTGGAATCTAATTTTTTTTTCTTTCAGCGTTTTTTTTATGTTGGCATATTTCTTCCGCTGCTGCACAATTTCTGCCGGGTAGTCATGATCAAAGAATATCTGCTTGTCACCGATTCATATCTTTTTTTTCCACGCTTGTGTCAGGATTCTTTCCTTTACATCATATTTCAGAAAGTTTACCACAACTGCACGGTGGCGCAGTGGTTTAGCACTGTGGCAGCACAGTTTTACCCTCGGCCGGGGGATCGCGGGGATCATGAGATCGTGGGTTCGATCCCAGCCCCCGACCAACAGTGAGCTGTGTGGAGTTTGCATGTTCTCCCCATGTTGCGCGGGTTTACTCCGGGATTTCTCCGGTTTCCTCCCGCACACCAAAAACATGTAGGTTTAGGGCGCTCGCGCACGCAGCGACCAGCAGCCGGTGGCTTGTCACCAGACTGCAAACCAAATCTACCTACGGGTACAAATAAGTAACAAAAAAAAAAAAAAAAAAAAAAAAAAAAAAACTGACCTGGGTGTAGAGCGTGGGTTCGGGTTCTGTGCCGAGGCTCTGTGCGCTCGTTGAATCTGCAGATCCGCTTCGCCGGGCAGCTCCAGCTCTTTTTTTAAGAACTGATCCATGAATTTCGTCATCGAGTTGCCTTCAATGCCCTCCGGGATCCCAAAGATGCGTATATTGCCCCGTCTGGACCTGCTCTCCAAGTCGGTTACTTTCTCCTGCATCCTCTGCGTTTGTGCCGTCAGGGTCTGCAGCTGTTCGCTTGCCTCGCTCTTCCAATCTTCCAGCTCTGATATTCGGGCCTGTGCTTCTGTCATACACGCCCGCTGAGAGCGCAGCTCCTCCATGTTTTCTGCTAGCTTGCGCTCCACTTCTTTTCGGAGGCCCATAATTTCCTCCTTAATCTCTTTTTTCAGCTCCTCCTTAAGAGCCGCTAAATCCTGTTGTAGCTGCCGCTTGAAGTCTCTCAACTCTTTACCCAAACTGGCGATGCCAGTGTTCATGCTATCGAGTTTTGTGTCCTCCATTTTCTCTGCTGCAGTCACCTCGTTTTTTTGGGCCCCGTGTTCAGCAGTTTCTCCTGCGTTGTTGAAGAGGAATTCTTTAATTTTACTCTGCTTTTGTCCTTGTGCCCGGCTCCTTCGTGTTTTCATCCCTTAGTTTATTGATCCGCTTATGTCGAGTTGGCCATTTACCGATGATTTTTAATCCGGCTAGGGAGAGCTCTCTGTTTAAGCGTTATGTCTCTCCGCCATCTTCCCGGAAGTCCCAATTTATTCCATTTTGATATAAGGCTGTAACAAAATGTGGGAAAACTGAAGCGCTGTGAATACTTTCCGGATGCACTGTAGGGCTACAAATGAGAATTGAGACAGACCCTAAAAATGCATTACCCTTTATATCCTATAAAAATTTAGTAGACTAAATCTACAATAGATTTACTCGACTAAATTCTTATGATACTTAGTCAACTAAAACTAAAATAGTTTAGATTGTGGCGGGTTGGTGTAACCCCCACAACAGACTGGACGGACACAGCGCTCGGCTAGAGCAATTAACAGAACAGTGAAATGTGTGTATTAATGTCTACAGGCAGCCCCGCTTCTTCTGGCTCACTACTGGGATGTTAATGTGCCTTTCATGCATTGTGTTCATGCGTCCTGTCCTTACTGTGACCTAGAGACTGAGATCAATATGTAGATGTGCCTTGAAACCTCTTTGTCTTGCAGCTGGAGCAGAGGCCAGCAATCTGCCTATTGTGATGTATGTCTCTCAAATGCAAATGTCTCATGCCTGTTCTGCAATCTCTTTGATCATACCAACTGCTGGGGAATAATCTTTTATGTATTGTTGTAGTTGGGTATATATACTGCACTGTAATCCATGCTCATCCTCTCATTGCTCTGATTCCTTCAACTGCTGCAGACACACACTCTGTGTCTCCTCCTCTGAGAGCCTGAGGATCCCGCTCCGGTCTGCTCACACTTGCATTGGAGCGGGGATCCTGTGAAGGCGGTATGATTTAATAAACTCTACTTAAAACCTTCACCAACGCTGCTTTATTTCATGCCGCTTCATAGATAACTAAATTATTACTAAAAATAAATGACATTTTAATCAAAAGACTATAACTTGTTTGAGAATATATGGAGACCTTTTATTGATTATGTAAAAAATTTAAACATAACTCTTGAAGAAGAAGGTGAATGATGTGTGTGGACCTTGTAAATTCCAAACTGGTGAACATAATATGTATACTTATGTATTGGATTGTCTAGACTAAACAGAGGAGCATTGTTGAAGACTTGATTTTGTTGGTGGTTGTTGGTGTTTTTAGTGCATTTTTTTTTTTTTTGTAGTACTTTAGTGTTAGTGTTTGATTGTTTGTATCATGTTTGTTAAAAAAAAAAAAAAAAAAGGTTCAATAAAGATATTGGGGAAAAAAAAAAAAAGACTATAACTAAAACTAAATAAAAAATTGCTGTCAACATTAACACTGATTCAGACAACAGCGACAAGCTGATTCTTACTGGGTTTGAGTGGACTGGGTAGACTGAAAGGGGCTTATGTGTGTGTGGATAAGTGAGTGAGACATGAATCAATTCCATCTTTCATTAGTTATAGTTACCGGAGTGGTGACCTAGTTGACAGAGCATCCGCCCCACAACCAGGAGGTTGGGGGTTCAAGTCCCAGCCGGGTCATACCAAAGGCCATTTAAAAATGGTAGTTCCCACATTCTAGCTTGGTGCTCAGTGTAATAAAATGGGGGAAGGAGAAGTTGTTTGTGGCGGCGCCTTGCATGGCAGCGACCTCTCTGATTCTACATGTGATTAACATTGTGGACAGGAGAAACGTAATTTCATTCTACTGTACATGATTGGCTGTATGGACTGAATGACAATAGAGACGGCTTCTTCTTCTTATATATTGCTGTGAAGAACAAATGAAGCTTCTCCCAAGGTGAACTAAACCCTTTAAATATGTAGGCTATTTTTACGGTCTAGTCCAGATGTGTCAAACATGGGCCAAAAATCGTGGGCCAAAACTGGTCCATTAATTTGTATGGTGTGGTGAGTCTGTTCAGGTAATTAAGATCGATTAAGATTGATGACTGATGTGGAAATGTCAGTAAATTTGAAATAATTTCTAGATCCTGATACGTTGTGTTTATCATAAAGTGAAACACTACATACTTAATAATAAAACTGCACTACTTGCAGTCAGTCTTAGAGAAGTAACATGTTTTTATCGTTTTTGTCTTGGGCTACATGATTATGAAGCTCTGTAGCATCAGTGCCATGAGCCAAAAAAGTTAACATACAGCCCTTGTCAAAGTGATTTAAAATTGTAACTATGAAATTTAATGATTTTACAAAGATGATACTGAATGAAATTTTGCTTTAATTTTTGCTGCTTTGCCCTGCTAAAACTCAATAAATATTTATCCAGCATTTGAAGCAAAAGTGTGATCATTTCAAACCATTTAAAGTTTTTTCCTCTTTTATTCTCTGTTAGAATATCAAGCCAAAGTGTGATTCACATCCACATGGTTCTTAAAAGTTCCTCCATTCAAAATATTATAGTGAATAAACACAATCTTGTTAGATCCATTATAAGCCTGACCTTCAAACTGTATCTGGCCTTTTACCAAGTTTTACAGATCAGAAGAGAGAACCCTCCGTTAACTAGTGGGCCCACTAATAGAAATCAGGTTAAATAGGTCACTCAACCCGAATCTCTGGTGGGGAAGTGGAATTCACCGCTGGGACACAGGAGGGGAAACGCCAGATCAAATCTCTCAACCAGCATAAACAGCCGCGCTCAGAAATCTCCCAGGTAAGTTCTGGAGACTATAGCATTAGTCTTCCATCAAAGAGCTGGTGGCTGACCCCAGTACAGGGGTTAGGCACGGGATCTGACAGCCAGCGTAAGGTGGAGGAAAGGATGAAAGATGACATTTAATAACTTATGGGCAAATGCAACTGGTGGAGAGGTGGATAACATTCATCTAATATAGAGGAGCATCTACCACTGTTTGATTCACAGGAGTGGACCAGCGACTGACTTGCTAATAATGCCTAATAACAGTGTAATTTATCATATTTTCTAAATAAAATATCACCCCAACGTGCTGCATTAACAAAGAAATCACACTGTAGCCCTGAAAGACAGATCATTACCCTTTGTGCACTGCTGACTGTTGTACAAGTGCTCAGGGCAGAAATTCGCCAATGTCACACACCAGACACCTGCTCAGTGTTTTATCTGCACTGACAGTAGTCACAGGGCACACTCTCACTAGTGTCAGTGTTCTGTGCAAAGTGAAATGGGCCTCTGCTCCTTTGCCAGCAGGGGGCCTGCACCGGCCCGCACTCACAATGTTTAGCACAGTTCCCACCAGGGGTGTAACAGTACACCTAAAATCACGGTTCAGAATCAGAATCAGAATCAGAATCAGAATCAGGTTTATTGCCATTGTTCATGTAGTACACAAACTAGGAATTTGTCTCGGTACAATGCTGCAACATTAAACATGATAAGATAAGAGAAATAAACTATACATGTAATAAAGTGTAGGATAAGATTAAGTGATACTGGTCAACAGTTAAAATATATATTAGCCAGCAGCAGATACTGTGGAGAACTATATAGTGCAGTCGGTAATGCAGGAAGAAAACAGTGATGACTGACATGAGTCTGGTCAACTGCATCTGGTGCTCTGATGTAACGGTAATTTCCAAACACTGTTCTCCTGCCTTGGAATTTCTTGTTATCAATTGCAAGCCCTTCTATTCCCCGCGGGAGTTTGCTTCTTTCATAATGATCGCTGTGTACGCCCCTCCCGACGCGGACACGCGCGAAGCTCAGCGCGTGCTCGCGGATCACATTCAACACACAGAGCGGAGTTTTCCAGACTCGCTGATTATTGTGGCTGGCGACTTTAATCAGTGCAATCTGAGCCACGATCTCCCCCGCTACAAACAGTTTATTAAATGCCCCACCAGAGGATTAAACACACTGGATCACTGTTACACCACAGTGAAAGACGCATATCGCGCTGTCCCTCGAGCTGCGCTGGGATTATCTGATCACGTGATGGTTCACCTCATTCCCACATACAGACAGAGATTGAAGCTCACTAAACCTGTTGTGAGCACTACGAAGATACGGACCAGTGATGCTGAGGAGAAGCTGGAAACGTGCATGGAAATATCTGACTGGGGCATGCTTAAAGGAGCCACGCATGATCTGGATGAGTACACGGACACTGAACTCATATATCCACTTTTGTGAAGAGAACATTCTTCCATCACGCACCAGGGTGAGTTACTCTAATGACAAACCCTGGTTCACAGCTAAGCTCAGACAGATCAGGAAGGAGAAGGAAGCAGCGCTGAAAAGTGGAGACAGGGACTGCTACAGGGAGGTTAAATACCGGTTTAACAGAGAGCTGAAGAGAGCTAAATCTGTGTACTCAGAGAGACTCCAGCAGCAGTTCACTGCTAATGATTCGGCTTCCGTGTGGAGAGGACTGAGGCAAATCACCAACTATCGACCTAAGGCTCCTAAAGGTCAGGATGACAAAGCCCTTTGTCAGAGACTGTCCCAACACTATGCCCGTTTTGACACCTCGTCATCTGTGTCCAACTCCCCCCCTCCCTCCAGCTCCACAGCCTCCACATTCCCTACTTCATTTAAGGCACCCCCCCTCCTCCCCCCCTCCCCTTATCATCAGTGAGCAGGATGTGCTCAAACAGTTCTCCAGACTGAACCCGCGCAAGGCCCCCGGCCCAGACGGCGTGTCTCCCTCCACCCTGAGACTCTGTGCGAAACAGCTGGCTCCTGTATTCACAGACATTTTTAACACCTCCCTTAAGTTATGCCACGTGCCGTCCTGCCTCAAATCCTCCACCATCATCCCTGTCCCCAAGAAGCCACGGATCACTGGACTTAATGACTACAGACCTGTAGCGCTCACCTCTGTAGTCATGAAGTCCTTTGAGCGCCTGGTCCTGTCCCACCTCAAGTCCATCACCACCCCTCTCCTGGACCCGCTGCAGTTTGCCTACCGAGCCAACAGGTCTGTAGACGATGCAGTCAACCTGGCCCTCCACTCCATCCTGCAGCACCTGGACTCCCCGGGAACCTACGCCAGGATCCTGTTTGTGGACTTCAGCTCCGCATTCAACACCATCCGCCCCGCTCTGCTCCGGGACAAGCTGTCCCTGCTCAACGTGCCTGACTCCCTCTGCAGGTGGATCATCGACTTCCTGACGGACCGGAGGCAGCATGTGCGGCTGGGAAAGACTGTCTCAGACTATACTAGCATCAGCACCGGATCACCCCAGGGCTGTGTACTTTCCCCCCTACTCTTCTCCCTTTACACCAACTCCTGCACCTCCAGCCACCAGTCTGTCAAGTTGATCAAGTTTGCGGACGACACCACCCTCATCGGGCTCATCTCCAACGGCGACGAGTCCGCCTACAGGAGAGAGGTGGCCCAGCTGGCGTCCTGGTGCAGCAATAACAACCTGCAGCTGAACGCTCTGAAGACAGTGGAGATGATTGTAGACTTCAGGAAAGTCACTACTCCTCTGCCCCCCCTCACCCTCTCAGGCTCTCCCATCACCACTGCTGATTCCTTCCGCTTCCTAGGCACTACCATCACCAGGGACCTCAAATGGGAGCTGACCATCAGCTTACTCATCAAAAAAGCCCAGCAGAGGATGTTCTTCCTGCGGCAGCTGAGGAAGCTCAAGCTACCCACCAAGATGTTAGTGCAGTTCTACACAGCCATCATCGAGTCCATCCTCACCACCTCCATAACCGTGTGGTACGCAGGAGCCACTGCCAGGGACAGACTAAGGCTGCAGCACGTCGTGCGCACTGCTGAGAAGGTGATCGGCTGCAAGCTCCCATCTCTCCAGGATCTGTACATCTCCAGGACCCGGAGGCGTGCTGGCCGGATCATAGCCGATCCCTCACACCCTGGTCACGTACTGTTTGCCCCCCTCCCCTCTGGTAGAAGACTTCGGTCCATCCAGACTAAAACCTCCCGTCACATGAACAGCTTCTTCCCCTCTGCCATTAGACTGCTGAACACTAAGTGACTCTCGTGCACCATGTACAGCAGCTGAACCAGACTGAGGTTCGGTACGTACCTTGGTTTTAAGGTCACGGTTTGGTTCATTTTCGGTACAGTAAGGAAACAAAATGCAAAACATAGAAGTGCTTATCTTTTGTATAAGCCGGAACAGCTTTGACAAAAAAAAGAAAAAGAAAAAAAAAACTTGCAAACTGCCAGCAGTAAATTCTCCAACAAATAAAATGTATACAATAAAATAAATAAATTCTCTTTTTAGCAAATGAACGATGCAGACAAGTGCAACAATAGAAGTTTGAATCGTCTGAATTATTCTTTTATTTTTAGGAAATTAAAGTTTCTTCTTGCCTGAAGCAGTGTTTTTAACCAGTGTGCTCTGGTATGTTCAGGTTTCTGTGGGAAATCAATCATCTAATTTCACTTGTTAATTGGTCAAAAAATTGCAAATAATTTGTCATTGTTGTGTATAGGTTCTGAAGGCACCCATGCACAACAACAGCAAATTATTAGCAATTTTTGGACAATTAAGAAGTTAAAATAATGTCCCACAAAAATCTGAACAAACCAGAGCACCCTTGAAAAACACTGGCCCAAAGGGCAGCAGATTGAGCTTTTTCTTAAAAGAATGGTATTTTCTGGCTGAAGTGGGCACAAGGAACTTCATACTGGGGCTCAGTTACCTTCCGTATGTGTTTAAACCTGGTGTTCTCAACAACTGAATATGGCCTTAGATCCGCTGCTATAAAAACACCAGTGGCATTTGTTATTTCTTTGGCTTGATCTGAAAAGCCCTTGAGAGGCTGTCGCTAAAAGCTGCGCATGTACCGCGCTAGTATTTTTTTTTCCGTGCTACACTGATATTCACAGTCACGTAGTGCTGTTTCAAATGGGTTAACAAGTTTAGAAGCATATCTGATGCTGTTTTCGTCTTATTCACTTGCCTTTGTCCATGTACATATTTCACTGGAAAGTCGAAGTGCTCCCAGACAGGAGACTTGTGAAGAGGGTCTTCAAGCTCTGGCTTCTCCGTACAGCCAGCCATGATGTTCTCTAGTCAGAGGCTTGTCTGCACTATTTGTTACATGTACGGCTAATAGCACAAGGCAGTTATACTTCCTGTCCGTCACTCAACATGGTCCATGTGGAACCTCGGTACGCCTCTGCACCAAACCAAAGGTGCCGTACTGAAAAATCCAAATACGAATACATGTACCACTACACCCCTAATTCCCAGGCTTCCTTAAGGAATCCCTGACAACAGAAGTGCAGCTTCTTCACCTTACTCCAACAACATTTCCATTCATTCCACTCCTGAGACTGGAGAAAATGTTCTGCTCTGCAGAACAGTAGAGAGCGATCACACTTATCAAGCATTCCAGACTTTGGGGGTCAAATCTCAGTCAGTATGGAACAGGCACTGCAGTATGAGCGCACACCAGAGGGGGCACTAGACGTTTTTATCTGTCATTTTGACAGACATGCATGTAAACATTCTGTCATGATCTATTATTATCTGTCATTTTAATTGACTTTAATTAGATCACCCTCAGTGTAATCTCTCAAATGACAGACAGCATTCAGAATATTCTCTCAATGAAATATAATTCTCAGTTAACACAACCTCTGGCACACACATACACCGACGCCCCGCCCTAAGCTCATGGTGCCCACAGCAAAAAAAGATTGACAACTTCATTATTTTTATATGAAACAATATTTGTTTATTTTAATCAGTGTTTTTTAAGTATCAAAGAATTTGACTAGTCTTTTTATTCTTATGTAATTTCAAATATATATTAAAGGGGTCATTGATTGCACTTTTTCCCCACAATTTAACATTTCCACATTTTAATATGTTTTTGGCATATTTTGTTGACGTTGTCTTTAATTTTGTAATTATTGAAGCAAATTTGTTTTGTATTTTTCCTGGCTTTCTTCAAATACTCTGATTTAAAGCCTATCACTTTAAAAAACATCCTTCACCTGTTCAACGCCACCCTCCCTCTTACATCACTTCGCCATTAGCTAACTAGCTTCTAGCCTTTCGCCTCCTTCTAGCTCAGATGAGCGGCACTGGCTCACTGATCCACAGTTGATGGTGTATCTGATGTCATTCTGGCTTGTTTTTTAGTGGTTTCGCTGTGGTTCTGCAGTGGGCTGTTGGTGCTGGCATACTGGGCAGTCCTCGTTGGTTGCGGTGGTTGACTCTTGGAGGAGAATGGTGGGCGGCTCCCCCACAAGAGCTCAGTGGAGTGCCAGGGAGCGGAGTTCCGCGGAACCCTGGGGGATGGTGAGGGAGCTGCCCGTGGGAGCGGAGCAGAGTCGCGTGGAGCAGGACACTGCCCTTTGAGATCCCGGGGCGTGGCAGCTTGGCTCTGCAGTGTTGCCTTGGCTCAGCCTTCAGCCAGCAGCCTCGGGTCCCAGCCCGGGTTGGTCGTGGGCTGGAACCCGAGTAACATGTATAAATGGTGATTTTAGTTTTTATCTTTAATTGATTAAAACAAAATTAGATATGGTTTTAGTTGACGAAATTACCAGTGGATGGACATTTGTCTTTGTCTTTTTTTTTTTTTTAGATTATTGCATTTTCATGACCTTTTACTGGAGAAGCTTCACCGTGACCAGATAAAATTCATGGTAAGGTCAGCAAGTAAACAACAGTTAAAGGCAAAATAAAATGACAAAATTAATTCTATTTTTTTTTCCACAATATTTTTATTGAACCTTTTTTTTTTTTTACAAACATAACACAAACAATCAAACACTAACACTAATTTAAAAAAAAAAAAGAAAAAAAAATGTACCAAAAACACCAACAACCACTAAAAGACAGGTCTTCAACAATGCTCCTCTGTTTAGTCTAGGCAATCCATTACATAAGTATACATATTATACATTCACCAGTTTGGAATTTACAAGGTCCACACACATCATTCACCTTCTTCTTCAAAAGTTATGTTTAAATTCTTTGCATAATCAATGAAAGGTCTCCATATATTCTCAAACACAATTTCCTTTGATTTCAGTATGTATGTTATTCTTTCTAGTGGAAGGTTTGTTAACATCTGTTTTAACCACTGAGTCACATCTGGTCTATGAGTCTTTTTCCACAATAGTGCAATACATTTTTTGGCATTAAGCAAACTGAGGTCTATGAATGCTCTTTCACTTTTATTAAAGTTATGCTTTTCTGGGTACAGACCCAACAAAAACAATTTAGGATTCAATATGATTTGTTTTGAAATTATTTTTTCAATTGTTACCCTCACCTCTTCCCAAAATATTCTAATTTTCCTACATTCCCATACACAATGAAATAGGGTTCCTTTACTTTCCATACATTTTGTGCACGTATCTGGTATGTTTTTGTTATATCTATTTAATTCCACCGGTGTAACATACATCCGCATTAACCATTTAAAATGTATCAATTTAAGACGTACATTTATTGATTTGGTTTGAGCTTCTGTACAAGCCAATTCCCATTGTTCCTCTGAAATTTCAGTTTGCAGGTCTTCTTTCCAATAATTCAATCTTTTCTGTGAGTTTTCACTTGAGGATAGTGTCAATGAGTTATAAAACTCTGAAATAATACCCTTTCTCTTACTATCTTTCGTCAAAATTTTTTCCAAGGATGAATAAATAGGTCGAGTGAGAGCATTATTTTGATTTGATCGAATAAAGTTCCTAAGCTGAAGATATTTAAAAAAATGTGTTCTATTAAGATTAAATTTGATCCTCAACTCTTCAAAAGACATTATGTTATCTGAACATGACAGATATAAATCTTGAATCTTTTGAATCCCTTTTAAATTCCATACTTTAAATACAGCATCCGCTCTCCCTGGTTTAAAATATTGATTACCCCATATTGGGCTAAATTGTGACAATGAGCGTGGTTCTTTTAAATAGTTTTTAGTTTCACACCATATTTTGATCATATGCTTTACAAATGGATTTTTAACTTGTTTCTGTAATTTTTTTGCCGAGTCTGAGTATATGAATATGGGAAGAGGTAAAGGTAAATTGTATGATTCCATTTCAGTCCAGTGAGGGAGATCATTTGATGAAAAATAATATGTCATAGACCTCAGTTGTGCCGACCAGTAATACAACATAAAGTTTGGACATTTCAGACCTCCACGATCAAATGGTAAATATAGTAAGGACAGACGTAATCTAGCCTTCCTGTTGTTCCATATAAATTCCACTAACTTTTTTTTAATTCTTGAGAATAGATCTGAAGGTGGTGGTAAAGGAATGTATTGAAATGAATAAAGTATTTTAGGTAAGATATTACTTTTAAGTACAGTGATCCCTCACTTATCGCGGTTAATGGGTTCCAGAACCGACCGCGAAAAGTGAAAAACTGCGAAGTAGCGACACCCCTAATGACGTCACTCATAAATAATACGTACGTTCATTCTCTCACTCTCTCTCTCATATGATACGTGTGTGTGTATGTAAGTGTACATACATACGTAGATGTAAATAAAGTGTACATAAATATGTTTTTAGAACTCTTTTATTCTTATAACAAGATACGTAACTCAAGATGAAGATGATTTACTGCACAGGTTAATGAGAGCTTTACTGCTCCTCAGGTGACGCCTCATCGTCAGGTGCTAGAGGCACAGGATTGTCGAGGGCAGCTTCTGATAGAGCTGGAGAAGAAGAAGGCGGCGTAGTGGCTCGACGGGAAGACTATTTCGCACAAAAAGGCACAAGAGAACAGCGAAAAGTTCCACGCGGCGGGACTAAGCAACACGAGCGATAAAGAACAATGAATGCGGTCTTCCTTCGCTGCATGGGCACTCGGCAGGGAGAGAAGCTGGGTGAAACGTCTCGGCCAATCAGCTTGCGGGGTGAAACGTCTCGGCCAATCAGCTTGCGAGATTCCCGAGCCGAGCCAACACGAGAACTGCGAACAGAGAGGTGGATTTTGAGTTGTGCGGGCTCTCCGTGTTGATACCTGATGTTCTAATGTAGTTTCCCTGCCTTCTGCTAGCGCCCGCCCATTATTTCTCAATTTTGAATTTTTTATGAATATTTTTGAAAAATCCGCGATGCACTGAGGGCGCGAAAGGTGAAGCGCGAAGTAGCAAGGGATCACTATATATTGATTCTCCCTATCATCGACATTGGTAGTGACATCCATCTCTGAATTAACTCATTAATGTCTGTCATTAAGGCTTCATAGTTGGCATTGGCGACTAATTCTAGCTTAGGCACAATTTGAATTCCTAAATATTTAAACTGATTTACAACATTGAATTGATTTACCTCAGGAGCTGGGTGATTTCTCTGGGTCTCATTTAGCATTAATATTGAAGATTTAGTTTTATTTATTTTATATCCTGATATTTCCCCAAAATTCTTTATTAAATTCAACAAGGTTGGAATTGATTTTTTAAGATTCGACATAAACAAAATTATGTCATCGGCATACAGGGAGATTTTATGTTCTGTTGGTCCTACTTTAATTCCATATATTTGTGAATGTAAACGTACTGCCATCGCTAAAGGTTCAATTGCCATAGTAAACAGTAAAGGTGAAAGTGGACAGCCTTGTCGACATCCTCTATTGATTTTTATTGATTTTGAGATATTGCTATTTGTTAGGATTTCTGCTGTAGCATTATTATATATTATCTGAACCCATTTTATGAAATTATTTCCAAGTCCAAACCTTTGTAAGATTTCAAAAAGAAAGGGCCATTCGACCCTATCAAAGGCCTTTTCGGCGTCCAATGATAGGAGAGCTGTATCTGGTGCTTCTTTATTAGAATAAATAATACTAAATAGTCTTCTTACATTATGGAAGCCTTGTCTTCCCTTTATAAAGCCATTCTTATCTCGGTTAATAATATTTGGTAATATTTCTTGTATTCGTCTTGCTAAAATTTTACAAATTATCTTAAGGTCAGCATTTAATAGGCTTATTGGTCTCATATTTTCACATTTATTAGAGGGTTTACCTGGTTTTGGCAACAGTATAATTAAGGCATTATTCATGAATGGTGGTAAATTACTATTTTGAAATGCTTCTAAAACCATTTCCAAAAAAGGTTTTATTAATTTATTCTTAGATTTTTTATAAAGGTCAACTGGAAGACCACCTGGTCCTGCACTTTTTCCTGATTTCATATTATCAATGGCTAGCCCAGCTTCTTCTTGACTAATTTTAGACTCCAGTATCTCCCTGTTTTCATTTGGAATACATGGTATAGATAGTCCATCCAAAAACCCATTTAGTTTTGTTAAGTCAGTTTCATTTTTTGTATCATATAATTTTTCATAGTAATCTCTAAAGGCTCTATTAATTTCTAAAGGATCTACAACTACCTGTCCGTTACTTATAATACTGGTAATTGGTGTTTTAAATTCTAATTGTTTAATCTGCCATGCCAATAATTTTCCTGATTTTTCACCTTGTTCATAAAAAGATTGCTTCAATCTTAGAAGACTCGAGGCAGCTCTAGTCGCTGATTTTTTGTCATATTCAGCTCTCAGAATCAGTAATTCGTTCTCTAACTTTGGGTCACTTCCTGCATACACTTTTTCTTGAAGAATTTTTAGTTTATGTTCCAATTGGACTCTCTCCTCTCGAGTCTTCTTAGATTTTGAACCTGTATAACTAATAATATGTCCCCTAATAAAAGCTTTGAAAGCCTCCCACTTAATACATGCTGATGTTTGTGTAGTATTGATATCAAAGAACTCATCTATCTGTTTTTCTATGTATTTAACAAATTCCTCATCCTGAAGCCATTTATGCTGAAATTGCCACCTACCTGGTTCCTTTGTCAATTTCTTATCTACATATATGAGACAGCAGGGTGCATGATCAGAGATCACAATATTATCATAAAAGCAGTTTTGAATCTTGGACCTTAATTCTGTGGAGATCAAAAAATAGTCAATACGTGAGAATGTCTCGTAGGTATTAGAATAAGAAGAGTAGGCTTTAACTTGTGGTTTCATTTCTCTCCATATATCGAGCAATCTCAATTCTTTCATAAAATGATTAATGATTATCCTGCATCCATTGTGCGTACAGTCCAGTCCTGTTGATCTATCTATACCGGGATTCAATGTACAATTAAAATCCCCTGCTATTATATGTTGCCCTGTAAGTGATGATAAGATAAGAAATAAATTAGCAAAGAACTTTTGATCATCTATATTGGGACCGTATAAGTTCACCAGATTTATATTTTCTAATAGCAAAGATCCTTGAATGATTAGATATCTTCCAAATTTGTCTCCAATTACATTTTTCACTTGAAATGGGACTGATTTATGTATGAGAGTCATAACTCCCCTGGCTCGGGATGAAAATGATGAGGTGAATACACTTCCTTGCCATCTACTCCTAATTCTTTTTACATCCTCCTCTATTAGATGAGTTTCTTGTAAAAACACAATTTTTGAACCTATGTCTTTTATTTTATTCATAACTTGTTTAAGTTTTTTAAATTTTGTAGACCTCTGCAATTCCATGAAGTTAAATTAAGATTAACACTTTGGTCTATGATCAATAGGGAGTTTGGGATTACCTCGCAATATAAACATGCTCATACAGAGAAGCAAAAACATGAGTGGTTGAACATTCATCCTACAAACTACACACAAACAAATTCCCCCTTCCCACATTCGTGGTAATCCCCCCAAAATCAAAAAAAAAAATTCCGTCTCCCGATATAGCCATCGACCGCTCCACACCCACGAGGACCACCCAAAGCCACTCCCTCTTCATCCTCCCAATCACCCTAACTCTACTGCTTTTAATGACATAACATTAACTCTCTTCTGTAGTTTTCCAACTTAACTCCAAAATTTTATAGCAACTTTGTACATCATAGTTTTTTTTTTTTTTAATATGTAATACAATCTATATTTTGTAAACTTGCTATATGCTTCAGATCAGTTAGATGCCTGTGCAAATGCTTAAATATTCTACATTATATTTTGTTCATGCTTAGCTCCCACCAGTCTCCCCTTGGATCTTCTTGATGAACTCCTGCGCCTCCTCAGGGGTCTTGAAGATGTGTGTTCTGCCCTTATACGTGACCAACAGTCTTGCAGGGTGAATCATTCCATGACGAATCCCAAGGTTGTGCAGCTCTTTACGGACGGGGTCAAACTGTTTCCTTAATTGTTGGATTCCTGTGGCCAAATCTGGGTAGAACCGCACCTGTTGATCCTGGTATTTAATTTCTCCTTTGGCTCGCGCCGCGTTGGAGATCGTCATCCTGTCTCTGTAGCTGAGGAACTTCATAATTAATGTCCTCGGTGGTTCCTATTATCTCTCAGTGGGCCAATTCGGTGGGCGCTTTCTAAAACGACTGATGATTGCAGCTCCGCGTTGTTCAGCGCTTCTGGAATCCACTTTTCCAAAAAGGAACATGGGTCCCGACCCTCGGTTCCCTCCGGTAGACCCACCAGCCTCAGGTTGTTCCGTCTCGACCGGGACTCCAAGTCCAGGACATTATCTTCCAGACATTTATTTTTTTTTCCAAAGTGCGCACCTTTAATTGAAGGCTGGTGATGTCATCTTCAGCACTGGAGATTCGAAGCTCCACCTGCGCCACTCGTTCCACACAATCATCCAATTCCTTTCTCATTCCCTCTGGAGCTTTTTCTGCTGCGTCACAGACATGAAAGTCCATTAATTTGGATTGTTTCGGCGGTTCAATTTTTCCTCCACCTGATTTCCCAGCCTTAGGCTTCACCGGCATATCCTCGCCCAAACGCTGGGATAGGTTCTGTTCCAAATAAGAGAGTTATTTGCCGACTTTTTATCTCTAGGAGCAGAGCAGAGTGAGACGTGTCCTCCTACGTAGCCGCCATAACCGGAAGTCAATTAATTCTATTTTAAATATATCAGTACTAGTGCAGTGCCCGGTCACATGACCATATAAGGGGTTGTTCAGTTCCTGCTGAACTCCTTATAAGGAGTTGTTCAGTCATAGAGTTCCAGTCACATGACCATATAGGGGGGGTCACGTGTTTTTCAGTTCAGCAGGAACCCCACAGGTTCCTGCTGAACTGAACATCACCTTTAAACTTAGTTCTTTGATCTCTCTATGATATCACAGACACACTATGTTCTGATATGAGGTCACAGAATTCAGGTCATGTCACCATATAAGAACAGTTCCTTATAAGGAGTTCTGAACCTCCTTATAAGCTTGGAGCGGGCCCAAATTTTTAATAATTTATCCCACCGGCCTCCAGAGCCTGCCACATGAATTTCAGCCCCCAACTCCCACCAGTTATACTTTTTCTACTTCTATGTTTATTTAATAGCTCCCCTATGGACGTTCAATAAAGATTTCCCCTCCAAAACTTTCACATATGTGGGAAGGCTGAAATTTACAGGGGTTATTGGGCTTAATATTGTAGTCGTAAATCAAATTTTCTGCCCAGAGCAGTGGTCAGGTATTAAGGCTAGTGACTAGTGACATTTCTGAACTCTTGACATAGAGGATTAACCCCGCAAGAGTCACAAATGTTCCCGGGAAAGATACTGGCATAAAGGCTTTTTTTTGTTTTGTTTTTTAGAGAAGTAATTGTTCTCATTTTTTTCGATAATTAACTGACCAATAGAGACATTTCAGATGGTCAAAACACACAAACACACCATTTTTCAGTCAATGACCCTTTTAAAATGAATAACATTTCTGGAGGCATATTCATTGCTCCTGTGTGCTCCTCCTGACTAGAATAGCAGGAGTCACGTGTGCAAAGCAGATTGCACCTGCTTCTATGGCATATTAAATTCAGACACAAAAACAGGGAGTACAATTCTTTGTCTCCTTGATAAATCAGTGTGAGCAAAGAATGTATTTGTATTGTATATAGTGCAAAGCAGCAAAAATGCCCCACTTTTATAATAATTAAAGCAAAGGTGCAAAATCTGTGCCACATGCTAGTTTGCTCATTTGAAGCACTGAATCCTCATTGCAGGAAAATGATAAATCAGTTTGTGTATACTTAGCACTTTGCACATGTTCTAATACCTGAAAACCTTAAGTCAATCAGGCCCTAAAGTGTTGCATATCAGTGTAGCACTGATATGCAACACTGATATGCACTGATATGTGGTGGCTGTTTTTACCTTCACCAAAGAGGATATATACTGAATCGGTCCAGATTGTTTGTTAGTTAGCAGAATTATACAAAAACTATACTAAAAACTGAATAAACAGATTTGCATGACAATTTTGCCAAAGGCCAGGTTTTCCACAAATTAAGAGTGATTTAAATTTCTTTTTCAAGATATGGATTATTATTATTATTATTAACCCAAACACGGAGTGCACAAGCATATGTACTCCTAGTGCCGGTCCCAAGCCCGGGTAAATGGGGAGGGTTGTGCCAGGAAGGGTAGCCGACGTAAAACCTTTGCCAAATCAAACATGTGGATCATGAAAAACGAGACTTTTATACCGGATCGGTCAAGGCCTGGGTTAACAATGATCGCCACCAGTGATGTTAACCGACAGGGTGCCAGTGGAAACTGGGCTACTGTTGGTCAAACATCGAGGAGGAGGAGAGGGGGAAGGCATGTTAGGAGGGAGAGAGAGAAAAGGAAAGGTAGAAGTGTGGAGGTGAGAGTAGGGATATTAAATGTAGGGACTATGACTGGTAAAGGCAGCGAGTTGGCTGATATGATGGAGAGAAGAAAGGTAGATATACTGTGTGTTCAAGAAACCAGATGGAAGGGAAGCAACGCCAGGAGCATCGGAGGTAGATTTAAACTGTTCTACCATGGCGTAGAAAGGAAGAGAAATGGAGTAGGAGTAATCTTGAAGGAAGAGTGTGTGAAGAGTGTTCAGGAGGTAAAGAGGGAATCGGACAGAATCATGAGTTTGAAGTCAGAAGTCAAAGGTGTGATGTTGAATGTTGTCAGTGCGTATGCCCCACAAGTTGGGTGTCAGCCAGGAGAGAAAGAGGAATTGTGGAGTAAGTTGGATGAAGTGCTAGAGAGTGTTCCCGGGGGATGGGGGGGTTGGTTGGAGCAGACTTTAATGGACATGTGGGTAAAGGGAACAGAGGTGACGAGGAGGTCTTAAGGTGAGAAATGTGGAAGGACAGATGGTTGTGGATTTTACTAAAAGGATGGAAATAGCTGTGGTGAACAAATACTTCAAGAAGATAGAGGAACATAGGGTGAATTACAAGAGTGGAGGAAGGCACACAGCTGGACTACATCTTATGCAGGGGGAGAAATCTGAAAGAGACAGGAGACTGCGAGGAGGTGGCAGGGAAGAATGTAGCTAGACAGCATCAGATAGTAGTCTGTACGATGACTTTGCAAAGCAAGAAGAGGAAAACAGTTAAGGCAGAACCAAAGATTAAATGGGGGAAGTTACAGAAGGAAGGTTGCACAGGGTTCAAGAAGGAGTTGATACAGGCTCTGAGTGGTAGGGAAGAATTGCCAGATAGCTGGGAAAGTACAGCCAAAGTATTGAGGGAAATGGGTAGAAGGGTACAGTGGTGTTGAAAAGTGTCAGCCCCCTTCCTGATTTCTCATTTTTTTGTATGTCTATCACACTTAAATGTTTCAGATCATCAAACAAATTTAAATAGACAAAGATAATACAAGTAAACACAAAATGCCGTTTTTAAGATTGCTCCCTAAACCTAATAACTGGTTGGGCCACCCTTACCAGCAACAACTGCAATTAAGCGTTTGCGATAACTGGCAATGAGTCTTACAGCGCTGTGGAGGAATTTTGGCCCACTCATCTTTGCAGAATTGCTGTAATTCAGCCACATTGGAGGGTTTTCGAGCATGAACCACCTTTTTAAGGTCATGCCACAGCATCTCAATCGGATTCAGGTCAGGACTTTGACTAGGCCACTCCAAAGTCTTCATTTTGTTTTTCTTAAGTCATTCAGAGGTGGACTTGCTGGTGTGTTTTAGATCATTGTCCTGCTGCAGAACTCAAGTACGCTTCAGCTTGAGGTCACAAACAGATGGCCGGACATTCTCCTTCAGGATTCTTCTTCAAGATTTTTTGGTAGACAGCAGAATTCATGGTTCTATATACCACAGCAAGTCTTCCAGGTCCTGAAGCAGCAAAATAGCCCCAGACCATCACACTACCACCATCATATTTTATTGTTGGTATGATGTTCCTTTTCTGAAATGCTGTGTTACTTTTACGCCAGATGTAACGGGACGCACACCGTCCAAAAAGTTCATCTTTTGTCTCGTCAGTCCACAGAGTATTTTCCCAAAAGTCTTGGTGATCATCAACATGTTTTCCGACAAAACTAAGACCAGCCTTTATTTTCTTTTTGCTCAGCAGTGGTTTGTCGTCTTGGAACTGTGCCATGCAGGCCATTTTTGCCCAGTCTCTTTCTTGTGATGGAGTTATGAACACTGACCTTAACTGAGGCAAGTGAGACCTGCAGTTCTTTGGATGTTGTTGTGGGGTCTTTTGTGACCTCTTGAATGAGTCGTCGCTGCGCTCTTGGGGTAATTTTGGTTGGCCGGCTACTCCTGGGAAGGTTCACCACTGTTCCATGTTTTTGTCATTTGTGGATAATGGATCTCACTGTGGTTTGCTGGAGTCCCAACACTTTGGAAATGGCTTTATAGACTTTTCCAGACTGACAGATCTCAATTACTTGGTTTCTCATTTGTTCCCGAATTTCTTTGGATCGCAGCATGATGTCTAGCTTTTGAGGATCTTTTGGTCTACTTCATTTTGTCAGGCAGGTCCTATTTAAGTGATTTCTTGATTGAGAACAGGTGTGGCTAGAGAAACTGAACTCAGCTTTCCAAAGATGTGATAAACCACAGTTAATTTATGGTTTGTTTGTTTTTGGGGAGGATCACTTTTTCACACAGGGCCATGTAGGTTTGGATTTTTTTTCACCCTTCATAATAAACACCTTCATTTAAAAACTGCATTTTGTGTTTACTTGTGTTATTTTTGTCTAATATTTAAATTTGTTTGATGATCTGAAACATTTAAGTGTGGCAAACGTACACAAAAAAAAAAGAGAAATCAGGAAGGGGCAAACACTTTTTCACACCACTGAATGTGGTGTATCCGGTAGACAGAGGAAGGAAGACAAGGAGACTTGGTGGTGGAATGAGGAGGTACAGGAAAGTATTCAAAGGAAGAGGTTAGCAAAGAAAAAGTGGGATAGTTGGGGAAATGAAGAAAGTAGGAGTATTTGGAATCTATGCACATGGCAAAGAGAGAGGTGGCAAAGGAAAAGGAAAAGGCATATAGTGAGTTGTATGAGAGGCTGGACACTAAGGAAGGAGAAAAGGACTTGTATCCATTGGCTAGACAGAGAGATCGAGCTGGAAAAGATGTGCAGCATGTTAGGCTGATTAAGGACAGAAATGGTAATGTACTAACAAATGACGAGTGTGTTGAGAAGGTGGAAGGAACACTGTGAAGAGCTGATTAATAAAGAAAATGAGAGAGAGGGGATACTTTTTCATTTTGGGTTGCTCCGTTGGTGACAGGGCTGAAAAGTTCATAGCGGTCAACTTTGACCAAATGTAGTTTATTTTTCAAGCATAAGGAGCCAAGTGCTGCAACACCGATGGAAGAAGTGTGTGGACCGAAGGGGAGACTGTTGAAAAATACACCACATTTGGTCAAATTTACCACTATATGAACTTTTGAGCCTATGAACTTTTCAGCCCAGTCGCCAGTGGAGCGACCCGAAATGAAAAAATATACCAGGAGGTCTCCGAGCTGATGGATTCTCACTGGGAAGATGGTGAGTGTTTTGTGATTGTGATCATTGATTATCACAGAAATTACAAAAACTCACGGCTGAATTTACAAATAGTGGTTTTGAATCTTGTGAAAACATTGCTCTCATCCACTAGCTATGTTTACATGGACACAAGTAACCGGATTAAAAGCCTGATCAGAATAAAAATGATTCATGTCTCCCTCTGTTCGTCATATACAGAAGTATGTACTTGTAGCTTCATTACGGAGACCAGCAGAAGCAAAAGTACAGTCTGAATAACACAATATAGGTCCATTTCGACACGAAGCGGGGCTTGCTAACACCGGAAGTTGCTTCTTCTTCTACTATTTTGGGAATGTTGAAATGTCGATGTGCACATGTCAAAATGATCTATTCCGTTCAAACGTGTGACACATGGAAACGCATGTCCTAATCGGATCAGCTTTTTCAGGATCCATGTAAACAGTAAAATTCTGATCTGAATTGTAACCAGATTGAAGAAATTTTGCCCATGTAACCGTGGCCACTGACGTTACGCCCAGGCCAATCAGTGGCCTGCAATCTGTTGATGTAACATTTTCAGCTCGACTCAGCACGGTTGGAACCTCACTCAAGTAGGTACCAAAATAGTACCTAGAACCAGGTATTGGGTACTAATGGAAAACCCTACAAACCGAGTAAAGTCAAGGCAAGTTGGGCTGAGTAGGTGCTAGTGGAAAAGGGCCATAAGAGCAATCCAATAGACACCCATGATGAACAAAAAAATCAAGGATTCAGAGTACACTGCCCAGTATGGGTTTAGCGGGGCCCCGCCCTGGAGCCAGGCCTGGGGAAAGAGCTTGATGGCTAGCACCTGGTGGCCGGTTTTCTGCCCATGGGATCTGGCCAGGCTCAGCCCGAAGGAGTTATATGGGTCCGCCATCCAGTGGGCTCACCACTTGCAGGAGGGACTATGGGGGTCCAGTGCAATGCGGATCAGGTGTCGATCGACGGCAGAGACCTTGGCGGTCTGTTCCCGGGCTTTCAAAACTAGCTTTTGGGACGTGGAACATTACCTCTCTGGTGGGGAAGGAGCTGGAGCTGGAGCTGGTGCACAAGGTTGAGAGATACTGGCTAGATATAGTTGGGCTCACCTCAATGCACAGCTCCGGTTCTGGAACCAGTTTCCTGGAGAGGGGCTTAAGCTTGCCCTACTCTGGAATTGTCCTGGAAGAGAGGCGACGAGCAGGGGTGGGTATTCTTGTATCCCTGCCTTGTCATTGGAGTTCTTCCCGGTGGACGAAAGGGTAGCTTCTTTGTGCCTTCGGGTTGGGAAACAGGCCTGACCATCATTTGTGCCTATGCACCAAATGATGATTCAGAGTACCCACCCTTTTTGGAGTCTCTGACTGGGGTGCTGGAGAGTGCTCCTCTTAGAGACTCCATTGTCTTACTGAGGCACTTCAACGCGCACGTGGGCAACGACAGTGAAACCTGAAGGGGTGTCACTGGGAGGAATGGCCTGCCCGATCTGAACCCGAGTGGTATCCTGTTGTTGGACTTCTGTGCTAACCACAGTTTGTACATAATGAACACCATGTTCAAGCATAAGGGTGTCCATTTGTGCACCTGACACCAGGACACCCTAGGTCACAGATCGATGATCAATTTTGTTATCGTGTCATCACACCTGCGACCATATGTCTTGGACACTTGGGTAAAGAGAAGAGCAGAGCTGTCAACTGATCACCACCTGGTGGTGAGCTGGATCCGACGGCAGGGGTGGATGCCACTCAGACCCAGTAGACCCAAACTTGTAGTGAGGGTGTGCTGGGAATGTCTGGCTGAGGCCCCTGTCCGGGAGGCCTTCAACTCCCACCTCCATAAGAACTTTGACCACATTCTGAGGGAGTCTGGAGACATGGAGTCTGAATGGGTCATGTTCTCCACCTCCAATGTTAAAGCAGTTGCCTAGAGCTGTGGCCACAAGGTCGTTGGTGCATCTCATGGTGGAAACCCTCGAACCAAGTGGTGGACGCCAATGGTAAGGGCAGCTTTCAACCATCAAGCTGAAGGAGTCCTATCGAGCTTGGTTGGCTTGTGGGACTCCCGAAGCAGCTGAGGTGTACCGACAGGCCAAGCGGAGTGCAGCACGGGTGGCTGCTGAAGCAAAAACTCAGATGTGGGAGGAGTGTGGTGAGGCCATTGAACAAGACTTTTGGTCGGCCTTGAAAAGATTCTGGCAAACTGTCCGGCGGCTCAGAAAGGGAAAGCAGCTCCCTGTCCACACTGTGTATGGTGCAGATGGGGCGCTGCTGACTTCGACTGAGGACATTGTTGGGCAGTGGAAGGAATACCTCGAGGATCTCCTCAATCCCACTGACATACCTTCCACAGAGGAAGCAGGGTTTTAGGACAAGAGGGGACAACTCGTCCACCACAGGGGCTGAGTGATCCTCAGCTGGAAAAAGGTGGAATGTCCTCTACGGGTTGGGGACAAGCTCCTGCCCCAAGTGGAGGAGTTTAAGTATATTGGGGTCTTATTCACGAGTGAGGGGAGAATGGAGCAAGAGATTGACAGACAGATCGAAGCATCTGTAGTGATTCGGACGTTGTACTGACGAAATCACCCTGATTACCCTGATCTCCTGACTGTTGACCTTGAGCACAGCCTAGATACAGACCCATCTAGGATTTGCTTAAAGGCCTAGGAGGCATAATGTTTTTTGTGAAATCATAAATGCCCAGATCTCCTGACCTTTGAGCTTGACCTTAACCAGAACTTGGATGCCGACTAATGAGGATCATTGTAAGTGTGCTTGATGAGCATTGGGGCAAACGCCTAGGAGAAGTAGCGATTCCCGTGAAATGTGGACGGACGGACAGACGGATGCTACTCTGTCACATTAGCTCCTTTTGGCCTTGCTAGAATGAGCTAAAATGATACACTGAAATTACGTGTTTTATATGAACTGTCAGAAAGAAACATATATGACAAATTAAGTATGAGGTGAACAGGACTCACTCTTCTGTGGTGGAGCTGGACTGCCCTCCAGGAATCATCCCCTGCCACAGCTGACAGAGAAACACACAATAAAACACAGGTTGAGACCACACACAATAAATGCTAGATGTGTGTTCTTTTGTTCACCAGTACCAAAACTGCTTTAGTTGTATTCACGTCTCACTTCCTGTATGTATTTGTGGATATAAATAGAGCCGTCTCTCTCTTTTTCTGTGTATGATACCTGTGCGTTGCTGGGGAAGCTGGCGCGGACGATTCCCGGCAGCAGCTTGCTATGTATGGCCGTGGCGGAGACAATCTGAGCAGAGGACATGGAGGAAATGCTCTGCAGAGCCTTCTCTTTAGCATTCTGGTCCTGCACAGCAACAAACACATAGTTATCAATATCGCCATTATTCTGAACATACGTACACTTCATATAACCGGAGAGCAGAAGAGCACCCAGAGTCAGGAAATGCCCAGGTTTGGGTAGAATAAGCTGAACTGTCTTGAGTACATGGGATCTACAACTATAAGGAAGTTAAAGATGCACTCCAGTGGATATAAATACACTTAAAAAACAATCTATATTGTCTAAAATGGAATTTTATGCCCGTTTTCCACAAAGAAACCTTTTCTCTTCCTTCAAATGCCAGGATCTAATTAGGTCCACCAGGACACAGAAGTCTGCAAGCTGGCAAATTTGAACAGCCAGTGCTTAGTCCTGATTGGCTCAACACTACAGCCCTGTTATAGTTACATCACCAAAAATGCTCCGTGTAAGCTTGCCTTTTTCCAAGGGTAGGAGTTTAACTGAACTTTCACAGCAAAAAAAACCACAAACATCACACATTTGAGTAATTTTACTCTTGATATATGCATCTTGTAAGTCATAAAAAAAGCATGTTAAAGACATGTTAACAAGAAAAACAACTCAATTTCTGATGGAATGCCACTTTAACTTTAAAGACACACTCCGCCAAAAACCTAGTTTTAGCAAGAGTGAAATCACTCAAATGTGCCATGTCTGTGTTTTTTTGCTGAGAAATTTCAATTCAAACTTCACTTTTCAAGGGCTACATGTGGCTCAAGATTGGCCAGAAGCTATGCTACAATGAGGAAATATAGTTGATGTTTGCTTGGAAATGTTTTCTGTTGGTACAGAACAGAGCGAACATTAGATACAGCCTTATACCACTGGCCATCCCAGTTAGCATATAACATCACACCTGACATTCATAGGGAACCTAAAACACTTCATAACATTGTTATGGGTCAAAACATAAATAAGCTTGTGGCTAGCATGCCCATAATTCTCCACTATCAGCTGAAAATGTTGCCTGAAGTGGAATGGAAATTTCATACCAGACTGGTGTGAAATCATGTGTGATAAGACTCACAGATTAGCGTCACTGCTGCACCACATGGTCAAATTGCAGCAGTGTAAAACAGCAGAATTTTCTTATGTTTTTTTATGCTTTTGCAGTATTTAGGCTGGAGTTTGGTCATGTTAGTCTTTTACTTTGATATGGAGCCTAACTGTGCCAGTCCTGTTTGGGGTCACAGCAGTGACGTGTAATCAGGAGAGGCAGGTAAGGCTGAAAATCACAGTCAGAGGCTATGAAGTACTGTTGCCCCAATGAGAGGGGACATGCTTGAGCACCGTAAGCAGAGGATTTTTTTTTTTCTAAATAAAGGAAGATAAGGACATTTTTTAACAAAGTCACAGCAATTTTTGTCCAGAAGGACAGGCAAATTTACTTCATTTACAAGTAAAGGTAAGGCCATGCATGTATAGCAGTTGTAAATACTAACAATAAATTGTAATAATGAGTGTAAATTATGGAGCTGCAAAGTGTGAATGAATGCAATGAATGAATAAATGAATTTTGTGTCCCAAAAAGTTGTTTGTAAAATAACTTAATACATTATATTTGCGTAACCAAGGGTCTTTGCACATTGTCTGCACTCAAGGAGAGTTATAAAATGAAAACATGGACTTTTATTACTGCCTTTTCTGTGCATTCCATTAAGAGATTCAAAAAAATACCCTACACTTGTTTTGTTAAAATTATTTATAAAATCCGATCTGTAAATCTGATCCAGAAAGCATCATAGCCTCACCGGAAATGAAACTCACTGCATGTCACTGGGTCATAGAGACCAATAAGGACAGACTATTAGGATCATGGATAGTATGTACAGTGGTGTGAAAAACTGTTTACCCCCTTCCTGATTTCTTTTTTTTTATATGTTTGTCACACTTAAATGTTTCAGATAATCAAACAAATTTAAATATTTGACAAAGATAACACAAGTAAACACAAAATGCAGTTTTTAAATGAAGGTGTTTATTATTAAGGGGAAAAAAAATCCAAACCTACATGGCCCTGCGTGAAAAATGATTTCCCCCCTAAACCTAGTAACTGCTTGGGCCACCCTTACCAGCAACAACTGCAATCAAGCGTTTGTGATAACTGGCAATGAGTCTTTAACAGCACAGTGGAAGAATTTTGACCCACTCACCTTTGCAGAATTGTTGTAATTAAGCCACATTTGAGGGTTTTCAAGCATGAACCACCTTTTTAAGGTCATGCCACAGCATCTCAATCGGATTCAGGTCAGGACTTTGACTAGGCCACTCCAAAGACTTCATTTTGATTTTCTTAAGTCATTCAGAGGTGGACTTGCTGGTGTGTTTTGGATCATTGTCCTGCTGCAGAACCCAAGTGTGCTTCAGCTTGAAGTCATGAACAGATGGCCGGACATTCTCCTTCAAGATTTTTTGGTAGACAGCAGAATTCATGGTTCCATTTACCACAGTAAGTCTTCCAGGTTCTGAAGCAGCAAAATAGCCCTAGACCATCACACTACCACCATCATATTTTATTGTTGGTATGATGTTCCTTTTCTGAAATGCTGTATTACTTTTACGCCAGATGTAATGGGACACACACCATCCAAAAAGTTCAACTTTTGTCTCATCAGTCTGCAGAGTATTTTCCCAAAAGTCTTGGGGATCATCAAGATGTTTTCTGGCAAAACTGAGACCAGCCTTAATCTTTTTTTTGCTCAGCAGTGGTTTTCATTTTGGAACTCATGCAGCCATTTTCGCCCAGTCTCTTTCTTATGGTGGAGTCATGAACACTGACCTTAACTGAGGCAAGTGAGACCTGCAGTTCTTTGGATGTTGTTGTGGGATCTTTTGTGACCTCTTGGCTGAGTCGTCGCTGCGCTCTTGGGGTAATTTTGGTTGGCCGGCTACTCCTGGGAAGGTTCACCACTGTTCCATGTTTTTGCCATCTGTGGATAATGGCTTTCACTGTGGTTTGCTGGAGTCCCAAAGCTTTAGAAATGGCTCTGTAACATTTTCCAGACTGACAGATCTCAGTTACTTGGTTTCTTCATTTGTTCCTGAATTTCTTTAGATTGCAGCATGATGTCTAGCTTTTGAGGATCTTTTGGTCTACTTCACTTTGTCAGGCAGGTCCTATTTAAGTGATTTCTTCATTAAGAACAGGTGTGGCAGTAATCAGGCCTGGGCATGGCTAGAGAAATTGAACTCAGCTTTGCAAAGATGTGATAAACCACACTTAATTTATGTTTTAACGGTGGGGGGGGGTGCTTTACCTTTAATAATAAACACCTTCATTTAAAAACTGCATTTTGTGTTTAGTTGTGTAATTTTTGTATAATATTTAAATTCAGTTTGACGATCTAATTTAAGTGTGACATACAAAAAAATAAGAAATCAGGAAGGGAGCAAACACTTTTTCACACCACTGCACCACTTTGCTGAATGTGCATCCCCATGCATCAAAAGGGGGGTACCAAAGAAATTAATTAGCAAAAAATAATTAGCCACTTCCGGTTATGGCTGCCACGTAGGACGGACGTGTCTCGCTCTGCTCTGCTCCTGGAGAAAAAAAATCGGCAAATAACTCTCTCATTTGGGACAGAACGTATCCCAGCATTTGGGCGAGGATATGTCGGCGAAGCCTAAGGCTGGAAAACCAGGAAAAGGAAAAAGCGAGCCGCCGAAACAGTCCAAATTAACGGACTTTCAGGTCTGTGACGCAGCAAACAAAACTCCATATATGGCGGAGGAGGCTGGCAGCGGTGCGATAAATGCGGGGAATGGCGCAGATGCGCTGATGGCTGCCATGAGTTCAATGAGAGCGGACTTTTCCTCTAGATTTGATGGGATTATGACAGCGTTGGAAGGAATAAGAAAGGAATTGGGTGACTGTGTAGAACGAACGGCGCAGATGGAGCTCCGTCTCGCTAGTGCTGAAGATGACGTCACCCGTCTTCAATTAAAGGTGCGCACTTTGGAAAAAAAAAAATAAATCTCTGGAAGATAATATTTTGGATTTGGAATCTCGGTCGAGACAGAATAATTTGAGGCTGGTGGGTCTTCCAGAGGAATCAGAAGGTCGGGACGTATGTTCCTTTCTGGAAAAGTGGATTCCGGAGGTGCTGGGCAGCGAGGAGTTGCAATCAGCAGTGGTTCTGGAAAAAGCACATCGTATTGGCCCACGGAGAGATAAGGGACCGCCAAGGACCTTAATTATGAAGTTTCTTAGCAACAGAGACAGGATGAAGATCTTCAACGCTGCACGTGCTAAAGGAGAGATTAAACACCAGGACCAGCAGGTGCGGTTCTACCCAGATTTGGCCACAGGAATCCAGCAATTGAGGAAGCAGTTTGATCCCGTACGTAAGGAGCTGCGCAACCTGGGATTCGTCATGGTGTAATCTATCCTGCGAGACTGCTGACCACGTATGAGGGCAGAACCCACATCTTCAAGACCCCAGAGGAGGCGCAGGAGTTCATCAAGAAGATCAAAGAAGAAGAAGAGACTGGTGGGAGCTAAGCATGAACAAAATATAAGGTAGAATAATTAAGCATTTGCACAGGCATCTGACTGACTTGAAGTAAATAGTAAGTTTACAAAATATAGATTGTATTATATATTAAAAAACAAAACAAAAACAAAACAAACAAAAAACAAACAAACTATGATGTACAAAGTTGTTAAAAATTTTGGAGTTAAGTTGGAAAACTACAGAGGAGAGTTAATGTTACGTCATTAAAAGCAGTAGAGTTAGGGTGATTGGGAGGATGAAGAAGGAGTGGCTTAGGCTGTTCCCCGTGGGTGTGGAACGGTCGATGGCTATATCGGGAGACAGAATTTTTCTTTTGATTTTGGGGGGTTTGCCACAAGTGTGGGAAGGGGAAATTTGTTTGTGTGTAGTTTGTAGGATGAATGTTCAACCACTCATGTTTTTGCTTCTCTGTATGAGCATGTTTACACTGCAAGGTAATCCCAAACTCTCTATTGATCATGGACCAAAGTGTTAATCTTAATTTAACTTCATGGAATTGCAGAGGTCTACAAAATTTTAAAAAACTTAAACAAGAAAATTGTTTAAGAAAATTTAAAAAAACTAACTAACTAACTAACTAACCTGCACTTATATAGCGCTTTTCTAGTCGCAAAGACCACTCAAAGCGCTTTCATTAATACTAACCCTCTATTCTAAGGGCCTATAGGAAACAAATATCTAGGGACAATTTAGAACAGCCAATTAACCTAACATGCATGTTTTTGGCATGTGGGAGGAAACCGGAGAAATCCCGGAGTAAACCCACGCAACACGGGGAGAACATGCAAACTCCACACAGATCACTGTTGGTCGGGGGCTGGGATCGATCCCACAATCCCCACAATCCCCCGGCCAAGGGTAAACTGTGCTGCCGCAGTGCTAACCACTGCGCCACCGTGCAGCCCAAAAACTTAAACAAGTTATGAATAAAATAAAGGACATGGGTTCAAGAATTGTGTTTTTACAAGAAACTCATCTGATAGAGGAGGATGTTAAAAGAATTAGGAGTAGATGGCAGGGAAGTGTATTCACCTCTTCATTTTCATCCCGAGCCAGGGGAGTTATGACTCTCATACATAAATCAGTTCCTTTTCAAGTGAAAAATGTAATTGGAGACAAATTTGGAAGATATGTAATCATTCAAGGTTCTTTGCTATTAGAAAATATAAATCTTGTGAACTTATATGGTCCCAATATAGATGATCAGAAGTTCTTTGCTAATTTATTTCTCATCTTATCATCACTTACAGGGCAACATATAATAGCAGGGGATTTTAATTGTACATTGAATCCAGGTGTGGATAGATCAACAGGACTGGATTGTACGCACATTGGATGTAGGATGACTATTAATCATTTTATGAATGAATTGAGATTGTTAGATATATGGAGAGAAATGAAACCACAAGTTAAAGCCTATTCTTGTTATTCCAGTACCTACAAGACATTCTCACGTATTGATTATTTTTTGATTTCCACAGAATTAAGGTCCAAGATTCAAAACTGCTTTTATGATAACATCGTGATCTCTGATCATGCACCCTGTTGTCTAATATATGTAGATAAAAAATTGACAAAGGAATCAGGTAGATGGCAAGTTCAGCATAAATGGCTTCAGGATGAGGAATTTGTCAAGTATATAGAAAAACAGATAGACGAGTTCTTTGACATCAATACTACACAAACATCAGCATGTGTAAAGTGGGAGGCTTTCAAAGCTTTTATTAGGGGACATATTATTAGTTATACAGGATCAAAATCTAAGAAGACTCGAGAGGAGAGAGCTAAATTGGAACATAAAATAAAAAGTCTTCAGGAAAAAGTGTATGCAGGAAGTGACCCAAGGTTGGAGAATGAATTACTGATTTTGAGAGCTGAATACGACAAAAAATCAGCGAATAGAGCTGCCTCGAGTCTTCTAAGATTGAAACAATCTTTTTATGAACAAGGTGAAAAATCAGGAAAATTATTAGCATGGCAGATTAAACAATTGGAAATTAAAACACCAATTACCAGTATTTAGAGATTACTATGAAAAATTATATGATACCAAAAATGAACCTGATTTAACAAAACTAAATGGGTTTTTGAACAAACTATCTATACCGTGTATACCAAATGAAAACAGGGAGATATTGGAGTCTAAAATTAGTCAAGAAGAAGTTGGGCTAGCCATTGATAATATGAAATCAGGAAAAAGTGCAGGACCAGATGGTCTTCCAGTTGACCTTTATAAAAAATTTAAGAATAAATTAATAAAACCTTTTTTGGAAATGGTTTTAGAAGCATTTCAAAATAATAATTTACCATCATACATAAATAATGCCTTAATTATACTACTGCCAAAACCAGGTAAGCCCTCTAATAAATGTGAAAATATGAGACCAATAAGCCTATTAAACGCCGACCTTAAGATAATCTGTAAAATTTTAGCAAGACGAATACAAGAAATTTTACCAAATATTATTAATCGAGATCAGAATGGCTTTATAAAGGGTAGACAAGGCTTCCATAATGTAAGAAGACTATTTAATATTATTTATTTTAATAAAGAAGCACCGGATACAGCTCTCCTATCATTGGACGCCGAAAAGGCCTTTGATAGAGTTGAATGGCCCTTTCTTTTTGAAGTCCTACAAAGGTTTGGACTTGGAAATAATTTCATAAAATGGGTTCAAATAATATACAATAATGCTACAGCAGAAATCCTAACAAATAACAATATTTCAAAACCAATAAAAATCAATAGAGGATGTCGACAAGGCTGTCCACTTTCACCTTTACTGTTTACTATGGCAATTGAACCTTTAGCGATAGCGATACGTTTACATTCACAAATATATGGAATTAAAGTTGGACCAACAGAACATAAAATCTCCCTGTACGCCGATGATATAATTTTGTTTATGTCGAATCTAAAAAAATCAATTCCAACCTTGTTGAATTTAATAAAGAATTTTGGGGAAATATCAGGATATAAAATAAATAAAACTAAATCTTCAATATTAGTGCTAAATGAGACCCAGAGAAATTACCCAGCCCCTGAGGTAAATCAATTCAATGTTGTAAATCAGTTTAAATATTTAGGAATCCAAATTATGCCTAAGCTAGAATCAGTCGCCAGTGTCAACTATGAAGCCTTAATGTCAGATATCAATGAGTTAACTCAGAGATGGATGTCACTACCAATGTCGATGATAGGGAGAATCAATATACTTAAAAGTAATATTTTACCTAAAATACTTTATTTCAATACATTCCCTTATCACCACCTTTAGATCTATTCTCAAGAATAAAAAAAAAGTTAGTGGAATTTATATGGAACAACAGGAGGGCTAGATTACGTTTGTCTTTATTATATTTACCATTTGATCGTGGAGGTCTGAAATGTCCAAATTTTATGTTGTATTATTGGTCGGCACAACTGAGGTCTATGACATATTATTTTTCATCAAATGATCTCCCTCACTGGACTGAAATGGAATCATACAATTTACCTTTACCTCTTCCCATATTCATATACTCAGATTCGGCAAAAAAATTACAAAAACAAGTTAAAAATCCATTTGTAAAGCATATGATCAAAATATGGTGTGAAGCTAAAAACTATTTAAAAGAACCACAGTTATTGTCACAATTTAGTCCAATATGGGGTAATCAATATTTTAAACCAGGGAGAGCGGACGCTGTATTTAAAGTATGGAATTTAAAAGGGATACAAAAGATTCAGGATTTATATTTGCCATGTGCAGACAACATAATGTCTTTTGAAGAGCTGAGGATCAAATTTAATCTCAATAGAACACATTTTTTTAAATATCTTCAACTTAGAAACTTTATTCGATCAAATCAAAATAAAGCTCTCACTCGACCTATTTATTCATCCTTGGAAAAAATGATGATGAAAGATAGTAAAAGAAAGGGTATTATTTCAGAGTTTTATAACTCATTGACACTATCTTCAAGTGAAAATTCACTGAAAGATTAAACTACTGGAAAGAAGATCTGCAAATTGAAATTTCAGAGGAACAATGGGAATTGGCTTGTACAGAAGCTCAAACCAAATCAATAAATGCACGCCTTAAATTGATACATTTCAAATGGTTAATGCGGATGTATGTTACACCGGAGGAGTTAAATAGATATAACAAAAATATACCAGATACATGCACAAAATGCATGGAAAGTAAAGGAACCCTATTTCATTGTTTATGGGAATGTAGATTAATAAGAATGTTTTGGGAAGAGGTGAGGGTAACAATTGAAAAAATAATCTCAAAACAAATCATATTGAATCCTAAACTGTTTTTGTTGGGTCTGTACCCAGAAAAGCATAATTTTAATAAAAGTGAAAGAACATTCATAGACCTCAGTTTGCTTAATGCCAAAAAATGTATTGCACTATTATGGAAAAAGACTCATAGACCAGATGTGACTCAGTGGTTAAGACAGATGTTAACAAACCTTCCATTAGAAAGAATAACATATATACTGAAATCAAAGGAAATTGTGTTTGAGAATATATGGAGACCTTTTATTGATTATGTAAAAAATTTAAACATAACTCTTGAAGAAGAAGGTGAATGATGTGTGTGGACCTTGTAAATTCCAAACTGGTGAACATAATATGTATACTTATGTATTGGATAGTCTAGACTAAACAGAGGAGCATTGTTGAAGACTTGATTTTGTTGGTGGTTGTTGGTGTTTTTAGTGCATTTTTTTTTTTTGTAGTACTTTAGTGTTAGTGTTTGATTGTTTGTATCATGTTTGTTAAAAAAAAAAAAAGGGTTCAATAAAGATATTGTGGAAAAAAGAAAGAATAACATATATACTGAAATCAAAGGAAATTGTGTTTGAGAATATATGGAGACCTTTTATTGATTATGTAAAAAATTTAAACATAACTCTTGAAGAAGAAGGTGAATGATATGTGCGGACCTTGTAAATTCCAAACTGGTGAATATAATATGTATACTTATGTGTTGGATTGTCTAGACTAAACAGAGGAGCATTGTTGAAGATTTGATTTTGTTGGTGGTTGTTGGTGTTTTTTAGTGCATTTTTTTTTTTTTGTAGTACTTTAGTGTTAGTGTTTGATTGTTTGTATCATGTTTGTTTAAAAAAAAAAAAAAAGGTTCAATAAAGATATTGTGGGAAAAAAAAATAATTAGCAATCCTCAGAAAAATAGATAATACATAAAAATTATCAATAGATGATCAATAATGAGAAAAACAAATGAAACCGCTTGGTAATGAAATCACAACATTCAATAGGAGAAGTTAAAAGTTACATCAATAAATTTCCAGATATTTAAGGAAATATCTGTAGATTATTGTAAAGGAAATATCATGTTTATAAGTAACAAGGTAAACTGATAAGGAAGAAAACCATGCAAATATATGAGAAAAGTTCCAAATGTCTAAGGAAACTCCAACTTGTCCTGAATTTATGTTTACTGTGGGACTTGATTTAGAATCTACTACAAAGACAATACAGATTCTTACTCAATTAAGGGAACAATGCCTTAGGGAGCTCAAAGCAAAATAATTTGATCTTCCTTGCGTAAACTTAGTCTTGTTTTGTTTTTTTCAAAACCTTTGCATGGATCTCATTTAACTAAATATGAGTGATCGTAAAAAATGTTTAGAAATTATTTACACACTTACTGAATATACAAAGGCTTTACCCTACACTAATTTAAATATTGCTACTTGTTTATATTGTTTATATTGTTTTAACTAAAACAATATCATGATTTAAAATAGCTGAAATGATTTACTTAGATAATGGAAATGGAATACACTTTGTAAATCAAGTCATGTCACATTTAAGTGCAGTTCCTAAATTATTAGTACTAAACACTTACCTAGGAGACCACTTAGCTTACCATCAGCAATTTACAAGATTAGTATACAGTGGGGCAAAAAAGTATATAGTCAGCCACCAATTGTGCAAGTTCTCCCACTTACGTAAAAGATGAGAGAGAAATTCCTCAGTAAAATAAGTATTTGGTCACCTACAAACAAGCAAGATTTCTGGCTCTCACAGACTGTAACAACTTCTTTAAGAGGCTCCTCTGTCCTCCACTCGTTACCTGTATTAATGGCACCTGTTTGAACTCGTTATCAGTATAAAAGACACCTGTCCACAACCTCAAACAGTCAGACTCCAAACTCCACTATGGCCAAGACCAAAGAGCTGTCAAAGGACACCAGAAACAAAACTGTAGACCTGCACCAGGCTGCGAAGACTGAATCTAAAATAGGTAAGCAGCTTGGTGTGAAGAAATCAACTGTGGGAGCAATTATTAGAAAATGGAAGACATACAAAACCACTGATAATCTCCCTCAATCTGGGGCTCCACGCAAGATCTCACCCCGTGGGGTCAAAATGATCACGAGAACGGTGAGCAAAAATCCCAGAACCACACGGGGGGACCTAGTGAATGACCTGCAGAGAGCTGGGACCAAAGTAACAAAGGATACATCAGTAACACACTACGCCACCAGGGACTCAAATCCTGCAGTGCCAGACGTGTCCCCCTGCCTAAGCCAGTACATGTCCAGGCCCGTCTGAAGTTTGCTAGAGAGCATTTGGATGATCCAGAAGAGGACTGGGAGAATGCCATACGGTCAGATGAAACCAAAATAGAACTTTTTGGTAAAAACTCAACTTGTCGTGTTTGGAGGAGAAAGAACACCATACCTACTGTGAAGCATGGGGGTGGAAATATCATGCTTTGGAGCTGTTTTTCTGCAAAGGGACCAGGACTACTGATCTGTGTAAAGGAAAGAATGAATGGGGCCATGTATCGTGAGATTTTGAGTGAAAACCTCCTTCCATCAGCAAGGGCATTGAAGATGAAACGTGGCTGGGTCTTTCAGCATGACAATGATCCCAAACACACCGCCCGGGCAATGAAGGAGTGGCTTCGTAAGAAGCATTTCAAGGTCCTGGAGTGGCCTAGCCAGTCTCCAGAGCTCAATCCCATAGAAAATCTTTGGAGGGAGTTGAAAGTCCGTGTTGCCCAGTGACAGCCCCAAAACATCACTGCTCTAGAGGAGATCTGCATGGAGGAATGGGCCAAAATACCAGCAACAGTGTGTGAAAACCTTGTGAAGACTTACAGAAAACGTTTGACCTCTGTCATTGCCAACAAAGGGTATATAACAAAGTACTGAGATGAACTTTTGTTATTGACCAAATACTTATTTTACCGAGGAATTTACCAATTAATTCATTAAAAATCCTTCATTGTGATTTTCTGGATTTTTTTTTCCTCATTTTGTCTCTCATAGTTGAGGTATACCTATGATGAAAATTGGAGACCTCTCTCATCTTTTAAAGGGGGAGAACTTGCACAGTTGGTGGCTGACTAAATGCTTTTTTGCCCCACTGTATATATATATATATATATAGTATATACATATATATATATATATACACACACACACTCTGTATATATATATATTGTATACTTATTTTTGGGGGGAAAAAAAGAGGGAAACAACAAATGACTGTCTAACTGTTTCTCTATGCAAGTGTCAGCTGATGACTTGGCGTCCAGTAACGACCTCTGCTGGTAAGAGAAGCAGGCTGTTTCTTTATCGTGACAAGGGAAAAAATAATCTGAAGGAAAGGTGTGGTCAGTGTTGTTATCTTATCATCCTCATCATCCTGTAGTAATACTTAATATTGGTTATTAAGTTGTTCCATTGCTTTTACATTGTAGAGAATGTTTGCTCCTTAATAACATTAACAGTTAGGCAAAATATCTTTATTGCTAAAATAATGCAGCTACTACAGACTGTTTTGTTGTCTTTTTTTTATTAAGGCTATATACAGAAATAACATAGCAAATGTCATTTTGAATCACACCTGACACAACACATCACTCCACTGATTAGAAATACGATGACACTCCTTACTCTGCGAATGCAAGGTTAATTTCATCAAGGAACGCCTCTTTTGAAGTGGGGATGTCCCCTTTTCAACAGTTTAACACTCTCTGAGTATGCAACAGCTTATAGTGCGCTGCTACCCTGCTTGACCAACGAAGCCAGCAAGTGTTATACCAAGGATCTACATTGTCAAAGGTCATTGAATCATTGGGCTTATTCGCATCTGGCTGGACACTGGGCAGATCTGTGTACCCCATTTTGGCAACTGACCGTACCCTCATCATGTCGGCAGGGCAGGTGGGCAGGGTGAAGAGAGATGTTTTTCTACCACATGATGCCATTCATGAAGCATGAATGCAATTTCAGAAGAAAAGTACAGGAGTGAGGTTTTGTTCATTGTTTCTTTGAGTGAGAGTGGAAACAAAATACCTTATGGATTAAAACAATTGTAGACTACAATTATTTACAAAATTATGACAAAGAATAGAATGGTCCTTGATCGACTAATTACCACCCGTAGGGGTGTAGGCCCTATTATAGGAGATTACTATATTCATGAAAATGATGCAAATGTTCATATTAATACCTCAGATACTCATAGAAGTTAGTGTTTCTCTTAATGGAGAAGTCTCATCATAAACTTGGTAATGATTTTTATAACCTCAGATTTTTCCTTGCGTGAGTCCTTAATATGATGATAAGGATGGTGAGAGGGGCATGGATGTTTTTGGCCTGAGGATGTTTTTGAAGGTCGCAATATAATTTAAGGCTGTTTCATATTATTTTCTATATTCTATAATAATGTATTATTATAATTGAGAAGTATCATACCTTTTATATGCCATGTTTAATGTGTATATGTGCATTCCACATAGGAGAAGTTTATATATTCTTGGCCTGTTTCTGTGAGCAATTTCAGCGAGTTCAGACTGAGGATCAGTACATGCGTAAGGAATGATCTAAGCCATTTATTATAATCTTTTTGACATAACCTGTTTTGGGTCACAGGAATGCACAGGAACTTCTCAGCCTGTACAGATCAGTGGTAGATGGACATTCTGTTAGTTTTATGGATCTCATGTCTTCATGACCCATGTCTCCAGAGTGTCCGACATCCACCTGGATAAGCTCAGTTATCAGCACTGTCCCGTTCTGTCCCTTCCCTTATCCTCATCCTCCCTCTCCTTTCTCCTACCTATATACAGTATATCAGACTTAGAAGAATGGATCCTTTAGAGATTCTAGGTGTGTCTGAATGTCATGCCTTGTAATCCCTCCCCCAGGTGGCCAATGGGGTGATTACTTATATTTTTGTAATAAATGTACATAAATTCAACTTTCCACCTGATTATTTGACTTTGAATAATTTAAGCTCAAAATTATTCTAACAAAAGCTTTGACTGACTGATTGATTGATAACATATTGGACATGGAATTATTTCAGGGACATGTTTAATGTGTTATTACACAACTGATGAAGATTATAAATTCTTATGACACATTTCATAGTTGTCTCACACTTTAAATGGGATTCAGCAGCCTTCGGAGAAACTAAGCATGCCAACATTTGGATTTCAAAATAAGGGAGGTTTTCCTGCTGTTTGGGTGGTGAGATTTCTTAAAAAAAAAAAAAAAAAAAAAAAAAAAAAAAAAACTATAAATATATAGAAATATTATAACAGAAATAACAATTTTTTTGTCATTTAAGTTAATTTATTTAATTAAATACAGTTTTATTAACATTTTTCTTTGAAATCAGAGCTAAATTATTGTTCTGTTCTGGCTCTGCAAAATTATGGTCAAAAATGTAAATAGTTAATAAGGAAAAAGTTAAAAAAAAATGCCACAGTCTGTTTCAAATTTATTAAAAGAAACAGCAATTTTATTATAAAAAACAGACCAAAATTAGCCATAAAATAATCCACAAATTTATAATAAAGACTCAAATGTACAAGAAAAGTCAATTTTACAAGAGAAAATTACAAATTTGAGGAAAATGGTTTCAAATTTTGATAAATTTACAGAGAAAAGTAGAAAACTATCAGAAAATTATTATAAATTTTGAAAAAAAAAAACAAACTCAAACCTTCAAGACTGAAGTCACTTCTCAAGTTTTTAAGTGGGTGCTCTTTGTACCCTTAACTCTATTAATTTTTTGGTTGTCTACTTTTAATTATTAATTTCAAAGCACTGCTTTTACATGAGTAGAATTTCTGGCTACTATACCCACCTCTGATCATATAATTTAAGTATGCATGAGTAAATTACTATTATGAAAGTTTTTTTTCCCTTCCCTTCCCTACTCTCTCAATGGAAAAAAGAAACACTAGAATTAAAAATACAAAAAAACAAACAAACAACAACACATTTTTGTCATTTATGTAAACCGTGACAAAAAAAAATCCTGCAGGACAAAATACGAGACTTGATATTTTCTAACCTGTTTGTATACCACCATAGACAGAGAAAGAACCTGAATTAGACAGGGCTCAGAGAGGGCAAGATGAGACAGAAGAGAGGAGCCAAGGAGAGGAAAATGTTCAGGTAGAGGGTCCAGGAGAGGCTAGAGCAGAGGAAGGAGAGAAGGATGACACCACTAAAAAGTCCAAACACAGGATGTCTGGGTGGGACCCCAACTGGCTCAGTATTCCAAAATTCAAGCCTCGTTTGTACAATACTTCAAATGGTAAGTTCCATATACAAAGTTACAGTGCAAAATTTAAAAAAAGAAATAAATAGTAAAAAATTAACATATTGTGGTTACAATAGTGTCATGTGTTTTCTGCACCCCCCCCCCCATATAAATTTCAAGTGAATCTGGTCTTTAAGCCAGAGGAAACACTGACAGAGATCAGATGTTCCTTATAGTTGGTCACCAGGTGAGGTCAAGGGTTTTGGTCCACTCCTCTTTACAGGTACCCTCTAAATTGTGAAGGTTTCCAGGCTGTCACTTGGCAATTCAAAGTTTCAGCTCCCTCCACAGATTTTTGATGGGATTAAGGTCCAGAGACTGGCTAGGCCACTCCAAGAACTTAATGTGCTTCTTCTTGAGCCACTCCTTTGTTGCCTTGACTGCCTGTTTTGGGTCGTTGTCAAACTGGAAGACCCATCCATGACCCATTATCAGTGTTCTGGTTGAGGCCAGGAGGTTCTCATCCAAGATTCTATGGTACATGGCTGCGTTCAATGGCCAATCAATGTGATGAAGTCTTCCTGTAGCCTAGCAGAAACCGCCCCAAAGCAGAATGTTTCCACCTCCATGTTTGTGACAGTGGGGATGGTGTTCTTGAGGTCATATTTAGCATTTTTCTGCCTCCAAACAAGTCAAGTTGATGCCAGAGAACTCAATTTTGGTTTCATCTGACCACATCACATTCTCCAAAACCTTCTCTGAATCATTCAGGTGTTCACTGGCAAACTTCAGATCTCAGTCCAATATGGTGAAGTGTGTTACCAATGGTATTCTTGGTGATTTGGTCTTGCCCATGGTGCTGGAGAACTTTAAATTGAAGAGATTGATTCTGTGACGGGAGTCTTTTATACACATAACGGGTTGAGATTAGGAGTACTTTCCTAAAGGGACAGGGCTAATTTATGTGCCTCATGGATATATAACCAGTCTGTGCAGGTCAGAATTCTTGCTGGCTGGTAGGGAATCAAATACTTATTTCCCTTGATCAAATGCAAATTAATTTATAATCCTTATTTAATATTTTTCTAGATTTTTTTGTTGATCTTCTGTCTCTCTGTTAAAATAAACCTACCATAAACATTTATGAACTGTTCATTTCTTTGTCAGGGGGTAAACTTAAAAATTCAGCAGGAGATCAAATAATTATTTCCCCCACTGTATATGTAGAATGAGATTTTCACATTTGGCATTTGGATATTTTTGGATATTTTTCTTATGACCTGATTAAATTACAAGTTACAAACTAACATTTATCAAATTTTGAAAAAACTGTAAATTCAGAAAATAAATCTGACAGATTTATAAGAAAAAGGTAGCAAATTTATGATGAAGTTACAAAATTTACAAAAAAAGGTTAGACATTTAAACTGATACATTTGCAAATATATTACAAAAAAAGATTCACATGACAAAAACTGAAATCTGCAAAAAGCTACATTTATAAGACACGCTGCAAATTTAGGACAGAAAAATTTAAATTTTTAAAAGAACCTTCGTGAGCAAGCTCCCATACCCCACACATCTCAGGGTTTCATCTGGTAACATTTCTCGGTGGCGGCCCGCCATGGCAGAAATTTTACCGCCACCCCAAGGCCATATGAATTTATTAAGAAAAATATATGAAGCACTGACTTTCACAAGCGCGCACACAAACAACGCATGTGGCCATCATCCGCGCAGAGTGTAGAAGCCCCCCGCTCACACAAGTTTTCCAGTCAGTCAGCAAACAGTGTCTCGCTAAGCTTGACTGTCTGAGAGAAACATGAGTTTATTAAAATACTTTAAACGTGGAAAAACATCATAAGAGGGATGTAAGCACTGGCGATTATCATTTTTAACCCACTGGAAACGGGGGCAATAATGGAAGAGTCACTTAGCTAAGAGATGTGGTTAGAATTCATATGCAGCCGGCTTCATATGAAGGGAAAAGCAAGGGGGACTGATGAATTGCTGAGGATATATTTCACCAGCCACTACAATATTAAGTTATGTTCTGTAGGAATTGCAGGAATGGAGAGACTGGCAATTTCTCTCTTTTCTCGCACGAGCAGGCATGCCATTTTTATTCTCCAGCGGCAGTGACTAAAAGCAACAGCTGAAAATGCTAGCTCTAAACTGAGGTCCTTCAGCGGCTGCCTAGAGAGGTGCCTGATGAGAAAGCCTGAGCGCACAACTATAACTGCCTAAAGAGATCATTCTTTACATGAACACATATTGTGGTGAATTATGTCTATAGAGTCCACTACAGTTCCCTATTATGTACCTGGCAGATTAAGATGACCGAATTTCACGAAGTCAATGACTTTAATCTGTCAGCTGCCTTCAGACAAACTAAACGTGCCAACATTTGATTTCAAAATAAAGGAGGTTTTTCCTGCTGTTTGAGTGGTGAGGAGATTTCTAAAAAAAAACTATAAATGTATAGAAATATTATAACAGAAATAACGGCATCCTTGGTCTGTAAGTTAATTTATTTCATTAAATACAATTTTATTAATATTTTTTTCTTTGTAATCAGAGTTAAATTATTGTTCTGTTCCGACTGAAAAATTATGGTCAAAAATGTATATTGTTATAAGGAAAAAGTAAAAAAAAATTACCACAGTCTGTTTCAAATTTATCTAAAAAAAAAAAAAAAAAAAAAATTATTTTAAAAAACAGACAAAAATTAGACATTGTGGGGGACCCAGATAATATGTTCTCTACTCAGACTAAATGGCACAGGAGGAGATGCTTAAAGATAAGATAAGATAAGCCTTTATTAGTCCCACAACGGGGAAATTCCAGGATTGCAACAGCACAGGGATAGCAACACTCAGAGCAACAATCAGAAGGCAAGAAAAAAAACAAGCAAGCAAGAGCAGCTAATATACATATGTACATATTACTATAAAATATATATACACACACACACACAGACAGACACACAGTGCAGAGCATTGTAGCTGGATGGAATAAATATATGAATATATGAACACACAGTGCAGAGCATTGTAGCTAGATGGAATAAATATGTAAATATATAAACACCCACAGTACGGAGCATTGCAGCTAGGTGGAATAAATATGCAAGTATATAAACACACACAGTGCGGAGCAATGTAGCTAGATGGAATAATATGTAGATATATAAAAACACAGTGCGGAGCATTGTAGCTAGATGGAATAAATATATAGATATATAAATATAAACACACCCAGTGCTGAGCATTGTAGCTAGATGGAATAAATATGTAAATATATAAACACACACAGTGCAGAGCATTGTTGCTAGGTGGGATGAAACAGCATAACCGTCTATTTAGTTATCCTACATGGTATGATTATGTGCCCATACATATTCTCACCCTCCATAGCGACCGGTATGTTCCTAGTTGTATGCCGGAGAGGACCATTGTGTAAGTCTATTGCATCTTTTGCATTCAAAAAAACTATTAGTTTGTTACGTCTTTTTGCTATCTCTGCGAGCAGCCCTGCTTAGGTTGTACAGTCTGACAGCCGTTGGTAGGAAGGACCTACGAAACCTCTCGGTTGTGCACCTGGGATGATGTAGTCTGCTGCTAAATGAGCTCCTCAGTGCATCCAGTATGTCCTGCATAGGGTGGAACTCGGACTCCAGCAGAGATGACAGTTTAGCCACCGTCCTTCTCTCTCCTATCTCCTCCATCGGATCAAGGCGCTGCCCCAGGACAGAGCTAGCTTTCTTAATCAGTTTGTTCAGTCTCTTCCTATCGGCTGCAGTAATGCCACTGCCCCAGCAGACCACTCCAAAAGTGATGGCTGATGCCACCACCGTGTCATAGAATGACTTCAGCAGTGCCCCTTGTACACCAAAAGACCTGAGTCTCCTCAGCAGGAACAGCCTGCGCTATCCCTTCTTGTAGAGTGCGTCAGTATTGTGTGACCAGTCTAGTTTATTGTTCAGATGAATACCCAGGTACTTATAGGATGTCACCATCTCGATGTCTGTTCCCTGTATATTTACTGGTGCTGTGAGGGGCTGCCCATGCCTGCGGCAGTCCACCACCAGCTCCTTAGTTTTCCTCGCGTTGATCTGGAGGCAGTTCCGATGGCACCAGTCCACAAAGTCCTGGATAAGCCCTCTGTACTCAGCTTCATCTCCGTTGGAAATGAGACCAACGATCGCAGAGTCATCAGAGAACTTCTGTAGATGGCAATGTGTTGTGTTGTGTGAGAAGTCCGCAGTATAAAGAGTGAACAGGAAGGGAGCCAGCACCGTTCCCTGGGGGGCCCCCGTGCTACTGATGATCGTGTCGGAAACACAGTCCCGGGTTCTCACAAACTGAGGCCGGTTCGTGAGGTAGTCCAGGATCCATGATGACAGGTGCTGGTCCACCCCTGCGCGCAGCAGCTTGTCCTTCAGGATCATCGGTTGGATGGTGTTGAAAGCACTGGAGAAGTCAAAGAACATGATCCTCACCATATTCCCGGGCTTCTCCAGGTGGGACAGAGAACGGTGAAGGAGGAAGATCACCGCATCCTCCACCCCAATGCCATGCTGGTAGGCGAACTGGAGTGGATCCATCGCTGGTTCCACCAGGGGGCGGAGATGAGCAAGGAGCAGTCTCTCCAGGGTCTTCATCAAGTGGGACGTCAAGGCTGTAAAACTGAAATGCAGGACAGACTGTGGTTTTCTCCATAAGACTGCATGATAATACGCATTCTCCTCTGGTCTGCATAATAATGCGCTGAAAGGCTGGGTGACAAAGGGAATTGTTATTGTAAGTGTATGTATGTTAATGTGAACCTCCCCAGGTCGCGAGGCGAATTTGCATGGCATAAAAGAGAGATGCCCGCGACCTAAGTCATGCTTCTTCTTCTTCTTGCTGACTGATGATAGAGAGCGAGTAATAAAGTCTGCTCTACTCCAGCTCACTGCCTCACCTGCTCATTCCTCTATCTACAGCATAAAATAATCCACAAATTTATAATAAAGTTTCAAATGTACAATTAAAGTCAATTTTACAAGAGGAAATTACAAATTTGAGGAACATGGTTTCAACTTTAGATAGATTTACAGAGAAAAGTAGAAAACTACAAGAAAATTGTTATAAATTTTTGAGAAAAACCTCAAACCTTCAAGACTGAAGTCATTACTCAAGTTTTTAAGTGGGTGCTCTTTGTACCCTTAACTCTACGAGAAATTTTTGGTTGTCTACTTTTAATTATTAATTTCAAAGCACTGCTTTTACGAGTATAATTTCTGGCTACTATACCCACCTGATCATATAATTTAAGTATGCATGAGTACATTACTATTATGAATGTTTCTTTCCCTTCCCTACTCTCTCAATGGAAAAAAGAAACACTAGAATAAAAATACAAAAAATACACATATTTTTGTCATTTATGTAAACCAGGACAAAAAAAATCCTGCAGGACAAAACATGACACTTGATATTTTCTGACCTATTCATTTCAAAATAAAGGAGGTTTTTCCTGCTGTTTGAGTGGTGAGGAGATTTCTAAAAAAAAACTATAAATGTATAGAAATGTATATAATGTATATAATAATGTATATATAATGTATATAAATGTATAGAAACTATAAATGTGGAAAAACATAAGAGGGATGTAAGCACTGGCGATTATCATTTTTAACCCACTGGAAACGGGGGCAATAATGGAAGAGTCACTTAGCTAAGAGATGTGGTTAGAATTCATATGCAGCCGGCTTCATATGAAGGGAAAAGCAAGGGGGAAATTTTTAAATTTTTGAGAAAAACCTCAAACCTTCAAGACTGAAGTCATTACTCAAGTTTTTAAGTGGGTGCTCTTTGTACCCTTAACTCTACGAGAAATTTTTGGTTGTCTACTTTTAATTATTAATTTCAAAGCACTGCTTTTACGAGTATAATTTCTGGCTACTATACCCACCTGATCATATAATTTAAGTATGCATGAGTACATTACTATTATGAATGTTTCTTTCCCTTCCCTACTCTCTCAATGGAAAAAAGAAACACTAGAATAAAAATACAAAAAATACACATATTTTTGTCATTTATGTAAACCAGGACAAAAAAAATCCTGCAGGACAAAACATGACACTTGATATTTTCTAACCTATTCATTTCAAAATAAAGGAGGTTTTTCCTGCTGTTTGAGTGGTCCGGCGGACCGGCGGCGCCACACGAGTCGGCTGCCTGTTGCAACAGCCTTTTTTTTTTTTTATCTTCCTTCTTCTTTCTACACCTTTCACTCTGTATATATATCACGGACGCACGGATCGCCCCGGGGGTCTCCCGGGTCGGCGGACGGAGCCACGGTTTGCAGCGGGAGACGTTACAGCGGGGAGGAGCTAGTGCTAGCTAGCACTTGGCCGCCGCCCGGTGCTAATGGGAAACTCGACATACCGGGAGCTGTAGCGAAAACGAAGCGGGTGCCGGGCTGGAGTTTAGGCGGCGTGAAAGAAATATAAGACAGAATAATAAAGAGCGATGGCAAGAACCAAGCAGACCGCCCGTAAAATCTACTGGAGGAAGAAGCCCCCCAGGAGACAGCTAGCCACAGGGCTGCTCGGAGAGGCGCTCTGGCCACCGGCAGAGTGAAGAGGCCTCGCCGTCACAGGTCCGTGGCTCTGAGAGAGATCCGTCGCTACCAGAAATCCACGGAGCTGCTCATCCGTAAGCTGCCCGTCCAGCGCCTGGTGAGGGAGATCGCTCAGGACTTCAAGACCGTCCTGCGTTTCCTGAGTTTCGCCGTCATGGCTCTGCAGGAGACCAGTGAGACCCACCTGGTGGTCTCTTCTTCGCTAAGGGGGTCACCATCATGCCCAAAGACTTCCAGCTGGCCCGCTGCATCCGCGGAGAGAGAGCTTAGACTTTCTGCTGCACATCCACCAGCCATAATGCTCTGCACTGTGTGTCTATATATATACATTTATAGTAATATGGACATATGTTTACTAGATGTTGTTTTTTCTTGCCTTCTGATTGTTGCTCTGAGTGTTGCTATCCCTATGTTGTTGCAATCCTGGAATTTCCCCATTGTGGGACTAATAAAGGCTTATCTTATCTTATCTTATCTTATTTGTATACCACCATATACAGAGAGCAAACCTGAATTAGACAGAGCTCAGAGAGGGCAAGATGAGACAGAAGAGAGGAGCCAAGGAAAGAAAAGTGTTCAGGCAGAGGAAGGAGAGAAGGAGAACACCACTAAAAAGTCTAAACACAGGATGTCTGGGTGGGACCCCAACTGGCCCAATACTCAAACCTCGGTTGTACAATACTTCAAATGGTAAGTTCCATATGAAACGTTACTGTGTAAAATTTTAAAGCGAACTAAATAGTATAAAATTAAAATATTCCGGTATGTTTACCCCCCCCCCCACTTCCCGGGGAAAAATATGTTGCCACTGCGCCAAGGTCTTTAAGCAAGAGGAAACACTGCATCTGCATATCATGGACCCCTAATGACAACTGTGATCAACATAAAATAAACTGGGAAAAAAAATAAATCCCCCTTCCCAAAAATGAAACCCCTCATTTAAGTCAAAGTTTCTGTATAAATAGGAAGTCAAATGATCAGAAATGTAGAAGCTATACTGGTGACAACATAAAATGGAGAGAAAAAGTACAATCCCCCACCCCTACCCCAAACAATGGACCCTCATTAGATGTATGAGGGGCTGAAAAGTTCATAGGCTGACCACGATGCAGTGGTCAAATTTGACCAAATGTGGTTTACTTTTCAACATAGTCTCCAATGTCAGTGTATCTGAAAAAAAAACCCAATGCAGTCAGTATCAGAAAAGGTTGAATTTCATGCATGACTAGTTTTGTTGCTGTAGCATAACTCCTTCTTAGCCAGCCTATGAACTTTTCAGCCCCCCCTTTTCAGCAATTTGAAGTGAATTAGATCAGAAAAGTAGAAGCTATAGTGGTAACAACAGAAAAAGACCCCTTCACAAAATAAATACAACCTCTCATTAAATGTGTCTGAAAATCAAATCTGTCCAAGGGATTGACGAGTTAAAGCTTCTGTACAAATTTTAAGTCAATCCCATCAGAAATGTAAAAGTTACAGTGGTGACAACAGAAAAGGACACCACCCTCAAATAAATAAAACCCCTCATTAAATCTGTCTGAAAGTTTAAGGTGTCCAAGGTATTGATGAGATAAAGCTTCAATATAAATTTGAAGTCAATCTAATCCGAAATGTTGAAGCAATAGTGGCGACAACATAAAAGACTCCTCCCCAAAATAAATGGAACCCCTCACTAGAGGCATCTGAAAATTGAATGCTTCCAAGGTATTGATGAGTTAAAGCTTCTCTATAAATTTGAAGCGAATCTGATTAGAACTGTAGAAGCTACAGTGGCAAAAACATAAAATGGCACCTCCACAAAATAAATGGAACCCCTCATTAGATGTGTTTTAAAATAAATGCATCGAAGGAACTGATAAGTTACAGCTTCTGTATAAATTTGAAGTCAATCAGATCAGAAATGTAAAAGCTATAGTGGCAACAACATAAAAGATCCCGTTGAAAAATAAATAGAAAACCCTCATTAGATGTGTCTGAAAATTGAATGCATCCAAGGTATTGATGAGATAAAGCTTCTTTATAAATTTAAAGTCATTTTGATCAGAAAGCAATACCAGCAGCCAAGCTACCAGCCACAGCAACACCACACCAGCAGAAGAGCTACCAGGTCTCAGCAACTTCAGCACCTGAACTACCAGGCCTCAGCAATACCAGCAGCCAAGCTATCAGCTACAGCAACACCACACCAGCAAAAGAGCTACCAGGTCTCAGAAACATCAGCACCTGAACTACAATGCCTCAGCAATACCGGCAGCCAAGTTACCAGCCACAGCAACCATACCACCAGTAGCAGAAGCAACTAAGCTACTAGGCCAGTTCAAAACCACCAGTAGCTAGTAGATAAGCTCCCAGGTGGAGTTCTGTGACATCTGGGATGAGCAGCAGTGAGCCTGAGACCAAGCCTGTGAAGTATCCAGCAGTGATCTGGGGCTGTTGCGAATATTAATAAGTTGCTACCTAGCTAGAAGCCAAGTGTGAAGAGTGACCGGACTGAGAAGCTGTATGTGGTACTTGCCTGGATTACATCAGAACTAAGCATAGGCTGTAATGTCTCCTCCACGAAGAGTTGAGAAAACAGAAAAACTAGACGAGGACATTGAAGAAATTAAAAAATCTCTTGACTTCATGTCTAGAGAACTTTCCAGTCTGTCTGGTCTAATGCAAGAGATCAGAGAGCTAAAAATGTTAATAAAAGAAAAAGATAGCAGAATTGCTGAACTAGAACAAACAGTTGATGACCTTGAACAACATTCCGAAAAAGATGACCTGCTAATCTTGGGACTAGAGACTAGACATCGGTCTTACGCCATAGTCCTTGCAGCACCCTGTGACACATCTGGAGAGGACGCACCAGGAGAAGAACTTCAGACTCTTGAGCAGCAAGTTTTGGACTTTCTACAAAGCAAAGGTATAGCCATCCATAACAACTCTATTTCAGTCTGTCACACAATACCGACAAAAAATAGTCAAATGAAACCTAGCATCATATTGTGATTCACAAGCAGAAAACAGAAATGATTTATTCAGAGAGGGGAAAAAAAAAACCAAATGAACAAATGTCTACATAAAGAGCATTTCACTAAGAAAACTGCTGAGATTGCTAGGGAATCAAGGTTATTGAGGAAGCATAACAAAATTTTTGCCACATGGGTTTGGAATTGCAGAATCTGGATTAAAGAAAAGGAATGGTTAAAAGTAGTGCATGTTAAGGCCCTGTCTCACCTTGACGATTTGGGCAGCATTAGCCAACGTATCAAAATTTCTCTAAAATGCTGGTATATGGCCAAAATTTTCAATTTTGGGCATATGCATCACGTATCCATAAAGATGTTGGACGTATACGTAACGTATTAGTAACTTATATAGAACTAGATTCAAGATTCAAAGGTTTTATCATGTGCACAGTTAAGAAATGCATCATTTCCTGAGCAATGAAATTCTTACTCTGCTCTCCAAATGAATGCCAAGGTAATAAATACACATCAATACTAATAAAGGCAATAAACACACCTTAATACTAAATACTAATAAATACACATTAAAAGCAATTAGGACAGTTAAAGCAGTTAAAACCATCCAGGTGGATGCCCTGAATTTTCCCTCTGGGGATCAATAAAATACACAAAATTAAAAAAAAAAAAAAAAAAAAAAAACTAGAGGAAACAAGAAGGATGAAAATTGGAAATTCACTGGATGACTATAACATGACCCTGAGTAAGTGAAAATTCACTGAATGAGTATGACTCGCCTCTGATAATACCCAATAGACTGTACAATGGTAATCTTAATATCAGAGATGATATGAACCTGAGATGGCATGAGACTGTGTACAATGTGCAAATGAGCAATGTACAAATTAGCACCCATTGTGAGAATTTCTCTGTGCAAAGCCGTGTGCCCTGATAATACCCAGTAGACTGTACAATGATAATTTAGCAGCAGAGATGACATGGACATGAGACTGAGACTATGTACAATGTGCATAACTAATAGATAACTTACACCAAGGAATGCTTAGCGTGTTGTCGGCGTTTACAACTTATGCCCAATGACAGTCTAACTTATGCATAGCGCAGCCATGCCAAACTGCCGTCACCTCCTGATCCATGAATCCTAGGTGTGCGAGAGCATGAAGGCTCCATCATCTCAGTTCAACTGAAATGATTCCCTCCTTCAAAGACCATCGCACAGCGGGGGGCGTGACCAACCTGGCAGAGCTGTCAAATCTGTCAGGTCGGTCACGCCTATGGAAAGGATAAAACATCTGATGTGACACGGCACGAATGTCAAATGACAATCAAAGCATGTCAAGGTATGAACCATCTCTTTACTTAGTCTGAATAGAAAAACAAGACCAGTTAGACATGGACATCTGCTCACCATGGAGTCTTGACAGTTTCCTCCTGTGAACTGATGCTGCCACTATGCCATTATATGGTAAATGTAAGTTAGAAACCCGTTCAGTAAGTTACACATAGGTTCAAAGCACGTTAATCATAGGTTAGAAATAAGCTTTGGGTATGCTAGATATTATCTCAACGTATTTCAACTTATGAGTAACTTACAAGTAACACGTGTGAACTATCGCATAACTTACATAAAACTTATGGCCCATGTACAGTGGGGCAAAAAAGTATTTAGTCAGCCACCAATTGTGCAAGTTCTCCCACTTAAAAGATGAGAGAGGTCTCCAATTTTCATCATAGGTATACCTCAACTATGAGAGACAAAATGAGAAAAAAAAATTCAGAAAATCACATTGAAGGATTTTTAATGGATTAATTGGTAAATTCCTCAGTAAAATAAGTATTTGGTCACCTACAAACAAGCAAGATTTCTGGCTCTCACAGACCTGTAACTTCTTCTTTAAGAGGCTCATCTGTCCTCCACTCGTTACCTGTATTAATGGCGCCTGTTTGAACTCGTTATCAGTATAAAAGACACCTGTCCACAACCTCAAACAGTCAGACTCCAAACTCCACTATGGCCAAGACCAAAGAGCTGTCAAAGGACACCAGAAACAAAATTGTAGACCTGCACCAGGCTGGGAAGACTGAATCTGCAATAGGTAAGCAGCTTGGTGTGAAGAAATCAACTGTGGCAGCAATTATTAGAAAATGGAAGACATACAAGACCACTGATAATCTCCCTCGATCTGGGGCTCCACGCAAGATCTCACCCCGTGGGGTCAAAATGATCACGAGAATGGTGAGCAAAAATCCCAGAACAACATGGGGGGACCTGGTGAATGACCTGCAGAGAGCTGGGACCAAAGTAACAAAGGCTACATTAGAAACACACTACACCGCCAGGGACTCAAATCCTGCAGTGCCAGACGTGTCCCCCTGCTTAAGCCAGTACATGTCCAGGCCCGTCTGAAATTTGCTAGAGAGCATTTGGATGATCCAGAAGAGGATTGGGAGAATGTCATATGGTCAGATGAAACCAAAATAGAGCTTTTTGGTAAAAACTCAACTTGTCGTGTTTGGAGGAGAAACGAACACCATACCTACTGTGAAGCATGGGGGTGGAAACATCATACTTTGGGGCTATTTTTCTGCAAAGGGACCAGGACGACTGATCCGTGTAAAGGAAAGAATGAATGGGGCCATGTATCATGAGATTTTGAGTGAAAACCTCCTTCCATCAGCAAGGGCATTGAAGATGAAACGTGGCTGGGTCTTTCAGCATGACAATGATCCCAAACACACCGCCCAGGCAACGAAGGAGTGGCTTCGTAAGAAGCATTTCAAGGTCCTGGAGTGGCCTAGCCAGTCTCCAGATCTCAACCCCATAGAAAATCTTTGGAGGGAACTGAAAGTCTGTGTTGCCCAGCGACAGCCCCAAAACATCACTGCTCTAGAGGAGATCTTCATGGAGGAATGGGCCAAAATACCAGCAACAGTGTGTGAAAACCTTGTGAAGACTGACAGAAAACATTTGACCTCTGTCATTGCCAACAAAGGGTATATAACAAAGTATTGAGATGAACTTTTGTTATTGACCAAATACTTATTTTACCGAGGAATTTACCAATTAATTCATTAAAAATCCTTCAATGTGATTTTCTGGATTTTTTTTTTCTTATTTTGTCTCTCATAGTTGAGGTATACCTATGATGAAAATTGGAGACCTCTCTCATCTTTTAAGTGGGAGAACTTGCACAATTGGTGGCTGACTAAATACTTTTTTACCCCACTGTATGTGGGATGTATGGGCCATATGCTGGATATGTTGAAAAATGTTGTACATGCACAAAATTTTAGATGACCTCGCCATACTACAATGTATACCAACGTGCTTCAGCATGTTCTTAACTTATACAAATCTTACCATATGCCAGCGTGTTTGCCAATTTTTTTAAACGTCAGCATATGCTGCCTAAATTATCAAGGTGTGACACGGGCTTAAGAAACATTAAGGACTTGGATAAATATAAAGGATAGCTGGTTTTTGTCTGGGTTTTTTTTGTTTTGTTTTGTTTTTTTTTTTGTATTGTGAAGCGTGTGTGTATGCATGTATGTGTGGATAGTGGATACATGTACTGTATATATTTTTGTTTTCATGTTCTTTTTAGACTAAAAGGTCTTTAACTGGACAATTTCCTTAATAGAATTCATGTAAATTATTCTAAGCATCACTATGAACAAGGGATGTTAATGATTAATGGACTTTCGATTAAATGACGATAAGAATTTAGTTGATTAAATTAAATTAGGTGTCAATTAATTGATAACTCAGCAGTCCTTTTCAATGGGAGCTTATTCTATGAAATGTAGTGGCATCCAGGCGGGGGCGTACACGGTTACCACCGCCGCATTTCAAGTTAGGAGAATCACTGCAAGTTCCAATGGCAACTTTCAATGTCCACCCACCTCTTTCAAATCAACAGGGCGGACAAACGGACTGCAGCGAGGAAAAAGACTACACGAGCGCAAAAATCTATCCCCACTGCCAGCAGATCGGACTCAAGTTCCCACTGAGGTAGCATACAATAGAGGGAGCCCAGATCGTACAGGGTTTGTCTGGATTGCTGGGGTACTGTGATAATGTTTAACATGCAACAGATGAAGCAGCTCACAATTTAATTTCATGTTAAAACAGTCTACAAGTGCATGTCAGTAAATTAGAACGTGAAAGCTTTTTTTTTTTAATATAACTAAAAAAGATAAATTTTATGATACTGGTAACAGTTTTTTAAAATAAATAAGAAATCATGACATTTGTAATTTACTGAGATGTACCAGCACATAGTACATACTATACAGTGCAAAATTTGTTAAACTACAAAAAAATGCTATTGTCTGTAGTAAAAAAAAAAATGCAAATGATACAATAAATCATTGAGGAATATGATGTTCATGTTTTATTCAGTATACGAAAAAACAGCAACTTTTTACATGTTAAAGATAGACCATATTGTACCAAGGGAAATTCAGATTCTCAGGAAGAAAGCTGCTTATCAATTAATCGTTAATCAATCAATAAAGTGAATCAATTATCAATTAATGAATTAATTGATAACTTGCAATTGATAACTAGCATCCCTACTATGACATCATATTGGCATTACATTGACGCAGAGTGTCATATTTACAATAATATTGAGGAAAACTACTACTCAGAAGAACAGCTTGTGGAAAACAAAACTCAAAATACATTTTAACTGTAGAAGTTTTCATGCAAACTTTGTCCACATTAATGATTATTTGCATACATTGCAGAACAACTTTAAAATTATAGCATTAACTGAGACCTGGTTAAACAGAAATAATGATGATTTTTTTTTTTTTTTAATCGAAGGGTACATATTTTACCACCTAAATTGCCAAAATAAGAAAGGTGGTGGAGTAACATTATTTGTAGACAGTGCTCAAGGTGTAAGCCTGTGGACCATATGACTATTACAGAAGATGTTTAGAGAATGTTTAACTCTAGAAATAGAAATGGAACATGACAACAATATGATAATAACATGTATGTACAGAGCTAAATGCTCTAATACCTAATAATTTATTGACACTAAACTCTTTATTGAATAAACCTAAATTTAACAAGTCCCTAATTTTATGTGGTGACTTTATTATTGATTTACTAAACTCATCTAAAAGTAGGATATCCTCAGACCTTTTAGATAGAGTTTATTCTTACACTGTAGAAGAGCTGGAAATAACGAGGCGGTTTTGTATCACAAAAGCAGCGTCTTTAATGAACAACTCTTCTATCTTGTCTCATCATGGTGCAGAGCTTGGCAGAAGGCAAAGAGGAAGAATTCTGCCCAGCTCGCTGGTTAAATACAGGCACACATCCAAGACATGCAAAACACAAGCTGAAATCCCCCGTTATCTAAATCCCCATTAGTCCTGTTAACTCCTCCCTCCGTCTTGGGAGGTGATGGGAAAACCTCTCCTCGCCTAAGGGGGTGAAGGTGTCAAGTCTGTTGCCATGGCGTCCTGTGACGTCATTGGTCTTCACAACTAACACTAGTTAGCTTAATGCTACCTGAAGCGATTGCTAAGCTAACGCTAGTTAGCTTAATGCTGGCGCCAGTCTCTAAAAATCTAACCTACAGCGATCGGATATACCTCCGGTGGATTACCCCTTTGATCGCTTTTATCCGGCCACTGTGAGTAAACTGACCAGCGATTCCAGCGCTTCCTTGTGATTCACTGATGTGCCCTACCTGAAGCGATTGCTAAGCTAACGCTAGTTAGCTTAATGCTGGCGCCAGCCATTCCACCTAACACCAGCCTGAATCAAAGCCCAGCTGCGAGGCCCAGCGGAGATACTACCAGGCAAGCGGCTATTTGTTTGACGGGGCTCAGCAGAGATTTCACCCAGGCAGACGGCGGTAGGCGGCGGTGCCCAGCGGAGGACTTACCGTGACTGCAGCGGCGGTGTGCGACGAGACTACCCGAAGCGATTGCTAAGCTAACGCTAGTTAGCTTAATGCTGGCGCCAGTCATTCCACCTTACACCAGCCTGAATCGAAGCCCAGCTGCGAGGCCCAGCGGAGATACTACCAGGCAAGCGGCTATTTGTTGACGGGGCTCAGCAGAGATTTCACCCAGGCAGACAACGGTAGGTGGCGGTGCCTAGCGGAGGACTTACCGTGACCTCAGCGGAGCTCGGTGGCAGCGGCGGTGTGTGACGAGACTCGGTTGGAGGAGCGGGACGGGAGACCAGTTACGGCGACTATGAGCAACGAGACCAGCAACGGAAGGGGCTAGTTGGCTAGCTGAGGCCCAGCTGGATTCGAGGACGATCGGATCAGATTCTGGCGATATAAGCAGAATTTATTTTACTATCCACAGATTTTCCTTTTCCTTCTTTCCAAGAAAGACTGAAGATGGCTGCCACCGGATTAAAAAGTGGGCTGATGGGCACCACTAATAAGCCTTCTCTACTTCTCTACTTCCTCTTCGTTTTGTCTTTGTGTGTCTGGACCTGCAACAAGAAGGATTTTCCGACAAACTCAACCAAAGGTGAAGTTAAAAAGTTTTATCTGTATGGATTTGGGCTTGGACATCTCACCCTACACTCTATGTGGTCTTTAAAAGCCCTGAGCAAAAACTTCCAAATTAAGGCAAACATGGCTGTTAAGCAAAAATCACAATATGGCAGAGGATATACAATTAAAGTTCTGTTAGTTCTGCTACTTCTGGCAGGAGATATTCACCTTAACCCTGGACCTGCCACTATTAAACAGCAGACCACTGGGTTAGCACAAAACCGAGCTGTACAAAAGCAAAAACAACATTTATTTTTCCAAACTGTTAATCATGCACGAGTTCTTTGGGACACCAAGGCTAAACCAAAGGGGATCCTCGGCGGACATTTAAACATACGGAGCATAATCCCCAAAAGAGATGAGATTTCGGTGTTGCTGTTGGACTCAAATCTGGACTACCTTTGTCTCTCAGAAAGCTGGCTACACAGGAACATAGACACTAATATGATCGATATTGTGGGCTACCAGTGTTTTAGAAAAGACAGGCAGGTAGGGAGGGGAGGAGGTGTTTTAATTTACATCAAAGACAAATATAAATGTCAACTGGTTGATTTAAATACTTCACTTGAATGTTTAGCTGTTAATGTATGTCTCTCTCCGGTAATGAATTTCAACATTGCAGTAGTGTACAACCCACCGTCACACAACTCTTCCTTTTATAATGAATTAAGTGATCTGGTTAAACAACTTGAGAAGAACAGAGAAACAATAATTCATGGTGACTTTAATATCAACTGGTCTGATAAAAAAGACAAACAAAAACTGAAAAGCCTCATGACTAAATTTAATTACCAGCAAATCATCAAAGGACCCACCAGGATAACCAAACAATCCAGAACACTTATTGACATGGTATTTACTAATAAACCAGAACGAATAACCAGAACCTATAATCTTGTAACTGGTCTCTCAGATCATAACATGGTTCTTGCTGTCAGAAAACTTACTAAAAAGCGACTACAGTATTTTGGGGGAGTCGATATTGACAAATCAAATTTTATTATCCCCAAATCAAAAAATGAGGAGTTTGAACATTACTTAGAGAATCAAAATTGGGAGCAGCTCATGTCAACATGTGAAGTAGATGATTGTTGTAATTTTATAACTGCAACAATCACAAAGTCTATAGAAAAATTTTCAAAGCAAATTAAAAGTAGACAACAGAAGATTAGCCTACCATGGTTAAATAATGAAATAAGAAAACTTATGAAGAGGCGAGACTATGCACTGAAAACATCACTAACCTCCAAACTACAAAATGATCACCTTGTGTACAAAAGTTTAAGAAATAAAGTGGTACATGAGCTGCGAAAATCAAAAATATCTTATTACAATAAACTGATAGATCATGCAAAGGGTAACAACAGTTCCCTATGGAGGCATTTAAATAACTTAACTAATAAAAAAAACGATCAGAAGGGGGTAAAGGAACTTAGAATCAATGGCAAGACCGTCAGTGACAAGGCTACTTTGGCAAATGAATTTAATTCACACTTTGTGGGCTCTGTGGAAGACTTAACAAAAATTTTTGTGCTGCCAAATGTGCTCAACAACACAAATTCCATACTCCCAACAGATACTTTTCACATCGATGAGGTAAATGAGAAGTTAATTGCTGGTATTGTTAAAACACTGTCAAACTCAAAAACTAATGATATCTACAATATGAGCACCTCCTTTCTCAAAATGCACAGCAAAATATTAATCAAACCACTGACTCATCTCATTAATCTCTCCATTAGGTCTAGTACATTTCCATCTGGCTGGAAAAAAGCTGTCGTCATACCAGTTCATAAATCAGGCAGTAAAGACGATATATGCAATTACCGCCCAATCTCTATCTTACCAGTCCTATCTAAGGTTCTTGAAAAAGTTGTAGCTACACAGCTGATAGACTACTTACAAGACAGTCAACTTCTTCATCCACATCAATTTGGTTTTAGACCAGGATACTCAACAGAAACAGCAAATTGTTGCCTTATTGAAAACGTCAAACAGTCCTTGGACAGGGGTAATGTGGTAGGAGCTGTTTTTCTAGATCTCAAAAAGGCTTTCGATACTGTAAACCACAGTTTGCTTTTATCCAAAATGGTATCTTTTAACTTCTCCCCAAATACATTAGAATGGTTTGCATCTTATCTCCAGAATAGAGAACAGTGTGTAAAAGTTCACCAGGATAAATCCTCATTTTTAAACAACCGCATGGGTATCCCACAAGGGTCCATTCTTGGTCCTTTACTTTTCAGCATTTTTATTAATGACCTGCCGTTACACTGCTCAGCTGCAACATGCCAACTTTATGCAGATGATGCAGTTATTTACACAGCTGCCAAGACTCCAGCACAGGCTGCAGATGTACTGTCTACAAGTATGGTTGATGTCCAAGAGTGGCTCCTCAAGAACCATCTATTGCTGAACCTTCAGAAAACAGTCTCAATGTGCTTTTCAATCAAAAAATGTAACCTGCAACATTTTAAAGTTAATATACATGATCATGACATCAGTTTAGCTACAGAATTCAAATACCTTGGCATTGTACTAGATCCTCAACTCAAATTTAATCTTCATATAAAGAAAATTTCAAAAACAGTAAAAAAAAAATCTGAACTGCTTTAAATTAATTAGATATTACATACCTTACGAAGCAGCTGCACTGTATATGCATTCTATGGTTTTTTCTCATATATCATACTGTTTGACAGTCTGGGCTCAAGCAGCCCCTTCCACAATAAGACATATAGGTTCATTATATAATCAAACCCTAAAAATCTTGGACAAAAAGCCCATTAGGTGGCATCACTGTAATGTTTTAAAAAAATACAACCTATTGAGTTTTGAGAGCTTCATTGACCTCTCTCTTCTGAAATTAACGTTCAAATGTTTCCATAAATCAGCACCCCAGCCACTTGCTGGTTTCGTCCAAAGACAGGACAGCAGCAGAGCCACCAGGAGTTCTGTTAACAATAACTGTAAAATATTCCACCGCAGAACCACATTTGGACAAACAGCTTTCTCTATAAAGGGCAGTCACATCTGGAACACAATGCCAAATGAAATTAAAATAATAACGGACTTTAAAACATTCACTAAAAATGTTAAAAACTGGCTGAAAAATAAACAAGAATGTACTCATGTATGAATTAATTGTCTGCAAAGTGAGAGTGAATGAAGGGAAGGAATAAATGTGTTTGTTTATAGTGAGTGACGGAGGGAGGAAGGCCTGAAATAGGCAAATGTGAGTTATGTTATATGTGTTAAATGTGAGTCAGGCTGTTATATTTGTGTATTTATAATATTTATGTTAAAGGTGAGTCAGGCTGTTATATTTGTGTATTTATAATATTTATAATATTTATAATTGTGTATTTATAATTTTTCTGCATTGATGTATGTGGTTATTGTGTATATTTTTATCTTGATTCTTTTTTCTAAAGCCCATCCAGGGACAAGAGTTGCAAATTAGCTAATAGCTATACACTCTATGTGCAACACATCAGATTGATTGTCTTTGATTAATTGTCTATGTTTATTGCACTGTCCCTGTCAAATAAACTAATCTACTACTACTACTACTACATAAACACAGAGCCAATCAATATCGACTCCCCCAAAATACTGTAGTCGCTTTTTAGTAAGTTTTCTGACAGCAAGAACCATGTTATGATCTGAGAGACCAGTTACAAGATTATAGGTTCTGGTTATTCGTTCTGGTTTATTAGTAAATACCATGTCAATAAGTGTTCTGGATTGTTTGGTTATCCTGGTGGGTCCTTTGATGATTTGCTGGTAATTAAATTTAGTCATGAGGCTTTTCAGTTTTTGTTTGTCTTTTTTATCAGACCAGTTGATATTAAAGTCACCATGAATTATTGTTTCTCTGTTCTTCTCAAGTTGTTTAACCAGATCACTTAATTCATTATAAAAGGAAGAGTTGTGTGACGGTGGGTTGTACACTACTGCAATGTTGAAATTCATTACCGGAGAGAGACATACATTAACAGCTAAACATGCCCTCCCACGCAGATCGAGCCATGGGCACCCGGGGCAATGGAGCAGTGGCAGCCAACGGCTCGGACATCGACACATTCGGGGAAAAGAGCCTGCATCTCCTCATTCACGGCCGCAGCTACAGATGGACATTTGTTGTAGCGGCGGTGAGTTTTAACTTGTTAGGCGCAGATTTTCTGTGTGCACACGGGTTATTAGTTGATCTAGCAAATAGGCGCCTGGTTAATGCACTGTCTTTTGCTTCTATTCCTTGCTCAGCTCAAGTCTCTCCACCACCTGTGCAGGCCAACGTCACTACGGCAGGAAGTAAGTTTGAGCAACTCCTCACCCAATTTCCAGCACTCACAACCCCCAAATTCTCAGCCACTGTAGCCAAACACGGGGTTAAACACTTCATTCCAACAATGGGACCTCCCGTTTTTGCCAAAGCTCGCCGCTTAGACGCGGCCAAGCTCAACATAGCAAGGGACGAATTTGCAGCTCTTGAAAAATTAGGCATTGTCCGACGTTCAAAGAGCCCTTGGGCTTCACCACTTCACATGGTTCCGAAATCCGACGGTTCTTGGAGACCGTGCGGAGATTACCGCAGATTAAACAACGCTACAGCGCATGACCGCTACCCCATTCCTCACATACAGGACTTTTCACTACATTTAGCGGGTGCGCGCATTTTTTCAAAAATAGACTTAGTCCGCGGTTATCACCAAGTTCCAGTCCGAGCTGAAGACATTCCTAAAACAGCGGTTATAATCCCTTTCGGCCTTTTTGAATTCCTGCGAATGCCTTTCGGCCTCAAAGGTGCTGCTCAGACTTTTCAGCGTATGATGGACGCAGTCTTACTCGACCTCCCCTTTGTTTTCGTCTACCTCGACGACATGCTGGTAGCCAGCTCATCGGAGGAAGAGCACGAGCAGCATCTCACTGCCGTTTTTCAGAGGCTAGAAGAGCACGGATTAATAATTAATCCAGCCAAATGCAAATTTGGCGTATCGCAAATTGATTTTTTGGGACACAGAGTTTCCCCGAAAGGGGCAGTTCCGCTTCCAGACAAAATTCATGCGATAGAAGGTTTTCCACGGCCCCAAACGGTCAAATCGCTACAGGAATTTTTGGGGATGGTTAATTTTTACAACCGTTTCCTCCCTCATGCAGCTCAGCTCATGCAGCCCCTGTATGACGCGCTCAAAAAAAAGAGAGCTTCCAATGCGGTCGAATGGACCCCAGAACGCGAACGCGCTTTTGCGGAAGTTAAAAACGCCCTAGCTAACGCCACAATGTTAGTCCATCCAGATCCCTCGGCCCGCATTGCTCTAACCACAGATGCTTCAGACTTGGCCATAGGGGCAGTTGTAGAACAACTTGTCAAGGGGGTCTGGCAACCTTTAGCATTTTTTAGCAAATCGCTAAACCCGACGGAATGCAAGTACAGCACTTTTGACAGGGAGCTGCTGGCGCTCCATTTATCCATCCGCCACTTCCAGTTTTGGTTAGAAGGGCGGAGTTTCACGGCTTTTGTGGACCATAAACCGCTCACTTTTGCTATGGCTAAAATTTCAGAACCTTGGTCGGGCAGACAACAAAGACAGCTAGCTACGATTTCAGAGTTCACCACAGACATTCGACATGTAGCGGGCAAACTTAACGTAGTAGCGGACTGTCTCTCTCGCGCTGTGGCACCGCCAGAGCACGAGGAGACAGATTACACTGCTTCAGCAGCTGAGCTTTTCTCTAACGCAAACACATATGCAGCACCTATCCATGAAGGGATAGATTATGCAGCCATGGCGGAAGAACAAGGTAGTGATGCGGACGTGCGCGCGCTTCTGCCTGGACCAACAGGGTTAAGGCTGGAGGAAAAAGGGTTGCGTGACGGCGTGCCCCCCCTAATATGCGATGTTTCAACCGGCCGACCTCGCCCGTTAGTACCGGCTGCTTGGCGCCGCCGTATTTTCGACGCAATTCACTCCCTCGCGCACCCAGGTGTGCGCGCCTCGTTCAAAATGGTTGCCGAAAAGTTTGTGTGGCCAGGCTTGCACAAAAACGTAAAAGAATGGGCAAAAACTTGCATTCCTTGTCAGCGCGCCAAAGTACACAAACACACAAAAGCCCCTCTGGAGCCTTTTCCCATCCCTGCTAGAAGGTTCGACCACATTCATGTCGACCTCGTGGGGCCGCTGCCTTCCTCCCAGGGTTTCACACACCTGCTAACAATGATAGACCGCACCACGCGCTGGCCAGAGGCAGTCCCTCTAGCGGCAACTACAGCGGAGGAAGTCGCTCGCGTTTTTCTAACAAATTGGGTGGCACGTTTCGGCGTCCCATCAGACATCACGTCAGATAGGGGGCCTCAATTTGTCTCAGAGCTCTGGTCAGCCATGTCCAACAGTTTAGGGGCAACAATTCACCGTACCACCGCTTATCACCCTCAGGCTAATGGGTTATGCGAGCGTTTTCACAGGTCCTTAAAGGCCGCCCTCAGAGCCTCATTAACGGACACAAATTGGGTAAATAAACTTCCCTGGGTTTTATTGGGGTTGCGTGCGGCACCTAAAGAGGATTTAGACGCTTCCCCTGCAGAATTAGTCTTTGCTCAGCCTATCAGACTACCAGGTGAATTTTTACCAGAAAACCCGGAACCAGGGCACCTCCCAGTCCCAAGGTTTTTAGGCAGTAACGGACCGGACTCTCTACACGGTCCAGCTCATCACTCCTTTCCGCGAGTTTTTGTTCCTCAAACTTTAAAAAATGCCGAGTTTGTTTTTGTTAAGCATGAAGCCCTTAAACCAACGTTACGCCCAGTATACGATGGCCCGTTCAGAGTGCTGGAAAATGGTGACAAACACTTTGTGCTTGATTATGGGGATAGAAATGAAACGGTCAGCATTGACAGACTCAAACCTGCCTTCTTGTTGAGAGACGAACCTGCACAGTTGGCGCGAGCACCTCGGCGAGGTAGACCCCCCAAGGAAAAAGTCTCAGCCCCCAGGCAGGGAACAGATAATCTCTCTCCTTCCCACACTGCAGATTCCTCACAACAAGATCCCAGCAGGACGCCTAAACCAGCCTATAGCAGCTTTGGGAGAAGATTGAAACCCAGACTGCACAAGGACTGATTACACCACTCTGCAATTTTTCGCTAATTGTGCCGCAACAGTTTAGGACTGACTTATGATTATACTATACTGTTATATTTTCACTGAACTCTCTTAGGAGCATGGCTGCTTGGAAGTTTCTTCTGTGACAACAGCTGTAACACGTAGTATGTCTTAGTAATTACCCTAGACTGTGAATCTTTCTGTGTCCTTTCCTAGTTGTTTGGGGGGCCTGTGGTATATATTACTCATATATTCCATACCTGCATACGTTAGAGCATGTGGAAATGTGTGGGGCAACATATGCAAAGGAATTTCACACCTCTGAAAGGACAAAGGAATCTCACCGCCTTGTAGTAGTAGTAGTAGATTAGTTTATTTGACAGGGACAGTGCAATAAACATAGACAATTAATCAAAGACAATCAATCTGATGTGTTGCACATAGAGTGTATAGCTATTAGCTAATTTGCAACTCTTGTCCCTGGATGGGCTTTAGAAAAAAGAATCAAGATAAAAAATATACACAATAACCACATACATCAATGCAGAAAAATTATAAATACACAATTATAAATATTATAAATATTATAAATACACAAATATAACAGCCTGACTCACATTTAACATAAATATTATAAATATTATAAATACACAAATATAACAGCCTGACTCACATTTAACACATATAACATAACTCACATTTGCCTATTTCAGGCCTTCCTCCCTCCGTCACTCACTATAAACAAACACATTTATTCCTTCCCTTCATTCACTCTCACTTTGCAGACAATTAATTCATACATGAGTACATTCTTGTTTATTTTTCAGCCAGTTTTTAACATTTTTAGTGAATGTTTTAAAGTCCGTTATTATTTTAATTTCATTTGGCATTGTGTTCCAGATGTGACTGCCCTTTATAGAGAAAGCTGTTTGTCCAAATGTGGTTCTGCGGTGGAATATTTTACAGTTATTGTTAACAGAACTCCTGGTGGCTCTGCTGCTGTCCTGTCTTTGGACGAAACCAGCAAGTGGCTGGGGCACTGATTTATGGAAACATTTGAACGTTAATTTCAGAAGACAGAGGTCAATGAAGCTCTCAAAACTCAATAGGTTGTATTTTTTTAAAACATTACAGTGATGCCACCTAATGGGCTTTTTGTCCAAGATTTTTAGGGTTTGATTATATAATGAACCTATATGTCTTATTGTGGAAGGGGCTGCTTGAGCCCAGACTGTCAAACAGTATGATATATGAGAAAAAACCATAGAATGCATATACAGTGCAGCTGCTTCGTAAGGTATGTAATATCTAATTAATTTAAAGCAGTTCAGATTTTTTTTTACTGTTTTTGAAATTTTCTTTATATGAAGATTAAATTTGAGTTGAGGATCTAGTACAATGCCAAGGTATTTGAATTCTGTAACTAAACTGATGTCATGATCATGTATATTAACTTTAAAATGTTGCAGGTTACATTTTTTGATTGAAAAGCACATTGAGACTGTTTTCTGAAGGTTCAGCAATAGATGGTTCTTGAGGAGCCACTCTTGGACATCAACCATACTTGTAGACAGTACATCTGCAGCCTGTGCTGGAGTCTTGGCAGCTGTGTAAATAACTGCATCATCTGCATAAAGTTGGCATGTTGCAGCTGAGCAGTGTAACGGCAGGTCATTAATAAAAATGCTGAAAAGTAAAGGACCAAGAATGGACCCTTGTGGGATACCCATGCGGTTGTTTAAAAATGAGGATTTATCCTGGTGAACTTTTACACACTGTTCTCTATTCTGGAGATAAGATGCAAACCATTCTAATGTATTTGGGGAGAAGTTAAAAGATACCATTTTGGATAAAAGCAAACTGTGGTTTACAGTATCGAAAGCCTTTTTGAGATCTAGAAAAACAGCTCCTACCACATTACCCCTGTCCAAGGACTGTTTGACGTTTTCAATAAGGCAACAATTTGCTGTTTCTGTTGAGTATCCTGGTCTAAAACCAAATTGATGTGGATGAAGAAGTTGATTGTCTTGTAAGTAGTCTATCAGCTGTGTAGCTACAACTTTTTCAAGAACCTTAGATAGGACTGGTAAGATAGAGATTGGGCGGTAATTGCATATATCGTCTTTACTGCCTGATTTATGAACTGGTATGACGACAGCTTTTTTCCAGCCAGATGGAAATGTACTAGACCTAATGGAGAGATTAATGAGATGAGTCAGTGGTTTGATTAATATTTTGCTGTGCATTTTGAGAAAGGAGGTGCTCATATTGTAGATATCATTAGTTTTTGAGTTTGACAGTGTTTTAACAATACCAGCAATTAACTTCTCATTTACCTCATCGATGTGAAAAGTATCTGTTGGAAGTATGGAATTTGTGTTGTTGAGCACATTTGGCAGCACAAAAATTTTTGTTAAGTCTTCCACAGAGCCCACAAAGTGTGAATTAAATTCATTTGCCAAAGTAGCCTTGTCACTGACGGTCTTGCCATTGATTCTAAGTTCCTTTACCCCCTTCTGATCGTTTTTTTTATTAGTTAAGTTATTTAAATGCCTCCATAGGGAACTGTTGTTACCCTTTGCATGATCTATCAGTTTATTGTAATAAGATATTTTTGATTTTCGCAGCTCATGTACCACTTTATTTCTTAAACTTTTGTACACAAGGTGATCATTTTGTAGTTTGGACGTTAGTGATGTTTTCAGTGCATAGTCTCGCCTCTTCATAAGTTTTCTTATTTCATTATTTAACCATGGTAGGCTAATCTTCTGTTGTCTACTTTTAATTTGCTTTGAAAATTTTTCTATAGACTTTGTGATTGTTGCAGTTATAAAATTACAACAATCATCTACTTCACATGTTGCCATGAGCTGCTCCCAATTTTGATTCTCTAAGTAATGTTCAAACTCCTCATTTTTTGATTTGGGGATAATAAAATTTGATTTGTCAATATCGACTCCCCCAAAATACTGTAGTCGCTTTTTAGTAAGTTTCCTGACAGCAAGAACCATGTTATGATCTGAGAGACCAGTTACAAGATTATAGGTTCTGGTTATTCGTTCTGGTTTATTAGTAAATACCATGTCAATAAGTGTTCTGGATTGTTTGGTTATCCTGGTGGGTCCTTTGATGATTTGCTGGTAATTAAATTTAGTCATGAGGCTTTTCAGTTTTTGTTTGTCTTTTTTATCAGACCAGTTGATATTAAAGTCACCATGAATTATTGTTTCTCTGTTCTTCTCAAGTTGTTTAACCAGATCACTTAATTCATTATAAAAGGAAGAGTTGTGTGACGGTGGGTTGTACACTACTGCAATGTTGAAATTCATTACCGGAGAGAGACATACATTAACAGCTAAACATTCAAGTGAAGTATTCAAATCAACCAGTTGACATTTATATTTCTCTTTGATGTAAATTAAAACACCTCCTCCCCTCCCTACCTGCCTGTCTTTTCTAAAACACTGGTAGCCCACAATATCGATCATATTAGTGTCTATGTTACTGTGTAGCCAGCTTTCTGAGAGACAAAGGTAGTCCAGATTTGAGTCCAACAGCAACACCGAAATCTCATCTCTTTTGGGGATTATGCTCCGTATGTTTAAATGACCGCCGAGGATCCCCTTTGGTTTAGCCTTGGTGTCCCAAAGAACTCGTGCATGATTAACAGTTTGGAAAAATAAATGTTGTTTTTGCTTTTGTACAGCTCGGTTTTGTGCTAACCCAGTGGTCTGCTGTTTAATAGTGGCAGGTCCAGGGTTAAGGTGAATATCTCCTGCCAGAAGTAGCAGAACTAACAGAACTTTAACTGTATATCCTCTGCCATATTGTGATTTTTGCTTAACAGCCATGTTTGCCTTAATTTGGAAGTTTTTGCTCAGGGCTTTTAAAGACCACATAGAGTGTAGGGTGAGATGTCCAAGCCCAAATCCATACAGATAAAACTTTTTAACTTCACCTTTGGTTGAGTTTGTCGGAAAATCCTTCTTGTTGCAGGTCCAGACACACAAAGACAAAACGAAGAGGAAGTAGAGAAGTAGAGAAGGCTTATTAGTGGTGCCCATCAGCCCACTTTTTAATCCGGTGGCAGCCATCTTCAGTCCTTCTTGGAAAGAAGGAAAAGGAAAATCTGTGGATAGTAAAATAAATTCTGCTTATATCGCCAGAATCTGATCCGATCGTCCTCGGATCCAGCTGGGCCTCAGCTAGCCAACTAGCCCCTTCCGTTGCTGGTCTCGTTGCTCATAGTCGCCGTAACTGGTCTCCCGTCCCGCTCCTCCAACCGAGTCTCGTCACACACCGCCGCTGCCACCGAGCTCCGCTGAGGTCACGGTAAATCCTCCGCTAGGCACCGCCACCTACCGTCGTAGGTGCTTCAGACTTGGCTTCAGACTTGTGCTTCAGACTTGGTGTAATAACAGCAGAATAATTCATTGCCACTGTTCACCGGACTTAGAGGCCATGTCCTTCCTTGTGAAGGCTTTTTTTATCTTCCCCGCGAGCTAACAGCAGTAATTTTAAAAGCTGTTTACATTCCTCCAGACGCTTAGCACTCAATCACCTCCAGCACATTGTTAGCAGGCAGCAAAGAGATCACCCTGACGCAGTCCACATTATTGCAGGGGATTTTAACAAAGCATGCTTTAAGACTGTACTCCCCAAATTCCACCAACATGTTAAGTGTCCCACAAGAGGGGAAAGAACACTGGATAATGTTTACAGCAACATTAAGCAAGCCTACAGAGCCACCCCTTCCCCTATCTTGGACAATCAGACCATCTCTCTCTGCTTCTAATATCTAATATCTAATATCTCGTGCTAAGCCCTCTACTGTACTCCCTGTACACCTTTGACTGTATTCTAACCCACCCAACCACCGTCATCGTGAAATACGCGGACGACACCACCTTGTTTGAGCTCATCACCGATGACGATGAGAAGACATACAGGGCGAAGATAGAGAATCTGCTGCTGTGGTGCCAAGTAAACAACCTGAAACTGAACATCCAAAACACCAAAGAACTCATATAGGACTTCAGGAAGAACAGACCTCCACCCCTAAATGGCGACCGTGAAGAAAACATCCCCGCCTTCAGGTTCCTGGGCACCTACATCTCCTCTGACCTCTCCTGGACTGTCAACACCAAGGCCCTGGTAAAGAAAGCCCAGCAGCGACTGCACTTCCTCCATGCCCTGAGGAAGAACAACCTGGACCAGAAGCTGCTGGTCTTTCTGATCTTCTATCGGTGCTCAGTGGAGAGCATGCTCACCTACTGTCTGGGTGTGTGGTACGCCGGCTCCATGGCCGAGAACAGGAAGGCTGTGCAGAGCATCATCAACACCACCCCAAAAATCATTGGCAGACCTCTGCCCTCTCTGGAAGACATCTCTAGATGCTCCTGTCTCAGAAGGATCGAGGCCATCACAGGAGACCCCTCACATCCCCCCACCACCTGTTTGACCTGCTTCCCTCTGGACAACGGTTCAGATCGATCAGGTCCCACACATCCAGACTGACAAACAGTTTCTTCCCCTGGGCCATCCGAACTGCAAACAGTCAGAGGCCCCACCTCCCTTCTTCTTCCGAACGCTCACATGCACAGAACCGAGGACCTTTTAATTATCACAATAACTCACCTGTCTTTGCACTCCTCACTTTCATGTTCACTGACCCATCCGTGAAATCACTAATGTACATATTTCCCATAATCCTTTGGGCCATTTTACTCAATTGTGTGTTCTGCACTCCGCACTCTTACGTACATAGTTCCATCCGTGAAGCCACTACCATACCTGTGTATATACCTATGGGCTATTTTTATTTCAGTCTCATGTTTAATTGTGTGTTCTGTAACTGTGTTTTATTCAAATCCTCTCTTACTTTATTGTGCAGTAGCCTGGTGGAGCACCCACAATTTCGCTGTGCTGTACAACTGTACAATGACAAAGTCTCTTCTATTCTATTCTAGTGGGCTGTCCAGTTATGTTAAAGGTGCAGTGGGTAATATTCAGCACAATCTGGTAGTCAGATTAAAAATGCAACTAATTTACATTTTATCAATAATCACAATCAGGACAATGTGCAACTGATTATTTTGGTAGTTGACTAATGTGAAAGATTGTTTTGTATGGCTCATTTTTATTACACTTTGTTCCTGATATCCCTATACAATACATATTATGTTTTTCTCCGGACACTGTGGGCCCTATTTTGATTATCATCCGTGCACTTTTTTTTTTTTTTTTTAAACAGACTTTCCTCCATGTGCCAGTGCTTTCGTTATTTTCTGTCAGCGCATTGTCTGTTTTTTATGCCTTGCGTCACACATCCATGCACACATTAAACCATTCAGCTGACTTTTCAGACCCTTCTTCACCGTTTGTTCTTTCTAACATAACTAACTGGGCATCAACTGTGACTGATGTCAAGCAACATTACTATCACGTGCATTTTGGCTCACAGGTCAGCGCAAAACCCGTCTTAAACCGTCATGATCACAATTCACTTTAGATAATGCGCCTCTCTGCATTAAAGGGATGGGAAGGAGCACTTTGGCTTGGATTATCCAAAACACACCTCAGAATGATTAGACCGGCACTCTTTGCGTCATGCGCCGGAGGAAAGTTCGTTTTTACGCCGTTGTGATAAGGAAATGAACTTGGACACGCCCATGAATGCGTTCTACATCAGTGACAACTGATCATCCGACCCCGTCGTTGTAATATGGTCCGATGTCTCACCCTTGAGATTACTGTTCCTCACAAGATGCTCTCACTGAAACTGCTGGCTCAGCATTCCACACTTATCTATCTGTATTAATAAACTCTGTCTTGTTCTCACAACTCAGAAGACCTTCCTGTTATGCTGTCTGCGTACAGCGCTGTGTTTTTCCCTTTTATCTCTAAAATCAATCACTAAAAATGCATCTCTAGGACTACAGCTTTTTCTTTATTCATCAGATAAAAGGGACATTTTATCACTAAAACTAAAAATCCAGCACACTAATCTAACAACTATTTTTTCCCCGATTAGTGGACTTATTATGACAATTTCTGTCATGTCTGCCATCTCTGCTTGCTGTTGGCACAGCTCCTGTTTGGAGCTCCAGTGCATATTTTACCTCACCTGTCTGTATAACTGTGAACATCACCTTGTTGTCAGTCTTTGCCTTAACACAACAGCCTATTATAAAACCGTTCCATAGCTAAATAAAATAATGACCCATAAAACATGAGTTGTAAACTTGAACTTAAGAGCTGTGCTTAATCAAAAGTTTTTGTATCAACAACGAGCAGCTTCTGCTTCTGCATGGAAAAAGGACTGTTGTAACTCTGCAAGTACAAAACAAATGAGAAACATTTGAGTCCATAAAAGTAAAAAAGAAAAACAAACTAGTCCACTTTATTTGAAACCTTGATGGATCTGGAAGTTTAATCAATTAGGCTTCAGATGAAAATTAAAGGAACTTCTTCCTGTCCAGAATAACAGTATACCAGCACTTTAAATTGCAGTGCAGTGATGTGAGAATTCATAATTATAGATATAGATTTTTTAATGAAATTACAAATCATGGTATTCTAATTTAATGCGATAAACTAACATTCAATATTTTATATATGATGTCTGTGATGTTATCTTATGAGGGACTATGTAAAGGTCATCGTGTTCGTTTTAATACCACCAAACAGCAGGATTAATATAACTAATTAAAATTAGATTGATCATTACAATATATCTTTAGAATACAGTGGGGCAAAAAAGTATTTAGTCAGCCACCAATTGTGCAAGTTCTACCACTTAAAAGATGAGAGAGGTCTCCAATTTTCATCATAGGTATACCTCAACTATGAGAGACAAAATGAGAAAAAAAAAATCCAGAATATCACATTGAAGGATTTTTAATGAATTAATTGGTAAATTCCTCAGTAAAATAAGTATTTGGTCACCTACAAACAAGCAAGATTTCTGGCTCTCACAGACCTGTAACTTCTTCTTTAAGAGGCTCCTCTGTCCTCCACTCGTTACCTGTATTAATGGCACCTGTTTGAACTCGTTATCAGTATAAAAGACACCTGTCCACAACCTCAAACAGTCAGACTCCAAACTCCACTATGGCCAAGACCAAAGAGCTGTCAAAGGACACCAGAAACAAAATTGTAGACCTGCACCAGGCTGGGAAGACTCAATCTGCAATAGGTAAGCAGCTTGGTGTGAAGAAATCAACTGTGGGAGCAATTATTAGAAAATGGAAGACATACAAAACCACTGATAATCTCCCTCGATCTGGAGCTCCACGCAAGATCTCACCCCGTGGGGTCAAAATGATCACGAGAACAGTGAGCAAAAATCCCAGAACCACACGGGGGGACCTAGTGAATGACCTGCAGAGAGCTGGGACCAAAGTAGCAAAGGCTACATCAGTAACACACTACGCCGCCAGGGACTCAAATCCTGCAGTGCCAGACGTGTCCCCCTGCTTAAGCCAGTACATGTCCAGGCTTGTCTTAAGTTTGCTAGAGATCATTTGGATGATCCAGAAGAGGATTGGGAGAATGTCATATGGTCAGATGAAACCAAAATAGAACTTTTTGGTAAAAACTCAACTTGTCGTGTTTGGAGGAAAAAGAACACCATACCTATTGTGAAGCATGGGGGTGGAAACATCATACTCTGGGGCTGTTTTTCTGCAAAGGGACCAGGACGACTGATCCGTGTAAAGGAAAGAATGAATGGGGCCATGTATCGTGAGATTTTGAGTGAAAACCTCCTTCCATCAGCAAGGGCATTGAAGATGAAACGTGGCTGGGTCTTTCAGCATGACAATGATCCCAAACACACCGCCCGGGCAACGAAGGAGTGGCTTCGTAAGAAGCATTTCAAGGTCCTGGAGTGGCCTAGCCAGTCTCCAGATCTCAACCCCATAGAAAATCTTTGGAGGGAGTTGAAAGTCCGTGTTGCCCAGCGACAGCCCCAAAACATCACTGCTCTAGAGGAGATCTGCATGGAGGAATGGGCCAAAATACCAGCAACAGTGTGTGAAAACGTTTGACCTCTGTCATTGCCAACAAAGGGTATATAACAAAGTACTGAGATGAACTTTTGTTGTTGACCAAATACTTATTTTACCGAGGAATTTACCAATTAATTCACTAAAAATCCTTCAATGTGATTTTCTGGACTTTTTTTTCTCATTTTGTCTCTCATAGTTGAGGTATACCTATGGTGAAAATTGGAGACCTCTCTCATCTTTTAAGTGGGAGAACTTGCACAATTGGTGGTTGACTAAATACTTTTTTGCCCCACTGTATATCATTAGAATATAGACACTAATATCAAGTAACACCTAATACACTATCAGTTTTTAAAATCAATGTATAAACTGCAAAGAACACTATAACTGGAAAAATCTATTTAGCATGTAATTATGATTGATGAAATGTCTCTGGGAAGATATGTGCTGCATTATCCCTGAAAACAACATTAAAAAAAAACCACACACTTTTTTCAGAATAACATCCTAAATAAACAGTTCACCTCACAATTACAGCCAATGTAAACTTCTCCTTAATCCTTGTTTAAAATTACTTCAGACTGTTTATCTTGCAGAGCAAATGGGCGCAGACCAACAAAGACCTTCTCTATATAGCAAGAGTTTTCACTGTCAGTCTAGAAAGATTTTATGAAAAGGTAAATATGCTGAACAGATAAAATCAGTTATCTACAATGGTGTAAAAATGTGTTTGCCCCCTTCCTGATTTCTAATTTTTTTGTATGTTTGTCACACTTAAATGTTTCAGATCATCAAACAAATTTAAATATTTTAATATTTAATATATTAATTTAAAAAAAGGGCATGTTTTGTGTTCTTTAGTGTTGTAGTCGAGACCTCCTCAAGACCAGAGTCTCCCAAGATCAAGACCTACATACACGGTAGTCTTGGTCTTGACTTTGTCTTTGGAGACTCTGGTCTCAACTACAACACTACTTTAACAAACATCTTGATACCCAACACCTGTTAAGTGAATGGGTCATCTTGGCAAAAGAGAAGTGCTTTTTGATTTATTTTTTTACTATGCTGACAAGTAAAACATTTTCTGCCAGTAAATGTCTTCATGTTGATTTATCTTTCCATCCAAAGCAACGATATACAGTAAAAATAAACTACCCATTCTAGATGCCCTGGAATCCCACAGACAACTGCTACGTATGAATACTACATGACAGAAAACTTCATAATTTAATGAATGTTAGATCTGTTATTGCACTAGATTATCATTTACTACCAACTTTAATCAACCATCCATCATTTGTTTTATGACAGCAAACATGGAGTCAGCCTTCATTTTGCTCCCATTTAAAGGTCTAACTCGTTTTCTCAGAAAACAGATGCTCCCTTGTTGCTCTGCCTGGAGTTAATTACAACCAACAGAGAAAGAGACAGAAAGGACGATGGTTCATAGACTAAATGAACCACTTCATCAATTTATAGTTATAAAAGAAAGACAGGAACAAGCTGGAGAGGATAGAACAAAAGAAAAAAAAAAACTAAGGAAGGCTAATTAAACACCATGGATCTTCACAGTCACAGAGAATAATAATAGGCTGAGATGAACTGACTTCATATTGTTTTTTCCCTGCATATTGTTTTTGTCCTGTTAAAAACAGCCAAACTGCTGTCTGGATGTTTCCCTGCTTAATTACTCTAAAAGCTTTTAAGTAAATTTCTGGTGTTTGATTTAACTGTAGGTGGCACTTTTCACTGCAGTTATGCTCACTAATCAGCTGCACTGCCTCTCACCTTTAGTTTGGACTGAAACTCTCTGGATTTTCTTCTGGCCAAGACCTGGATATGACTGGACACCTGGAGGAGAGGAGAGGAGAGGAGAGGAGAGGAGAGGAGAGGAGAGGAGATGATAAATGGAAGGGGGTGGAAGGTTGGGTTGAGAGAAGGGAGGACCAAACAGTGAGTTGCCATGGTTATGAAAGGGCTGTTGCCACATTGGAGGGCACACGCACACACCACCACCACTACTACTACTTCCATGACAACAGTGAATAGACCCATCAATGCACATGTTTTGAGAGAGCAAAAAGACACCTGGGAACACGAGCCAAGAACCAACATACTAAGACTAGAGATGAGCCGATACCACTTTTTCAAGTCCGATACCAAAATTGTGACTGAGTATTGTCCGATACTGATCCAAACCCGATACAGTCTCTCTAATTTAAAACAAAAAAGTACAGAACACACTTTGGTAATGACTGGTTGCATTTTGCACACATATAAAAACATAAATACAAATACAAAGCTCTCAACAATCAGGCCCCTTTTTATTTAAAAGATCTGATACTACCCTCTTATCCTAACAGAGCAGTATGCTCCCAAAATGCTAGATTACTTACAATACCTAGAATCTCCAAAAGTAGAATGGGAGGCAGAGCCTTCAGTTATCAAGCTCCTCTCCTGTGGAACCAGCTGCCAATCTGGATTCAGGAGTCAGACTCGATCTCTTGTTTTAAGAATAGGGTTAAAACCTTCCTTTTTGATATAGCCTACAATTAGGGAGGGATCATGTGTCTCTGAACCCTCCCTTAGTTATGCTGCTAATAGGTTTAGACAGCCAGGGGACCTCCAATAATGCACTGGGCTTCACTCCTTCCTTCACTCTCAATGAAATATTTTTGCTGGTCATTAACATCTGTTTGTTCCACCCCCCACCCCCCACAGCTAGCCGCAGCAGATGACTGCCCCTCCCTGAGCCTGGTTCTGCTAGAGGTTTCTTCCTGTTAAAAGTGAGTTTTTTTCTCTCCACCATCACCAAGCGCTTGCTCACAGGGGATCTCACCTGAGTGCTGGGGTCTTTCTGTAATTGTGGGGGTTTCCCCTACAGTTGAAAGTGCTATGACATGACTGTTGTTGTGAAATGCCGCTATATAAAAAAAGTTGAATTGAATTGAACCCAGCCCCCGACCAACAGTGATCTGTGTGGAGTTTGCATGTTCTCCCCGTGTCTGCGTGGGTTTACTCCAGGATTTCTCCGGTTTCCTCCCACATGCCAAAAACATGCAAGTTAGGTTAATTGGCATCAAACTGGGGATTCTAAATTGTCCTTAGGTATGACTGTGAGAGTGAATAGTTGTCTGTCTCTCTGTATTGGCCCTGCGATGGACTGGCGATCTGTCCAGGGTGTACCCTGCCTCTCGCTCAAAGATGCTGGGATAGGCTCCAGCCCCCCCGCGACCCGAAAAGGATTAAGTGGAAGAAGATGAATGAATGAATGAATGAATGAATGAATTAAATCTAAAAGTCAACGAATATATTACAAACTTGACTCAGTTCAGCAATGCTGCTGCTTTTTTATTTTAAACTTTGTAACACTGGCAGCATTTCACTGGTCAGCAATATGTAAGCATACATTCTGAAGTTTTAAGTGCAAGTTTATGCAAAACTTTAAAGCTGAGTATTCAAATAAACATCCATCCATCCATCTTCTTCCACTTTTTCACATCTTTTTCGGGTCGCGGGGGCGCTGGAGCCTATCCCAGCATCTTTGGGCAAGAGGCAGGGTACACCCTGGACAGATCACCAGTCCATCACAGGGCCAACACAGAGAGACAGACATCCATTCACTCTCACAGTCATACCCAAGGACAATTTAGAATCACCAGTTGATGCCAGTTAACCTAACTTGCATGTTTTTGGCATGTGGGAGGAAATCGGAGAAATCCCGGAGTAAACCCACGCAGACACGGGGAGAACATGCTAACTCCACACAGATCACTGTTGGTCAGGGGCTGGGATCGAACCCAGGATCCCCCGGCCAAGGGTGAGTTGCTGTGCTGCCACAGTGCTAACCACTCCGCCACCGCACAAACATTCCGATGACCACTTTATGCATGAGGTAAAAAATGCTGTAGATCTGAAAATAAAGGAACTAACCCTTTAAGTTGTATTTTTGTCATCCATTATTAGTATTATTATAAGTATTCTCCTGGTCCTCACTGATCCCAAACTGGGAAATTACAGTGTAACAGCAGCATGACAGTAGACGACCAAAACGACGGAAACACACACACCATAATGGACAAAAGGATTACCCATGGAAAGAAAAACTGCCTGAATAACTTATATACATCATAGATGAATAGATGTAGACCTCGATAGATACACGAATCTGGGTTTCCTCTGGTAACATTTTTCGGTGGCAGGCTGTCTCGCCAGAAAATTTACCACCACGCCAACAAGGAGATATAAATTTAAGAAAAATATATGAAGCAATGACTTTCCCCAAGCGTGCACACAAACAACGCGCGTGGCCGTCATCCGCGTGGAGTTTAGAAGGGCCCCGTCCACGCGAGCATTCCAGTCAGTCAGCAGGCAGTGTCTCGCCAGCGGCAGCAGCCTCTTCGCGGAAAAGGAGTGGAAAATCGTGAAATCAAACGGCAGAAATGGACTCTATTTGAAGAGAAACTTTGTGAAGAAGTCCGCTGTTTCTTTATTGGTGAAAATCCTGGCGCGTCAGCACCTTGGTGCTACCTATCGGGCAGGAGTGAAACTACAAATGATGGTTGTGCGTATGCATCAACCGCTTGGCCTGGGTAGATGAAAAAAGTGAGCATGTACAGCGCCGCGTGCTTGCCGGGCTCGTCCAAAACGTACTCACACCAAGGCGGACTAGAGGGGAAATGCAGCATGAATAAGGCTTGACTGTCCGACAGAAACATGAGTTTATTAAATAACTTTAAAAGTGGGAAAAAAAAATCAGAAGAGGTAACCCGCTTGAAACGGGAGCCATAACGGAAGAGTCGCTTAGCTAAGAGATGTGGTTAGAATTCAAATGCAGCCGGCTTCATATGAAGGGAAAGGCAAGGGAGACTACTGAATTGCTGAGGATATACTGTATTTCACCAGCCACTACAATATTAAGTTATCTTCCCAATTATGTACCTGGCAAGTTAAGATGAACGAAATTCACCAAGTCATTGACTGTAATCCGTCACCAGCCTTCAGACAAACTAAACATGCCAGCATTTGGATTTCAAAATAAGGGAGGTTTTTCTTGGCAGTGAGGAGATTTCTTAAAAAAAAACCAAAAAAAAAACCCTATAAATATATAGAAATATTATAACAGAAATAATGGCATCCTTGGTCATTTAAGTTAATTTAAATCATTAAATACAATTTTATTAATAGTTTTTCTTTGTAATGAGAGTTAAATTATTGTTCTGTTCTGACTGCAAAGTTATGGTCAAAAATATAAATTGTTATACGGAAAAAGTAAAAAAAAATTATCACAGTCTGTTTCAAATTTATTTAAAAAACAGACAAAAATAAGCCATAAAAAAAAATTCACAAATTTATAATAAAGTTTCAAATGTACAAGAAGAGTCAATTTTACAAGAGGAAATTACAAATTTGAGGAAAATGGTTTCGAATTTAGATAAATTTACAGAGAAAAGTAGAAAACTATAAGAAAATTGTTATAAATTTTGGAGAAAAACCTCAAGCCTTCTAGACTGAATTCATTACTCAAGTTTTAAGTGGGTGCTCTTTGTACCCTTAACTAGAAATTTTTGGTTGTCTCCTTTAATTTACATGGCACTTTATATTTTCTAACCTGTTTGTATACCACCGTAGACAGAGAGAGAACCTGAATTAGACAGAGCTCAGACAGGGCAAGATGAGACAGAAGAGAGGAGCCAAGGAGAGGAAAGTGTTCAGGCAGAGGGTCCAGGAGAGGTGAGAGCAGAGGAAGGAGAGAAGGATGACACCAGTAAAAAGTCCAAACACAGGACGTCTGGGTGGGACCCCAAATGGCCCAATATTCCAACATTCAAGCCTTGGTTGTACAATACTTCAAATTATAAGTTCCATATGCACGGCAGTGGCTCAGGAGGTAGAGCGGGTCGTCCAATAGCCGGATGGTTGGTGGTTCGAATCCCGCTCTCCCCAGATATCCTGCCATTGTGTCCCTGAGCAAGATACTTTACCCACCTTGCCTCCAGTGTCCATAACACTGGGTATGAATGTGTATAAATGTTCGGTGGTGGCCAGAGAGGCCGTTGGCCCAGATTGGCAGCCACGTTTCCATCAGCCTGCCCCAGGGCAGCTGTGGCTACAGTTGTAGCTTGCAGCTACCACTGTCTGGCTGGAGTGAATGAATAATGTATCTGTAAAAAGTGTCTTTGAGTGTCTATGATAAAGCGCTATATAAATCTGATGCATTATTATTAATATATGCAAAGCTAATGTGCAAAATTTAAAAAAGAAATAAATAGTATAAAATTAACATATTCATACATATGCATTTTCTGCCCCCCCTCCCAAAAAAAAATATGTTGCCACTGCGCCAATGTCTTTAAGCCAGAGGAAACACTGTACCCGCTGTACAATGCAGGACTATCAGGTGCAGGGTGAAATGTGAGGTACCAATTAGACTATGAGGTGCAGTATAGCAGCATTGTTATTACCAGAATTTAACATCAGCGTGAGTTATTGTACAGTGAAATGTCATGTGACAGGTAAGAGTTCCTGTACCCAACCGTTCGGCAGCGAAGCTGTAGCACTCTGCTGGAGAAAGTGCTCCGCTGTCTGCCCAGCGTGTGGTGGAGGGAGTGATCAGGATTGTCCATGATGGATCGCAGTTTGTTTAGTGTCCTCCTCTCCATCACAGTTTCAAAGGTCTCCGGCATGAGACCAATCACAGAGCCAGCCCTCTTGATAATCTTGTCAAGTCTGTTGGTGTCACTGGCTCTGATACTGCTACCCCAACAGACAGCAGCAAAAAAAGATGGCGCTGGCAACAACGGCCTGACAGAAAAGCACCAGCATCCTGTTGCACACGTTGAAGGATCTCAGCTTCCTCAGAAAGTAGAGTCTGCTCATCCCCTTCTTGTATGCAGCATCGATGTTAGATTTCCACTCCAGTCTGTTACTGACCATGACACCCAGGTATTTGTAGTCCTCCACTACCTCAACATCCTCCCCCCTAATCTGCAATGGCTGTGAAGGCGTCTTCTTCCTGAAGTCAATCGCCATCTTTCTGGTCTTGCTGACATTCAGCCTCAGGTGATTCTTCTCAGTCCACTCCACAAATCTGTCTACCAGTGCCCTGTACACCCACTCCTCCCTCCCTCTTATACACCCAACAACAGCTGAGTCATCAGAGAATTTCTGCAGGTGGCATGACTTGGTGTTGTACTGAAAGTCAGTGGTGTATAAGGTGAAGAGAAAAGGAGACAGCACAGTCCCCTGTGGAGCTCCCGTATCACCAAGCACCACGTCAGACAAGACACTGCCCAGTCGGACAAACTGTGGCCTGCCTGTCAGGTAGTCAGTCATCCAGGAGATCACAGAGCTGTGAACCCCCATCACCCACAGCTTCTCACCCAGCAGCAATGGTTGGATGGTGTTAAAGGCACTGGAGAAATCAAAGAATGTGATTCTCACAGTGTCTCCTCCACCATCCAGGTGCAAATGGGCTTGTTGCAGCAGGTAGATGGCATTATCTTCAACTCCTAAATGGGGCTGATATGCAAACTGCAGGGGGTCCAGCCACATCTTCACCTACAGCCTTAGGTGGGCTAAGACCAGTCACTCCAGGACCTTCATCACATGAGATGTGAGGGCTACTGGCCTATTGTCATTCAGGTCAGATGGAGACGACTTCTTGGGGACTGAAACCAGGCAGGACGTCTCCCACAGCACCAGTACTCTATCCAGACTCAGGCTCAGGTTGTACAGGTGTTTCAGTGCCACAAGCTAGCTGGTTGGCACATGTCCTCAGGATCCTGGTGGAAATGCCATCAGGGCTTGCAGCCTTCCACTGATGGAGTCTCTTAAGCTGTTTCTTAACCTGATCTGTAGCCACAGTGATGTGAGGGGGGCTGGTGCTGGTGTCCCCAGAGGAGGGTGACCAGGGTGAGGGGGGAGAGAGAGCAGTGCTGCACAGGAGGTTTGGGGGGGGGGGGGGTCTGGCTGTGTTGTGGGGGTGACAGACGGTGAGTTGAACCTATTAAAAAACAGATTCAGCTCATCCACTCGCTTAAGGCTCCCTGATGTCTGTCTGGCTCTCCCCTTACACCCAGTGACTTGTTTCATTCCCGGCCACACATCCTTCATATTGCTTTGCCTGAGTTTATCCTCCAACTTTCTCCTGTAATTGTCCTCAGCTTCTCTCTCAGTTCCTGCCGTACTCTCCTCAGTTTCTCCCTGTCTCCAGACCTAAAAGCTCTCTTCTTGTTAAGAAGTACTTTTCAGGTCACTGGTAATCCATGGTTTGTTGGTGGGGAAACAGTGCACAGTCTGAGATGGCATGGCTGTGTTTTCACAGAATTGTCACAGAGTTGTCAGACCTAACGGAACAGACAGACGGACTCCATCCTGTGTACTACCAGGGGCTGCTGCTGCCGACAACTTGCAGCTCACGGAGCAGTGAGTGAAAAGCTTCACATCATCACATAAACTACCTTAAGTAGACAAACGTTTAAGGCAAAGGCTCAGGGCTAACTGGGTTCAGGCTCAAGGCTAACACCTCTTAGCTAAGCAAACCATCTGACTACTCACCGGGCTTGTTGTTAGCTTGTCGGCTAACACACGCTAACAGCACCATGGTCATTTGTAAAGTGTGCCTACTGGAGTACTCACAGTTGAAAGAGGACATCAGATGACTCAAACAGGACCTCAGGGACAAAGATGACATGACCCTGGAATTTTCATCTATTGCTACTACACAAGCAAAACATCTCGCGGTGCTCCGCACCGGGTCCTATGGCAAAGAAGCCACCGGTTGCCCCGCTGAGTGCTCTGGATGTGGATCGGAAGGCAGTGTCACTCTGGTCTGGGTCTGCCACCACTGGTGGAAACTCCGTCATCTCTGCCAACGTCCCGGTACTGAATGACGACGTTTGGCCCTCCCTGGGGGCTAAACCTTAGTCCCAAGCTTGCTCGATACCATAGAACTCGGAGCCATGGGTGCCGGTTAAAAAGGGCAAATACCAAGCCAGACGCTCCCTCCCTCAACCTTCTTCATCGGACACTGCAGCTGAGCAATAAATTTCAGATCCTTGCCACCGAGCATCACTCTTCTCCACCTGCTCAAATGATGACTTCTGTCATCGCAACTGCTGAGGCTGTAGTTCCCGCTGAGGAGCAGCCGCTGGACTACGCTGAGAGCCAGGCCAGCCCCCACAGCTGGTCGGCTACTCGCCGAGGCTCCCCTTCTAAATCTGGCAAGGCACAAGTTCCAGCTCCCCTTCAGGATTTCCCTGCTACCTCCAGAACAGCGTGTCTGCCAGCCCGTCCACCAAAGGCTCCCTCCGGTGTTGCTGTGGCTGTTGGGGCCACTCCCGGCTCCTCCACTATTGTGGCTCACCTGAACCGCCAGCCTCCCTCCTCCACATCGGTGTGGCACTCTCCAGCAGTGCTTGTAGTGGGCACCTCCATGGTCTGGCATGTACAGTAGCTGTGCGTGGCGGACAGACCTTCTGCTATCCAGGTGCCTGTGTAACGGACATTACATTTGCAGCTCTGCACCTAGTTCAGACTCATCCATCTGCTGCTACAATCATTGTGCATGTGGGCACAAACGACTTGAAGAAACAGCAGTCCGAGACTCTGAAACAGGAGTTCGTCCACCTCGTTGACCATCTGCTGGACACGGGGAAGCAGATGGTCATTTCTGGGTCATTCTGCCTTGTTTTGGTGATGTGAAGGTAAGCTGCCTGTGACAGCGTCACATCTGGCTGAAAGGCTATTGCAGTAATAAAGGCACCCCCTTCATGGACAACTTTGCTGCCTTTCTCAATAAGCCAGAACTTTTTAGACCTGATGGCCTCCACCCCTCTCGGGATGGAACGTGTCTTATCTACAAACATTGAACTGACTCTGCTATCCTGTAAGTCCTCCTGACACACCATTTATCCTCCTCATTCACACAGCACATATAATATCCCAGTTACAACTATGCCCAGGTCAAATACTCACTATCATAGATCCTCTGTACCCTCTGTTAACCACAATAATCTCATACGAGTGCGCACACGCACACACACACACTACCCTCATACACAGCACTCCCCTCAAAATGGCACTTTTAAATGTCAGATCACTATACAATAAGTCTTTTATAATCAGTGACTTGATTTTAGAGCATGATCTTGACTGTTTTTATGTGAGATGTGGCTGGGCACAGATGGACTTTTGGAAACATCCCCTCCTAACCAAAACTTTTTATTTTCTAGTAGAGAGGGGAAAAAGGGAGGTGGTGTGGCAGCTATTTTATCATCACCATTGAATTTTAGAGACAGTACCATTAATTCTTCTTCTTTTGAACACCACTCCTTTGTTTTTAGCACTCCTCCTATATTCTGTATGTGTGTTTACAGGCCTCCCAAATACTGCTCATCTTTTATTTCTGATTTTTCACAGATTCATTCTCTCCATTATCCACAGCAAATATAATCAGATTATTATTTTAGGTGATTTTAACCTACACAGTGATAATGAATCAGACTCTCTTGAAGCTGATTTTTTAAATGTTCTTAACTGTATGAATTTCACCCAACATATCTCACAACCTACTCATCTTAAAGGTCACTCTCTGGACCTAGTCATCACCTCAGGCCTGTCAACACATCACCTCTATTTTAGATTTAACCATCTCAGATCATTTTTGCATATTTTTTTTACTATCAATTGTTTTAAAAAGAATGATGAATTTATACCAGAACGCACTGTGAGGAGGCGCCATCTCACTGCTGAGGTGGCTGCTAAATTTACTGAGTTTTTAAGTGAGTATCCTCGTCTTGTGATTTTATTGTGGATGGTTATAACAGAAAATTGGAAACAGCACTCAACACGGTAGCTCCTTTTAAAACAAAAAAGCTTTCCACTAATTCAACCCCACCCTGGAGAACTGAAGAAATCAAACAACTAAAACAGAAATGTCAAGCTGCTGAAAGAAAATGGAGAAAAAAAACAAATTAGAAATTAACCTCCAAATTAAAAAGAAAATCAACTTACCACCTACAGTACAGCAATAAAAGAAGCAAGACAGGCACATTTTTCCAGACTCATCAACAATAATCACAACAATCCAAAAACTCTTTTTTCAATAATTGATCAGCTAATCAACCCAGTTTTTAACATGTCTAACAGGATGAAGGTTCAAAAACCTTCAGTGAGAACTACCACCAAGCAACACTGTGTTTCAGTGCAAGGAGTCAGATTATGGAACGATTTTGGACCTGAATTAAAATCATGTACAACGCTTGGACAATTTAAACAAAAACTAAAGGAAGAAATACTCCAAACATATATACAAGATGACATGTAAAATCACATAAGGATTGTCATATCCAGCCTGTGTTGGGTTGTTGCTTAGTTTTTTTTTGTCACATTTTGTCTTAGCTATGTTCTGAATTGTAATTGCTCTCGTTTTGTTTTTCTTTTGAATTCTTGGATGGAATATGGGTGGGCAATATAAGCTGCGGCTTCAGCCATCACCCATTTCGGATAACTTATGTTGAACTGTATAATCAGAGGAGTTATTGTCTAATTTGACCTTGTTGGATTTTCTTTCCCCCTTTGTTATATTATTCTGTTTCTTTTTTAATCTCTACTTTTAATCTATCCGAAATAAAGATTCATTCATGTCTACATACTCCAAATGTGAGGAATTTGCAGCTCACTTCAGTAGTAAAATAGAAACAATAAGGTCAGCTATTAGTCTATTACAACCTACTGTTTTTAATACAGCTGAACCATTGTTTTTATATGGGGAAACACTGGACAGTTTTGACGTGGTTGATGCTAAGGAGATGGAGAAAGTTATCTCCCAGTCAAAACCAGCAACCTGTCTTTTAGATCCAATTCCTACATCATTTTTAAATCCATTGGCAGCTTTTTAGTTAATGATGTTCTGAACATTTTAAATTATTCTCTTCAGACAGGAGTTTTTCCTAGTGCTTTTAAGACAGCTATTGTCAAGCCTGTTCTTAAGAGAAATAATTTAGACACTGAAGTATTGAACAAACACAGACCAGTGTCCAACTTGTCATTTTAAAGTAAAATTTTAGATAAAGTAGTTTTTAACCACTTAAATGATTTTATGAAAACTCATGATTTATATGAAACATTTCAATCGGGTTTTCGGTCTAATCACAGTACTGAGACAGCCCTGATCAAGGTTTTAAATAATCTTAGAATCAACATGGACAAGAGCATGTTCTCGGTCCTGGTCTTACTGGACTTAAACAGAGCATTTGACACAGTAGATCATGATATTCTTTTAAACAGATTGTGCAATATGATCAGCCTGTCAGGCACTATTTTTAGCTGGTTTAAATCCTACCTCACTGGCACAGAATTTTATGTCACCCTGGGTGAACACTCATCAGACATACAACATGGATTGTGGTGTTCCTCAAGGGTCCATTTTAGGTCCAATTCTTTTTAAGTTGTGCATGCTGCCACTAGGCAATGTCATCAGGAGACACGGAATTTGTTTCCACAGTTATGCTGATGATACCCAGCTTTACATTTCCGTCTCTCCTGATGACCCAGCACCAATCAATGTCCTTTTTAACTGCATTTTAGACATTAAGGCCTGGATGGCAGAGAATTTCCTACAGCTCAACCAGGACAAAACTGAAGTTTTAGTTATCAGTCCTGAAGCTCAGACAGAGAAACTTTTACCAAGATTACAAACACTGTATCTTATTTGACCAAGATGAATTAAATAAACCTGGGCGTTATTTTTGACTCTGAGCTTAGTTTTATTCCGCATGTTAATAATATTTTAAAAATTAGATTTTGTCATCTAAAGAATGTAGCCAGAGTCTAACCGTTTCTCTTTTGAGAAAACACAGAGATGCTAACGCATGCTTTTATTTCTAGTCGTACTGATTATTGCAATGCTCTCCTTTCTGATCTTCCTAAAAAGATGATCAGTAACTTACAACTATTACAGAATTCAGCAGCCCGTCTGCTGACAAAGACCAGAAAGAGAGAGCATATTACGCCAGTCTTAGAATCATGGCACTGGCTCCCTGTGAGTTATAGAATTGATTTTAAAGTTCTTTTATTAGTTTATAAAACTCTTAATGGTCTTGGTCCATCTTATTTATTTCATCTGCTTTTACCATATCATCCCTCACGGACTCTGAGGTCCTCTGGTACTGGCCTTTTAATGATACCTAAAGTTAGGACAAAAACCCACGGTGAGGCATCGTTCCAGTTTCTCGGCCCACATCTGTGGAACAGTCTACCAGAGGACTTCAGGGCTGATGTTTTTAAAAGGAGGCTCAAGACCCACCTTTTTTAGTTAAGCTTTTAACAAGTTTTATAATTTATGTTTATATACTTATTTGGCTATTTTATATATTTATATATCTTTATATTTATAGATTATTTCTGATCTATGGATCGATCGACAGACAGACAGACAGATACTGTATATAGATATATATGGGCAGCACTGTGTTACAGTGCGGCCCTCACGGACCGCTAATGAGACGCTATAGGCGACCAGTGAGTTTGCGTATTTATTAATACAGGACAAAAGGTACAAAATAATGAGCCACGAGGGGCAAAACACAAATAAGGACAAAGGCAAGAGCACACTGACAATAAACACAGGTTAAGGAATAAACTTACAGAGTGTTGCGAGTAAAAGAGGATGACTGGAGCCAGAGCGTAGGGACTCCAGTCTAACATTGGGGAGACCAGCGTTATCCATAAGCGAGGTCGCAGCCCCAAGCAAACAGAGCTGCTCCCTTAAATAGGGCTTTGACAGATTAATCAGCTGATGAAGGGTCATCATCTGATTGGAATCTCACCATTCAGCGGAGCTCCGCTCCGACAGCCAGAAGCCCCACCGAGACGCTGTCAGAATAAAAACCCGGAGGCTTAGTGGTGCGCCTCAGGAGAGAACGGAGAACAACCGGACAATCCGAGTGCCGACAAAGTCAGCACACGGACCATGACACACGGTGGCGGAGTGGTTAGTACTGCGGCAGCATAGCAACTCACTCTTGGCCGGGGGATCGTAGGTCCGATCCCAGCCCCCGACCAACAGTGATCTGTGTGGAGTTTGCATGTTCTCACAGTGTCTGCGTGGGTTTACTCCGGGATTTCTCCGGTTTCCTCCCACATGCCAAAAACATGCAAGTTAAGTTAATTGGCATCAAACTGGGGATTCTAAAATGTCCTTAGGTATGACTGTGAGCGTGACTGGTTGTCTGTCTGTCTGTGTTGGCCCTACGATGGACTGGCGATCTGTCCAGGGTGTACGCTGCCTCTCGCCCAAAGATGCTGGGATAGGCTCCAGACCCCCCGCGGCCCGAAAAGGATTAAGCGGAAGAAGATAGATGGATGCATATATATATATATATATATATATAAAACTTTATATACTTTAACCATTTATTTATGATCTTATTCTGCTTCTTATCGTATTTTATTTTATCTTATGGTATTTATAGCTCTGTGGCCGACACACATTGTGGGCTCACGCTGCCACAGAGACAGGACTGAATGTGTATTGTGGAGTGTCACGTCTGCAAGGACTAAGGACTCGAATCTACAGGAGGTAACAAGGAAGTGTGAGATTTGTCTCTTTGTCCCACAGAAGACGCCCCGGAGGGTATTCCGGTTCATCAAGAAATGAGAGACAATGGTGAAGCTTCAAAGGGATGCTTTGTAACTGTATGTTGACTGAAGACACCATGTGGCTTGAATTCTGATGCTGGAAATGTATAAAAGGGGGTTGAAGTATGATTCTTTCTCTTTCCTGCTTTGAGAATGCTAGAAGCTGCGTTCTGTCAAATAAAGCTGGTTTTATGACTGAAACTCAGCCTCATTATTTGAGCATGCTTCTACAGCTCTAGTGTTTCCTCATTGGTGGGGGGGGGGGGGTTCAGCACTTGGAGCTGTTATTGGTTCTGACGATGGGGATGCTGCTGTGATGGTGGCCCTGGCTTGGTGGGATGGAGAAGTCCAGTCATGGCCTGTTGGCTGTGATCTGGACTCCTCTGTCTGCCTGGGCCGGGGTGGCCCCTGTGGCAGTGTCTCTGCAGCTGTAGGCTGAGACTGGCTCCTGGTGCTGACGGTCCCCCCATGATGGCGTGTCCTCACTCTGGTCCTCAGTCCTCAGCATTTTTTAACTATGCCTATTATTACTTGTGGGTGGGGTGGAACAGGGTGGGAGGAAATGGGCTCTTCTGTGGGTTGGGGGTCAGGTGGATGTATGCCTTAGATGAAAGTGGGGGGGGGGGCTCTCTTTGTCTTTTTAGTTTTGTTTGTGTTTTATCTGGAATTGTTTTTAACTGTAAAGCACTTTGAGCTGCACTTCGTTGTATGAAAGGTGCTATATAAATAAAGTTTAAAGAATCTGTTGTATTCTGAGATGCAGTCCAGTCGATCATGTTGTCTGTGTTCCCCCCATGTGGTTCACAGAGTACACCCCAGTCCACCGTCTCGAAGCAGTTCTGTAGTACATCAGCAGCCTCCTGTGTCCACCTCCTCACAGCCTGTGTGTAAGCAGGCTGCCTCTGCACAAGAGGAACGTATTTCAGTGATAACAGGACCAGGTTGTGATCTGATCTGAAAAGAGGGGGTAGGGCTGTGGTACTGTATGCATCTCCTACATTGGCATAAAGTAGATAGAGTGTTTTATTGTCTCTGGTGGGACAGTCAACAAACTGGTGGAAGTCTGGTAGTTTTCCCCAGTGAGACGTAGTTAAAATCACCCATGATGGCCATAAATGTGTCTGGGTGCTGCTCCAGTAATGTGGCAGGAGAAGAGATGACGTCACAGGCCACCACTGCGTCAGCTGACGGAGGGACGTAAACAGTAATCACAATGGCACATGTGAACTCTCGCAACATACAGTGGTGTGAAAAAGTGTTTGCTCCTTTTCCGATTTCTCATTTTTTTGTATGTTTGTCACACTGAAATGTTTCAGATCATCAAACAAATTTAAATATTAGACAAAGATAACGTAAGTAAACAGAAAATCCAGTTTTTAAATGGAGTTTATTATTAAGGGAAACAAAAATCCAAACCTACATGGCCCTATGTGAAAAAGTGACTGCTCCCTAAACCTAATACAGTGCATCCGGAAAGTATTCACAGCACTTCACTTTTTCTACATTTTGTTATGTTACAGCCTTATTACTGAGGGGTAGGACTGAGTTGGGTGGAAAGTTATTTAAGTAACAGACAACAATTTGTACAAATTGGTGAGCACAAATCACCCTTCATGAACATCACTTGTGGTGTGCCCCAGTGGTCAGTTTTGGGACCCAAACTCTGTTTTGTATATAAATGACATATGCCAAGTATCAAAAATTCTGAAATTTATTTTGTTTGCGGATGACACAAATATCCTTTGCACTGGTGAGAATTTGCAGCAGGTTTTAGAGGTGGTCACAACTGAAATGAAAAAGTTAACGCAGTGGTTCAACAAAAATAAATTATCTCTAAATCTAAAAAAACAAAGATTATGTTGTTTGGAAATTATAAAATAAATCATGAAATAATGGTAACGATAGATGATACCAGAATAGAAACAGTACAGGAAAATAAGTTTCTGGGGGTGACACTAGACAAAATCTGCTGGAAACCTCACATCAGTCACATCCGGGCCAAGTTAGCAAAATGTATAGGCATACTGGGGAAGACAAGACACATCTTGGACTATAAATCATTGGTCTTATTGTACAATTCACTGTTTTTACCTTATCTTAACTACTGTGTAGAAGTCTGGGGAAACACCTACAAGACCAACCTACAGTCAATATGCACATTACAAAAAAGAGCTATAAGGATAATAAATAATGTAGGATATAGAGACCATACCAATTCGTTGTTTTTAAAGTCACATGTCATAAAGTTAATCGATTTAGTTAAATTTAAGACAGCACAAGTAATGTACAGGGCAATTAATAATCAACTCCCAACTAATATACAAAAAATATTTAAAAAAAAGAGACAATGATCATAATTTGAGAGGAGACTTAAACTTTACAAAACCCAAGATACGAACAACCAAGAAAAGTATGTGCATATCTGTCTGTGGGGTGGATTTGTGGAACAGTCTGGAGCCGGAAACTGAAACTATGTACAAACAGAAATCAATTCAAAAAGAGGTATTGTGGGACACATATGTGGGTTTCATATGCACAAATGTATATCACTGTATGCTTACTGTTGCTTCACGTCTCAGATGAACAAAGGACTGAGCCTCCTCGGAGATAACAGGAGGATGTGAAATGTGGTCTTTGGTATGCAAAGAGATGGACGTGGGGGATTTCCTGTCTGTCAGTGACTTTGGGGTGGGGGTGATAAGATCTGAAAGGGATGCATTGTTATTTGGGATTAAATGCATTGTGACTGGAGCTTTGAAGCTCCTGGGGTATAAAAAGGGGATGAAGGTCTGGGTTTCTTTCTCTTTCTGTATTGCTGATGTTGGAGAATGTGAATAAACCTGACTCATGAGATAAACTCTGTCTCGTCCTTTCACATTTCCACAGTATAAACATTATTTGCTGAAAGGATATATGATAGAAGGGTAGTATTTATATGTACGATTCACTATGCTCACTCTGGGACATTATGGGACACTATGGAATGGTGGGTGGGACAGCACTGTGTATATCTGTGTTGTTTGAGGCTGGTTTTGATGTATGGACATCAAGGTATGTTAGGATGGATGGGTGTTAATGTTGATATGTAAAAAATACAGTAAATTGTTTACTTGGGGTCTTAAAGGAGGTAATTTGTATATAATTCACATAGGTGTATTTATGGAAAAGAGGAGATGGAATTAATAAGTGTTCACTTCTTCCTTCTCCCTTTCGAACACTGTATACTGTTACTTTATTGCATTTGTCATTTGTTTTGTTTTTGTTATACTTTTTTGTTCGAAATAAAGTATCTATCTATTACCAAATGAATTAAATTTCATTTTTTGCTCAAAATTCTACAAACAATACCCCATAATGACAACGTGAAAAAAGTTTTGAGATTTTTGCAAATTTATTAAACTAAGAAATCACATGTACATAATTATTCACAGCCTTTGCTCAATACTTTGTTGATGCACCTTTGGCAGCAATTACAGCCTCAAGTCTTTTTGAATATGATGCCACAAGCTTGGCACACCTATCTTTGGGCAGTTTCACCCATTCCTCTTTGCAGCACCTCTCAAGCTCCATCAGGTTGGATGGGACGCATCGGTGCACAGCCATTTTCAGATCTCTCCAGAGATGTTCAGTTGGATTCAAGTCTGGGCTCTGGCTGGGCCACTCAAGGACATTCACAGAGTTGTCCTGAAGCCACTCCTTTGATATCTTGGGTGTGTGCTTAGGGTCCTTGACCTACTGAAAGATGAACCGTCGTCCCAGTCTGAGGTCAAGAGCGCTCTGGAGCAGATTTTCATCCAGGCCGTCTTTGTACATTGTTGCATTCATCTTTCCCTCTATCCTGACTAGTCTCCCAGTCCCTGCCACTGAAAAACATCCCCACAGTATGATGCTGCCACCACCATTGGCATGGTTATGAGTGGTGCCTGGTTTCCTCCAAACATGACGTCTGGCATTCACCCCAAAGAGTTCAATCGTTGTCTCATCAGACAAGAGAATTTTGTTTCTCATGGTCTGAGTCCTTCAGGTGCCTTTTGGCAAACTCCAGGTGGGCTGCCATGTGCCTTTTACTGAGGAGTGGTTTCTGTCTGGCTACTCTACCATACAGGCCTGATTGGTGGATTGCTGCAGCGATGGTTGTCCTTCGGGAAGGTTCTCCTCTCTTCACAGAGGAACGCTGGAGCTCTGACAGAGGAACCATCGCGTTCTTGGTCACCTCCCTAAGTAAGGCCCTTCTCCCCGATTGCTCAGTTTCGACGGCCAGCCAGCTCTAGGAAGAGTCCTGGTGGTTCCGAACTTCCTCCCTTTATGGATGATGAAGGACACTGTGTTCATTGGGACCTTCAAAGAGGCAGAAATTTTTCTGTACCCTTCCCCAGATTTGTGCCTCGAGACAATCCTGTCTCGGAGGTTTACAGACAATTCCTTTGACTTCATGCTTGTTTTTTTTTTAATTTTAATTAAAGTTGCAAAAATCTAAAAAAAAAACCAAAAACTTTTTTCACATTGTCATTATAAGATAAGATAAGATAAGATAAGCCTTTATTAGTCCCACAATGGGGAAATTCCAGGATTGCAACAGCATAGGGATAGCAACACTCAGAGCAACAATCAGAAGGCAAGAAAAAACAACATCTAGTAAACATATGTCCATATTACTATAAATGTATATATATAGACACACAGTGCAGAGCATTATGGCTGGTGAATGTGCAGCAGAAAGTCTAAGCTCTCTCTCCGCGGATGCAGCGGGCCAGCTGGAAGTCTTTGGGCATGATGGTGACCCCCTTAGCGAAGAAGAGACCACCAGGTGGGCCTCGCTGGTCTCCTGCAGAGCCATGACGGCGAAGCTCAGGAAACGCAGGACGGTCTTTAAGTCCTGAGCGATCTCCCTCACCAGGCGCTGGACAGGCAGCTTACGGATGAGCAGCTCCGTGGATTTCTGGTAGCGACGGATCTCTCTCAGAGCCACGGGCCTGTGACGGCAAGGCCTCTACACTCTGCCGGTGGCCAGAGCGCCTCTCCGAGCAGCCCTGGTGGCTAGCTGTCTCCTGGGGGGCTTCTTCCTCCAGTAGATTTTACGGGCGGTCTGCTTGGTTCTTGCCATCGCTCTTTATTATTCTGTCTTATATTTCTTTCACGCCGCCTAAACTGCAGCCCGGCACCCGCGTCGTTCTCGCTACAGCTCCCGGTATGTCGAGTTTCCCATTAGCACCGGGCGACGGCCAAGTGCTAGCTAGCACTAGCTCCTCCCCGCTGTAACGTCTCCCGCTGTAAACCGTGGCTCCGTCCGCCGACCCGGGAGACCCCCGGGGCGATCCGTGCGTCCGTGATATATATACAGAGTGAAAGGTGTAGAAAGAAGAAGGAAGATAAAAAAAAAAAAAAAAAAGGCTGTTGCAACAGGCAGCCGACTCATGTGGCGCCGCCGGTCCGGCGGAACCGGAACCGGAAGAAGCTGTAGAAATGCAGTAGAATGGGGTATTTATGGGGTATTGTGTGTAGAATTTTGAGGAAAAAATGAATTTAATCCATTTTGGAATAACATAAAATGTGGAAAAAGAGAAACGCTGTGCATACTTTCCAGATGCACTGTACATCTGGCATGGGGAACCGTGAATGACAACTCAAGTTCTACCAAGGCATCCAGGAGCGAAACATACTGCCCATTGTCAGAAAGATCAGAGTCAGTCACCGGTCATGGGTCCTCCAACAGGCTAATGACCCAAAACATACAGCTAAAGGTACTCAAGAATGGCTAAGAAAACAGTGGACTATTCTTAAATGGCCCTCCATGAGCTCAGATCTTAATCTGATTGAACATCAATGGAAAGATCTGAAAACTGCATTATGGAGACCCCACCCTTCAAACCTGAGACAGCTTGAGCAGTTTGCACAAGAAGAGTGGTCCAAACAACCTGTTGGCAAATCCAGACATCTCAGTGTGAAGTACAGAGGCCACTTGTTTGCAGTTATTGCTGAAAAAAAAAAAATACTGGTGGCTGCCAGTGGTACCCCTCAGCCTCTGTTGTAGAGATTTTGTTTATAACACATTTTGACCTTAACCTTACAATCCCAAAACCACAGGCAGATGTTAGGGTGACAGAGTGAACATGTGTACTGGTGACAGAGTGAACATGTGTACTGGTGACCGTAGCCTTATTCATTGTATACTGGCATGTATACAAGGGATAAGGTAAGTTAACCATGACCTTTGACCCAAAACCTATAGTCAGAGGTCAGGGTCTCAGGGGGAACGTGTGTACAATGTTTGGTGACCCTAGGTGGCATTGTTGTTGAGTAGTTTATAAGGTATTTTGACCTTGACATTTGACCTTTTGTTCCTAAACCCATAGTTATAGGTCAGGATGATAGGGTGGAACCTGTGTACACAATTTGGTGACCCTAGCTTTATTTATTCTATAGCACTGGTGTCAAGCTCATTCCATTGAGGGCTGAGACACTGCATGTTTTACTTCCACCCAGTATCTTCAACAGGTGATTGGGGCTGGGCGATAAAACAATAATTATATAATAATCATAATTATCACGAAATAACTTTTTCTTGAGCAAGACATAATACACTTTCGATAGAACGTCGATCGAAGTCATTTGTTCTGTGTTTTGACAGACAGCACGAAAAGCCAATGAAAATGAGAATACACTGCACTGAACCAATCATGTGGCTGAAAGTCAAGCTGGACTGATGCACACAACAGCATGCGTAGGCGTGTAGGACCAATAGCCAAGGCTTAGCACACCTGCTAATGTGTGGGCTAGTGCAGCCCAGTTGAAGAAGGAGCGTGGTTAAAAAGTAAATGACAGAAAATATTAATGATAAGTCCAGTGACAGCGTTACCTAAGAAGACACGGAAATGGATGGCGCCCAATGCTCAATAGATGAGGACACTGTTGAAGAGTCCGAGGAATTCAGTCGTGTGGACAGAATGTCAGATTTAAGCAGCTGATTAAAGTAATTGACCCTCGTTACCAACTCCCTGGCTGTAAATATTTCTCCCAGACGGCACTTCCCTAGCTGTAGACAGAATGTAGAGAAACAGTTGGAAAGGAGCTGCAAAGTCTACCAAACTTCACTACTAAGTCAGATTTGTGGTCAAGTCGCACATCTCAACCATACATGAGCCTCACTGCCCGCTTCACTGATTAAGATTGGAATTTGAAAAGCAAATGTCTTCAAACCTTCCTGAAGACCATACAGGTGAAGTCATTGCTTCAGCCAGAGCACTTGCATCCTGGAGACTGAATGAAGACAAACAAGTCTGCATAACAGACAGTGGGGAAAAAGGCTACAGTGCATGTACTTCACTCAGCCATCAGTACATTGGTGAGTGGAATATTATAAAATATTTATATTTTGTGTTTTATAACTATTTGAAATACAGTTCTATAATGTTCTACACTATATTTCAAGTTAAACTTCTGACAGAAAATAAATATTTAAAGTTAATCTTGTTATAGCTTCACATCTCACTTAGGAGTGAAAAGGAACCTTTAAGCTTGACAGAAATAGTAATTTGATTAATATCACAATATAAAGTGCATCCGGAAAGTATTCGGAAAGTATTCACATTTAATCATTTTGGAAAAAGGCTGTAACATAACAAAATGTGGAAAAAGTGAAGCGCAGTGAATACTTTGCGGATGCGCTATATACTGATCTCGATCAATATGAAAAAAAATTATCGTGACTGGATTTTTTTTTTTTCCATTTCGCCCAGCCCTACAGGTGATTTCATTGAATTTCTTTCCACTCATTGCTGATCAGTGAAAAAAACACCTGCTGAACACACTGGGTGGAAGTAAAACATGCAGGGTCTCAGCCTTCCATAGAATGAGTTTGACACCCCTGTAATAGAGTGTAGGGGAAACTAACTACAAACGTTGACCTTTTGACCCCAAATCCATAGCCGGGTGTCAGAGTGAATATGTGTACAAAGATTGGTGACCCCAGGTTTCATTGTTGTTGATGTATAGTTTATATGGCATTTTAACCTTGACTTTTGACCTTTTGACCCCAAACCCATATTTCTGGGTGAGTGTCCCAAGATGAACCTGTGCACTGAGTTTGGTAACCCTAACTTTCTTTGTTATTGAGATACAGTTTAAATGGCAATTTGACCTTGACCTTTGACTTGACCTTTGACCTTGTAATCCCAAAACCACAGTCAGAGGTCAGGGTAAACCTGTGTACAAAGTCTGGTGACCCTGGCTTTGCTCACTGTATAGTAGTAGGGCATAGGGAAAGTTAACCGTGATCTTGACTTTTTGACGCCAAATCCATAGTTGTAGGTCGGGTCCCAAGGTGAACCTGTGTACAAGTTTGGTGAACCTAGCTTTATGCGTTCTATAGTAATAGGGAATAGGGAAAGCTAACCGTGACCTTTGACCTTCTGACCCGAAACCCATAGTCAGAGGTCATGGTGTGAGGGTTAACATGTGTACAAAGTTTGGTAACCCTAGCTTTACTTGTTCTATAGTAATAGTGCAAAGTAGAGATGTAAGTTATCAATTAATTAATTGTTAATTGATTCACCTTATCAATCGATTAACGATTAATTGATAAGCGGCAATTTTCGGAAATCTTAATTTTCCTTGGTACAATGAGATCTTTCTATCTTTAACATATAAAAAATTAATTACGGTTTTTGATATACTGAATAAAACATGAACATCCTATTCCTCAATGAATTATTGTACCATTTGCATTTTTACTACAGACGGTGGCATTTTTTGTAGTTAACAAATTTTGTACTGCATAGTGTGTACTATGTGCTGGTACATCTCAGTAAATTACAGATGTCATGATTTTTAATTTATTTTAAAAACTGTTACCAATATCATAAAATAATCTTTTTAGTCCAAATTACAAAAAAAAAAAAAAAAAAACCTTTCATGTTCTAATTAACTGAGATGCACTACTAGACTGTTTTAACAGGAAAATAAATTGTGAACTGCTTCAGCTGTTGCATGTTAAAAATTATCACAGTACCCCAGCAATCCAGACAAACCCAGTACAATCTGGGCTCCTCTGCTGTCTGTTTCCTCAGTAGTAACTTGAGTCCAGTCTGCTTTTCCGTCTTGCGGCATGGGGCAGTGGTAGCTGGGATGGGTTTTTGCTCTTGTGTTGTCTTTTTCTTTGCTTCTGTCCATTTCTCCACTATGTTAATTTGAAGCAGGTGGGTCTTCAAGCTCGTGTGCTATTAGAACTTGTTGTGGTGCTCTGACATAACCTGGAAGGGCGAGTTTTGTTTTTTCACTCTGCACAGCGTATGCGCTCTGGGGTCTTGGCATCTTCTTCTGCTTTTTCAGTTGAAATGCAGCAGTGGGTGACCGCGTATGCCCCCACCTGGATGGCGATGCCACTACATTTCATAGAACAAGCTCCCATTGAAAAGGACTGCCGAGTTATCAATTAATTGACAACTAATATAATTTAGCTGACTAAATTCTTATTGACAATTAATCAAAAGTCAATTAATCATTAACATCCCTAGTGCAAAGGGCATGTTTTTTTTTCCACAATATCTTTATTGAACCTTTTTTTTTTAACAAACATGATACAAACAATCAAACACTAACACTAAAGTACTACAAAAAAAAAAAAAAAAAGATGCACTAAAAACACCAACAACCACCAGCAAAATCAAATCTTCAACAATGCTCCTCTGTTTAGTCTAGACAATCCAATACATAAGTATACATATTATGTTCACCAGTTTGGAATTTACAAGGTCCACACACATCATTCACCTTCTTCTTCAAAAGTTATGTTTAAATTTTTTACATAATCAATAAAAGGTCTCCATATATTCTCAAACACAATTTCCTTTGATTTCAGTATATATGTTATTCTTTCTAATGGAAGGTTTGTTAACATCTGTCTTAACCACTGAGTCACATCTGGTCTATGAGTCTTTTTCCATAATAGTGCAATACATTTTTTGGCATTAAGCAAACTGAGGTCTATAAATGTTCTTTCACTTTTATTAAAATTATGCTTTTCTGGGTACAGACCCAACAAAAACAATTTAGGATTCAATATGATTTGTTTTGAGATTATTTTTTCAATTGTTACCCTCACCTCTTCCCAAAACATTCTTATTAATCTACATTCCCATACACAATGAAATAGAGTTCCTTTACTTTCCATGCATTTTGTGCATGTATCTGGTATATTTTTGTTATATTTATTTAACTCCTCTGGTGTAACATACATCCGCATTAACCATTTGAAATGTATCAATTTAAGGCGTACATTTATTGATTTGGTTTGAGCTTCTGTACAAGCCAATTCCCATTGTTCCTCTGAAATTTCAGTTTGCAGATCTTTTTTCCAGTAGTTTAATCTTTTCAGTGAATTTTCACTTGAAGATAGTGTCAATGAGTTATAAAACTCTGAAATAATACCCTTTCTTTTACTATCTTTCATCATCATTTTGCAAAGGGCATGTTAACATTGACCTTTGACATTTTGACCCCAAACTCAAAGTGAGAGAGCAGGTTCTAATTCATCCAAGATTTAGTCAAGATAATATTCATTTTGAAAGGCTACATCACTCGTTTGTAGGGGTGGGTTCAAAAGATCGATTCAACAATCTAGACTGATCCACATTTGACTGAGCTGATCTCGATCCACAAAATCCACGGATCGATCTTTTAATATAATGCTTTTACGTCTGAATGTCTGCCGAGTCTGATTGGGTCGAAACCGGCTCAGTAAGCCAGGAACAGCGGTGAAGAACCAGAAACACCTGGAGTGCTAACAGATCTAACAGTTAACAAGCTAACAGATATGCAGTGTTGGGTGTAACGTGTTACAAAGTAATGTGCTACAGTAATCTGATTACTGTTCAGTGTAGCGCAGTAATGTAATGAGTTTGTCTGATAAATGTAGTATTCGTTACAGTTACTAATCCAAAAAGATAGCGCTACTAGTTGTGGTCTATATTAATCATATATCCCATAACCTACATATGTATAAGCATGTGAGAATGTTTGGTGATTACATATGTAAAGCGACTTCACACCTCAGAACAGGACAAAAGGTCTCAACCGCCAGTGAAGATCAAAGAGCATCCGAGGCGCTGCGGTGGAGACCAGATAGGTCGCCCTGACCTCCCAGGGCCAGGTGGAGGGGTACGAAGACAAAGGAGGGGGATTAAGATAATGAGGGATGTCAGCTTTGATATGCATGTCTTTTGTTATGTGTGAGTATAAGTACGTAGAGCCGAATGTGTTCGATCTCTTACTTCTTCTGCTGCTGCACTAGATGAGACTTGTTAGAGGAGCGAAGCTGATAATAAACTTTGGTTTATAAGTCACATCGCCTCGTTATTCCAAGCTCTTCTACACTAGTGTTTCTTTTTAACGACTTACAAAATGGGAAAACAACTGCACTGCCAGTAAACAGTAGAAGAAGAAGCAGTAGTGGCGCCCACTTCCGTTTCCGCCACACTCCTATAAATATCAGCAGGCACGTAAGTCCGACCTCTTTCCGAATCCGATGCTCCTGCCTGGTGGCTGTATCTTGTGTGTTGCCAACCCCTGCAATAAAGCTAAATTTGACTGTGTAGCTGGCCTTGTCATTATGCGGTAATTCCAGACATAACACAAACAGCACTTACAGCGGCTGAGGGGAATCATCCAAATGGAAGAGTTGAGTAAATCGGTGTTTGGTGGCTGGAGATATGCTCATTACTTCGAACATGTTGAGCAAACGGACAAGAACATGACGGTAATGTGCAAACTTTTAAACTAAGTTACCCTGGTAACTTAGTTTAAAAGTATATTCAATAAGCCATGCTGTTTACATTAAAACTCTCATTAAAACTTGACATTCAAGGGTAGTGTTTTATTTTTATTTCAAACAGTAATTTATGTTTACACTGGATGGCAGGAACTGCCCATTTTTTTTAAAGGTTTAATTCTTAAAATATTGAAAAATGAAGTTTGCACTTGGCCACTGCGGTTTTGCTAGTTCTTCTTCTGTGGTGTTAAAACAGTTCTCATCCAGCAAGAGTTCCCTGGGGTGCATGCGCACGTCTTTACTTTCGTGTTTACATGAGCAGAGTTTTTGACGTGTATGTCTCTTAATTTATCAACAAAAGTCACCGTAAAGATTGTCCTCAACAGTTTCCGAATATTTTTTCATCAAGTGGGAATAATCGATTTTGTACTACGTGCAGCGCTGAGTTGGAACATAAAGTCAGCGATAAATGCTTCAAATGGAAAGCGCACGGAAACTGGCTGAAACTGGTGAACAGATAGGGAGACTTGGACTGCTGAAATTCTAAGTAAAACATTTGTTTGTTTTAACATTTGTGTTGTAAATTAATAATTTATCCATAATGGGTTTTTTTTTTGTTTGTTTGTTTGTTTTAACAAACTATGGATACAGTAGTTAACTGTTGGTTAAGTGCTGTGAATAAATGCAAAATAAAGGTATATTTTATGAGATTATAACTTCTAGCATTTAAGTGAGAGATTTCAAGATAATAATAAATCACAATAAAATGAAAATGGCAGAATTAATAAAGGCTGCAGTACGAGCTACTTTTACTCAATAGAACTAAAGTGAAATGAAAAAATTTTCCCAGGAAATGAATTGAAATCCTTTTCAAAAATTGAAAGTTAATTTGTAGTTAAAATGTAAACAACAAAAAATAAAAAACAAAATCATTATACCCTACTGTGGTGTGGGGATTTAAAAATATGATTAATTTTACTTTGAAATCTATTCTCCTTTTCATCTCCCCTTCAGATCTGTGAAGACTGGGTTTCCACTCCAAGGTCCATCCTGCACTGAGACGTTCTGAAGGGAACATGTTGTTAGTGGAGGAGCCATTCCTGCTTCCTTGTGGATTTCAACACAGAAGACCTCAAGTTTTTCAGGGGTCTTAGTTTTCAAATTCAAGATTCAAGAAGGTGCTGCTATAATTTTCTCCATACTCTAACATGCATTCAATGCAATTTAGTTGTTGTAATGACTAATCATTTTATTTCTTTTTTTAATTTAAGTTCTCAGCAAGACTACAATGTTGGTCATTTTTTGACAACTTTACTGAGCATTTAATTCTACATAAATCACTGCTTAACAGGAAATTTTGGGCAATCCTGTGTTTTTCTTGTGGTGTTACATAGAACAGCATCACTGTAAACTATGGAAAAAAAAACTACTTTAAAATCTGTACTTCTTCACAACTTTCAGTGCAAAAAATCTCTAAAGTGTCACAACTTTTTGGAAAAGCTCCCACAAATTCAGGCTTTTTTGGGCCACAACAATCACAAAAACAGCCGATGAAATCCTGGAGGGACTGAAATACAGTGAGATTATGCATACATGCTTTATGCATTATTAATTCGATTACTGACTCTGGGCTGTTAACTTGACACTACACACCCTTTGCACTAAAGAAAGCATTTGTGAGCACTTTGTGAAAAAAGTGCATTATTGTAAGTGATTCTGGGTCAGTTCTTTATGTGATAATTTATGTATTAACAAAGTCAGAGTATTCTTGGTACAATTTGCAGCATTAGGTCTTGAAGATGTTTTTTCCTGGCAAGTAAAATGGCTATTAAAATGATAATTTCCCAGATCGAATCAGGATCAGATCGAATCGGAATTGAATTGATTCAGAATCTCAAGAATTGGAATCGAATCGATTCTGGAAATTAGGGATCGTTCCCAGCCCTATTCATTTGCTATTACATTGCAAGATTTAGGGAAAACTGACCTCTGAGGTCAGAGGTCACCCAAATTCAAATTCGTCTGAGATTTTTCATAGATACACACATGGTATCAAGTTGAAAAGCCTCCACCATTTCTTTCTGTAGTTCTTGCATTCACAAGATTTTGGGAAAATTTAGGTCAAGGTCAGAGGTCACCCAAATTTGAATTTGTCTGAGATTTTTCATAGATGCAGCCAAGGCATCAGTTTAAAAAGCCAACGTCTTTTCTTTCTTTCGTTATCATGTTCACAAGATTTAGGGAAAACTGATCTTTCACTTTGAGCTAAAGGTCAGAGGTCACCCATATTCGAACTGTTCCAAGATTTCCCCACTGTTCCCCACAAATTCCCACTGTTCCTGGAATTTCCCCATTGTGGGACCAATAAAGGCTTATCTTATTTTCATAGATACACCTATGGTATCAATTTGAAAAGCCCGCATCATTTCTTTCTCTAGTTACTGCATTCATAAGGCAGGTGTTGGCACCACTGCCCATCTGCCCGGTGGGGTGACAACAATACCCCTTCAGCCTTTAGAAGCTGAGGGGTAAAAAATGATCCAACACAATATTCAATTAAGGGTGTCATCTTTTTTGTCAATGCCATTTTCATTTGTTTAATGATATAAAATATTCAGCTGAATTAATAACCAAAAGCAAAGTCTGATTTGTGTTAAACATGATATAGACAAGTGATGCCATTAAGCTTCAGTCAGTTTCAAGCTATTTCAGAGATAGTTGTGTTTTGTTTTTTTGTCGAAGGGTACCAACAAATTTGTCCACATCTGTAAGGTGTTCACTACAGCCATTTCCATCCTTTTAGGAAAATCCACAACCATCTGTCCTTCCACATTTCTCTCCTTAAAACCATACCAGGATCTCTTCATCAACCGTTTCCTTCACCAACATGCCCATTAAAGTCCACTTCGATCACCACTTTCTCCTCCTTCAGAACTCTCTGTAACATTTCATGTAACTTATTCCAGAATTCCTCTCTCTTCTATTTGACATCCAACTTGTGGGGCATACACACTAACATCACACCTTCGATTTGTAGCCTTAAAGTAATGATGCTGTCTGACTCCCTCTTCACCTCCTGGACATTCTTCACTCTTCTTTCAAGATTTTCCCTACTCCATTTCTCTACCCATCTACATCATTATAGAACAATTTGAATCCACCTCCAATACTCCTAGTCTTCCCTTCCATCTGTGTAATATTGGGGCATGATCCCTGATGATGCCCATGCCTTTTAGTTATTGTATTATTTTGGATTGATTATTATGATGATGATTCTAGTTCCATATTTATGTTGAGTTATTCTTATGTTTATTTCTATCTGATCTCTCATTTTGAAAGTACTTCCTGTTTTGAGTTTCATCTAATAACATGTAACTTGTTTCATTGGTTTACTGTGAAAGGTCTCTTCCTGTTTACCCTTAGTCGCAATCCTCAAATTTACTTTTTGTTGTAGTCATGTAACCTCATTAGCTGATCCTTTGCTCCAGTGTTCCCCAGCTGTTTCACATCTCTAGCTATCAATTCCATTTAAGTTCTATGGTTTCCTTCAGTGCCCTGCAGTGACATTAAGACTCTATGCTCCATTAGGTATCCGTCTCCTACAGGCCCTTAGAACAGAGGGTTAGTACTAGTAAAGCGCTTTGAGTGGTCTTTGTGACTAGAAAAGCGCTATATAAGTACAGGTCCTTATCCCTTATCCATTACAGTTGCTGTTGGTTGTCCCTCCGTTCTACCTGGCTTTTCTGTTTAAAGGTTTGTGTGTACTCAGCCCTAGTAAGGATGTTAATGATTAATTGACTTTCGATTAATTGTCGATAAGAATTTAGTCGACTAAATTAAATTAGTTGTCAATTAACTGATAACTCAGCAGTCCTTTTCAATAGGAGCTTATTCTATGAAATGTAGTGGTGTCGCTGTCCAAGCGGGGGTGCACGCAGTCACCCACTGCCGTATTCCAATCGAAAAAGCAAGACGCCAGACCCCCAGAGCGCATGCGCTGTGCAGAGTGAAAAAACTTGCTCTTCCGGGTTACGTCGGAGAACCACAACAAGTAGTGATGGGATTTACAGTTCACTACAATGTACTGAATCACTTCAGTTCATTCACGAAAAAAAAAAATCCCTTCTAAAGATTCATACACCAAATCACTCAGTGCTGTACTGGAGCTCTAATTGTCTGCCACTCACTGAACTGAAAAACACGATTGAACCGAGCAGACGGGGCTCGCTCCTTCACTGCTCTTCAGTATGTTCACTGATTGACTGATGAGAACGTGAGGGAGACAACTGCTGTATGAATCAGCCGGTGTTGGTCTCTGCTCCACAGTACACGGTCGTTCGTTCATGTACTGACAACGTGTGGGAGGCTGCTGAAAGAAACAACAGCCGGGCAAGGCGGCTTAGATGTGTGCTGTTCGTTTAAACATGGTAAACAGATGTAATGGATTATTATTATTATCATGATGGATTATTTTAACAGTACATTTAACCCTTTTATTTTAGTACTTGGGGGTTTTATGCATTTTATTGGTTTTAATAGAGTTTGCCGTTTTTCTTTTTTTTACTGGTTGAATTGTTGCATGTTATTATTATTGCAAGTTTTGTTGTAGTATTTTAGCGTTTCTTTTTAAAGGATAACTTTAAAAAAAAAAACAGTAATTGTAAACTTAAAGGTTTATTACCTTGTTTAAACACTACTGCCTACTAGGGGTGGGAAATATGGCCTAAAAATGAGATGATATTTCTGTTAATTTTCACGATAACAATATTTTTCCCGATATTGCAGCATACAGTTTTTTCTTTTAAATTTATGCAAAAAGGACAGTTTCACAGGCCAGCATTATTTACCTGCAATATATTCAGAAAAAACAAAAAACTTATTTCTCCAGTTTATAAACAGCAGCTCAGACTTAGTTTAAATGTTTTTTAGTTCTGTATCAAATATTACAAGAAAATGACTGACAGAAAAATTCCATATTATTGTTATATTATTCTTATATTATTCCATGTCTTCTATATTGTCATATGTGCATTTTATATATGGCATTGGGGCAGCTTCATTCCGTGTATAAGAGTGCATGAATTAGCAATTATAAATCACGTAACTGTTAATGGATGTCCAGTCTATGAGTGAGTGTGGTGTTCAGATATTTGTTAAGACACAGCTATTTTAATTTGTCATGTTCAGTTCTGTGTGACTGAGAGTGTATTTATCTCCCTGTTTCCTGAGTAAAAGAAGATAAGGACTGTGTGCTTCGTGGACTGTCAAGGACAAGACTGTACGTCTTGCTGGACATTAATCTTCCGTTTTCCCATTGATAAAACAGCTTTATCAACCTTGAGCGAGGAATGTTTGATTCAGGAGTATGGATGGTCAGACTTAGTACTCTGCCTCTGTATTTCTCCCTCGTCTGCCATGAAGAAAATAAATCTATGTACATTTAAATATTCTGCTGATTTTTTGACTCAGAATGATTATGCTGAAAAATAATCTAATGATGATATACACCTTAACTGCACACAGATGTCGAGTTTTATGTTGAATCACTTTACCTGAATTACTATCGTTGCACAGACCTGTCTTGGGGCTTTTTGGCTCTCGTTGAGCTGAACGGATGTTTTTTTTTTTTTCCCTTCTCTCTTGGGGTGGTTGAATAAAATCAACAAGAAGCAGCCAAAATGGAACTAGACTCCAACTACAGCCACTTTGAGCTGCACATTGTCTGACGTTAATATCGCTCCAGCGGTGTTGTAGACGTGCTTGCAAAAATACTGCGCTGTTTTTTTTTTGTTGTTGTTTTTTTTTTTAACGTGACAGCAGTCTGAAACAGAAAGTGAAACTTAAATATTTCAATTCAACTGGATATAGGCCGTCTGACTTCGAAGCTGCAGCTTCCCGTGCTATGTTTGTTTTGCCATTTCTATGTTGATGCGCAACTTCCGTCAGCAGCGTTACGGTGTGACATCGTCACGCAGCAGACCCCAAATATCGCGATATTCATTTTTACACCGGAATGAAAATTTATACTGGTATTATCGTGAACAATACAATATGGCACACCCCTACTGCCTACTGCTCCTTACTAAGGTGGATCACCCAAATGGGGAGTTCTGTTTTTTAGGGAGCTTTTGCCCCAGTTAAACAAACACCTTTCATGAATCTGGCATTTTAGAGGTTTGCTTGACAACTGTTAGATATGACCGCAGGTTTTATTATGATTTCTTAAGTCTTTTTAACTGATCTGGATCATGTTCTTAGACTTGCTAAGTCTGATTAAAGCAGCAGCTGTCTCAATCAGAGCTCACATACATATGTCTTCGCCTCATATTTAAGTTTCCTCCTCCTTGTCCCACTTATCGTCATATTACAGATTTTACCATGGAGTGTAAACAGGGAATGAGATGAGATCAGAGAGTGCATACTTTTTAAGTTTAAATAATAGCTGAAAGAAAACCACTCAGGGTTTTGTTTTTTGTTTTTTCCCACTCCGGTGATCCCCATTCACCGTCTATGTGGAAAGCTTCGTGGCGCATTCTGGGCAGGTCATGCGTGATTTTTTTTCAGCTGTTGAACTGAGCCAACTAAAAACTTTTAAAGGAGCAGATGTGTGTGTCATATAAAAACAGATTCAGGAAATAAATGATATATTTCATGCTTCAAAATCAATTTTGCTGTTTCATTTCATAGTGTTGAATGCATCCATTATTACCTCCTGGTTCCTGCAGGCCAGGCAGGAGGGGCCTTTCGTGAATGACTCATCGAATAAAAGCAGCTTCTTCCGGAGCTCAAAGTTTGTGAGGCTGCAATAGGCTGTAGGAGGTTAGGAGAGCTACCAATCAATGACGTGTGAGTGATTCGGAAGCAGGGGATGAAAAGGCCGCTATTTCCTAAGTGATTCGTTCAGTTATAGTAAGTGATTCAGTACAGTTCATTCACCCAAAAGAACTAGTACACGTGAATGAATCATTCATGGAGGTTCCAACTCTAACAACAAGTTCTAATGGCACGTTCCAATGTCCACCCGCCTGCTTCAAATTAACAGGGTAGAGAAACTGACCGAAGCAAAGAAAAAGACTACACCAGCACAAAAACCCTTCTCCGCTCCCTTCAACTCGCTGCGTGACGGAAAAGCAGACCGGACTCAAGTTACCACTGAGGTAACAGACAACAGAGGGAGTCCAGATCGTACTGCCTGGATTGCCGGGGTACTGTGATAATGTTTAACATGCAACAGATGAAGCAGCTCACAATTTATTTTCCTGTTAAAACAGTCTACCAGTGCATCTCAATTAGAACGTGAAAGTAATTTTTTGTAATATAACCAAAAAAGATAAATTTTATGATATTGGCAATAGTTTGTAAAATAAAAATCACAATGTTTGTAATTTACTGAGATGTACCAGCACATAGTACACACTATACAGTACAAAATTTATTAACCCCTTGCACTCTGGTCAATTTCCCTAAAAACGCCAAAAAATAACGTACCCAAAGTAAATCAAAAGCTGTTCTTCAACCCTTTGCAGCATCTTCATGGGGTTGGTCTCATTTAAAAGAAAACACTTTGAATTTTTTTGGCAAAACAGTCATAATCTCTCTAAGTCCTCCGGCCACTGAGTAACGGTCATCTAAACATACTGAACTTGAAGAAAACAAATTTCACCTGGGTGTGTTTTTGGATACAAATGCTTGCAAATAACACACAGCTGTCAGGTCCGGGCTGGAAAATGCAACAGAAATGTAGAACCAAGTGTTATCCAGCTGAGATCAACATTTTGTAACAATACCACAAAAAATGAATATAGTACACAGCTTTTTTCTTAGGTTGTTCCCAGGCGTTTTTGAACTGTGCCAAATTGTGCCAAATGGCACAGTTTGGAAAAACGTCTGTAACTTTTGAATGATTCAATATAGAAGCTTCATCTTGGGCGCTAATGAAAGGTGACACTCAGGGCTGTGTGTGTGTGTGTGTGGGGGGGGTTGTTTATTCATTCATTCATGAATGAATGAACAAACAAGCCCCCACACACAAAGAAGCATGCCACGTAAAAAATGTGTGGCTTTTTTTTTTTTTTTACAAGAAAAAATAACCTACAGTGCACTAAAAATCATACTAAAATATCTGTAATGTAGAAGATAACAACTCCCACCCCACCCCCGCTACAGAGGATGGACATCGCCCATCGCTACATGACGGAAAGCGGGGACTGTGCGCCGCGGTCTACTACGCACAGTTGTACTAAAATATCTGCAATAATATCTGCAATCCACTACAGAAGAGTAGCGGGGGGGGGGGGGGGGGGCGCCTTCACGGTCCGGACGCGGCGCACGAACCGTGTCCAGTCCGTGTGCCGCGGTCTACTACGTACAGTTGTACTAAAATATCTGCAATAATATCTGCAATCCACTACAGAAGAGTAGTGGGGGGAGGGGGGCGTTCACGGTCCGGACGCGGCGCACAAACCGTGTACCGCGGCACACGGACTGGACATGGTTCGTGCGCCGCGGTCTACTACGCACAGTTGTACTAAAATATCTGCAATAATATCTGCAATCCGCTACAGAAGAGTAGCGGGGGGGGGGGTGTTCACGGTCCGGACGCGTCGCACAAACCGTGTACCGCGGCGCACAGACTGCACACGGTTCGTGCGCCGCGGTCTACTACGCACAGTTGTAATTTACCGATCGGTCAAAAGTCATTTTGATTACAATTTTCAGGGATAAAGAATAATTTAGCTTATAACAATTACCTGTCCACAACAGCAGTGTCGCTGGTGAACTTCTCTTCCTCATTGTCAGACGAACATGACGCTGGTCCGCTTGTTACGGACTTGTGGTTCTGGTCACGCGACCCGGTCAAACCATAATTCCATTATTGCGGTTTTGCGCTTCCATGATTGCGGTTTTGGCGAACGATTTTTCAAAACAAATAAGAACAGTAGTAAGAAAAAAAGACTGGCGAACGCGTGTGTGTCACCCAGCGGCTTACACAAAACAGATTTTGCAAGGGAGGCACGCTTTCGAACTACTGTGCTTCAATTGGCTCGCTGTATTCGCAGCCGTTGGTAGGCAGGTCCTTCTTGCTAGATTTTCAGTCATTGGTTCTTCAAGGTTTCAGAAACCCAATTCAAGGCTCTTATTAGTCGAATGAGAGGTCAGTCACATCTAAACCAATCAAAGCACTCCTTTGGCTTTCTGTTCGCGGCTGTGTCTGTAGTGGAAGAACGGAAATGCAGGGGGGTTTTTTTCTCAGTGCGCCCTAGCACGCACAGTGTGCATTCTAGGGAGCCCTCGTGCGCTCTAGGACGCAGAGACGTGTCCGCCCGTGGTACACCGGAGTGCAAGAGGTTAAACTACAAAAAAATCATTGTCTATAGTAAAAAAAATATATAAATGGTACAATAAATCACTGAGGAATAGGATATTCATGTTTTATTCAGTATATCAAAAACAGTAATTAACTTTTTATATGTTAAAGATAGAAAGACCGTACTGTACTGGGGGAAATTCAGATTCTCAGGAAAATTGTTGCTTATCAATTAATCGTTAATCAACTAATAAGATGAATCAACTAATGATTAATGAATTAATCGATAACTTGCATCTCCAATATCTAGTTTATAATTGTGCTTTGAATTTAGATTAGTTTCGTTTTCAGTGCCCGTGCTCCTTTTGTTTTCCATTATGCCCCATCACACTTATTCAGAATCAGCAGGAATCAAGTAGAACCAACCGAAATGAAGAATTTTCAAAATTCGTGCCATATTCGGGAGCGAATTTCAAATTGACCTAAAACCCTAATTGCACTAGAGGTGGAATGAGCTGGAATGGAATCAGAATTAAAATTCCTTGTACAGGGGGAGGGGCTGTGGACTCAGCTGACTGACGTTCCAGCAGCAGCTTGCCGCGTTTTTATGCGATTTGGCTCTCCCTGGAATGCGATCAGAATGTTTCAGATGCTGTGGGAATGCCGTAAGAATATTTAGAATGCAGTCATAGTGCCATTAGAATACGCTTCAAATGCCGTTCAATATTTCCCCACTTCAAATGCACCTGGAAAGTTTTGAGCATGAGCAAAACATTCAGGCTCGTTACATGAATGGGCCAGAATATTTGGAATGCACTCAGAATGCAGTCAGAATTTTCAAATGTACTTCAAATATCCAGGAATGCAGAAGGAATTTTCATTCTGACGGCACATCCTTTACATTCCGCTTCTAGTGTGACTAGGGTTTTAGTAATAAATCCACTGTGATCTACTTTCTGCCTGCACTTGGGTCCTCCTTTCTCTGATGACCACAAATCACAACAATCTGGTTTACTCTACACGGGTATATCTACCTTTCTTCTGTCCATCATATCTGCCAACTCTCTCCCTTCACCAGTCAGTCCCTATATTTAAAGTAGAACTGAACTGAACGGCATTGAACGGCACTGGGTGATAGTACATACAATTATAAAGATAATTTATCATTGGCACCCCCTCCACAAATCCCGGAATCTTGGAGAAAATCACAATTTTGAATTTCCCGCCCTGAAAAATCAGACGAATCCGCCGATTAACCGGAAGTGCAGCCGGAGTTCCGCGTGACGTCACGAGTGTGACCCAGTCCTCCACGTTTACCATTGCGAGCATGTCGACACTTGTTTTTGGTGCATTTTGTCGTGATAGTCGACTACAAAACACTTCCAACACCTGGGAAGATCTGTTCAGTGGCCAAGGAAAGCTGTCATGGCAACAAAAGAAAAGAAAGGGGGAGGAAAAGCGACCGGGAAGCGATGCGTTTCTAGATATACAGTGATCCCTCACTTATCGCGTTTAATGGGGACCAGAACCGACCGCGAAAAGTGAAAAACCGCGAAGTAGCGTCACCCCCCCCCCAAGGGCGTCACAAGCACTATTTTCCACAAAAAGGCACAAGAGAACAGCGAAAAGTGCCACTAAGCAACACGAGCGATAAAGAACAATGAATGCGGTCTTCCTTCGCTGGGTAAAATGTCTCGGCCAATCAGCTTGCGAGGTAAAACGTCTCGGCCAATCAGCTTGCGAGATTCCCGAGCGGTGAAGAGGTGGGCGGAGAGGAGTGGAGCGGTGGTCAGAGAGGTAGATTTTGAGTTGTGCGGGCTCTCCGTGTTGATACCTGATGTTCTAATGTAGTCTCCCTGCCTTCTCCCTGCCTTCTACATTAGAACATCAGGTATCAACACGGAGAGCCCGCACAACTCAAAATCTACCTCTCTGACCACCGCTCCACTCCTCTCCGCCCACCTCTTCACGGCTCGGGAATCTCGCAAGCTGATTGGCCGAGACGTTCTACCTCGCAAGCTGATTGGCCGAGATGTTTTACCTTGCAAGCTGATTGGCCGAGACGTTTTACCTTGCAAGCTGATTGGCCGAGACGTTTTACCCAGCTTCGCTCCCTGCCGAGCGCCTATACCCAGCGAAGGAAGACCGCATTCATTGTTCTTTATCGCTCGTGTTGCTTAGAGGCACTTTTCGCTGTTCTCTTGTGCCTTTTTGTGCAAAATAGTGCTTGTGACGCCCTTGGGGGGGGGGGGGTGACACTACTTCGCGGTTTTTCACTTTTCGCGGTCGGTTCTGGTCCCCATTAAACGCGATAAGTGAGGGATCACTGTAATAAGTTGGAAAAATGCTGATGGTTTTTTTTCCCCTTTCTTTTTTATTGTTAATTTTCCTTATCCTGACACCCCAAACATGCCAAAGTAAAGACTCACCATTCTGTATTCAATAAGCGACTCTCCTCCCCATCACTGCTGCGGTCTGAGTCGGTGCCGGAATCCCCCGAAAATTCTGGCTCTAATCTGTACGGTTCGATGCCTCCCTCGCTCTCTTCCTGTTCACTTGACACTCCTGCATCCTCCTCTGTCTCGTGACCGATCCTGAATGCCTCTTCACTCTGAAAACTCTGGTGTTCTTGACTGCTGGAACTGCTATCATCTGCCATTGTTGTTTTGATAAGGGTCACACTCGTGACGTCACGCAGCGTCGTCTGCACTACTTCCGGTTTGTTTGGCACTGCCAGCCAGAGGCAAAAGTTTATCGGCTTATAGCTTGGCCATCGCACGGCCTAAAAATTTCTTTTATGTGTTGAAAAATACAATAGATAATAAGGAATTAATCTGCTATTCTACTTTTTTGGCAAAAAGGTGAGTTCAGTTCTACTTTAAAGTTCTTACTCTCACCTCCAGACTTCAGCCTTTGCTTTTCTTCCTCTTCTTCCAAACACACCTTCCCCCTCTCCTTCTCTTCCATCTTTGACCAAAAGTAGCCCAATTTCTACGGGCACCCAGTCGGTTAACAGCATTGGAGACAGTTGTCTACCTCAACTGATCGGGTATGAAAGTCCAGGGTTTCCTCTGGGAACATTTCCGCGTGGTGGGCAGCCACTCTTGAAGTTATGCTACCACGCAACGAGGGAACATAAATTTAAGTAAAATAAATTAAGGAATGATGCTCCGCAAGCATGCACACGAACAGCACGTGTGACAGTCATCTGCGCGTCGGAGTTTGGAAGCGCCCCACCCGCGTGACCATCAGTCAGCAGGCAGAATGTCTCTCTAGCATTGTCGTCCGAAAGAAGCATGAGCTTATTAAAGTACTTTAAATGCAGAAAAAAAGCAGAAGAGGTATGGAAGCAGTGGAGGCATTTATCGTGGTGTTAACCTGCTGGTAATGGGAACAATAATGAGAAGTTGCTTAGCTAACAGGTGTTTTTAGGCTTCATACACCGCGTTTCAAATTATTATGCAAATTATATTTGTCTCTGATTTTCCTAAATAGTCAATGCAAATGACAGTCAGTATAATTTTCAAGTCATCAACCGTTGGAGCGTAATTTAAATTTTATTGAACTAACCTCCGAATGAATTATTTTTTTGCAAAAATAAAAAAAAAAACTCAAAATGCACTGTTCCAAATTATTATGCACAACAGAGTTTCAAAACATTTTATTGGTTGTAAAGAACGGAAAATGGATTCTCTGTGCATCAGTGTGTCAGTGTGTGTGTCATTCTGTCTCTTCTGCGCATATCTCTTGAACCGTTTGTCAGACTGACCTCATTGATAGGTGCTTTGCTGAGATTACGACTGTGTGCCTCCCCGAATTTCAGCCTCCCCGGATATGTGGAAGTTTAGGAGGGAAAATCTTTATTGAACATCTACAGGGGAGCAATTAAATAAACACAAAAGTGGAAAAGGTATAACCGCTGGGAGATGGGGGCTGAAATTCATAGGGCAGGCTCTGGAGGCCAGTGGGGTAAAATGTTATGAATTTGGGCCCGATCTGAGCTCTGGAACCGGGTCTTCTTCTTCTTCTTTTATATTTGACTGGCGGTTGGCAACCAGCCTACAGGTGCATTACCGCCACTGACCTGATTATCATCACTCTATATCTTTGTATAAGGAGTTCTGAACAACTCCTTATGTGTGAAAAAATGATTCGTCCTTGGACTGTGTCCTAGGTGCGGCTGTGATGCTTTCAACCGGGTCTTCCTTAGTGTGTCTGTGATGTCATAGAGAGATCAAAGAACTAAGTTTAAAGGTGTTGTTCAGTTCAACAGGAAATGAACACCTCCTTATATGGTCATGTGACCGGCACTGCACTAGTTTGTTGAATTTCCAGCTTTAGGAGGTCATATTTAGTGAAATCAAAGGCAATTTCAATCAAAAACACCTTAACAGGCCAAGTTACATGTTAACATCGGACCCCTTCTTTGATATAACTTTCAACAATTCTTGCATCCATTGAACTTGTGAGTTTTTGGAGAGTTTCTGCTTGAATTTCTTTGCAAGATGTCAAAATAGCCTCCCACAGCTGCTGTTTTGATGTGAACTGCCTCCCACTCTCATAGATCTTTTCCTTCAGGATGCTCCAAAGGTTCTCAATAGGGTTGAGGTCAGGAAAGGATGGGAGCCACACCATGAGTTTCTCTCCTTTTATGCCCATAGCAGCCAATGACACAGAGATATTCTTTGCAGTATGAGATGGTGCATTGTCATGCATGAAGATAATTTTGCTATGGAAGGCATGGTTCTTCTTTCTGTACCATGGAAGAAAGTGGTCAGTCAGACACTCTACATACTTTGCCAAGGTCATTTTCACACCTTCAGGGACTCTAAAGGGACCTACCAGTTCTCCCCCCATGATTCCGACCCAAAACATGACTCCACCACCTCCTTGCTGACGTCGCAGCCTTGTTGGGACATGGTGGCCATCCACTACTCCATCCATCTGGACCACAGGTGTCAAACTCACTCCATGGAGGGCCAAGACCCTGCAGGTTTTACCTCCACCCAGTGTCTTCAGCAGGTGATTTCACTTAATTTCTTCCCACTGATTGCTAATCAGTGAAAACATCTGCTGAAGAGACTGGGTGGAAGTAAAACATGCAGGGTCTTGGCCCTCCGTGGAATGAGTTTGACACCCCTGATCTGGACGATCCAGGGTTGCACAGCACTCATCAGTAAACAAGTAGTTAGTCTTCATGTATTTTTAGGCCCGCTGCAATTGTTTCTGCTTGAGAGGATTGGTTCGGGGTGGCTGAATAGTAGGTTTATACACAAATGCAAGCCTCTGGAGGAGCCTACACCTTGAGGTTTGTGGGACTCCAAAGGCACAAGCAGCTTCAAATACCCGTTCGCTGCTTTGTAATGGCCTTTTAGAACCTGCTCTCTTAATCTCTGGCTACGGTCACACTGCAGGTTTTAATGTTCAATTTCAATTTTTTTGCACAAATGTGACCCATATCTGATTTTTTTAATGACAGTCTGAACGGTACACATCCGATTTTTTCACACCAGACCCAGGCCACTTTCATATATGGTCCTAATTTGGATACGTATCTGATGTTTTCCAAAGCGACCTCAGTCTGAACGGTTATGTCGCATTTCATCTGACTTTTTCCTCATTGAAGTGAGACAGATGCTACAATTCTGCGGTGGAGGATACAGCAAGCATAGCAGACACAGCTGATTTGTGCTCTCTTTTTAAACAATCTTCTTCCCTTTATCACTGGATCATAATTTTGTCAGCTCCAACTGCACAACAGCTTCAAAATTTCGGGGGTAGGGGAATCAGGGCTGAAACCATCAGACAAGCAGGCGCACAGTAACGGCCATTTTTACTGGATGCTGCAAACTCCTTTTTCCCTGTAAACAGCACACCATGAGTCCTGGCCGCTGTAATATCTAAACTGTAAAGTAAAAAACAGATATGACTGTGGAGTGGAATGGCCAGATAGGGGGATACAGAAGAGGGGAGTCTGGTGGCTTCTCCTTCCTGTGCAGGATTGCTGGTACAAGCCGCTGACAACGTCAGTGGGTGAGAGCCCTATTGTAATTGCTAGGATTATTTGTTATTAACCTTATTTATACAGGTAATCCCACTGAGACATGGGGTCTCATTTTCAAGAGAGCTGTTTAATTGATCAGTTCTGTTAAAGCAGAGCTGATCATAGTGATCATCTGGCCTGTAGAGGAATGAAGCTGGTCTCCTTTATTTTGTGCATAATCATTTCTGAATGATTTTAGCATTTTATTTTGCTGCACTGCATCAAGGTGAAGAAGTTCTGTCCCCCTCAATCGTTGAAGGCTCATATTTACCTCCATAAACACAATGTTGTGTCTGAAGTTACGTTTTCTTCTGCGCATGCGGGTCACTTCATATTTGTAGACCATTCACACTGGAGTCTGATGGGGATCGCATTTAAGTTATAATGTGAACGCCCACACAAAAAAATTGGATCTCGGCAAAAAATCAGAATTGAGCATGAAGACCTGCAGTGTGAACGTAGCCTTTGTCTGTCTTAATTTGTCTGGCAGAAACCTTCCTCATTATGCCTTTATCTGCACAAAGCCGTCTGTGCTCTGAATCAGCCACAAATTTCTTCACAGTACGACGATCACACTTAAGTTTTTGTGAAATATCTAATGTTTTATACCTTGTCCAAGGCATTGCACTATTTGACGCTTTTTGGCAGCAGATAGATGCTTTTTCTTTCCCATATTGCTTGAAACCTGTGGCATGCTTCAAGCAGCTTCACACTACAACATTTGAACCAACTTTTACAGACATTTTGGCAAACGTCTGGCTCTGCTGACAAAAGTTAACCTATGTTGGTGTTTGTTGGCAAACGCTGGCCAAAGTTGTGGTCTTTGAAAATTTTCAGCATGCTGAAAATTTAGACGCTTGGAAATACACGTTGGTGAAAGTTGTGCTCAGTTTGTAAAAGTTCTTGAGCACTGAGCCAAGTTATGCAGAGTTTACCCAAGTCAGCCTAAGTTAAAGCTGGGTTCACACTAGTGTTTGGACCGACTTTTATAGACGTTTTGAAAAATAAGAGAAATACTCAGTGCAGATCAGCTGACATCAGTGTCAGGCGACGCTCCTATAAAGATCAGTGTTTGTGGAAGCTTCCTGCCATTCTGGACCTACTTTTAGAGTGAACACATCTCCCTTGGGCATGCATTTCAGTATTTATTTTTGTTGTATATGCCTATGTAGTTACTTCTGCATATCCTTTTCCCCTGATCATTCAGTCATTCTTTTATTCATTCATTCCTCTAAAAAAAAATAATATAATAATCAAAATCAAATCCAAATCAAATCAGCCTTTATTGTCATATTGCTGTACATACAACTGTAGTGCAGGCAAGATGAAATTGCGTTCCTCTCAGCATCCATATAAGTAAAAGAACATGATTTAAGACACACTCACACATATCCCCACCCCCCACCCCACCACAGCCATTCACACATCCCTGAGACATACTTGAAAAAACTAACCAGAACTATAATATAAAAATAATATACATAATGTCCGTAGGTGCAATAATATGTATGAGAGATTCCAGATCAACTGTTTAGCATCCTAACAGCTTGTGGAAGGAAGCTGTTGATCAGTCTGGTGGTTCTGCCTCTGATGCTCCGGAATCATTTGCCAGATGGCAGAAGTTCAAAGTGTTTATGCAGAGGGTGGGAACGGTCCTTGACAATGTTCAGTGCCCTGCTCCTGCAATGGTACTGAAAAAGTTCTTGGACAGAGGGGAGGACGACTCCAATTACCCTCTCAGCTCCCTTAACTATCCTCTGCAGGGCTTTTTTGTCTGACATACTGCAGCTGGAGTACCATGAAGCAATGCAGTACGTCAGAACACTCTCCACCACACCTCTGTAGAAGGTCTTGAGGATGCAGATGGGGAGAGAAGCCTGTTTGAGTTTCCTCAAGAAGTGCAGTCTCTGCTGGGCCCGCTTCCTGATCCCCAAGGAATTCTTGCTCCAGGTCAGGTCCTGCGAGATCTGCACTCCAAAGAACTTGATGTTCTCCACTCTCTCCACTAAATGGCCGCCGACGCTGAGGGGGACGTGTTCAGGCTGTGACCGCCGGAAGTCGACAATCATCTCCTTCGTTTTGTCCACATTGAGCACCAGATTGTTCTCCCTGCACCAGCCCTCCAGGTCTCTCACTTCTTCCCTGTACATTGATTCCTCATCCCTCTGAATAAGTCCCACCACCGTGGTGTCGTCTGCAAACTTAATCTGGTTCCCCTCGTATCTGGACACACAGTCATGTGTTAGAAGTGTAAACAACAGTGGACTGAGTACGCAGCCTTGAGGGGATCCGGTGCTCAGCGTGACAGAGTTGGAGATGATGTTTTCAACCCGGACAGACTGAGGTCTCTCAGTCAGGAAATCCAGGATCCAGAGACATGTGGCGGTGTTCAGACCAAGAAGGAGTAATTTCTCCATCAGTCTCTGGGGAATAATGGTGTTGAATGCTGAACTGAAATCAATGTACAGGATAATAATGCATAGACTTGAAGATTAAGTCCGCAATTAAAATGTGAATGTGGATGGAATAAAAAAAATAGTTTATCATGTGTGAAGAGAAGTGAGTTTCGGTCTAAAGGAATCTGTTTTCACCGGCATTTCAGTCAACGTTTGCCAATGGAGCTTAACTTAGGCCAACTTAGGTGAACTCTGCATAACTTAGCCCAGCGCTCAGCAACTTTTACAAACTGAGCACAACTTTCACCAACATTTATTTCGAAACGCTGGCAAATTTTCAGCGTGCTGAAAATGTTCAAGGAATACTACTTTCACCAGCATTTGCCAACAAACACCAACCATCATCAACTTTTATCAACTTTTGCCAACAGAGCCAGACGTTTGCCAAAACGTCAGTAAAAGTTGGTGTGAATCCACCCAAAAAAGCAGGTCCAGAATAGCAGGAAGTCTCCACAAACACTAATCTTTATATGATCGTCGCCTGACGCTGACGTCAGCTGACCTGCGCTGAGTAGTTGTTTGCTTAAGTTAACCTAAGTTGGCAACAGCTACACATACACTAGCCTAAGTTGGCACAAGTTTGCCAACGCTGAATGCAACACTGGCAAATGCTAGCAAAAGTTTGTAGAAGTTCGTAAAAGTTGGTGAGCACTGGATTAAAAAAAAAAACTGCTCACGAATGTAATTTCACTGACGTTTGGACTACTTTCTCAGATTTTCAAAACATCTGTAAAAGTCGGTCCAAACGTTATAGTGTGAAACCAGCTTTAATAATGCGGAGCATCCTTATGTAGTTTTCCTTTAATTGGGCTCACCTGGCAAACTAATTATGACAGATGTCTGAGATTGATATCAGTGATCCAAAGAGCCCTGAGACACAAAACCATCCATGAGTTTAATTGAAAAACAAAAAATTGAATGTTTATGACATTAAAATCCTATTTGCATAATAATTTGAATGCAGTGTATGCAGGCTTCATATGCAGGGAAAGGCAAGAGTGACTGAATTGCTGAGGATTTACTTCACCAGCCACTACAATATTAACTAATCTACATTCATTATTATGTACCTGGCAAGTTAAGATGACCGAAATTCACAAAGTCAATGACCTTAATCAGTCAGCAGCCTTCAGACAAACTAAACGTGCCAACATTCGGATTTCAAAATAAGGGAGGTTTTTCCTGTCTGGTTGGTGAGGAGAGTTCTAAAAAACTATAAATACATAGAAATATTCGGCGGCAGCAGCATCCGTCGGTCTATGATGACCATGGAAGAGAATCCTAAACGTCTACTCTGCTGGAACAGCACCGCCTGTGGCTGAACAGGCCAATGCGCACCGGTGTTCTACCTTCCAGCGTTGGGCGTTGGTAGGATTCAAGTCTGGGCAGGAAGATATGGAGGACAAGATGTTACCCATGCAGCATGTCCCCCCTCTCCACGTCACTGATGAATCCAAAGGAACAGCAGGGCTGCTATAGTTTGGCACCAGCGCCGTCGCAGGAGCTGCCAGAACGATGTTGAGCCCAACAGAGAACTGCCTTAGGGGCTCCGACTCCGGATTTTTCCTCAGGGTTGACTCCCGAAGCCTTTCCCGTGACCGGGTGTGCCGCAAGGCAGCGGAGGTTTGAAATCAGGGTTTACCTTCCCCTAGATGGGCTACCTTCCCAGGTTGACGAGCCACCATCTACCCGAAGCATCTGGTTTTAAGGCGCCAGAGATCCGCCCTCGCCCCTTCTCCTATTAGTAAAAGCAGTTCCGCCGGGCTTAGAGACTAAACCACACGGGCAGGCTAGGAGTTGGACTTAGTTGTCAGAGGCTTTTCGAGACGCACGCCGTAAGGAGCATTTTATGGGCACTGGGAGCTTAACCCCAGTGCCGCTCCTGGCTATGACAACCTTTGAACCGTTATATACTGTATATTATATAAATATAAATATTATATAACATTATATATTATATAACATTATATATATTATATTATATAATATTATATAAATATAATATAATATTATATAATATATAAATATTATATAACAGAAATAATGGAATCTTTGGTAATTTAAGTTAATTTATTTCATTAAATATTATTTTATTAATATTTTTTCTTTGAAATGAGAGTTAAATTATTGTTCTGTTCTGGCTCTGCAAAATTATAGTCAAAAGTGTAAATTTTATAAGGGAAAAAAGTCAAAATTTTTACCACAATCTGTTTCAAATTTATATTAAAAAAAATCAGTAATTTTATAAAAAAAAAAAAAAAGAGAGAGAGAGAGAAAAACTTAGCTCTAAAATAATCCACAAGTTTATAATGAAGTCTCAAATATACAACATACAACAATATATAACATTCATAATTTTACAAGAGAAAATTACAAATGAGGAAAATGGAGAGAAAAGTAAAACACTATAAGAAAATCTATCTACAAATGCAAGAAATCTCTGTGTCTGTTCCACGCATATCTCTTGAACTGTTCGTCAGACTGGCTTATGATTTTAAACGTGCTTTGCTGAGGTTATGATGGTGTGCATCCCCAAATATGGAGTTGCTTAGTCAAAATATGTAATTTTCATTAATAAAAGTTTAGCCACCGCTCTGTCACCGCTGTCTCTTTATGCCCTTCAGTGTGTGTGGAATGACGGATTGACTCCGTGCTGATTGGATAATACGTGGCCATCATGGCCATGCTAATTGGATAATACATGACGTCACGACCATGCTGACTGGATAATATGCAGCATGACAAGCAGTCAGTCACTACAGCATTTCGCAAATAAAAAAAAAGGAAGTGAAAAGTGACAAATTTGACAAGAAAGAGAGAACAGTGAAGATGTAATGGTTAAAAAAAAAATTATACTGCAACGTTGCCGTGATTGCCTACGTCAAAAGAATAATTCGGGGAATGCCAGCAGGGACTTGGGGTCTGCTTTCTCCAACACTGGTGTTGGAGAAGCAGTGGGCGGAACACGATCCTTCGCAGGGAAGCAAGCCCAGCCTTCCCGGTCAGCGGCAGACAGGAGTCACTTTACAGGATCAAGACTCACCATTGCCGATGGCGCTCCTCTCGGTGTGCTTGCACGGCTATCTCAAAATTAGAAGTTAATAATTGTGAAGCAGAATGCCCAGATCAACTGCATATCATATGCAGCCACATGCACGGTTTGACTAAACGATGGCCTTAACTGGACACAAAAATGCTCAAATAATGAAATAAATAATTTTTATTTAAATATTTACTAAAAAATGGGCAACACTGATGGGGACCGGGTCTGACAAATCAACACAGAACATGCCAGGAGAAGCAGCAGCCAGACATGACTTAGATCATAGGCACGCTAACTGATGGCGATTAAAATAAAAGGTTACTTTCAATAAAGTGAAAAAAAAGATAATGCATGGAGTGTGCTTTTGCCCTGAGGCTGATTTATCATGGAAAACAGCTGAGCTCTGTGGTTCGAGCGATCAGCTGATTGGATCCGCCTCCTCTGGTGTTCTGACTGGTACAGACTGCAAAGGTTAAACAAAAAAAAAAAAAAAACATGGTGGGAAGGCACTACAATCTTTGCTCCATGAACGCGGGATGTATCAACCATGCGCTGGATAAATTTTCAGCATGAAGCACATATTTTTTCCAGTTCATAAAATTTTTCACCGGGTCTGAGGTGTGTGCAAAAAAAAAATTGCATTTTGGTTAACATTTAGAGGGTCAAAAATGCGATTGTTTAAGCAGAATAATAATCTTCTCGCATCAAAAAAAAAAAAAAAAAACTCTTACAGAAGAAATTTAATATAACACTGAACTCCATCACTGAACAGTGATATAAACTCAGGGTTTCCTCTGGTAACATTCCTCGGTGGTGGCCCGCCTTGCCGGAAAATTTACCGCCACGCCAAGAAAGAGATATGAATTTAAGAAAAATATATGAAGCAATGACTTTCTGCAAGCACGCACACGAACAACGCGCATGGCCGTCATCCGCGTGGAGTTTAGAAGCGCCCCGCCCATGCAAGCTTTCCAGTCAGTCAGCAGGCAGTGTCTCGCTAGCGGCAGCAGCATCTTCGTGGAAAAGGAATGAAAACCGAGAAGTCAAACAGCAGAAATGGACTATGTGAAGAGAAGCTTTGTGAAGAAGTCCGCCGTTTCTTCGTTGGTGAAAATCCTGGTGCGTCAGCGCCTTGGCGCTACCGAAACTACAAATGATGGTTGTGTGCATGCGTCAACCGCTTGGCCTGGGTAGATGAAAAAAGTGAGCATGTACAGCGCCGCGTGCATGCCGGGCTCGTCTAAAGTGTACACGGACCAAGGCGGACTAGAGGGGAAATGCAGCATGAATAAGGCTTGACTGTCCGACAGAAACATGAGTTTATTAAAGTACTTTAAACGTGGAAAAAAAAAATTACAAGAGGTATGTAAGCACAGGAGGCATTTATCATGGTTTTAACCCACTGGAAACGGGAGCAATAATGGAAGAGTCGCTTAGCTAAGAGATGTGGTTAAAATTCAAATGCAGCCGGCTTCATATGAAGGGAAAGGCAAGGGGGACTACTGAATTGCTGAGGATATATTTCACCAGCCACTACAATATTAAGTTACCTTCCCAATTATGTACCTGGCAAGTTAAGATGACCGAAATTCACCAAGTGAATGACTTTAATCTGTCAGCAGCCTTCAGACAAACTAAACATGCCAGCATTTGGATTTCAAAATAAGGGAGGTTCTTCTTGGCGGTGAGGAGATTTCTAAAAAAAAAAAAACAAAACCCCATAAAGATATAGAAATATTATAGCAGAAATAATGGCATCCTTGGTCATTTAAGTTAACTTAAATCATTAAATACAATTATATTAATATTTTTTTCTTTGTAATGGGAGTTAAATTATTGTTCTGTTCTGACTGCAAAGTTATAGTCAGAAATATAAATTGTTATGAGTAAAAAGTAAAAAAAAAATACCAGTCTGTTTCAAATTTATCTAAAAAAGTCATTTTATTTTAAAAAACAGACAAAAATAAGCCATAAAATAATCCACAAATTTATAATAAAGTTTCAAATGTACAAGAAAAGTCCATTTTACAAGAGGAAATTACAAATTTGAGGAAAATAGTTTAAAATTTAGATTAATTACAGAGAAAAGTAGAAAACTATAAGAAAATTGTTATAAATTTTGGAGAAAAACCTCAAACCTTCAAGACTGAATTCATTACTCAAGTTTTAAGTGGGTACTCTTTGTACCCTTAACTAGAAATTTTTGGTCGTCTCCTTTAAATTGACATGGCACTTGATATTTTCTAACCTGTTTGTATACCACCATAGACAGAGAGAGGACCTGAATTAGACAGAGCTCAGAGAGGGCAAGATGAGACAGAAGAGAGGAACCAAGGAAAAGAAAGTGTTCAGGCAGAGGAAGAGAGAAGGATGACACCAGTAAAAAGTCCAAATACAGGACGTCTGGGTTGGACCCCAACTGGCCCAGTATTCCAACATTCAAGCGTTGGTTGTACAATACTTGAAATTGTAAGTCCCATATGCACGGCAGTGGCTCAGGAGGTAGAGCGGGTCATCCAATAACCAGATGGTTGGTGGTTCGAATCCCGCTCTCCCCAGATATCCTGCCGTTGTGTCCCTGGGCAAGACACTTTCCCCACCTTGCCTCCAGTGTCCGTAACACTGGGTATAAATGTGTATAAATGTCTGGTGGTGGCCGGAGAGGCCGTTTGGCAGCAACGTTTCCGTCAGCCTGCCCCAGGGCAGCTGTGGCTACAGAGTAGCTTACCACTACCACTGTCTGGCTGGAGTGAATGAATAATGTATCTGTAAAAAGCGTCTTTGAGTGTTTATGATAAAGCGCTACATAAACCTAATGCATTGTTATTATTATATGCAAAGTTACTGTGCAAAATTAAAAAAAGAAATAAATAGTATAAAATTAACATATTCACACATATGTGTTTTCTGCCCCCCGGAAAAATATGTTGCCACCGCGCCAAAGTCTGTAAGCCAGAGGAAACACTGAAACTAAAATAACTATAATGGTGACTGAACAACTCCCATTCCCCAAAGTGCAAGATACACTATTACAGTGGGGCAAAAAAGTATTTAGTCAGCCGCCAATTGTGCAAATTCTCCCACTTAAAAGATGAGAGAGGTCTCCAATTTTCATCATAGGTATACCTCAACTATGAGAGACAAAATGAGAAAAAAAAAGTCCAGAAAATCACATTGAAGGATTTTTAATGAATTAATTGGTAAATTCCTCAGTAAAATAAGTATTTGGTCACCTACAAACAAGCAAGATTTCTGGCTCTCACAGACCTGTAACTTCTTGTTTAAGAGGCTCCTCTGTCCTCCACTCGTTACCTGTATTAATGGCACCTGTTTGAACACGTTATCAGTATAAAAGACACCTGTCCACAACCTCAAACAGTCAGACTCCAAACTCCACTATGGCCAAGACCAAAGAGCTGTCAAAGGACACCAGAAACAAAATTGTAGACCTGCACCAGGCTGGAAAGACTGAATCTGCAATAGGTAAGCAGCTTGGTGTGAAGAAATCAACTGTGGGAGCAATTATTAGAAAATGGAAGACATACAAGACCACTGATAATCTCCCTCGATCTGGGGCTCCACGCAAGAGCTCACCCTGTGGGGTCAAAATGATTACGAGAACGGTGAGCAAAAATCGCAGAACCACACGGGGGGACCTAGTGAATGACCTGCAGAGAGCTGGGACCAAAGTAACAAAGGCTACCATCAGTAACACACTACGCCGCCAGGGACTCAAATCCTGCAGTGCCAGACGTGTCCCCCTGCTTAAGGCAGTACATGTCCAGGCCTGTCTGAAGTTTGCTAGAGAGCATTTGGATCATCCAGAAGAGGACTGCGAGAATGTCATATGGTCAGATGAAACCAAAATAGAACTTTATTGTAAAAACTCAACTTGTCGTGTTTGGAGGAGAAAGAACATCATATCTACTGTGAAGCATGGGGGTGGAAACATCATGCTTTGGGGCTGTTTTTCTGCAAAGGGACCAGGACGGCTGATCCGTGTAAAGGAAAGAATGAATGGGGCCATGTATCGTGAGATTTTGAGTGAAAACCTCCTTCCATCAGCAAGGGCACTGAAGATGAAACGTGGCTGGGTCTTTCAACATGACAATGATCCCAAACGCACCGCCCAGGCAACGAAGGAGTGGCTTCGTAAGAATCATTTCAAGGTCCTGGAGTGGCCTAGCCAGTCTCCAGATCTCAACCCCATAGGAAATCTTTGGAGGGAGTTGAAAGTCCATGTTGCCCAGCGACAGCCCCAAAACATCACTGCTCTAGAGGAAATCTGCAGGGAGGAATGGGCCAAAATACCAGCAACAGTGTGTGAAAACCTTGTGAAGACTGACAGAAAACGTTTGACCTCCGTCATTGCCAACAAAGGGTATATAACAAAGTATTGAGATGAACTTTTGTTATTGACCAAATACTTATTTTACCGAGGAATTTACCAATTAATTCATTAAAAATCCTTCAATGTGATTTTCTGGATTTTTTTTTCTTCTCATTTTGTCTCTCCTAGTTGAGGTATACCTATGATGAAAATTGGAGACCTCTCTCATCTTTTAAGTGGGAGAACTTGCACAATTGGTGGAGGACTAAATACTTTTTTTGCCCCACTGTATCTTGAATATAAGTGATAAAAGATCACACAAATAAGTGATCTGACAAACAAATAAACAAGGGATCTGAAACAGTTGCTGATATTGGATGTCCCATTTATTTTCAGTATTTAGGTATTCTGTAATTAATATTCACACAATCAAATAAATCTTAGTGCTATTTACTCCCTTTTATATTTGCCAAAGTCTAACATGTGTGATTGCCTACATATAGGCTACACTTCTTTGTATTCCACTTTCAAACACAGCCTACATTTGGGCCTGTAAAGCCTGATTGGGATACCTGTTTCAGACAGGAATACTTGGTTCTACGGGCAACGCACTAGTCTCTCTGTAAACGCAAGAGAGACTATGGACACACTCTCTGTGTGTGTCCATTCCACAAATATCTCTTGAACCGTTAGTCAGACTGGCCTAAGATTTTAAACATGCTTTGCTGAGGTTAAGAGGGTGTGTATCCCTGAATACACTTAGTCAAAATATGTAATTTTTATCAATAAATGTTTAGACACCGCTCTCTCACCGCTGTCTCTTCATGCCCTTCAGCGTGTGTGGGGTGTCGGATTGACTCCGTACTGATTGGATAATACACGACCATGCTGATTGGATAATACCACGACCATACTGATTGGATAATATGTAGCATGACGATCAGTCAGTCACTACAGTGTTTCGCAAACAAAAAAAGGAAGTGAAAAGCGACAAATTTGACAAGAAAGAGAGAATAGTGAAGATGTAATGCTTAAAAAAAATTACACTGTAATGTTGTCGTGATTGCGAACGTCTAAAGGATAATTCGGGGAATGCTAGCGGAACGCGGTCCTTCGCACTGAAGCAAGCCCAGCCCACCCAGGCAGCAGTAGACGGGAATCCCTTTGCAGGACCACGACTTGCCATTGCCGATAATGCTCCTCTTGGTGTGCTCACACGGCTATCTAAAAATTAAAAGTTAATAAGTGTGGAGCAGAATGCCCAGATCAACTGCATATCATATGCAGCCACATGTACGGTTTGACTAAATGATAACCGTTTCCAAACTGGACACAAAAACGCTCAAATAATGAAATAAATAATTTTTATTTAAATATTTACTGACAAATGGGCAAAACTGATGCAACAGTTGCAGCCAAACTGGTCATTCTGCTGTGTATAATATCGGTGTTCTGTACTTAAAATATTCCTAAAATATAAAAGGATGCACTAGAATGGGTCTCAAATATTTGTAAACGTGCCCAGTCAGTGGTAGATGCTGCACAGTTGCAGCCAAACAGGTCATTCTGCTGTGTATAAAAAAAAATATGCAAGTTAGGAGAATTGGAGACTCTAATGTGGCCCTAGGTGTGAATGGTGAAGGGATTGGCGCCGTACTGTGGCTGCCTCATCCATCCAGGTGGATGCCCTGAATTTTTCTCTGAGGATCAATAAAATATACAAAATACAAACACAAAAAAAAAAAAAAGTTTGGTGTTTTGTACTTACAATATTGCTAAAATATAAAAGGATGCACAACAGTGGGTCTCAAATATTTGTAAATGTGTCCTGTTATAGTACTGCATGAGTTTATTGATGATGAACTATAAACTACACATATAAACTAAATTATAATGGTGACTGAACAACTCCCATTCCCCATAGTGCAAGATACATTATTATGAATATAACTCATAAAAGATCACACAAACAAGCGGTTCTTAAACAGTGGCTAATACTGGATGTTCCATTCATTTTCAATTATTCTGTGATTAATATTCACGCAATCAAAGAAATCTACATTCAGTTCGTTTCATATTTGTCAAAGTCTAACATGTGTGATAGCCTATACAGTGTTGTGGAAAAAGTGTTGCCCCCTTCCTGATTTCTCATTTTTCTGTTTTAAATATTAGACAAATATTACACAAGTAAGCACAAAATGTAGTTTTTAAATGGAGGTGTTTATTATTAAGGGGGAAAAAATCCAAACCTAACCCCCCCCCCCCCCCCCCCCCCCCAGTGTGAAAACGTGATTGCCCCCTAAACCTAATAACTGGTTGGGCCACCCTTAGCAGCAGCAACTGCAATCAAGCATTTGCAATAACTGGCAATGAGTCTTTTACTGCACTGTGGAGGAATTTTGGCCAACTCATCTTTGCAGAATTGTTGGAATTCAGCCACATTGGAGGGTTTTCAAGCATGAACCACCTTTATAAGGTCATGCCACAGAATCTCAATCGGATTAAGGTCAGGACTTTGACTAGGCCACTCCAAAGTCTTCATTTTGTTTTTCTTAAGCCATTCAGAGGTGGACTTGCTGGTGTGTTTTGGATCATTGTCCTGCTACAGAACCCAAGTGCACTTCAACTTGAGGTCACAAACAGATGGTCAGACAGTCTCCTTCAGGACTTTTTGGTAGATAGCAGAATTCATGGTTCCATTTACCACAGCAAGTCTGCTTCAGCCACACGCCCTGGGTTTCCACTTGGGCGTCTGCACCACGTCTTGAGTTGTGGTTCTTCACCAGCAAGCTCCTCGACAGCCACCCTTCAGGGGCCAGCACAAGCCACTGAAAGTGGGCTCACTTCATGGCTGAGGTCACCGTGGACAGGAAGCCGCACCAGATCTCCTCCTTTCCTCCATCTCCCCAAGGGCCAGGAGTGACTTCCACGCCATTGTTAATGAAAGTTTTTGAAAGTTTGCACAGGCATCATCCTCTTTTCCTGAAGTTTCAAACCCATTCATGTCTGTGTGTTGTAACTGTGTGCACTACATTAAACCATTGAGCTGATTTTTCAGCTCATTTTTCACCATATGTTCTTTCTAACATAACTAACTGGGGATCAACTGTGACTGATGTCTTCCTTATTATCAAGCAGCATTACTATCGCGTGCATTTTGGCTCACACCCATGGGCTTTGGTCAGTGCAAAACCCGTCTTAAGCTGTCATGATCAGAATTCACTTCAGATAATGTGCCTCTTTGCATTAAGGGGAAAGGCATGAGCGGTTTGGATTGGATTATCCAAAACACACCACAGTGGAAGGAAAAAAAAAATCTGGAACAGAAAAAAAGATGCTATATCATTCTGGGAAAGTGGTAGAACATGGATGGATGGATGCCAAATCATTTTGGAATCTGAATCATAATAAAATCGATTTTATCTTATATAAAACAGATTGTGTGGCGTGTGCATGCATGCATGTATGTGGCAACTTTATCACCTTGCTAACTCAGAGGCCACTTGACCATGGGCTATCATCTGTTGCATGGTGATGCCACAGTACCTGAAGAGTGCACCTGGCATGGTTTCACTGACCATAAAAGAGATCAAAGGTGACCTTTTTTAACTAACCTTTACCAGCGGAATCAAATGCATCCAACACAGTCGGCAGAGTTTAGGATCCGTGGGTCTCTCTCCACAATACAGGTGCTGTGGACTGACAGGGAAGCAGAGGTACAGGCTACTGCTGGGTGCTTGGAGACCGAAACTATATTTACATTTACCTATATTCACTTTTATTTACTTAAATCCACTCATATAACCCCCTAGAGGTGTATGCCGGTGATAGAATTGAGTGGACCCTAACTGTTTGTGTTGGGGAGACAGAAGCTGGAAGAAGGGAGACTGAACCTCCATTTAATCCTCTCATTTGTATGCTGCATTGAATGTGTGAATTTTCCATTGCCAAAACAGGTTTCTGCTGTGTTCAAGTTGTGTCTATGTTTATTAAATAAACAATAGCAGAGAATAACTTTTCATGCGATTGCTGCAACAGGGGAAAAAGACAAGATGACAAAACAGTATGGGCACACACAGCTGCTATAATCTAAAAATAATGTAATTATTAGGGTTACAAATGTTCTGTGTCTGCCAACTTCCTCAATATTGTTTTGAATTTGTTGTTTGTCCCACTTGCTTTGGACGTTCGGGAAATGTGAAGGACACAATTGTCTTATTAAAAGTAACTAGTGCATTGCCCGTAAAATGCAAGTATTTCTGTCTGAAGGTATCCCAATCAGGCTTTACAGGCCCAAATGTAGGCTGTATTTGAAAGTGGAATACAAAGAGTTGTAGCCTATATGTAGGCAATCACACGTTAGACTTTGACAAATATGAAAGGGACTGAACGTCACTAAGATTTATTTGATTGTGGGAATATTAATTACAGAATACCTAATTACTGAAAACGAATGGGACAGCCAATATTAGCGACTGTTTTGGATCCCTTGTTTATTTGTCAGATCATTTATTTGTGTGATCTTTTATGACTTATATTCATAATAGTGTATCTTACACTTTGGGGAATGGGAGTTGTTTAGCTACCATCATAACTATTTTAGTTTATATCACTGTTCAGTGATGGAGTTACAGTAAGTGTAATACTGAATTTTCTTCTGTGTATCGTCAAACTCATGCAATACTATAACAGGACACATTTACAAATATTTGAGACCCATTGTAGTGCATCATTTTATATTTTAGCAATGTTTTGTTATTAAAAGGATTTTAAAACTAATCAATCGAATTAACTACAAAACACCCAACATTATTATACACAGCAGAAGGACCCGTTTGACTGCAACCGTGAAAATCAAGGTGTCCAACACAGTACAGTGATCCCTCGCTACTTCGCGCTTCACCTTTCGCGCCCTCAGTGCATCGCGGATTTTTCAAAAATATTCATCAAAAATTCAAAATTGAGAAATAATGGGCGGGCGCTAGCAGAAGGCAGGGAGACTACATTAGACCATCAGGTATCAACACGCAGAGCCGCACAACTCAAAAAATCCACCTCTCTGTTTGCTGTTCTCGTGTTGGCTCGGCTCGGAAATCTCGCAAGCTGATTGGCCGAGACGTTTCACCCCGCAAGCTGATTGGCCGAGACGTTTCACCCACCTCCTCTCCCTGCCCAGCGCCCATGAAGCGAAGGAAGACCGCATTCATTGCTCTTTATCGCTCGTGTTGCTTAGTCTCGCCACGTGGAACTTTTTGCTGTTCTCTTGTGCCATTTTGTGCGAAATAGTCTTCCCGTCGAGCCACTACGCCGCTTCCTGCAGCTTCTCCAGCTCTATCGGAAGCTGCCCTCGATGATCCTGCGCCTCTAGCACCTCACGATGAGGCGTCACCTGAGGAGCAGTAAAGCTCTCATTAACCTGTGCAGTAAATCATCTTCATCTTGAGTTACGTATCTTGTTATAAGAATAAAAGAGTTCTAAAAACATATTTATGTACACTTTATTTACATCTACGCATGTATGTACACGTACACACACACACACACACACACACGTATCATATGAGAGAGAGAGTGAGAGAATGAGCGTAAGTATTATTTATGGGTGATGTCATTAGGGGTGACGCTACTTCGCGGTTTTTCACTTTTCGCGGTCGGTTCTGGAACCCATTAACCGCGATAAGTGAGGGATCACTGTATTGCAATTCTCATAAAAGAAGTCAGTGATAGAAATGATAGACTGGACACTAAATAACGGTTAGTAATTAACAGTAACTAGAACACCTTAGAAGTGGAGTGATACATACCCAGTGAAACAATGGAGTGCAATTATTGTGGAATACAGTAACTACTAGAATCCCTATTGTCCAATCAAACTGCTCGGTTGGAACTAATTGTTGTATAAAATAAAATAGGTTACAGTTAAGTGTTGTGAAGCAACACGAAAATTATATTTAGCTTGCAATGCAATATTGTAATTTTTTAAATTAATTTTGTCAGATTGCTTTTAGTTTTGATATTGAGCAGGTTTCAATTGACCATTGGGCTGGTTTTGACACACAAACCTAGGAAACCTAATTCTGGAGAACTTTAAACATAAATATCTGAATACTACTGAATACTGAATGCTACTTTCAGCAACAGTCAATCCAAGGATAGGTTTAGGTTTCAGGCTTCATAAATGTTAATCTAGTAACTAAAAATATTAATATTTTATTTGGCACAAATTAAGAACCATCTGTGTCTGTGGGGTACACTTATACAGTCTGGGGATGTGGCACCAGTGCTGTAACATTTGTGGATGATTCAGTCAAATATACTAGTTTTTATGGGTGAACGTACTGTATTGAATCACTTGCAGGATCTGTACTGGAAGCCAGGGATCATCAGCTGAATCATCCACTTCAGCAGCAAACAAGCCACACCCGCTCGATTCAGTCGACTCTCAGTTCAGTGAACGTAGTGGAGAGCAGCAAATGAGCCCCACCTGCTCTGTTCAGCTGGCTCTCAGTTCAGTAGCCACAGTTACATGTGCAAAATTTCTTCAATCTGATTACAATTCAGATCAGAACTTTACTGTTTACATGGATCCTGAAAAAGTTGATCCAATTAGGCGTGCGTTTTTATGTGTCACACGTTTGAACAGACTAAATCATTTTGACATGCGCACAATTATCCGACATTCCGGCAATAGTAGAAGAAGCAACTTCCGATGTAAACAAACCCCACTTCGTGTCTTTCTCTTTTTGAAATGGACCTGTATTGTGTTATTCAGACTGTACTTTTGCTTCTGCTGGTCTCCGTAATGAAGCTACAGTACAAGTCCAGCAGTACATACTTCTGCATATGGCGAACAGAGAGAGACAGCAGGACGATACAGACCAGTTTTTACTTTTGCCATGTCTTCCGCTAGCTGCTGTAAAAGCGGAAATACATCACATCGACGTGTGGCTGATATACAGACATGCACGTCTACCCAAACTTCAGAATAAGTGTTTATATGCGCACCAATCGGATTAACAATTGGCATAACCCACCAGTCTCAATCGGAAGGAAATTTTGATCCGAATGAGTGTGAACGGGTCAGAATATTCAGACTGGTGTGTTTACACAAAGCATTTTTATTCCGATCAGGCTTTTAATCCGGTTACTTGTATCCATGTAAACATGGCTAGTGACAAGTAGGCACTTAGAGCTCCAGTACAGCACTGAATGATTTCATCTACAAGACTTTCAAACTGATTTTTTTTTTTTTTTTTGCATGTGTGAATGAACCAGAAGTGACTCAGGCTGCATTCACACCAGGATGGTCCAGGGTCTAGGTTCGACTCGGTGGGGGAGGACGAGAATTTTCACACCTTTGTTTGGTTTGGTTTGCATTCACAGAGCACTTCACTCAAGCGGACCAAACTGCTTGGACAATGTCATGCAGTTACAACAGCTGCTCGTTTGTGGCACTGTAGCCAAAGCCACCACTGACCAGGAAGAAAAAATCTCGGCGAAGAAAAGAAATCCGGCTCATCGATTGGCCAGGACCGGTGTTATGCCGAGAATTGCTCGATTGCCAAGAACTGCATTCCATGCACCAAAACTATAAAATATAACACTACAGCCAGGCTTGTAACCGTTTGTGCATTTTTAGAAGTACCCATTGTACATTTTTAGAAGTAAAAATTGTTATTACCGGGACTTCCGGTTATGGCGGCCACGTAGGAAGACGTGTTTCACACTGCTCTGCTCCTAAAAATAAAAAGTAGGCTAAAACTCTCTCAATTGGAACAAAAACCTATCCCAGCGTTTAGGTCCGGATATGGTAAAGACCAAGGCTGGGAAATTAGGTGGAGGAAAAAGTGATTCGTCAAAACAATCCAAGCTAACAGACTTCCACGCTCGTGATGAAGCAGGAAAATCTCCAAAGACAATGGCGGAGGAGGGAGCTAGCGGCGGAGCGGTGACTGCTGAGGAGGGCACGAGTGCGGTACTTGCTGCCATCAGCTCCATGAAAACAGACTTTTCGTCTAAATTTGATGGGATTATAGCAGCGATAGAAGGAATGAGAAAAGAAATAAGCGACTGTATGGAGCGAGTATCGCAGGCGGAGCTCCGAATCTCAAGCGCTGAAGATGATGTCACCAGCCTACAATTAAAGGTGCAAACATTGGAATTAAAAAATAAACGTCTGGAAGATAATGTCCTGGACTTAGAATCCCGATCGCGACGGAATAATTTGAGGCTGGTGGGCCTCCCGGAGGGAGCGGAGGGATGGGATACATGTTCCTTTTTGGAAAAGTGGATTCCAGAAGAGCTGAACAACGTGGATCTGCAGTCATCGGTCGTCTTAGAGAGCGCTCACCGAATTGGCCCACCGAGAGATAATAAGACACCACCGAGGACGCTGATTATGAAGTTCCTCAGCTACAGAGACAAGATGACGGTCACCAACGCGGCGCGAGCTAAAGGAGAAATTAAATACCAGGATCAACAGGTGCGGTTCTACCCAGATTTGGCCACAAGAATTCAACAATTAAGGAAACAGTTTGACCCGCCCGTAAAGAGCTGCGCAACCTCGGGATTCGTCACGGAGTGATTCATCCAGCAAGACTGCTGGTCACATATAAAGGGAGCATGAAGCATGAACAAGATATAAAGGTAGAATATTTAAGCATTTGCACAGGCATCTGATTGATCTGAAACATATAGCATGTCTACAAAATATAGATTGTATTATATAAAAAAAAAGCTATGATGTACAAAGTTGCTATAAAATTTTGGAGTTATGTTGGAAAAACTACAGAAGAGAGTTAATGTCATGTCATTAAAAAGTAGCAGAGTCGGTGATTGAGAGGAGAAAGAGAGAGTGGTTTGACTGATCCTCGCAGGTGTGGAACAGTCACTAGCTATAACGGGAGACGAAATTTTTTTTTTTGGATTGTGGGGGGATTACCACGAATGTGGGGAAAGGGAATTTGTTTTTGTTTAGTTTGTAGGATGAATGTTCAACCATCCATGTTTTTGCTTCTCTGTATGAGCATGTTTATATTGCAAGGTAATCTCAAACTCCTTATTGATCATAAACAAAAGCGTTAATCTTAATTTAACTTCATGGAATTGCAGAGGTCTACAAAATCTAAAAAAACTTAAACAAGTTATGAATAAAATAAAAGACATAGGTTCACAAATTGTGTTTTTAGAAGAAACTCATCTAATAGAGGAGGATGTAAAAAGAATTAGGAGAAGATGGCAGGGAAATGTGTTCACCTCATCATTTTCATCCCGAGCCAGGGGAGTTATGACTCCCATACATAAAACAGTCCCATTTCAAGTGAAAAATGTAATTGGAGACAAATTTGGAAGACATCTAATCATCCAAGGATCTTTGTTATTAGAAAATATAAATCTGGTGAACTTATACGGCCCCAATATAGATGATCAAAACTTCTTCGCTAATTTATTTCTTACTTTATCATCACTTACAGGGCAACATATAATAGCAGGGGATTTTAATTGTACATTGAATCCCAGTATAGATAGATCAACAGGACTGGACTGTACGCACAATGGATGTAGGATGACCATTAATCATTTTATGAAAGAATTGAGATTGCTAGATATATGGAGAGAAATGAAACCACAAGTCAAAGCCTATTCTTGTTATTCTAATACCTACAAGACATTCTCACGTATCGACTATTTTTTGATCTCCACAGAATTAAGGTCCAAGATTCAAAACTGTTTCTATGATAACATCGTGATATCTGATCATGCACCCTGCTGTCTAATATATGTAGATAAGAAATTGACAAAGGATCCAGGTAGGTGGCAATTTCAGCATAAATGGCTTCAGGATGAGGAATTTGTTAAGTACATAGGAAAAACAGATAGATGAGTTCTTTGATATCAATACTACACAAACATCAGCATGTATAAAGTGGGAGGCTTTCAAAGCTTTTATTAGGGGGCATATTATTAGTTATACAGGTTCAAAATCTAAGAAGACTCGAGAGGAGAGAGTCCAATTGGAACGTAAAATAAAAAATTTTCAAGAAAAAGTGTATGCAGGAAGTAACCCAAAGTTAGAGAACGAATTACTGATTCTGAGAACTGAATATGACCAAAAAAATCAGTGAATAGAGCTGCCTCGAGTCTTCTAAGATTGAAGCAAACTTTTTATGAACAAGGTGAAAAATCAGGGAAATTATTGGCATGGCAGATTAAACAATTAGAATTTAAAACACCAATTACCAGTATTATAAGTAACGGACAGGCAGTTGTAGATCCTTTAGAAATTAATAGTGCCTTTAGAGATTATTATGAAAAACTATATGATACAAAAAATGAAACTGACTTAACAAAACTAAATGGATTTTTGGACGGATTATCTATACCGTGTATTCCAAATGAAAACAGGGAGATACTGGAGTCTAAAATTAGTCAAGAAGAAGTTGGGCTAGCCATTGATAATATGAAATCAGGAAAAAGTGAAGGACCAGATGGTCTTCCAGTTGACCTCTATAAAAACTTTAAGAATAAATTAATAAAACCACTTTTGGAAATGGTTTTAGAAGCATTTCAAAATAGTAATTTACCACCATACATGAATAATGCCTTAATTATACTGTTGCCAAAACCAGGTAAACCCTCTAATAAATGTGAAAACATGAGACCAATAAGCCTATTAAATGCTGATCTTATGATAATCTGAAAAATTTTAGCAAGACGACTACAAGAAATATTACCAAATATTATTAACCGAGATCAGAATGGCTTTATAATGGGAAGACAAGGCTTCCATAATGTAAGAAGACTATTTAATATTATTTATTCCAATAAAGAAGCACTGGATACAGCTCTCCTATCATTGAACGCCGAAAAGGCCTTTGATAGGGTCGAATGGCCCTATCTTTTTGAAGTCCTACAAAGGTTTGGACTTGGAAATAATTTTATAAAATGGGTTCAGATAATATACAATAATGCTACAGCAGAAATCCTAACAAACAGCAATATCTCAAAATCAATAAAAATCAATAGAGGATGTCGACAAGGCTGTCCACTTTCACCTTTGTTTACTATGGCAATTGAACCTTTAGCGATGGCACTACGTTTACATCCACAAATATATGGAATTAAAGTAGGACCAACAGAACATAAAATCTCCCTGTATGCCGATGACATAATTTTGTTTATGTCGAATTTTAAAAAATCAATTCCGACCTTGTTAAATTTAATAAAGAACTTTGGGGAAATATCAGGATATAAAATAAATAAAACTAAATCTTCAATATTAATGCTAAAGGAGACCCAAAGAAATCACCCAGCGCCTGAGGTAAATCAATTCAATGTTGTAAATCAGTTTAAATATTTAGCAATTCAAATTGTGCCTAAGCTAGAATCAGTCGCCAGTGCCAACTATGAAGCCTTAATGACAGATATTAATGAGTTACTTCAGAGATGGATGTCACTACCAATGTCGATGATAGGGAGAATTAATATACTTAAAAGTAATATCTTACCAAAAATACTTTATTTCAATACATTCCTTTATCACCATCTTCAGATCTATTCTCAAGAATTAAAAAAAAGTTAGTGGAATTTATATGGAACAATAGGAAGGCTAGATTACGTCTGTCCTTACTATATTTACCATTTGATCGTGGAGGTCTGAAATGTCCAAACTTTATGTTGTATTACTGGTCAGCACAACTGAGGTCTATGACATATTATTTTTCATCAAATGATCTCCCTCACTGGACTGAAATGGAATCATACAATTTACCTTTACCTCTTCCCTTATTCATATACTCAGACTCGGCTTAAAAATTACAGAAACAAGTTAAAAATCCAATTGTAAAGCATATGATCAAAATATGGTGTAAAACAAAAAAATATTTAAAAGAACCACACTTATTGTCACAATTTAGCCCAATATGGGGTAATCAATATTTTACACCAGGGAGAGCGGATGTTGTATTTAAAGTATGGAATTTAAAAGGGATTCAAAACATTCAAGACTTGTATTTGTCACGTTCAGATAACATAATGTCTTTTGAAGAACTGAGGATCAAATTTAATCTTAATAGAACACATTTTTTTAAATATCTTCAGCTTAGGAATTTTATTCGATCAGATCAAAATAATGCTCTCACCCAACCTACTTATTCATCCTTGGAAAAAATTTTGACGAAAGATAGTAAGAGAAAGGGTATTATTTCAGAGTTTTATAACTCATTGACACTATCCTCAAGTGAAAACTCACAGAGAACACTGAATTATTGGAAAGAAGACCTGCAAACTGAAATTTCAGAGGAACAATGGGAATTGGCTTGTACAGAAGCTCAAACCAAATCAATAAATGTACGTCTTAAATTGATACATTTTAAATGGTTAATGCAGATGTATGTTACACCGGTGGAGTTAAATAGATACAACAAAAACATACCAGATACATGCACAAAATGTATGGAAAGTAAAGGCACCCTATTTCATTGTTTATGGGAATGTAGAAAAATTAGAATGTTTTGGGAAGAGGTGAGGGTAACAATTGAAAAAAATAATTTCAAAACGATTCACATTGAACCCTAAACTGTTTTTGTTGGGTCTGTATCCAGAAAAACATAACTTTAATAAGAGTGAAAGAGCATTCATAGACCTCCGTTTGCTTAATGCCAAAAAATGTATTGCACTACTGTGGAAAAAAAGACTCATAGACCAGATGTGACTCAGTGGTTAAGACAGATGTTAACAAACCTTCCACTAGAAAGAATAACATACATGCTGAAATCAAAGGAAAATGTGTCTGAGAATATATGGAGACCTTTCATTGATTATGTAAAGAAATTAAACATAACTTCTGAAGAAGAAGGTGAATGATGTGTGTGGACCTTGTAAATTCCAAATTGGTGAATGTATAATATGTATACTTATGTAATGGATTGCCTAGACTAAACAGAGGAGCATTGTTGATGACTTGCCTTTGGCAGTGGTTGTTGGTGTTTTTAGTACATTTTTTTTTCTCTTTCTTTTCTTGTAGTTAGTGTTTTTTATTTTTATTTTTAAATTACTTTAGTGTTAGTGTTTGATTGTTTGTGTCATGTTTGTAAAAAAAAAAAGGTTCAATAAAAAAAATTGTGGAAAAAAAAATTATTACCTCTTGTAAATTATCTTTAAATTATGTTTATTCGACAATCGGATGCATTTCTCGGCAAGCAAGCAATTCTCAGCATAACACCATTCCCTTCGGCTGAGGTTTTTATGCGCCACAAACTAATAAAAATGAAAAGCTCAGTTGTCTGTATAAATCCCCGTGCCGCCATAATGTCACTAAACATTTTAAAAACATCGGTATTCTTGTGTGTAGCCACAAGCGGCTGAGAAATCTGGTCCTCAGACCAAATGTCTATCAGAGCCTGCATCTCCTCCTCACTCCTCATTCCTCCAAGTCCAAGAGACAATTTTTTTTTTTTTTTTAACTTTTCTCCTCAGTTTTCTCCGGTAAAAGTATTTCTTGGATCCACGCAGTTGTCTGTTATTTTCTACCCAAAAGGGAGGATGAAGAACCAGGAGCTCTTCAGCTGAATCAGCACGTTGGATTAATTTATCTACCCACAGATTCCTGCCACAGAAATGCACATGGAGTTTTCAACAGGGATAACTTTTTCAGGTGAGTGGCAACTTTACCTGTCTGCATCTCACCCAGATGGTGAATTCATGTCTTTTCATGTATTTACATTGAGTTATAATGTAATTGTGCTGTGTGAAAAATTCGCCCATTCGCGTTTGATGTGAAGGCACCTTTACAGTAAATGCCACTTTGTCTTCTCACTGTGTGTTGCTGTGGTTACACAAACGCAGAGGGTCACGTCCGCTGGATACTCCATTTGCATTCACATGGCAAGTGGAGCGCACCAGACTGCATTTGCAAGCGAACCAAGACCCCTGTTTACAGGGGGATCAGAGTTTGCTTGTTTGGTGCTGCACCAGAGTTCCAGGCACATTCAGATGGCGCCAAACAAACCGAACTATCCACGGAATACACATTCTGGTCCTTTAGTCCGGACCAAACAGTGGCCATGTGAAAGCGCCCTCAGTGCATTTTAGTGGAATGTGGATTCCATTACTATGTCGCATGCTAGCTAAACTTGTTAGCATTAGCTGTCAACATAGCACTCTGCCCGTTTTTCTAAATATGGTCAATTTGGCTTCAGTTCAATTCAGCAGTACTGCCCTTCCTTGTGAAAGGACGCTTGCTGCTTCGCTCTTCCCTTTGCTTGCACTCAGCGCTGCATTAAACACGGTCAACCGTTACATCTTACTAGGCTGGCTGAAAAAATGGGTGGGACTTTCTGGCACAGCACTTGGCTGGTTTGAGTCCCATTTACAAGACAGGGACTATTTTGTGTCTATAGATAACTACAAATCTGAGCAAACAAAAATAACCTGTGGAGTTCCCCAAGGTTACATTTAGGGACCTTTGCTTTTCAATATTTATATGGTCCCACTCACTCAAATGATTAAAAAATATATATATATATATATATATATTTATATATATATATATAGTGTGGCGGACACAATAAGAGAACCCAGGTGTAGGCATGGAATAAGTGCAGGCAGGACACGGCGAACTGAAGTTTAAAAGGGTGTTTTATTCCTCCACCATCACCTGACTCACTCCAGTGCTGTGAAGGCGCACTGGGGCGAGCCCTCAGCAAATAGGCAATTCGTGTGATCAAAACAGCAGTAGTAAGAGAGAGAGAGAGCAAGCGATATGGTTGGCTTATATACCCAGCTAGACAATGCATGCATGGCACATTAACATCACAGTGAACTGCAGGGAGGCATGGACATTTACATGAGAGTCACGCATATCAATAGCAGGATTACTGGCAGGAAGGAGAGGCTGCCTATTGATATCAGTACATACATCTCACTGTTATGCTAATTACTCCAGCTGAGCGCTCTGCTTGTCCGTAGGCTGTGGGGGTACCCACACCACCACCACCCCCAGAGGGTTCAGCTGGGGGCTGAGGCGTCGATCGTCCGGCTTTGGGAGTGAGCTGCGGGAAAAGATCTGTGCCGGAGGAGGGGGCGGGAGGAGGGTGGGGGTAGCGAGTGTCGGCCCGGGACGGCAAAGTTGTCCGGGCCGTGCAAAAATTGCATGTGGACCCACGATGTTGAGGGGCTGTCCCGTTGAACGTGGCGGAGGTCCACAGCGGCTGTGAGAAGAAACATTTGTCTCTGACTCCCCTCGCGGTTAAGTCCAGCGAGGATTCGTAGCGGCCATGAAGGAAAAAAAAAAAAAACAGGAGCTGCAGCTGTATGAGGGACTTGGCGAGTTGGCTTTAGGTGCGCGCAGCCCTAAAGCCCTCGGGGACAGCTGACGGCTGGATTCCCATTGTGCGCCGTGGCTGAGACCCATACAAAATCCTGTGTGCGGGCTGCGTGTGTGCTTCAGGTGTGTGAGCAGCCCTGAAGGTTCCGATGTGCAGCAGCGGAGGACGATGGCGGTCTGTGGAGCCGTTATTGTCCCGTGCGTGGTGCGCTGTCCTCGTAACCCCCTGGTGTGCGTGTGGGGGTTCGGTGCGTGGCAGGTCCGCTGTCGAGGCGAGTCAGGGTCAAGGAGTTTGCTGGAGATCAGCGTCGTCGGCGCCGATGGTCATCCCTGTTCAGGCTGTTGCTGTCGTTCGCTTGTGCCAGGTCATGGTGCGTTCTGGTCCACGCGCTGCGTTCTCCGTTGGCCCTGGAGGTCGCCGTCATGGAGAGAGGACGAGGTGCGTGCGCGCTCGTGTAGATGCGGAGGAGCGGTGAGAGGGAGTAGACGCTCTTTGTCCCTCGGGCTCGTGTGGTTGCGGAGGAGCGGTGAGAGGGAGTAGACGATCTTTGTCCCTCGGCCGGTCCCAGCGTGGATGTGCAGATCTCAGGCAAGGGTCGCACCATGACGCTTTCTGCAGCCTTCCCGGTCATGGGTGATCTCCGAGGGAGTTTGCCTGGTGTCGGTTCTGCGTCGAGGTCTCCCGTGTGGCAGAAGGGAGGGCAGTCCATTTGCGTCAGGCAGCTGCATTCGCTTGTCGTCGGAGATACCGTCGGGGCTGCATTCGTTCGTCGTCAGCGTATTCTTTTATTCGGGGTCACCAGTGTGGCGGATGAAGTAAGTGTACCCAAGTGTGGAGGCACGGCGAAGTGAAGTTTAAAAGGGTGTTTTATTCATCCACCAACACAGGACTCACTCCAGCGCTGTGAAGGCGCACTGGGGCGAGCCCTCAGCAAACAGGCAATTCGTGTGATCAAAACAGCAGTAGTAAGAGAGAGAGAGAGCAAGCGATATGGTTGGCTTATATACCCAGCTAGACAATGCATGCATGGCACATTAACATCACAGTGAACTGCAGGGAGGCATGGACATTTACATGAGAGTCACGCATATCAATAGCAGGATTACTGGCAGGAAGGAGAGGCTGCCTATTGATATCAGTACATACATCTCACTGTTATGCTAATTGCTCCAGCTGAGCGTTCTGCTTGTCCGTAGGCTGTGGGGGTCACCCACAATATATATATATATATATATATTACCATAATTATGCAGATTATGGCTGTGTTGTGAGACATGTATATGTTGGACACTGCATATGTGATTTAACCACGATGAAGGAGAGCCAGCCCCCTGCGGTGCGGAGCCACAGAGCCTGGACCCCCTGCGGAGGACAGGGGACAGAAGACTTCCTGACCACTGAGGCTCGAGAGGAGAGAAGGGAGAGTTATGTAAATAAAAGGCTAATGAATGTGAATAAAGAGATTTTGAGATAGATGTGTGATTTCCCCCGCGAGGGAAATGGTTTGATGTCAGAATGTTTAAATGAGAGAACTTTGGTGTGTTCACCCTCTTTGTTCGCTGCTCAGGAATGAGAGCAGACAGTGGAATGATTACTTGAATAAACTGGAATGAAAGGCAATTTGGTTTCGTTATTCAAGTCTCTCCACACAGATGACACACAAATCTACATAATCATCTCACCAGGAGCCTATGGTCCAATTAAAACTGTGATCAAATGCATTGATCAAATTAAAGAGTGGATGTGCCAGAATTTTCTTCAGTTAAACAAAGACAAAAGTGAAATATAAGTTTTTGGAGCCAAAGAAGAAAGACTCAAAGTCAGTACTTGATTTCAATCGGTGATGCTAAAAATCAACAGCCAAGCCAGAAATCTGGGTGTGATTCTGGACTCAGACCTGAATTTTAACAGCCACATTAAGATAGTAGTGAAATCAGCCTATTATCATTTGAAGAACATAGGGAGGATTAAAGGACTGATGTCTCAGCAGGACCTAGAAAAACCTGCCCATGCATTTATCTTCAGTAAGATGGACTACCTTAACGCTGTCCTCACAGGTCTCTCTAAGGCTGCATTCAGACCAGGACACTCCAGGGGTCTTGGTTTGACTGGGCAGGGAATGCCGAGAATTTTCATACCTTCGTTTGGTTTGCATTCACACTGCAGCAGACCAAACTGCCTGGACAACGTCATGCAGTTACAACTGCTCGTTTGGGGTGCTGTAGCTGAAATCACCACCGACCAAGAATAAAAATTCTCAACAAAGAAGAAAAATCAGCGATTGGCCAGGACCGAAAACAGAAATCCGTTCCCCTCCGCCGGGTTGTTTATCTGCCACAAACGAGACATTTTTTAACTTTTCTCCTTGGCTTTCACCAGTAAAAAGATTTCTCGGATTTGTGCAGTTGCCTTTATTTTCTACTCAAAATGTACTACTGTAAACGCCACTTCCTCTTCTTAGACTACATGTTGCTATGGTTACACAAAGGTTGAGGGGCACTTCCACCCTTTAGTCCGCTGGAGAGTCCGTTTGGATTCACACTGCAAGCGGAGCGCATCAGACTTTATTTTCAAGAGAACCGAGACCCCCGTTTTCAGGGGAACCAGACTTCGCTTGTTTGGTGTGCACCAGAGTCCCAGTGCGTGTTCAGACTGCACCAAACAAACCAAACTATCCACGGAAGCCACTGTTCGGTACTTTGGTCCGGACAAAACAGTGGCCATCTGAATGTGCCCTAAAAAGTCCATCAACCGGTGCAGTTAGTTCAGAACGCTGCTGCTTGAGTCCTCACTAAGCCCAAGAAAATGGATCATATACAGTATCTCACAAAAGTGAATGCACCCCTCACATTTTTGTAGATATTTTATTATATCTTTACATGGGACAACACTAAAGATATGACACTTTGATACAATGTAGTCAGTGTACAGCTTGAATAACAGTGTAAATTTGCTGTCCCCTCAAAATAACTCAACACACAACCATTAATGTCTAAACCGCTGGCAACCAATGTGAGTACACCCCTAAGTGAAAACGTCCAAATTGTGCCCAAAATGTCAATATTTTGTGTGGTCACCATTATTTTCCAGCACTGCCTTAACTCTCTTGGGCATGGAGTTCACTAGAGCTTCACAGGTTGCCACTGGAATCCTCTTCCACTCCCCCATGCCAACATCACAGAGCTGGTGGATGTTAGAGACCTTGCGCTCCTCCACCTTCCATTTGAGAATGCCCCATAGATGCTCAATAGGGTTTAGGTCTGGAGACATGCTTGGCCAGTCCATCACCTTTACCCTCAGTTTCTTTAGCAAGGCAGTGACCTTGGAGGTGTGTTTGGGGTCATTATCATGTTGGAATACTGCCCTGCGGCCCAGTTTCCAAAGGGAGGAGATCATGCTCTGCTTCACTATAGCCCCTTTCCCACTAGTACCTACTCAGCCCTATTCGCCTCAACTCAACTCAGGTTGTAGGGTTTTCCATTAGTACCTGGTATCAGGTACTTTTTTCGTACCGATCTGACTCAGGTACCAACTGTGCTGAGTCGAGATGAAAATGTGACATCAACAGACTGCAGGCCACTGATTGGTCAGGGCGTACCGTCATGAGAGCGACGTCTTCAACAGAATCTCCAGCCGCCATTTGCAAAGCTTCGTCCATGAACCAGCAAGCAAGTGTCAGTATAAACAACAATGATAGAATGGCTCAACACCGTGGTCCAACAGACTTTTCTGTGCCTTTTGGCTGATGAGAGAATCCAGAGGGAACTAGACGGAGCTACCCAAAATGAATTTACGGCCACTAACTGGCAAATAATGGGAGGACCCGACCATGGCAGTTGAAAAACTTTAGAGGATATAGAGGATGGTATGTGTTGCGATATGATGTGATATGATGGATCTTTTATGTTATTTATCCCAGCGGTGGAACGCTTACTTTGAACAAACAACACCGTTGTCTCCTGTACGCAGACAATGAGCTAGCTAGTTAGCCATCAATGCTAACTCCGTGCTCTGCTTGTATTTTGTGCTTGTGTCGACAACATTTGACGAAATAAGCTAGTGTTAATCCTGGTTAAAAAGGTGGGTTTTTATATGGTGCACTTTCATGCTGTGCATGTACTTAAGTTGTGTGTATTGTCGTTCTAGAGTCTGACCAGCATCTACTTTGACACTGGCGACGTCTAGAACGACGTGTGATGACTGGTAAGGAACAAGTTGCACACAGCGTTGTCTTTAGCAGTGGTGGAGAAAGTACTCAAATCCTTTGCTTTTTAAGTTAATGTACAGATAAAGTCCCAAAACTAAAGGAGCACAATTTCCATTTAAGTAAAAATATTACAGAACTCACTTTTGAATGTACTTGAAGTATATAACTAGTGCCCAAATACCCGTAGAAAGCAAGCATTCCTGCCTGAAACAGGTAGCCCAATCAGGCTTTACAGGCCCAAATGCAGGCTGTGTGGAATACAGAGGTGTAGCCTATATGTAGGCAAACGCCCATGTTAGACTTTGACAAATATGAAAGGGACTGAAATGAGATTTATTTGATTGTGTGAATATTAATTACAGAATAATTGAAAATGAATGGGACATTCAATATTAGCCACTGTTTAAGGCTTTGAGTGTGACTGTCGCCGAATTGCGACATAACCCCTGGTGGTCAAGAGTGGTAAATATTTTTTGTCAATAAAATAGTTCAGATTTCCAAGGCTATAACTTTAAAGTGGTAAGAGATAATGGCTTACTGTCAATTAGATAGATATAAACTATGATCCAAAGTTTCAGATAGGAGTGATTTTACGCATCTGATTTGCATAATGCCGCAGCAGCTATATTGAATTACATAACTCAGTCAAAAGCGGACTTTGGACATATTTACACAAAGAATGGTTCAGTCTTTTCACACCGTTTTTTGTACAGAGGTAGATAATCATCTTATTTTCAAAGTATATGAAAAAGAAATCAGTACAATGTAAAAAAAAAAAAAAAAAAAAAAAAAATTGTCACTTACCAGCAGCTAAGGGAACTTGGTTGCTGCCGTGGTTGGTGTGTTTTCATCCATCGTGGTTGTTATTTTGCGTTCTGTCGGTCATTTACGCTCTCTACCACATCTACAAAGTCTTATGATTATCCCACATAAATTTTGCTTATATCCTGCGGCTATTTTCCGTGTACAAAGCCATCTAAGTGACGTGCACGATGATGGACGGCGGCCATATTAGCTTTCTGAGTTAAAAGAAGGGAATACAGGAAAAGGAAATAAGGAGTTCTTCTTCTTTGGTGTATTACATGTCAGCCATGATTCCTCCGTGTGTCTGCCACCTTTTGAACTGCCACGATCAGTACAAGTCAGCAGTGTAGCTGGGGAGTACAGGGATGTCTGAATTAGTTGACAGGCGCAGCACCGAGGGATGTCAGAATTACCGCAATTTCCGGACTATTGAGCACACCTGCATATAAGCCGCACCAACTAAATTTAAAAAGAAAGAAATTTGTACATATATAGGCCGCACTTGTCTATAAGCTGCAGGTGTCCACGTTGTAACATGAGATAATTTACATAGAAAGATGGTACACAAAGTTTTTTTTTTTAATTTTTAATTAAATAAATGCTTTTTTCCAAACAGTGCCTGTAACACAGCAGTAACACGGCAGTACAACGACTGCTGACAGTAACACAGCTGATTAAAAAAATAACCAGCCTACCAGAAAAGTCATTGATCGCTATCTTCATCTCCCTCCTGCGCACTAAAACCACTGAAGTCGTCTTATTCAGTGTCGGAATTGAAAAGCCTCAGAATGACTTCGTCATACACTTTCTCAGTCTCTCTTTCGTTGTCGCTCTCAATGTCACTTTCGTCTCGAGGCGAATTTGTGCTTGTGTTGTCCTCTTCATCACGCAGCAGTCCAGCCTTTCGAAACCCGTTGGTGATTGTGGATTTTTTCACACTGTTCCACGCTGTCAGGATCCACTGGCAGACTTGAGCAAAAGTTGCTCTTCGCATGCACCCAGTTTTGGTGAATGATTACTCGCCGCTAGTCATCCAAGCCTCCCACTCAACTCGGAGTGCCACTTTAAATGCACGATTCACACTGATGTCGAGTGGCTGCAAATACTTCGTTGTGCCCCCAGGAATCACAGCTGGAATTGAGTTTGTCCTCTTGATGGCTGCTTTCACAGAATCTGTTATATGGGCCCTCATGCTGTCCAAAACGAGCAATGCTTTTTTTTTCTGTGAAAAAATCCTCCCGGTCGCTTGCCGTAGCACTCCGTCATCCATTCCTTCATTAGGCTTTCTATCATCCACCCTCTAGTGTTGACTTTGACGACGATTTCTTTCGGGAGTTTTTCTTTTGGCATAGTCATCTGCTTAAAAATCACCATTGGTGGAAGCTTTTGTCCGGACTGTTCAAAACAGTAAAACTAGCATCTTCCTCGGCGCATTATCTCTTCCACCAGTCTGTCTCGCTCTTGCGCTTCCTGCTAGAGTGCCCCCTGGAGGCCGTTAGCCCGTAAAAATCTATAGATTAGCTGCATCATGGCGCAGTGGTTTAGCACTGTGGCAGCACAGTTTTACCCTCGGCCGGGGGATCGCGGGGATCATGAGATCGTGGGTTCGATCCCAGCCCCCGACCAACAGTGAGCTGTGTGGAGTTTGCATGTTCTCCCCGTGTTGCGTGGGTTTACTCCGGGATTTCTCCAGTTTCCTCCCGCACACCAAAAACATGTAGGTTTAGGGCGCTCGCGCACGCAGCGACCAGCAGCCGGTGGCTTGTCACCAGACTGCAAACCAAATCTACCTACGGGTACAAATAAGTAACAAAAAAAAAAAAAAAAAAAAAAAATCATTGTTTAGGCCGCAGGGTTCAAAGCGTGTGAAAAAAGTAACGGCTTATAGTCCGGAAATTGCGGTAGTTGGCAGGCGTAGCGCCGGGCTTTGCCACTAGGGGCACCCGCAATCTCACACTCAAAGGGTTAAGAACTGCTTGTTTATTTTTTGTCAGATCACTTATTTGTGTGATCTTTTATGAGTTATATTCATAATAATGTATCTTGCACTTTGGGGAATGGGAGTTGTTCAGTCACCATGATAATTTAGTTTATATGTGTAGTTTTTAGTCTATGGTCAATAAACTCATGCAGTACTATAACAGGACACATTACAAATATTTGAGACCCATTGTAGTGCATCCTTTAATATTTTAGCAATACAAGTACAAAACACTGCCCACACTTGAAGCCAGGGCAAGAAGAGACACAGTGGTGACAGAGCGGTGGCTAAACTTTTATTGATAAAAATTACATATTTTGACTGAGCAACTCCATACTCGGGGATGCACACCCTCATAACCTCAGCAAAGTACATATAAAACCTTAGGTCAGTCTGATGAACAATTCAGACAGGAATACTTACATTCTACGAACTATGCATTAGTAGCTAGCTGAAGTACTAGAGTCCATTCAACTGAATGTATCAACTCATTCTGATTGCTGAGGCCACGGTAAAAATGATTTTAAACGTAACCCACCCCTTGTAAAATCTACTTTACTGAAGTGCAGCTACATGAAAATTGTGGTTAAATACAACAACAAAGCACTTTTTTGTCACATTCCACCACTGGCTTTTAGCAACAAGTGTATTTCTTAAACATGTTTTAAACTTGCTTTGAAGAGGAAAACGATCCACCCCACACCAGACCTTGCGTCACTATTTACAGACATGCAGGCTGAAGGTCTGCTGAAGCGGGACCATTGTGAGCGGCACATCCAGTTGCTTTTCAGTGAAGCAACATGGCCGGCGTGTGTGACCCATTCAAAGTTTTTTGGTTTTTTTACAGTTTGAATTTTGCAAATTTTAAATAATCTGGATTTTTGCTGCTGACTGTAATAAACAATTTGGTGACTTATGTATTTGCATCATGATTTTCTATTATTTTTGTCTGTTAAGACAACGGTGGGAAAAGAGTCAACAGTACAAACCATTTATCAGTGATGTTGAAAATAATGGCTCATTTTTAAGAAAAAGTAACCAAAAACAATTATTTTATTTACTGAAGACTCATTGTTGGATGAGCCAGTGCAGAAGACAGTGTATACTTTAGTGACAGTACAGTATATGGAGGAATTCTGTGTCATATTAGCATCTGTATTTCCTAATAATGGGTTAGGGCAGGGGTGTCCAATCATGTGCCATGGAGGGCCAAGAACCTCCAGGCTTTACCTCCAATCAGTGTCTTCAAGAGCAGATTCCACTGAATTTCTTTCCACTGATTGCTGATCATTGAGAACACCCGGTGAAGAGACTGGGTAGAAGAGAGAACCTGCAGGGTCTAGGCCCTCCATGGCAGATGATTGGACATCCCTGGGTTAGGGTTTAATGGGATTTAATATTTTAACACAAACTGCTTTATGGTTCATAATTCTGTTGACAGACTTACACCAAACAAAATGTGATTTCTCAAACTACTGCATTGTTCTTAGACAGCTTTTCCAATCTTTCAGTATTTAATTTATGTCACTTGGTGGTAACCTTCACACACAAAACAAAAGTGGAGACAGATCTGCGAAAAGTACAAAGGTTAATTGTCAAAATTCCTACTGCAATACTAAATGAATACATGTATGGTACATTGTTGATGCAGAAAATATATATTTATACAGTATCTATTTCTCCATATAACCTTGTGACTGCATTATTTTAATTGCTCTTAATCCGAGATCAAGTTTGTTTTGGCTTAAAAATACAGTGGTACCTCTCCTTACGAACGTCTCTACATACAGAATTTTCAGGTTACGAGACGCCTCAACGGGAAAATATTGCCTCTTGTTACGAAAGAAATTTCAGGGTACGAAAGGCAAAAAAGTACGCGCTCCTCGCAGCTCCCGTAGTTTACCGAACGTAAACATACCTGTAGCTGCTCTGCCATTGGCTATCGCCTAGCATAGCTATGCTAGGCCGACAAAAGCAAACGTAAACGTCCTTGGATCGGTTCTTCACAAAACGTCAGGCAAAAACCACTGATGAGAGAGAACATGAACCAAAGAAAGCAAAAGGTGACGACGACGACGATAGCAGTTAAAAGGTAAATGAACATAATATTTATTATTCTTTACTTTATACTTTATTCTTTGTTTTTTTAAATTACAACTCTCATTTTATGTTTATTGTACAGTAATCTAATTGTAACACGTATTTGTTACATGTTTTGATGCGTTTTTATGATTTATAAAAAATTTATGCCCGAATTTTGGGGGGCTTGGAACGGATTAGGGCATTTACATGTAAAACGCGTCTCTACTTACGGAATTTTCACGTTACGGAAATACTTCCAGAACGAATTAATTTCGTAAGTAGAGGTACCACTGTACATCATAATTGCTAAATATATCTTATGATAGCTAACTCAGTACTGTTTACCTGTTGAAACGTATATTTTACGGCTAATATAACCCCATAACTACAATATGGCACCTGGCGATCAAGTTTTGGCAGCTGATCACTTTTTGACACGACACCACCACAGACTCAGTGCTGCTGGAGCAGGTACATCCCATGATGTCTCAACAGTCTCTCCGTGATTTTCACACAGATCAGAGCAATTTGTTGCACAGGAAGCTAAATGTTTCTACAGACATTCTGAAGTTCTGTAACCACCGAGTGTTTGTGAAGCTGAGTTGACATCTCATCACTGGGATTCTCGGTTGAACGCCCAGACCCACAGTTTGAAGTGATAATTTTGCCACAAGACAGCCATCTGAAACACACACAGAGCATACACATTTTAGTACCTAATAGCAAGACTTGCCGACATTACAATGTAGTACGGCAGACTTAAAGCAAACTAGCATTAGCAATCATTAGCTTACCCTCATATGTGATCTAATTCGAATCCTCACGTCTTCGGCTTCTGCTCCATCGCTTCCTAAAAGCTTCAGTACTTTTCCAGAGTGTTTCATCTTGCCGCCTGTAGCCATCTCTGGCTCTGCTTTTTTGCCTTTACTCTAACAAAAAGCCAGAGACCAAGCAATCACCTCGTAATCCGCCATCGTGTGTTTTGCTTGTGTCGCGTGTTTTACGTCAGAGGGTTGGGCCGCCTTGCTGTTAAAAAAAAATCCCACCCACCTCAGGCGGTACTCAGCTGTAATGGAAAATGAAGCGAACTGAGCTAAGTAAAGTCAAGGCGAGTTGAGTCGGGCTGAGTAGGTACTAGTGGAAAAGGGGCTTATGTCACAGTACATGTTGGCATTCATGGTTCCCTCAATGAACTGTAGCTCCCCAGTGCTGACAGCACTCATGCAGCCCCAAACCATGACACTCCCACGGCCATGCTTGACTGTAGGCAAGACGCACTTGTCTTTGTACTCCTCACCTGGTTGCCGCCACACACGCTTGACACTATCTGAACCAAATAAGTTTATCTTGGTCTTATCAGACCACAGGACATGATTCCAGTAATCCATGTCATTAGTCTGCTCGTCTTCAGCAAACTGTTTGCGGGCTTTCTTGTGCATCATCTTTAAAAGGGGCTTCCTTCTAGGACGACAGCCATACAGACCAATTTGATGCAGTGTGCGGCGTATGGTCTGAGCACCGACAGGCTGACCCCCCACCCCTTCAACCTCTGCAGCAATGCTGACACCACTCATACGTCTACGTTCAAAAGACAACCTCTGGATATGACGCTTAGCACGTGTACTCAACTTCTTTGATCGACCAGGGCGAGGCCCATTGTGAGTGGAATATGTCCTGTTAAACCACTGTATGGTCTTGGCCGCCGTGCTGCAGCTCAATTTCAGGGTGTTGGCAATCTTCTTATAGCCTGGGCCATCTGTATGTAGAGCAACAATTGTTTTTTTTTCAGATCCTCAGACAGTTCTTTGCCATGAGGTGCCATGTTGAACTTCCAGTGACCAGTATGAGAGAGTGTGAGAGCAATAACAGCCAATTTAACACACCTGCTCCCCATTCACACCTGAGACCTTGTGTGACACTAACGAGTCACATGACACCGGGGAGGGAACATGGCTAATTGGGCACAGTTTGGACATTTTCACTTAGGGGTGTACTCACTTTTGTTGCCAACAGTTTAGACATTAATGGCTGTATGTTGAGTTATTTTGAGGAGACAGCAAATTTACACTGTTATTCAAGCTGTACACTGACTACTTTACATTGTATCAAAGTGCTGTCCCATGAAAAGATATAATAAAAAATTTAATAAATGTGAGTGGTGTACTCACTTTTGTGATATATTGTAACTCCAGTCCTCAGATCTTTACACCAATTTCCTGTCTGTCAAGGAATAGATTTCAAAATACTGCTGTTGGTTTATAAAGCTCTGAATGGTTTCGGGCCTAAATACATTTTAGATCTTCTGGTCCATTATGAACTACCCAGAGCCCTCAGGTCATCAGGGTCAGGCCTACTATCTGTGCCAAGTTAGGACCAAACATGGTGAGGCACCATTTAGATTTTATGGGCTTAACATGTGGAACAAACTCCAAGAAATTATCAGGTCTGCTGAAACTCTCAGCTGCTTTAAATCGAGGTTAAAAACTTTCCTATTTGCTGCTGCCTTTCAGTAGAACAACTGCTAATACCCCACAATACACTGTAACTTTATCTGTCTTATTCTATTTTAGCTTGTTTCTGTCTGTCTTTACTTTTAAGTTTGCTTTTAAATTCATATGTATTTTTTTGCAATTTGCTGTAATGCTTTAATGTTTTACGTACAGCACTTTGTCTTGTACATGAAATGTGCTATACAAATAAACTTGCCTTGCTTTCAGAAGAAAAAAAAAAAAAACATGTCATTGGCCAAAATGCTAACAAACAGAATTAAGCTTCTACAGTGGTGTGAAAAAGTGTTTACCCCCTTCCTGATTTCTCATTTTTTTGTATGTTTGTCACACTTAAATGTTTCAGATCAACGAACAAATTTAAATATTAGACGAAGATAACACAAGTAAACACAAAATGCAGTTTTTAAATGAAGGTGCTTATTATGAAGGGTAAAAAAAAAAATCCAAACCTGCATGGCCCTGTGTGAAAAAGTGACACCCCCCCCCCCGTTAAAACATAAATTAACTGTGGTTTATCACATCTTTTGAAAGCTGAGTTCAATTTCTCTAGCCACACCCAGGCCTGATTGCTGCCACACCTGTCCTCGATCAAGAAATCACTTAAATAGGACCTGCCTGACAAAGTGAAGTAGACCAAAAGATCATCAAAAGCTAGACATCATGCTGCGATCCAAAGAAATTGAGGAACAAATGAGAAACAAAGTAATTGAGAGCTATCAGTCTGGAAAAGGTTATAAAGCCATTTCTAAAGCTTTGAGACTCCAGTGAACCACAGTGAGACCCATTATCCACAAATGACAAAAACATGGAACAGTGTTGATCCTTCCCAAGAGTGGCCGGCTGACCAAAATTACCCCAAGAGTGCAGCGACGACTCATCCAAGAGGTCACAAAAGACCCCACAACAACATCCAAAGAACTATGGGCCTCACTTGCCTCAGTTAAGGTCAGTGTTCATGACTCCACCATAAGAAAAAGACTGGGCAAAAATGACCTGCATGGCTGCATGAGTTCCAAGATGAAAACCACTGCTAAGCAAAAAGAACAAAGGCTCATCTCAGTTTTGCCAGAAAACATCTTGATGATCCCCAAGACTTTTGGGAAAATACTCTGTGGACTGATGAGACAAAAGCTGAACTTTTTGGAAGGTGTGTGTCCCATTACATCTGGCAAAAAAGTAACAGCATTTCAGAAAAGGAACATCATACAAACGGTAAAATATGGTGGTGATAGGGTGATGGTCACCACCCTCATCGGGCTCATCTCCAACGGCGACGAGTCCGCCTACAGGGAAGAGGTGGCCCAGCTGGTGTCCTGGTGCAGCCACAACAACCTGCAGCTGAATGCTCTGAAGACAGCGGAGATGATTGTGGACTTCAGGAAAGTCACATCCCCCCTGCCCCCCCTCACCATCACAGGCTCTCCCATCACCATTGCAGATTCCTTCCGCTTCTTGGGCACCACCATCACCCGGGACCTCAAATGGGAGCCAACCATCAGCTCCCTCATCAAAAAGGCCCAGCAGAGGATGTTCTTTCTGCGGCAGCTGAGGAAGCTCAAGCTACCCACCAAGATGTTAGTGCAGTTCTACACGGCCATCATCGAGTCCATCCTCACCTCCTCCATAACTGTGTGGTATGTAGGAGCCACTGCCAGGGACAGACTAAGGCTGCAGCGCGTCGTGCGCACTGCTGAGAAGGTGATAGGCTGCGAGCTCCCATCTCTCCAGGACCTGTACATCTCCAGGACCCGGAGGCGTGCTGGCCGGATCATAGCCGATCCTTCACATCCTGGTCACGTGTTGTTTGCCCCCCTCCCCTCAGGTAGAAGGCTTCGGTCCATTCGGACTAAAACCTCCCGGCACATGAACAGCTTTTTCCCCTCTGCCATCAGACTGCTGAACACTAAGTGACTTTTGACTCTCGTGCACTATGTACAGCAGCTCAACCAGACTCATGTCAATCATCACTGTTTTTCTGTTGCATTATTGACTGCACTATGTGGTACTTCACATTATCTGCTACATGCTAATTTTTTAAAACTGCCTTGACTAGTACTACTCATTATTACTAGTATTATTATTATTATTACTTATTATTACTTATTTTTCTACACTTATTGCACGTTTCTAGTCCTTTAGTTTTTTAGTTTATCCCTTTTTCTCATTGTGTTTTTAATGTTGCAGCATGGCACCGAGACAAATTCCTAGTTTGTGTATTACATGAACAATGGCAATAAATCTGATTCTGATTCTGATTCTGATGGTCTGGGACTGTTTTGCTGCATCAGGACCTGGAAGACTTGCTGTGGTAAATGGAACCATGAATTCTGCTGTCTACCAAAAAATCCTGAAGGACAATGTTCGGCCATCTGTTTGTGACCTCAAGCTGAAGCACACTTGGGTTCTGCAGTAGGGCAATGATCCAAAACACACCAGCAAGTCCACCTCTGAATGCCTTAAGAAAAACAAAATGAAGACTTTAGAGTGGCCTAGTCAAAGTCCTGACCTGAATCTGATTGAGATGCTGTGGCATGACCTTAAAAAGGCGATTCATGCTCGAAAACCCTCCAATGTGGTTGAATTACAACAATTCTGCAAAGATGAGTTGGCCAAAATTCCTTCACAGCGCAGTAAAAGACTCATTGCCAGTTATTGCAAACGCTTGATTGCAGTTGCTGCTGCTAAGGGTGGCCCAACCAGTTATTAGGTTTAGGGGGCAATCACTTTTTCACACAGGCCACGTAGGTTTGGATTTTTTTTTTTTTTTTTGCTTAATAATAAACACCTTCATTTAAAAACTGCATTTTGTGTTTACTTGTGTTATCTTTGTCTAATATTTTAATTCGTTTGATGATCTGAAACATTTAAGTGTGCCATACAAAAAAATGAGAAATCAGGAAGGAGGCAAACACTTTTTCATACCACTGTAAAGTTGTGCCCTGTGATTAGCTAATTGGATTCTGGCTATAAAATGTATCTGTTGTAGTCTTTTCAGTATTCCTGCAAGGAGCAGCACAGTGTGTGCTGTTGGAGGTGATGCAGGCTCAATGAGGCTGTGGTGTAAATGACATTTACCTGGTTACAGGTTGACGTACCATCAAAATTATTTTGGAAAAATTGTTTTAAATTGAATTTTTTTTTTTTTTTTACATACAGGCTATAATACGATTAGCTTTAAATCATACTCGCATTACCTGTTTCCTTGTCCGTGTCTTGCCTGTCCGGAGCTTGATGTATCTGGCTATCAGCTCATTACGACCTAAGGGGAACAGACATTAAAAATATTATGTATGATCTTTTCCCCGTAATGCAGACACATACATACAAAGGCATTAAACCCAGGCTGAACTCATTCTTCCTCAAAGACAATCACAAGCAGAAGTCATATGACCCCCACCAAACAACTTAGTTGCTGATTTAGTGCTGTTGACCCAGGGACTTTGCAACACACAGAAATGCTGTAATCACCAATACCCCTGGTAAGCCCCACACACACACACACACACACACACACACACCATGGCCCTGAATACACATGACTCAACAATGCAGGCATTCATGCAGACTGGCCGTCCCCTGATTAAAGGAACCAGCAGGCCAGCTGTACCCGTGCTTGTGTGTGCATGGACACACACACACACACACACTTACAATGCTGAATAATTCAGCCCATTCAGTAGGGAGCACAGCAAACTCAGCATGACCTGGATAGTATAGATTAGTGAGGGACAGGGAGACAGAGGGAGAAAAACAGGAAAAAAAAAAAAAAAACCACAAATGTACATCCAGAAAACAAACCAGAGTGTGTGACACGTTTCACTGGCCCTCTCCCATCTAACCAGTTTACAACTTTAGACATGTAGCAACACTGCATAATTTGATTGTTATTTTATTTGCTAACAAGCACATCATGGCTCTGAGTTTGGTTTGGTTCCTCTCCCGGCCTGTTCTGTACTCTGCTGCAAACCAAGTGGAAAACCAAAGTCAGGCCAGCTGGCCAGCTGATGGTCAAGATCAGCACAAAGCCAAACCTCTACACACCACCCAAATGGCTCACAACAATAGCCCTAGCAAACTAGCAGATGGTGCGTGGATGTCCGTGTGTGTGTGTGTGTGTGTGTGTGTGTGTGTGCGCTTGGACTGTTCCCGCTCTCGCCGAGATAGGCAGCTTTAGAACTGATAAAATCTACAGCTCGCCATGCAGGTGTTTTCCTTCTAGCAAGTCAAAAGCTGTGACTGATGACAGCACGCGAACACACTTACATGGATGTATATACATGCATGAGTACACACACACACACACACACACACACACACACACACAGAGTCCTGACTGTGGAGGCTGACATCTGACTCCAGAGGGGCCAGCTGGTCTTTCTAGGAGGCTTAACGGTGAATTATCATCCTTCACTAACCCTGCGGCACACATCCCCTCACTCTCGCCCTCCCCTCTTTTTCTACAACTCTCCAACACGCATGCACAAAAACACACACCTACGTGTCTTCATGAAATACCAGGACATATGTCACAAATGTAACAAATGGGGACATGCCTTTCCCAAGGTCCTAGAAGCCTGAGAATCAAAATATTCCTGACCCATGCTTCCAGAAACACACTGATCTGTTGAGATTTTGACTAGGACGATATTTTGGTCAAAGCTGACTGAAATCCTACTTTTGAGGACATTCTCAGGTTTATGTGACTTATGAGTTCAATAGCATCATGCAGACTGTTCCCTCTCCCAGCACAAATTAGCTGAAAAAATGTTGAAAAGACGGTTTGCCAAACAGTCTAAAAATGTACAGATTTGGTTGAAAAATGAAAGATGAAAAGCCAAGTCTTTTTAAGGTAGTTGAAAAGGCATCATCATATAGATGTTTTTGTATAGTCGAAATTTGGTTGAAAAATGACGATGAAAAGCTGCCTTTTTAAGGTTTAAAAAAAAAAAAAAAAAAAAAAAAAAAAGCAGTCACCAACGTCCTGATCCTTTTTAAGTTGTGTGTGGCGGGGCACGTACACCAGCATCTCTGGGCCAGAGGCAGAATACATCCTGGACAGATCGCCAGTCCATCACAGCACCTGGTATTCCCAAACAGTCTCCCATTCAAGTACTAACCAAGGTAGACCCTGCTCAGCTTTCAAAATCAGACAACACCAGGGGTGCCTGGTATACACAAGGTATACACATTAATAAAAAGACACAACAGAGAGAAATTTGTAGAACATACTTGAATTCAAATACTGCTTTTTAAGTGTACAGCACAATAGCACTAGCACTGGTTTCAGGTTGTTCCAGATATTATGTAGCATGCATTATGCCAAATGTCAAACTTTAAAAAAAAAAAAAAAAGCTGGCATTTTTATAAAGCATTTTTAACAAAGACTCCCAGTAGCTATGAGTGTATTTGCCTTTTGAGAGACAGACCCCCACCACCAAGTGCCAAAAATACAGTATTTTGCGGATAAATCTGGGCCAAATCCTGTGGATTAAACAGCACAAATATTGAACTTTTTTTGCCCAATTTTCAACAACTCTTTTTCTGATTAAATATGGTCTGTGGTAGATGGACCTAACACAACCCAATTTTCAACATCTATTTTTGGGTTAAATGTGGTCCATATTATACGGACTAAACACAACCCAATTTCCAATGACTACTTTTGAGTTAAATACTGTCCGTATTGGATGGACTAAACACAACCCAATTTTCAACATCTATTTCTGGGTTAAATATGGTCCATATCAGATGGACCAACACAACTCAATTTTCAGCATCTATTTGTGGGCTAAATTAAGGCTTGGACCAACAGACCCGATTTAGCCCAAAATACAACATCTACATTATGGCTTGTGCTGGGGGGGGGGGGGGGGGGGTCATGTTTAAGTGAATTGTGAAGCCCATACATACACACAGTTTTTTCCAAGTATATGCGATATCAAGGTGAGACTTAGAGCCATTTTACAAGGATGCAGTTCATATTCAGTTGTTTCAGGCACAGGGCATGTTTAAGGGCATTTCCCAATTCATTTCCTTATTACAGCAATGCAAAAACAAATTTTCTGCCAGGCGCAAGACGAAAAGAGGCTGGTCTAATTATTCAGGGATGTGCTTTGGATAATCCAATCCAAAGCACTCCTGCCCATCCCTTTAATGCACAGAGGTGCATTATCTAAAGTGAACTCTGATCATGGTGGCTTATTTAAGATGGGTTTTGCACTGGCCAAAGGGTGTGCACATGAGCAAAAATGCACTCGATGGTAACTCTGCTTGGCATTGAGCAGGCATCAATCTCAGTTGATGCCCAGTTAGTAATTTTAGAGACGACAAACGGGATAGAGATAACACTGGGCTGAAAAATTGAGCTGAATGATTTAACATAGTGCGCAGGGTATACAACATGCAGACATGAGTGAATCTGAAATTTTAGGAAAAGAGGACGATGCTTGTGCAAATTTTCATCAACTTTCATAAAATGGAAGGATCATTAACCCAATGACTGTCTGTGGTGCACTATTGCGCACTTTTGCTCCAGCAAACACACACCCCCTCTTGAAAAAGATTTTTTTCAAGAAAATATTCAGTTTAGATGTCAGAGATTTCCAAGGCTATAACTTGAAAGCGGTAAGAGATAATGGCTTACCTGTCAATTAGAAAGATGTAGAATATGATCCAAAGTTTGAGATAGGAGTAAATTTACGCATCTAATTTGCACAATGCCATGGCAGCCATAACAAATTACATAGCTTTCAGTCAAAAGTGGACTTTGGCCATATTTACACAAAGAATGGTTTTGTTTTTTGTCACCATTGTTTGTTCTCTTATCTTTAAAGTATATGAACCAGAAAATCAGTACAATGTAAACAAACAAAGAAATTCATCACTTACTGCTGGCCAGGTGGCTTGTTTCGGCCATTTTCATCGTTATTTTATCTTCTCTCGGTCATTTTCGCTTTCTCTCCCACATCCAGAAACTCTTATGTTTATTCCAGCTCAATTTCGCTTTTATTCCACTGCAATGTATCTTATATGACGACACAGAACCGGCGTGATTGTTCTGTCCAGTCACATGGTGCTGGGGTCGATGGCAGGTGAAAATTAACCAGCTTCGGCCACTCTCTGTTATAACAAAATGTAGATATTTACCTTCGTAAGCTAAATAATCTCTTTTTAGAATCATAGTTGGCAAATTTGGGAGCAAATGCCTTCTACGTGTTGTTATAGAGCACATCAACATTTCTTTACAAACTCTTCTTTGTTGGTGTCCCAGAAGTGAGGATTTTGTATGGTTATTTGGGAGACATAAGTCCTCCAAGGCAAGAGCAGTAAGTTATACGTGTCTGCTACCTTGTGAGGTGGAATACTATTACAACTGGGGATTTTTTATGGTTTATGGCCACATCACATGACAGGTGCAGAACTGCGACAGACAGTAAGGGCGCTTTCCATGTCCATGAAACCATGACACAAGAAGGGTTAACGGTGGCACTGAAGTAAAAGTTACGCCGGCCCCATGGGGTGCTGGAGGACTCCCTCTCCTGTTACTTTTGCCCACTGTGGGTTTCCCCCACCCAAGTCCCTCCTGGGTGGGAGGAGCGTTGATGTGGCATCCGGTCCGTCACCCAGCCCGGTTATGAAGTGAGCCTGCTCTCGACGGCCCCTCCCAGGGGGTCACAGGGGGCCATTGGGGCACTCGATGGAGGCTGGGGGGCTGCCGCTCAAGAATCCACGCCCGGCCATCACACCGCATGCCTCCAGGTACCCAACTCTCCTCATTTATCCTTGGATTAATACATATAACAGAAAAACAACAGCTGAGTGTGCATCTTTTATTACCCCAGTAAGGACCCGCATGCGTGCATGGATAAAAGGTCAAAGGAGATGATTGAGGGGGCACAGTATGATTATGTGGACAGCATAATATTTTGTAACCGTACATAATAAACCTCTGAACGGAAGAGAGAGAGGGTAAACACTGGCTGGTGAGGGCACTGAACCAGGTGTCTGTCCAGACCTGATCAGAGGCTACACCAGCTGAGGCAGATGGACGCACCTCCCGGCTCTCCAGGAAGTTACAGTGAAAAGTAAGATGTGACACACTCCCTTTTCATTCATTCTTATTCTTTCGGCTGTTCCCTTTAAGGGTCTCCACAGTGGATCATCTGCCTCCACCTCACCCCGTCTCTTGCAGCTTCCTCTGTAACACCAACCCTCTTTATGTCTTCCTTTTTTTTTTTCTTTTTTTTTTAATTACTTATTTTGTACCTGTAGGTAGATTTGTTTTGCAGTCTGGTGACAAGCCACCAGCTGCCGGTCGCTGCGTGCGCAAGCGCCCCGTATCCCTAACCTGCATGTTTTTTGGTATGTGGGAGGAAACCGGAGAAATCCCGGAGTAAACCCACGCAACACGGGGAGAACATGCAAACTCCACACAGATCACTGTTGGTCAGGGGCAGGGATCGAACCCACGATCTCACGATCCCCGCAATCCCCCGGCCAAGGGTAAACTGTGCTGCCACAGTGCTAACCACTGCGCCACCGTGCAGCCCAGTGCTCCTTCACTGCATCCATGAATCTTCTTTGTGGTCTTCCTCTTTTCTTCCTGCCTGGCAGCTCCACCTTCAACATCTTTTGTCCAATATATCCACTATCCCTCCTCTGCACATGACCAAACCATCTCAGCTTTGCCTCTCTTACTTTCATCTTACTTTGTCTTCAAACAACTTAACCTGAGCAGTCCCTCTGATATACTCATTTCTAATCTCATCCCTCCTAGTCACTCCCAATGAAAAGCTTAGCATCTTCAACTCTGCCACCTCCAGCTCCATCTCCTGTCTTTTTGTCAGCATCACCATCTCAAAACATACATCATAGCAGGTCTCACTACCATCTTATAAATCTTCCCTTTCACTCTTGCTGCAACCCTTCTGTCACAAATCACCCAACACTCATCTCCACCCACTCCACCCTGCCTGCACTCTCTTCTTCACCTCTCATGCATCTCCTGTTCATTCATTCATTCCTCAAAAAATGAACACATTAATGCCTAATAAGTCCATGATGAAAGCAAAAGTGTGGATAGAATAAAAATCTTAAGACTGATACGCCTCCCCTGTGCACGACATCCACACCACAACCCACAAAAACTGACTGTTTTAATACAATGAATTCCAATTTCATTTACGCATTTGACCTAACTGAGATGTCTATTTAATTCCAGGTAGGAAAGAATGGATGCCCAAATAAATGTCACTTGGGCTACGGTCACACTGCAGGTCTTAATGCTCAATTGCGATTTTTTGCCGAGATCCGATTTTTTTTGTGTGTGTGGGCATTCACATTATAATTTAAATGCAACCCCCATCAGACTCCAGTGTGAACAGTCTACAGCTATGAAGTGACCTGCATGCACAGAAGAAAACTTAACATCAGACACAGCGTTGTGTTTACAGAAGTAAATATGAGCCCCAACAATTGAGGGGGACAGAACTTCTTCACCTTGATGCAGCGCAGCAAAATAAAATGGTAAAATCATTCAGAAATGATTATGCACAAAACAAACAAGACCAACTTCAATCCTCTACACGCCAGATGACCGCTGTGGTCAGCTCTGCTTTAACAGAACTGATAGATTAAACAGCTCTCTTGAAAATGAGACCCCGCGTCTCAACGGGATTACCTGTATAAATAAGGTTAACAATAAATAATCCTAGCGATTACAATAAGGCTCTTGCCCACTGATGCCGTCAGTGGGTCGGGCCCTAATAAACAGCCCAGCTAGTACCAGCGGCATAACACCTGTCCTACACAGGAAGGAGAAGCCGTCACAGAACCCCCTTCTGGACTGTGTCCCCTCTTATCCCCGTATCTGGCCATTCCGCTCCACAGTCATGTAGGTATTAACGCTACATTTCAGACATTACAGCAGCCAGGACTCACGGTGTGCTGTTTACAGGGAAAAACAAATTTGCAGCATCCACTAAATGTGCCGTTACTGTGCGCCTGCTTGTCTGACGGTGTCATTCCTGAACTCACCCCAAAATTTTGAAGCTATTGTGCAGTTGGAGCTGACAAAAATATGATGATGAATATGATGGGAAAAAGATTGATTAAAAAAAGAGCACAAATCAGCTGTGTCTGCCATGCTTGCTGCATCCTCCACTGCAGAACTGTAGCATCTGTCTCACTTCAATGAGGAAAAAGTCGGATAAAATGCGACATGACCGTTCACACTGAGGTCGCTTTGGAAAATATCAGATATGTATCTGATTTAAGATCACATATGAAAGTGGTCTGGGTCTGGTGTGAAAAAACCTGGATATGTGCTGTTCAAACTGTCATTAAAAAAAAAAAAAAAAAAAAAAAAAAAATCAGATATGGGTCATGTGTGCAAAAAAAAAAAAATCTGAAATGAGTATTAAAACCTGCAGTGTGAACATAGCTTTGGTTTCTGTAGCAAAACAACAATGCACTGTCAGAAATGTTTTTTATAGTTTATTTTTTTTAATGAGGATCTGAACTTACTATGACGGAGTCTAAAAATGTGTTAACACTGTACACCATCTGCTTACCAACACTATGAGAACAATTTAACAATCTTTACAGTCATTGGGTCAGACGTATTGGAATGTCAAATCAAACACACTCAAGTCTTTCAGAAGTTTCAACAGTATTAGGACACTCCACTCTCCAGTTGGGTCTGGCCATATTGGAATGTCAAATAAAACACATTCAAGTCTTTCAGAATTTTCAACAATATTTGGACATTGTAACACACTCTTGTGCAGAGTCAGACAATATGAGGACGTCAAATCAAACACATGGATGACTTCCTGTCACAGTCAATCTCTAGCAGAACTGTTATAAATAGCAGTTACTGAAAAAAAAAACAACATATTGGGCAACTACGCTATTTATTCACATCGATTGTTTTCACACTGGCTTTGCTGTTTAGTTTTGCAGAGAAGGACAAGGTGAAACTCGCTTAAAAACTCCAAGTCTCAACATTCCTTGCCCACAAATGGTTGCAGTGAACTGTGCATGCGCCCGGAAACTCCTGCCACAGGGAAGTACTGAGCAATCCGCCAATACTGGGTGAACAAATGTCCATCTTTTTGCCCATCTGTTTTCTTCCTCTGCCACTAAACAGCAAAAGCTCACATTCGTCTTGATTGTCACTGTATTCACGTACCTCCATCGCTTCCACCATTTAAAACGTCTGCCACCGTGCTCTTCTTTTGTTTGGCTTGCAGCTGTTCAAGTCAGTTTAGTGGCTCTTGGCTGCCGCTGACAGTACGGGCATGTGAACTGTAGATTATTTTCACTGCACATGCGTGTACTCCAAAACTACTGGAAGGATTTGGATGAAATTTTTTACCAGAGGTGGTCCTTGGACTAGAGAGAAACCCATAACATTTTGGTGATGATCCCAGAACACATCCTTGCACCAAGGCTCTTATCTTCTCACAGCGTGTTAGCAAGAATACTCCAAAACTACTAGATGGGTTTGGATGAAATTTTTACCACAGGTGGTCCTTGGGCTAGAGAGGAACCCATAACATTTTGGTGATGATCCAAGAATGCATACCTCCACCAAGGCTCTGGCACCGAGGCATCAGCACCTTGGTGCTTTCATTTAAATGGTATTGTTCTACCTTAACTCACAATTTGATGATTAAACTAACAGATCAGTGTACACCCTCTGCAGCTGTGATTATAATAGTAATTCAATTTCCTTAAAGTGACACTCTGGCAAAAATCAAGTTTTTTCTGTTGTTAACATGTCTGTAACATGTTTTTTGTGACTTACAAGCAGTGTTGGGTGAGTTACTAAAAAATAACTAGTTACAGTTCTAGTTACTTCTTTTCAAAAGTAACCGAGTTACCAATTACTGCATGATTTAAGTAACTAGTTACTTGGAAAAGTAACTTTCATGTTACTTTTAAATGCATACTTAAATCATCTTGCACACATAGCAAGATAATTTAAATAATAGATTACAATACGGGCTTATTAATGTCGGGCTGAAAAACAGATTGTTTCAGACAGAGCTTTTAGAACATGTTCAGTCTGCTTTATCCTGCCTTGAGAGCTCTTACTGTGGGAAAAATCTGAAGAAAATCAACACAAAATTGCCAGTAATTTCCTCATTTTATAGTGAGAAAAAAGGGTTTGTGGAGTGAGAGAGAGGGGAAAAGAGCGAGAATAACTCCAAATGAGTGAGTTGGCAACACTACATAAAGTTGTCAATGTTTCTTATCTTTAATATTATGGATTTAATCCGATATGCAGTGATCCAAAGAAAATGTCCATTATCCACAGTCCAAATGTCTGCTGTGACAGAGACATGGCCCAGTCTCTTAAATTCCTTTTGGTGAGCAAATCTATTTTTGAATAATCTTTATCCAGGTAGCAGGTAAATGTGTTCAGTGGATAACAGTCTCAGCTGTATGATGGAAAATGACTGTTATCAAAGCTTCATTCTGTAACAACGTATCAGGCAATCAGTCATTTACCTGTGCTTGAAATCCAGCCGGTGTTGTTAGTGGTGTTCTTAACATAGCATAGCATTAGTTTTGTTGGCTCTTGTTGCTGTTCTCAGCCACTTCTGAAGATTGCAGTCAGTCTCACACGGCCCGAGCCCACCAATATGTTTTTATTCCCACAACAAAGGAGAAATAATCTGTCCATTTCCACAAAAACCAAGTAGCTTCATCTTTTCCCAGCAGGAGCAAGCTCCATTTGTAGCTGCAGCAGTGAAGAGACTCTGACTGACGGCTCGTTGACTGACAGCTGCGTCAGCTAAGGTATGTAGGGTCAGTTTGTATTTATCTGCACTAAAAATATCTATCCATATTAATAAAACGAGTAACGCATCTAATCAAATTTCAGTAACAGTAACCCATTATTGAATTTTTAAACAGTAATTTCATTACACAGCACATGACTGCAAAAGCAGTGGCATTACAGTTACTTTGTAACACGTTATTCCCAACACTGCTTACAAGAAATATCCAGAGCAAAATCTTACCGCACTCCCATCTCTGCTTTTCTGCTGTGAATCTCCAGTTAGGGAATGCCCCCCTTCCCCTTCCTCATCACCTCTCGCCAGGGGCAACTCCAGAAAAGGCCAAGCTCCAGCCCCTCTCCAGGAGACTGGTTCCAGAACCGGAGCTGTGTGTTGAGGTGAGGCCGACTGTATCTAGCCAGTATCTCTCAACCTCGTACACCAGCTCAGGCTCCTTCCCCACCAGAGAGGTGACATTCCATGTACCAAAAGCCAGTTTAGAAAGCTTGGGATCAGTCCGCCAAGGTCTCCGCCTTTGACCACCACCTAATCCACATAGCACCGGACCCCCATGATCCCTCCTGCAGGTGGTGAGCCCACTGGAGGGTGGACCCATGTAACTCCTTCGGGCTGAGCCCGGCCGGGTCACATGGGTGGAAACCCAGCCACCAGACGCTAGCCTTCGAGCCCCTCCCCCAGGCCTGGCTCCAGGGTGGCGCCCGGTAACCCCATACCAGGCAGGGTACACTGAATCCTTGATATAGAATTTATCATGAGAGTCTGTTGGATCGTTCTGAGTCTGGCCCTTCACCCAGGACCAGTTTGTCTTGGGTGACCCTATCAGAGGCAAACTGCCCCGGACAAGATAGCTCCTGGGATCACTGGGGCACGCAAACCCCCCCACCACGATAAGGTGACGATCCATGAGGGGGTTGTTCCTCCAACACGTTTTAATTTATTATTTATTTAGTGTGTATGTGGCCAGTCACGCACTTTTGCAGCTTTAGTAATATTTGTTCACACAAAATTAAGAAACTTGGCAGTGATTTAAACCAAAACGATTCTCTGATACACTATAATGTTTCCTATTAGCGATAAGTTAGCATCATCATTTAGCATTTGCTGTTTTACAGACAGACAGAGGTGGTGTTAACGTTTATTACCTCCAATTAAAACGAGGTTAGAGGACTATCCTCGCTGACCCAGCATGGTGGGGGAAAAGTCCCACATCCCTGCCACAGAAGTAGTGGCTCCACAGAAGTAGTGGCAAAACAGTAGCTTGCCGTTAGCTGCTGTGGTGCCAACCACCGGAAACCACCTGGCGCACTGCAGGGAAGAGGCAGGGCAGTGACAAGTAGAAACGGGGTATGTATTCCGATGTAAACGAAAGTTTTATATGCAACGGTAGACTTTTTTTTATCGTATCACCGATACATATCATCATATCACACAGCTCTACTCTGGATGACCAAAGTGCTTTTAGATCCTGCTATCCACCCATTCACACACACATTCACACATTGATGGCGGTGGAGATGCCATACAGAGGTACTGGCCAAATCCACCAGGAGCAACTGGGGGTTCTATGTCTTGCTCAAGGACACTTCAACGTGCAGACTGCAGAAAGAATGGGAATCGAACCCCTCACCCACCGATCAGTACAACTCACCCACTCCTGAACAAGCATGGGTGTGGGTGAGAGTGAATGAGTCTGAGTGTGGGAGTGCAAGTGCAAGATTGTGTGAAGTTGATGGTGAGTGAGTGAGTGAGTGACAGTGAGTGTATGTGCTGGTGGGGGGCGCTGGACTGAGGGGATGGTACCTCCTGGGTTATGTAGGTTTGGATTTTTTTTTACCCTTAATAATAAACACCTTCATTTAAAAACTACATTTTGTGTTTACTTGTGTAAACGTTGTTGAATATTTAAATTTGTTTGATGATCTGTAACATTTAAGTGTGACATACAAAAAAAATGAGAAATCAGGAAAAGAGGCAAACACTCTTTCACACCACTGTATTCTTATCAATATAGATGAACACTAATCAAACGGCTTTAGATCAGCAATGACAATTGAGAATGTTTTCACTGTAATTTTAGAGAATATGTATTGCGGTAATGCTTAAATCTGCTTGAAACTTTGAAGAGTGCCTTTGCTTGTCTGAAGAAAGTGGCATATGAGGACAAATGTGATAGCCTGTCTGAAGAAAGTGACATACGAGTACAAGTGTGTTAGCCTGTCTGAAGTGACATATGAAGACAAGTGTGTGAAAAGTGTCTTAAGTTTCAAAACTGGCCACCAGGGGCCAAAATCAAACGTGAGCAAAAATGCAAAACACACACACTTAACTGTTTGAGTGCGTTTGTTGCCAAATTGCGACATAACCCTTATGGTCAAGAGTGGTAAATATTTTTTTGTCAATAAAATAGTTCAGATTTCCAAGGCTATAACTTGAAAGTGGTAAGAGATAATGGCTTACTGTCAATTAGAAAGATGTAAAATATGATCCAAAGTTTCAGACAGGAATAAATTTACACATCTAATTTGCATAATGTCACACACCTCTTTAAATTCCATAACTCAGTCAAAACTGGACTTTGGACATATTTACACCAAGAATGGTTCAGTCTTTTGACACTATTTTTTGTCCAGAGGTACCTCATCATCTTATCTTCAAAGTATATGAACAAGAAATCAGTAAAATATTTAAAAAAAACACACAAAAAAAAAAAACACAAAAAAACCCAGATAATTCTCACTTACTTTTGACAAAGTGGGGCTGGCTGGCGTGGTTGCTGCGTTTTCACCCATCATGGTTGTCATTTTGTGTTCTGTCGGTCATTTAAAGTCCTACCACATCTACAAAGTCTTCATTCATTCATCTTCTTCCACTTAGTCCTTTTTGGGTCGCGGGGGGCTGGAGCCTATCCCAGTATCTTTGGGCGAGAGGCAAGGTACACCCTGGACAGATCGCCAGTCCATCCAGTTTGATGCCAATTAACCTAACTTGCGTGTTTTTGGCATGTGGGAGGAAACTGGAGAAATCCCGGAGTAAACCCACGAAGACACGGGGAGAACATGCAAACTCCACAAAGATCACTATTGGTTGGGGGCTGGGATCGAACCCAGGATCCCCCGGCCAAGGGTAGTCTTATGATTATCCCACATAAATTTTGCTTGTATCCCGCGGCTATTTTCCACGTACAAAACCAATAAAAGTGATGGTGACCGATTGCAGACATATTAGCTTTCTGGGCTAAAATGCTAAAAACAGGAAAAAGAAACAAGGAGTTCTTCTTCTTTGGTGTATTACGCTTCATCCACTGAGTCCTCCAACGGATGTCTGCCACCTTTTGAAACTAGCAAATCAGTACAAATAGTACAAATCCCCAATGCAGGCGATCGCATGAGAGTGAGACGACGGGCACAGTGCCGCGCTCTGCCACTAGGGGCACGCTATTGTGTCATATCATTTCTTTTCTTTTTTTTTTTCCTTTCTTCTTTATGACTGGCGCCTAGCGGCTGCCCCGGCCTTGGATGCCCTCTGCAGAGCGTGCCCAAATGCCAAGTCACGTTTCGTTACCTTGTATTCATACATGTGTAATGACAATAAAGTTGAATCTCATCTCATCTCATCTCAAATTCACACACTCAAAGGGTTAATTTCTGAAAATTGTGACATTTTAGGACATTCAAGATTTTTGGTCTGGGACCATGTCGGGAGGGTCTAGAACACTACAGAAAGCTCAGAAAAATGAGGACCTCAAAAATGTCCCCATTTTTCCATGAGTCCTGACATTGAAGGTTTGTCATCACAAAAATGTCCCAATTTGTCATGAAAACAAATGCACACACACACACCTCCCTCTCTCTGTCCATCCCGTTTCTGGCTGTCCCCATCCTCCCCTCCTCTGTCCCCTCTTGTAGTGAATGAGCCTCACTTCTGCTTCCTCCCTCCCTCTCTCTCTCCCAGTATCTCTCTCTCTCTGCTTGCCCAGTGAAAGACTTCAAGGCCAAAGTCAGATGGTCATTAACCATGACGAACAGAAGCCACCCCCGCTCTCTCTCTCCCTCTAACTCTCTGTGTCTCCAGGCTGAAGCCTCTCTGTGCACAAGCTGATATTAATGGAGATGGCACATAGTAGTAAAGTCACAGAAATTGCATATTAGTGACATGGTACAGACAATGAGAGAACATAAAGAACCCTCCACCCTTTGAGATCAACAGTAAATTTGATTATAACATCTATATAAGGAAGGCTTGTGGTTCTTCTTATCCACCTAAACTGTTTCAGTGCAAATTAGTGTGAGATATTTCCTGTATCCAATACAAATTTCAGATACCAGAGCAAATTTATGAGAAAAAAAAATTAACATTTTTTAACATGCATACAATATCAATGACATCCCTACTTTTTCTGACAAGGTGGAAAAAATAATAATAGAACCGCTGTATGTACAAAATAATTAAATTAAATTAATTAAAATTTTAGGTTGGTTAAATTAGTGCAAAAATCCCTGAAGACCACTAGAGTTGTTGCAAATGGGAATCTAATCCAATACTAGTTTTCAATATTGATTAGTATCTGAATATCAATATTTTTGTCAATCCTAGTGGTCTGTATAGTTTAGCAGCTGCTTCTGAGGGAGCTATGCCAAGGTTTGTACAGCAGAAATGTACAGTAGTCCATCCATCCATCCATCCATCCATCCATCTTCTACCACTTTTCCGGAGGTCCGGGTCGCGGAGGCAGCAGTTCAAGCAGAGAAGCCCAGACTTCCCTCTCCCCAGCCACCTGCTCCAGCTCTTCAGAGGGGATACCAAGGCGTTCCCAGACCAGCTGGGAGACATAGTCTCTCCACCGAGTCCTGGGTCTGCCCCGGGGTCTCCTCCCAGTGGGACGTGCCTGAAACACCTCAAGTGGGAGGCGTCCAGGAGGCATCCTAATCAGATGCCCATACCACCTCAACTGACTCCTTTCAATGTGGAGGAGCAGCGGTTCTACTCTGAGCCTCTCCCGGATGACTGAGCTCCTCACCCTCTCTCTCAGGGTGAGTCCAGCAATCCTACGGAGAAAGCTCATTTCAGCCGCTTGTATCCGCGATCTCGTTCTTTCAGTCATTACCCAAAGCTCGTGACCATAGGTGAGAGTAGGAACGTAGACTGACTGGTAAATCGACAGCTTTGCCTTAGAACTAGATAGATAGATTAGTTTATTTGACAGGGACAGTGCAATAAACATAGACAATTAATCAATGACAATCAATCTGATGTGTTGCACATGGAGTGTATAGCTATTAGCTAATTTGCAACTCTTGTCCCTGGATGGGCTTTAGAAAAGAGAATCAAGTAAAGAAAAGAAAAGAAATAAAGAAAATACACAATTAACTAAGCTCCCTCTTCACCACAACAGACCGGTACAACGTCCGCATCACTGCAGATGCTGCTCCAATCCGTCTGTCGATCTCTCGCAGTAGTCTCTTGTACAGTAGTCATCTTTCTAAATACTAGGGATGACTAATAACCTATGCTCTTCTTCTTGTTGGTACGCAAGAGAGAAAATAGTTCCTACGGGAAACTGGTTCCAATGAAAAGTCATGAAATATTAAAGCAAAGTTTCAATTTGTGATTCTTTTAGCATTACTCTACTTGTTAACTAAATATATAAGAAGGCAGACATTTACTGACAAACCAAAGTAGCAACATTTGATTTGAAAGATAATTATTGTAAAATTTGGACTGTGTAACATCACTTAGCTTTGAATTGGGGTGATATGGCCCCGACAGCTCCTAAGTTTTTGTTTTTCTTTCCTTTGTGGTTGTGAAATGTTGGGTCCAAGCACTGACAACATCAGTTGTTGGTTTGTCTGTCTGTCTGTCTGTCTGTCTGTCTGTTTGTTAGCAACATTACTCCAAAAGTTATGTACGGATTTTGATTCAGGAAAGGTGTGTAATAGCATGGGGAAGAGATGATGAGATTTTGGTGGTGATCCGGATCACAATCTAGTTCCAGGAATTTTTTGAAAATTATTTTAGATATTAATATTGCACTTTTCATGTAGTTCCCCTTTAAAATGTGTCCGCGGAGTTACGTGTGGCCATGCACCTCCGCAACCCGGAAGCAGTGCACTCTTACCACCAAACACTGCAGAAAAAGTGAAACAGCCTGGAATGAAAAGGAATGTGGTCTCCATTCACATAGTATGTGATGATTGACATTATTTCATCTGAAGACACCAGGAAAAAAGCTAGCAAAGTGTACAGTTTAACCCTTTGAGTGTGAGATTCCACGTGCCCCTAGTGGCAGAGCGTGGCGCTGTGCCTGTCAACTGATTTTACTTTCCTAAACACTGTTCACCTTTACTGAGGATTTGTACTGATCATGCCAGTTCACAAGGTGGCAGGCACACGTTGGAGGACTCATGGATGACACGTAATACACCAGAGAAGAAGAAATCCTCCTTCTTCGTCGTTGCCTTGGAGATCACAGCACAAGATAGACGCAGACCATCATTGTGGAAATTCGCGATCGCCCACGGACAAGGAAATTCGGAGGATTTGGTCCCAAATTTGCCAACTATGATTCTAAAAAGAGATTATTTAGCTTATGAAGGTAGATGTTTACATGGTCTTATAATACAGGGAGTATGAGGCTCGTTCAATTCACCTGCCGGTACCCGGAGCACCGTGTGACTGGAGGACAATCGCCGGTTGTATGTCGTCAATATAAGATAAATTGTGGCAGAATAAAAGCGAAATTATGGTGAAATAATCAATAACAGTTTCTGGATGTAGGACAGGAAGCTAAAATGACCGGGACAGGACAAAATAACCACTAGAATGCTGCTTTGCTAGAGGTAAATGACGAATGTCTTTGTTTGTTTGTATGCAAATTAGATGCATAAATTCAATCCTATCTGAAACTTTGGATCATATTCTACGTCTTTCTAATTGACAGTAAGCCATTATCTCTTACCACTTTAAAGTTATAGCTTTGGAAAGTTCTGACATCTGATCTGACTAGTTTCTTGAAAAAAATCTTTACCATTGTTGACCACTAGGGGTTATGTCGCAGCTTGGTGACAGGTTAAGACGGGGTTTGGCGTCCATGTGGACATAACTCTGGCCGGCAGACAAGGATGTCATTAAGAGCCACATGACCCACACAGTATGTAAACACAGTAAACTTCAGCTATGGACAGTGTATTTTTTTTGTTTGTGAAATCACAGTAGTTCTATTATGCTTGTTTACTACACACTGCAGTGATATGATACTGCACTGTTGTGTAATATTGATTAATAATTATGAACCTTGTCGGTAAACTGTAAGGAAGAAGAGAGCAGGAAAATAAAATGAAAACAAACCTGAAAGATTCAATAAACCATGATGCTGATTTAAGGTCGACTTGCCCAGCCCTAATGTATGGTCAATACAATTATGACAGTTTTGTAATTATAATGTAGTCATATTGTTTTTGCTGCCATTTCTCTATTAGCAGGATCACGCAAAAACTCCTCGATGGATTTGGGTGACATTTTCACCAGAGGTGGCCCTTGGTGCAAAGATGAACTCATTAGATGTTGGAGGTGATCCGTGAGTGCATACCTATACCAAGGCCCTACCTTGCAATGTACAGATGGATGGCGATATGGATGGTCAAAGGGGTAGAGGGGAGGACAAAGGGAGGGAGGGACGGAGCCTTAGCAGAGGTATGCGCTTTCCAAGTGCCCTTGAGTTTCTTTCTTTTTTTTTTTTTTTTTTTTTTTTCTTTTTCTGCCAAGCAATCTCATTTTTAGTATTCTTAACATGCATGAAAACACCATTTTTGTAGGGCCATCAAGTCTGGCAAAATATTTTATATTTTAGAGGAAATAGGAATGACCCCACAAAAATATTTCTTTACAGCAGCCCCTAACATGCAAAGTCAATGGAAAGCAGCACATTACTTTAGTGTAGAAAGATGAAAATCAGGAGAGATTTTTATCATGTCAAGACAGGCAAAAAAAAAAAAAAAAAAACCTCCACAGAAGTGATGATCTACATCCAACAGGGAGTAGATAATTTTGGCACAAAGCGTCGGTGACCACGATTTTCCTGATTTTCAACCAGTGCGTTTAAACGCACTCGTGCTAGAGTTTTACCCAAATTGAGCTCATTTGTAGTGACCATCTTCTATACCCATGTGCCATTAAAGGTGGTTGAAAACTTTTCCAAAAGCTTAACAGTTTGGTTGCAGAAGCATAGCCAAGTTTGATGTCAAGTCATGACCTGTCCATGACCCATCCATCCATCCATCTTCTTCCGCTTAATCCTTTTCGGGTGGCAGGGGGCTGGAGCCTATCCTAGCATCTTTGGGTGAGAGGCCGGATATACCCTGGACAGATCGCCAGTCCATCGCAGGGCCAACACAAAGAGACAGACAACCATTCACTCTCACAGTCATACCTAAGGAGAATTTAGAATCCCCAGTTTCCCGTCCATGACCCTTCCAATGGATATCACTTTGGTATGCATCGTCTTATTTCAACCAAATTCAATATTATGGATATTAGTCCAATTGCAAAGAGGTCTATACAACAATATTCACAGAAATCTACAGCACCACCTATAGGAGACAAAGTTTTGACAGAAAGTTTTGGGTCATGTTGTTTCTTTAATACCTCAGTAATGGAATGTCCAATTGGCACCAAAACAGGTATGATGTATAATAGTATGCCTCTGAGCAATTCTATCTATGAATATTCATGAGAAGTAAGAGCATGAAGGTTACACTAAAGGTTTTCCTTAATATCTCTGAAACAAATTATCCGATTGGTACCATTTATGGTGAGAATCATCAATACACATGTAACATCAAAAGTTATCAATTCAATTCAATTCAGCTTTATTTACAATGCGCCACATCACAACAAAAGCCGTCTCGTGGCACCACAGTGCAGAACACAGTCACAGAAAGACCCAGCAAACAGACAATCCCCTATGAACAAGCACTAAGCGACAGTGGAGAGGAAAAACTCCCATTTGGAAGGAAGAAACCTCTAGCAGAACCAGGCTCAGGGAGGGGCAGTCGTCTGCTGCGACTGGCTGGGGGTGAGGGGATAGGGAGGATGGAAACGACAGACATAAAGAACATAGTAAGATGCCAAGTACAATATTGGAGGTCAACCAGCAGTATGGATCACATAACAGTAGAACAAGAGTGGGGTTAAAAGACACAAAAACCCTCCTTAAACGAAAGCTATATTAAAAAGGAAGGATTTTACCCTGTTCTTAAAAACATAGGCCGAGTCTGATTCCCGGACCCAGAGTGGTAACTGGTTCCAGAGAGAAGGAGCTTGGTAGCAGAAGGCTCTGCCTCCCATCGTACTTTTGGAGATTCTGGGTACCACAAGTAATCCAGCATTTTGGGAGCGTAATGTTCTTTATCGAAAACATTTCCAAAAGCTTGATGGTTTGGCTGCAGGGGTGTGGCCAAGTTTGGTGTCAAATCATGACCTTTCCAATGGCTATAACACCCCTCTTTTCCCGTCAGGCAGCTAGGCAAGCAGAACAGGGATCTGTCACCCTTACTGTGCCAAAACAGATTCACTTTGCCAAGAGGCACTTATACAGTACCTAACTGTGTACTGTATATTGTAAACTACTCCTGCAGGGTATCTGCAGGTTTAAGGAAGTTAAATTTAAGACTTTAAGACCATTTTTAAGGCCACTTTAATCAAATTTAAGATCTTTCATCTGCAAAATAGCAAAAAGTGTGACCACAATGCAAATAGATTTGTCCTCAGATTTAATGGAACTGAAAGTGCTGAAAAATAAACATCAAGATCACAACTCTGTAAGCAGAACACAGGCAACTTGTAACAGTCTGAATGATCTGACAATCTTTCAAACAAATATGAAAACGTGCTTGTAGCATTTGACAAAAACAAACATTACTGCTCTTGCTTGCTTGCTTTTTTTTCTTGCCTTCTGATTGTTGCTCTGAGTGTTGCTATCCCTGTGCTGTTGCAATCCTGGAATTTCCCCGTTGTGGGACTAATAAAGGCTTATCTTATCTTATCTTATCTTACATTAAAGAACATTACACAAAAAGATCTCTAAACTGAATATAGGGGCTCTCCCATGCTCCCCTCACTCCCATAATTATGACATGGATCTGAGTTCTGTAGCCTTTGCCTCCAGCTCTGCTTCCACTTGTTTTAATTCGCACAGTTTTTCTTTGTATTTCTTCCTCGGCGTGTTTGATTTTGTGATGAGCTGGGCCATTAAGGTTCCAGTCTTTCCTTCAGCTTCTTCTGCAAGCTGATCAGCATCCCTGTGTAGGCTAGAGGATACCTGGATCAGAGTTTGCCTCTTTTTCTTAAATTCTTCTAAGTTTTCCTCTGCAGCTTTTCACTTCTGTGCCTGGACATCAGTGATTTGATTATGTACAGTGTGGAGGCCTCAACTCCCCACCACAATCAGCTGAGCCCCCCCCACACACACACTGCTCACGCTGCTCTTGTTGAAGCAGTTCCAGGAACTTCCAGTTGACATTGGGTCCATCCATGGAGACTGAAAGCAGCTTTTGCAAGTCCAGCTGCTGAGTACATTCCTGAGGACGAAATGAGTGTCATTTATCAAGCAGAGTTACAAGGTGCTTAACATGTAGAAATAAAATAGCAGTTAGGAAAAGAATGAAGTACATAACAGTTGCATAAAAATTAAGTATATAATAAAACAGAAATATATATATAACAACAAGTAAACAAACTGATGGGCATACCTGCTGCATGGCAATGCCATGTGTAATGTCGAACACAAATGTGACATTTTCAGAAATGTTCTTTTTAAATGTTTTAACTTAATTTTTCAGTTGAAAAATAAAATTTGTTCTCTATGAAGAATTAAAACAACAGAACTGCAATAATGATAACATCATGTCATCAAGATATATTTAAACAGAACAACACCAACAATAACAAGCATCAACGATGTATAACACTTTTTCTTGTAAGTGTTCTATTGAGAAAAAAAAAGCTGTAGCTAGATTACTGGTAATTTCTTAGTGTGGGGTTCTTACTTACTTGAAAGTGGTGCAGTAAATCGTGAGCTGTTCCGTGGACTCGATCATCTTTGAAGTAACGGACATGTAGGTCCAGCTGCTTCGTTTTAGTTGTTTGGTTGAGGGTTTCGTCAAACATCAAAGTAAAGCTGTCTTTGTTAACGTCGGTGACGAGGAGTTTAATGATGTGTGGAGCCAAACCAAATTTTGAAATGTAGGCTGATTTGTCTTTACCGCACGTAAAGTTTTTAGCGATTTCTAAGTCAGTAAACATAGCTCGGAAAATGTCTCTGACTCCTTCATTGGCATTATAGGACTGGTGTTTGGTTACTGTGTGCAGACAACACAGTATCTCTGCTTGAAGTGTAGCGGTGGACCCGGAGGTTGCTCTGAGGTCTGTTGCTGTGGTTTGAGCTGCCGTTGCTGCTGGTATCGGAGATGGAGATGAAGTCTGTGGTAGTGATGAGACGGAACAGTACTGAAAAATGGCAGGCGTTTGTTGGTGGGTTTTTGCAGCCGTTTTGTGCTTCTCGCTCTGCATATGCGATTCCACAGCTTTAATTCCCATCGAGCCGGGTTTAAAGAGCTTCTTGCACAGCGTACAACGGGCCTCATAGTTATTTCCTTGAACCGGTCTTAACCATGCCGCAAATGTCGGTTTATCCATCCAGCTAAGATTAAATTTACATTTCCCCATGACTGACGTTGCCAATAGCTACTGAAGTGCAAGCTGCTAACGTGTAAACCTGAAAGTAGCCCCCTCCCCCCACAAATGAATGATTGCTGTTGGTTCCGCTCACTTCCGCTCCGTGGTGCTAAAATGCAGAGCAGTAATTACAAATTCCCCAAATTCTTTACAAAGATTTCACTGTACAACATAAGAAAATATTGCAATTTTGTTCATTGCGTTTGTGGCATTTTTAAGACCTTTGAAAGGCGGATTTAAGGATTAATTGTCATTTTTAAGGATAATTAAGGCCTTAATTTTGGACAAACACATTTAAGACTTTTTAAGGACCCACAGACACCCAGTCCTGTAATAACTTTTAATACTTTATTTTAATTATTTTACCCATGGAAGACCCAACAGGATGGGGAAGAGGGAAAGGAAGTGTGTGGAGGGGGAAAGAAAAGGGAGGGGAACAGGCAAAAAAAACCAAACAAACCAACAACTAAAACAAACAAAAGACAAACTGCTTCTTCCACCGAAAATGTGTAAACACGAGTCTGGTTTGCACACATGTTAAAGGAGAGACACTTGTGCGTGTACGTCTGTGTGCATATATATGAGAGCGCGTGCAAAATAAGTGTGTGCATGTGAGTGGTTTGTCAGGAAACATACAAAGCGGAGGGCCGGTCGCACAAGTTCTCCCCCCTGGGACCCCGAGCAGGAAAGGCAGCACCACCAACCACCATAGAGCACAAACGTCTGAGGTCCGCAAGCCCCAGGAAAGCTAGGCATCTGACCCCAGATGGATGATTGAGGGAGGCCAGGTTGCTCGGCGGCCGGCGCAGCGAGCCCGCACCCCCGGACCCGCCTGCCCCCTACCCCCACAGCGAGGCCAACACCCACCCCAGGCACCAGGAGGCCAGCGACCCCACCCCCAGGCCGGAGAGTGGGGGCCCTCCCAGGCACCCCCACAGCAGGCCCACCCCAATGCCACTGCCGCACACCCCGGGGACCCACATGCCCAAAGAAGTCCCTCCGCCCAGGGGAGCCCACATTGCCGAGAGGCACTACCCCCCTTAATCAAGCACCTCCCGACTCGCAGACACACCCCTCCCCACACCTTCACACCCACATGCTCCCATGCACACCCATGTGCACTAACTCCCTCTCACTCATCCGGGCCAACCCATTATCTCTCACTCAGGTATCCATTCAAACTCACCCCTCATTCACCCTCGTTTCATAAGGCGGCTGCGAAGCAGATGCAGTGAGCCTGAATATGCACCAGTGCCCGGCAGTGACCAGGGAGACCATCGGCGCAGGCCACAGAAGCAGAACCCCACCCCCAGCGCCCACCTGAGCAACTGATCAGCAGACCACCGCAGGCGCCCCGAGATGCCACCTGACATGCAAAGGGCAGCACAAAACCAACCCACCGTCACCACCTCCATTCATCACCCCCTCACTCTCACTTACGCTCATATTCAGTCCCCCTCTCACTCCCTTGGGTGTATCTATACATTCAGTAGCACCCAGGGATTTTGACAACATGATGGGTCCCTGGCTCCCCACCGGGCCCCCATGCCCCCAGCAGAAGAAGGGCAAAAGGGGTGGGGGAAGACCCCCACCCCCTTCCCCCCCACATAAAACATGGTGAGTGTATGTCAGTTGTATGATGTAATTAGGTTAGGTTAGTTAGGTAGTTAGGTTAATTGGAGACTCTAAAGTGGCCCTAGGTGTGAATATGTGTGTGAATGGTTAAGGGATAGCGTCGTACCGTGGCTGCTTCATCCATACAGGTGGATGCCCTCAATTTCCCCTCTGGGGATCAATAAAGTACACAAAATCAAAAAAAAAAAAAAATCAAAAAATCTAATTGTGCGCAAATGTGTGGACTACCAAAGTGCAATTAAAATTGGGGGAATAGTGATTGGGGCACCACTAGCCACTGCGATGGGCAGCGGGGCCACCATCTGCCCAAGCCCTCAGTGTGTAAAATGCAATTAAAATTGAGGTGAGTGCAGCCCCACCGCGCAGCAAAGGTATCCCCTTCGCTGACACAGTGTGGCACACCCCCACCCCAAAGCCCTAAGTGTATCCAAGAAGATGCATATTCCGCCCAGAGTCAGACAGGGGGAGGGGGAGGTGGTCTAAAAGCAAGCCCCCCCCCCCCCAGAAGCCAGCTTGCAAACCGGTTCATAGTGCCACCCACTGCCCCCAAATCCCAACCCAGGGCGAGGGCCGCCAGTGCAAGCAGCCCAGGACCCACCAGCATCACGCCCCGGTGCTCCCAGCACCACAAACATGATGGAGAAGCCATACCAATTCCCACTCATCTTACACACACAAACATGGACAACAATAGTCTCAATAGTGAACAATGGGCAAGACCCACATGGCACCCCACATGCCAAGCGACACCCTCGAGCGCCCACGCAGGCCCACGACCACCCACCCCAGATGCACACCGACAGCCGCAGGTGCCCTGCAACCACAGTCACCCCGGAGCAACCCGACGGAAACACGGCCACCAACAGCCCCCCCAAGCACCAATACACACCTGCTGCCAATGACACCAGGGGCAATGCGACAAAGCGCCTCACCCCACGACACAACAGCAGGGCGGCCAGAACAAGCAGGCCCCGAAACGCCAACCCCCATGCCACTAGATGGACTGCCCCACCTCTGCCACCTAACAAATTTCTCCTCCCCATACACACATCCTCCACCCCCAGACATCCACCAACAGGTAACCACACCCATACACACATGTACCCCCACCCACCATCACACATGCCCACCTACACCCACACACAGCCCCACCTACCCACTCACAACACACACACCCATTGGAGAGGGCGACCCAGGATGCAGGTACCTACTCCAGGGTGCTGCCAGGGCCCCAGTGAAAACACGACCCCGCCGCGCAAGGACGCACCGGGGCCAACCTGCACCACCGGCGCACACCCGACCCTGGCCCGGGGGGGGGGCCTCCCCCCAAGCACCAGGGGCCCAGGGCCAGACCCAGCCGCCCCCCGGAGACAAGGCCAGCCGGCCAGGGGCCACAGCCCAACCCCCCGGCCCACCCCACAGCGCCCCCCCCCCCCAACCAACCAACCTTCCAGGCCAGACACACGGCCACCCCGGAACAGGCCCCCCAGACACCCGCGGCCAGAGGTGCCAAGGAGAGCAAGCCACCGCCCGCCACCCCTCAGGTTATAGAATTAATAAGCGGGGAGGGGACCAGAGAGAACTGAATTCTGCCAGTTGATTGAGGAGGCTGAAAATTTGTCCAGGCTAATATAATCTAATAGTAAGTTATCATAAAAAGTCATGCATAAGTTATTTCTTGATTTCCAGTTCATGAGGATAGTTTTCTTTGCGATGCATAAGGCAGTGAGAACCATGTGTGACATCCTTGCATCTATATTTATTTCACTTAAATCACCTAATATGCAAAGTGTGGGTGAGAATGGGACACTATACCCAAGCCATGCCGACAAGTCCTCACATGTCTTCTGTCAGAACTTTTGAACCGGTGCACAAGAAAACATAGCATCTATATAGCTATTCAGGACATTGTTGGTGCAGTGAGAGCGGATATTTGTGTGACTCAGACCCATTCTGAACATCCTTTGTCCTGTGTAATAAATTCTATGTAGAACTTTATACTGTATAAGTTGTAAGTTAGACTTTTTAGTCATCTTAAAAGTGTTTAAACATATTTGTGTCCAGAAACTTTCCTCCTTATTGATCGATAGATCTGTCTCCCATTTTGATATTGGAAGAGATACGGACTCATCCAGTTTTGATAACAGTCCATGTATTTTCGATATCAATTTAGGGGAACGAAGATTTAGAGACTCTGCCACCTTAACTGGTACCTCTAAATCTGTCTGATTAAGATTAAATCTTGCTTTTATTATGGATTTAAACTGTTGGTATTCAAAATACTTTTTATCACTGATGTCATATTATGACACTAGTTCCTGAAATTGTATACAATTTCCACCTTGAATAAGATGTTTTAAGTTATTTATTCCCTTCTCTTGCCATAGTGTAAATTTTAATGTCCTCTTTTGTTGCAAGATATCAGGATTATTCCAAATGGGCATGAGTTTACAGGGGACAAGTGAAGACCCCGTTATTTTTAAAAATTTCCACCAAGCCGTCAGAGAGGAGCTGATATTAATACTTTTAAAACAGTCATGGCGTTTAATACAGGGACTTATAAAAGGTAAGTCAGAGATATTTAGCGACCCGCAGAGAGCCTGTTCAGCATCTAACCATGGGTTTCCTAGTGGGGTTGATTTTGTCCATTTTGAAACAAACTGCAGTCTATTGGCTAAAAAGTAATTTAAAAAATTTGGTAGATCTAAGCCTCCACACTCTTTCGCTTTTTGAAGAGTTTTTAAACTAATCCATGATGGTTTATCCTTCCATAAAAATTTACTTGTATTTGAGTCTAAAGGCTTAAACCAGGCCATTGATGGTTGAGTAAGGAATCATTGAGAACAAATAGTTGATTTTAGGAAGGACCATTATTTTAACGGTTGAGACTCTTCCCATTAGTGATATAGGTAATGTCCTCCAGCGCGTAAGGTTGTCTTGTATTGTTTTTAAAAGGGGAATGTGATTTAGTCGCAATAACTCTGAGAGCCTAGGGGAAATATCTATTCCTAAAAATTTAATATTACCTGATTGTATTGGAATAGTAGATGTGTTGAGAAATTGCAATTTATAGGTAGAACTATTGATTTACCCCAGTTAATAGAGTATTCTGATAATGATGAAAATTTATCAATGAACGCCACTGTCTGAAGAGGAGATCTTTGTGAGTTTTCAAGGAAAATCAATACATCATGAGCATAAAGACTTATCTTGTGTTCTTTTTCTCCAGTTTGGATACCTCTGATATCAACATGTTGTCGTATGGCTGCTGCTAATGGTTCAGTAAAGATGGTAAAAAGTGAGGGAGAGAGTGGACACCCCTGCCTAGTACCTCTCTGGAGATTAAAGCTTCAGGAAGTCTGATCATTTGTTCGGACAGACGCAGCTGGACAGCTATATAGTGTTTTAATCCAGTTTATGAATGATGAACCAAACCCGAACTTGTTTAACACCATAAAAAGAAACTTCCAGTTAACACGATCAAAGGCTTTCTCTGCATCCAGGGACAAGATTGTAGTTTCTACGTTAATGATCTTGCAGTAGGCTATTAAATTAAATAGCCTGCGTGTATTATTAGCCAATGGCCATAACTCTAATGTCCATTGTCTGATTTCAATCAAATTCAATTTTATGAATATTAGTCCAATTCCAAACAGTTCCATATAACAATATTCACAGAAATCTACAGCACCACCTATAGGAGACAAAGTTTTGAGTCACCTTGTTTCTTTAATACTTCAGTAATGCAATGTCCGATTGCCACCAAGCTAGGTATGATATGATAGTGTGACTCCGAACAACTCCATCAATGAATATTCATGAATAACAACAACATCCTCTCTTAGAGACATGAAGGTTACACCACATTGTTTCCTGAATATTTCAGAAATGGATTGTCTGATTGGCATGAAAAGGGGCATGATGGACAATAATTCAACTCTAAACAATTATTGAAAAACAGAAATAGCACCCTCTCCAGGATGCATACAAAGCTGCAGTTTTCCTCACTTATATTTGAACAAGCACATCCTTGGGTTTTAGAGTGACTGAACTGTTTTTCAATGACAATCATCTACACAGGGATGGGCTACAAATTAACACATTAGATTTTTGAGGTGATCCGAAAGGGCATACCTCTGCCAAGGCCTTATCTCCTTGCAATGATTTAGCAGGATGATAGAAAAACTACTGGATGGATTTCGATGAAATCCTCACCAGAGGTGGCCCTTGGCCTTTGGATGAACCCATTAGATTTTCAAGGTGATCCATGAGCACATACCTCTGCCAAGGTCCTATCTTCTTGCATTGTGTTAGGAAGATTACGCAAAATCAAAGACACTAAGAATGATCCAACAGACTCTCATGATGAATGTTAGAACAAGGATTCAGTGTACCCCACCCGGTATGGGTTTACCGGGGCCCCACCCTGGAGCCAGGCCTGGGGGAGGGGCTTGATGGCTAGCACCTCGTGGCCAGGTTTCTGCCCATGGGACCCGGCCAGGCTCAGCCCGAAGGAGTTACATGGGTTCGCTCTCCAGTGGGCTCACCTCCTGCAGGAGGGACCATGGGGGTCCGGTGCTATGTGTATCAGGTGGTGGTTGAAGGCAGAGACCTTGGCGGTCTGATCCCAGGCTTACTAAAATGGCTTTTGGGACGTGGAATGTCACCTCTCTGGTGGGGAAGGAGCCTGAGCTGGTGCACGAGGTTGAGAGATAATGGCTAGATATAGTCGGCCTCACCTCAACACAGCTCTGGATCTGGAACCAGTCTCCTATGGCCCTTTTTCAATAGTATCGCTTTGGCCTTACTCACTTCTACTCGACTCGCTTTCTAGCCTTTTCCACTGTACCCAGCACAGTTTAACAGGTGCTATTTTCATGCCTGTTCGAGGGCAGGGTACAACCGTGCTGAAGCGAGCCGAGATGTGACGTCAACAGACCGCGAGCCGCTGATCGGTCAGGGCGTAATGTCACGAAAGCGTCCGTCTTCAGTGGAATCTTTACGACCGCCATTTGCAATATTTCACGGACTAACTCGGTCACGGAGTAAATACGATATTAATACAGACAGCGTTGTAGGTTTTGCTGAAATCTACACCGTGGTCCAACGAAGAGGTGCGGGGTTTTCTCTGCTTGGTGGCAAATACACAGTGAGAGGAGCGACCCGCACCGATAAAGATGCAGCCCAGCATAGAACCGAACTACGGACAAGCTGAAGACGAATGTGAGAGAACCATCGATGGTGAGTGATTTGTAATAATGTGCATCTGTTCGCTTATTTATCCTGTTGGTGGTAAGCTCACTTTTTTTGAGCGTGCTGGCTAACGAGTTTTAGCTAGTAGCTAGCTAGTACCAACTGCTGATTCGCGCTTGTTTTCTCCTAAGTATTCGCTTGTGAGAGCAAAACAATGAAATATGTTAATCCTGGTTAAAGTCCTGGTTTGTGTATGTGCTGCACTTTGGTGCTGCGCATTAAATTGTGTGCAATTTAATGCTAGAATGTGTTTCCACATGCCAGGGTTTAGCTTTCCTCAGTGCTTATATTGTGGATACTGGTGAAATGGACCACAGGAGCCGAAATCTAAATATAAAAGTGCTTTTTCAAACCAGTGATTTATAAAGTCATTCATATAATTTTCAAAAGCGTCAGAATAGACCCACACACCTATTCTGTGGATTTTCCATAAAAGGTGCTGGAACAGTATTGTGCTGTTCCACCATAAATCCCTGGATTGATAATGTACTTGTACAGAGTGGATCCTGCGGTACTTGTCAGGGAAACAAAGCATTTTTGTCACATCCCACCACTGACTTTCACAAGTGTATTTCCCTAATACAGGTACATCTCCAAAAATTAGAATGTCATGAAAAAATTCAATATTTTTTGACACTCATTTCAGAAAGAGAAATCCATATATTATATCAATTCATTACACAGTCAGTGATATATTTCAAGCGTTTATTTTAATTTGGATGATTATGGCTTACAGCCCCTGAAAACCCCAAATTCAATTTGGCAAAAAATTAGAATATTACATAAATAAACTTGAAAAAATAGTTTTTAAATAGAAATGTTGGCCGCTGAGGTGTTGGTTAATATGGGCTGTAGCCATAATCATCAATATTAAAATAAACACTTTCAAAATATCACTGTCCCTGTAATGAATCTATATATGGGTTTCACTTTCTGAAATGAGTGACAAAAATATTGAACTTTTTCATGATATTCTAATTTTTGAGATGTGCCTGTATAAGTGTTGAACTTGCTTGAAACTAACCACCATCCATTTCTGTCATTCATCTAGGCAAGAGGAAAGCAGCCGCTCCACAACGGACCTCACCACTGTGGAAAGTACTGAAATCCTTTGCTTTGATAGGTAAAGTGTCAAAACCAAAGTAGCACAATTTCCACTTAATATAAAAGGGACTGAACTGAGATTTATTTGATTTTGTGAGTATTCATTACAGAATAATTGAAAAAGAATGGCACATCAACTGTAAAATAAACCGCTTGTTAATGTATTTATTTTTTTGTCAGATCACTTGTGTGATCCTTTGTGAGTTATGTTCATAACTGTATCTTTTGGGGAATGGCAGTTGTTCAGTCATCAATATAATTTAGTTTATATGTGTAGTTTATACTCTATCATCAATAAACTCATGCAGTAACAGGACACATTACAAATATTTGAGACCCATTGTAGTGCTTCCTTTTATATTTTAGCAATGCTAGTACAAAACACCACCCACACATGAAGCAAGGGCAAGAGACACTTTTACATTCAAGACAAACTTTTATTGATAAAAACTTCATATTTTGACTGAGCGACTCCATACTCGGTGATGCACACCTTCAGTTAAAGTACTATATTCCATTCAAGTGAATGTATTAATTCATTCTGATTGCTGAGGCCACAGTAAAAACAGATGATTTTAAATGTAATGCAGCCCTTGTAAAATTGACTTTACATCAGTGCAGCTACATGAAAATTGTGGTTAAATACAACAACGAAGTACTTTATTGTCACATTGGAATTGGAATCGCTCCTGTTTTGTTTTTCTTTTGAATTCTTAGATGGAATATGGTGGGCAATATAAGCTGCAGCTTCAGCCATCACCCATTTCAGATAACCTATGTTGAACTGTATAATCAGAGGAGTTATTGTTTAATTCGACCTTGTTAGATTTTTTTCCCCCTTTGTTATATTATTCTATTTTCTTTTAATCTATCCGAAATAAAGATTCATTCATTCACATTCCACCACTGGCTTTTAGCAACAAGTGTATTTCCCAAATATGTTTTAAACTTCCTTTATTTAACCACCACCCATTTCTGTCTTTTGTCTAGGCAAGAGGTAAACGATCGATCCACCCCAAACTGGACCTTGCACCACTATTTACAGAGATGCAGGCCTAAGATCTGCTGATTTGAGACCAGTGTGAGCTGCACATCCCAGCTGCTGAGTGACCCAGTCTTACAGTTTGAGTTCTGCACATTCTGAATAATCTGGAATTTGCTGCTGATTGTAATAAACAATTTAGTGACTTATGTGTTTGCATCATGATTTCTATTTTTGTCTGTTAATACACCGGTGAGAAAAGAGTCAATAGTACAAACCATTAATGGGTGGCCTTGAAAATAATGGCTCATTTTTAAGAAAAGTAACCAAAACAATTATTTTATTAACTGAAGACTGTATTGTTGGATGTGCCACCGCAGAAGACCCTGCATACTTTAGTGACAGTACCAGTATATGGAGGAATTCTGGGTCATATTAGCATCTGCTCTTCATCATAATGGGTTTGGGCAGGGGTGTCCAATCATGTGCCATGGAGGGCCAAGACCCTGCAGGCTTTACCTCCAACCAGTGTCTTCAACAGCAGATTCCACTGAACTTCTTCCACTGACTGCAGATCAGTGAAAACACCTGCTGAAGAGACTGGGTAGAAGAGAGAACCTGCAGGGTCTTGGCCCTCCATGACACATGATTGGACACCTGTGGGTTAGAGTTTAATGGGATTTAACATTTTAACACAAACTGCTTTATGGTTCATAATCCTGTTGACAGACTTACACCAAACCAAAAGTAATTTCTCAAACTGCTGGATTGTTCTTAGACAGCTTTTCCAATCTGTCAGTATTAAATTTATGTCACATGGTGGTAACCTTCACATATAAAAAAGAGACCTCTGCAAAAACTTCAGAGGTTTATTGTCAGTGCAATACTACATGAATGCATGTATAGTACATTGTTGATGCAGAGAATATATATTTCTACAGTATATGTATCTAGTAAACCAAGCATTTTCCATGTAGCCTTGTGACTGCATTATTTTAATTGCTTTTAATCCTAGATCAAGTTTGTTTTGGCCTAAAATGCATCATAACTGTCAAATATATCTTATTATACCTAACTCTGTACTGTTTACTTTTTGAATATATATTTTGTGGCTAATATAGTTATTAACATGGTGAACAAGTTGTGTCAGCTGATCATTTTTTGCTATGACACCACCTCAGACTCAGTGCTGCAGAAGCAGGCACGTCCATGATGTCTCAACAGTCTCTCCATGATTTCCACGCAGATCAGAGCCATTTTTTTTTCCCACAATATTTTTATTGAACCTTTTTTTTTTTTACACAAACATAGCACACACAGTCAGACACTGACACAAAAGTAATTTAAAAACTAAAAAGAACAATAACAAAATAACAAAAAAAGGGTAATAAAAACAACAACAGCCATTAACAAAAACAAGTCAACAACAATGCTCCTCTGTTTAGTCTAGGTAATCTATTACATAAGAATACATAATATACATTCACCAGCTTGGAATTTGCAAGGTCCACACATATCATTCACCTTCTTCTTCAGAAGTTATGTTTAATTTCTTTACATAATCAATGAAAGGTCTCCATATATTCTCAAACACATTTTCCTTTGATTTCATTATGTATGTTATTCTTTCTAGTGGAAGGTTTGTTAAAGCAGACGGACAGATGAAAATTCAATATCGCTAATTCATATCTCAAATTGTTGTCTGAGACGAGCTAAGTTGAACCGCACATGTTTTGGTGTCAATGTATGTCGCATAAAGTGACAATGCGCTCTTGAAGTACGCTGTTGTGGAGAGCTGTCTGACCCAGCCAAGCGATCAGCGGCTAAGATGGCCACTCACTGTGTGACGTCACCACCGGCAAACACACGCACACGGTCGGCGGCCAGTGCTGTGTTTTGCTTCATGCAACACTTGATGTTTATGTCTTAAAATCGGCGATTACGGATATTTCTCGGAATACTTGTGGATTACAAATAGATTATTTATGAAGATTAGGATTTCAAGAATCGAATTAATATGGTTTGGCGTTGTGTTGTCTACGGGTGCGATGGTCCTGCTGTGTTTTGCTTCATGCAACACTTGATGTTTACGTTTTAAAATCGGCAATTACGGATATTTCTTGGAATTAGGGATGGGCATAATTTACCGATTAACCGATAATTGATCATTAAGAATTTCACCGAGGAAGTTCATTTTCGTCGACAAACCTTTTTTTTTTTTTTAAACAATCCGAGGCCTAGTGTACGGCCGTCCTCAAACAATGCAATGGCAAAATTTGGGCACCAGGGGGCAACATTACACCATCGCCGTACCCTGGCGTGCCTCAGTTGATACACGCGGGCTTCCGTAGGGCAATCGCCAAATCATTAAGCAGTTACGGCGAAGTGTTGCGTGGGACCATTTCAATTTAAAAAATGACCAGGTGTACTGCAATCACTGCAATGCAGCATACAAATATACCTCATCGACAGGGTCCATGGAACACCCTTATTACGCAAAGAAACCGCCAACAGTGGTTGCGCGCTGAGTAATGGCGGTCGTGAAGATTCTTTTTTTTTTTTCAGAAACTTTATTGAGAAGGTCATGAAGATTCGGTGTACACACGTCGAGGGAAGCTGCAGGAGGCGGCGTAGTAGCTCGACGGGAAGACTATTTCGCACAAAATGGCACAAGAGAACAGCAAAAAGTTCTGCGCCGCTAGACTAAGTAACACGAGCGATAGAGCAATGAATGCGGTCTTCGTTTGTTGGGTGGCCGCTCGGCAGGGAGACAAGGTGGGTAAAACGTCTCGGCCAATCAGCTTGCGGGGTGAAACGTCTCAGCCAATCAGCTTGCGAGATTCCCGAGCCGAGCCAACACGAGAACAGAGAGAGGGCTCTCCGTGCACCTGATGTTATAATGTAGTCTACCTGCCTTGTTACGTACCTAAAAATGTTAATGATTAACCGATTATTAATCATTAATTCTCCCGACGATCGGTGAAGAAAATTTCACCGAATGCCCATCCCTACTTGGAATTACCAAATATTTTCATGATCATAAGAACGGTTAGGGGGAAAAAACATGCTTAAGAAAGACAGTTTAACTCACCGGTTACTTATATTGGAAGTCCATCCTCCTGTGTTTTTTAGAAGCAAAGTTCTCAATTACAGAGACATACAGTGTTCCCTATTGCTTCAGCTTCTGTATTAAAGCAGACTGCAGTGAAATAGTACCCAGGTTTGTCACTCTTTCTTGTCCACATATATTTTGCAGGTGTCACGGCTCGCCGCTCTCAGGCATCTGCCTCAGCTGCGCGCACACCTGCGCCTCGTTAGCGCCCTACATGTGCAGTAGACATTTCATTGACAGCGATTTCGAGAATAAGATGCAATTTGAAATGAAATTTGCAAAAAGATTGGTGATAAAGAAAACGGCTATTCCAACTATATATCCCTCGATTCCCAAGTCTGACTGTGAGACAAGTGTCAGTGACAGTGGCATGAAAAGCAAGGGTGATCTACTGATGCGATCAGCTGTCAGAAAACGAGAAGTAAACAGGGTAAGTTTTGTATTTTTAATATTCACAGCAAATGTTTACTAAACATTTTAAATGAATTCCAAGCAATGGATGATTTTCAAAATCAAACATGTAAAAGTAGAAGAAATTACCAATTACCAATGACAGTTCAGCTTTCAATTTGTAGGGAAGCAACATATTTGCTAAGAAAAATAAATATAAGCCTAAGATTGTAAGAGAAATGTGCTTTTAAAAATGGAACCCCAATTTTCTACCATAAAATGGTGCCCATTATAACTGTGAAATGTTATTTATTGGAATATAATAATTGCTATATCTGGAAACTAGTTATTTTCTTAATCTGTAGTGATACTCCATTGATTTTTGTATTTCTTTGTATATTTCTGCTGTGTTTTCAAACATTCATACAAAGGTGGTATAGTATGTAATATTTCTTTTCAAATTAAGAAGAATTTAGTGTGTTCAAATTATTCAAATGTATATGACATGCGACTTTGATGAATGCTGAACTATGAGAATTATAACATTGACATGAACATTAATAAACTCAATATATGATTTTACAAAACTTTATTTAAATATCATTGTTCACAAATCTAATCTTGGTAGGCAAAATCCCTTGTAGTGATCAGATGGGAATGTTTCTCTGATGAGGCTCACTGCACAGGCAGGCAACATAACCCTCACTTCTTTCCCACAAATAAGGCTGAATACCCCCTCAGCACCACCCAAAACTACTTCATCATCCGATTCTTCATTTTCAATGTCATCATTTATATTGAGGTTGTCAAACTTGAGAAAATAATCGCTGTCCGAATCACTTTGCTCTCATTCTGCCATTTTCTTTGTATTGCTGTGGTGACGTCACTAATGCCCGCACCTATCGAGAGATGGCGGTACTGTAGCCTCACTAAGTGAAGGCTGGGCTATGAACAAATAAGGTCATTTATGGAAGCTGGTGACACATATTAAATCGCGGGAATAGACAGAATAGAATATTTTCATACAATCAGTTGATTGGTTCAATAAAAATATGTCACTGTCCGTCTGCTTTAACATCTGTCTTAACCACTGAGTCACATCTGGTCTATGAGTTTTTCCACAGTAATGCAATACATTTTTTGGCATTAAGCAAATTGAGGTCTATGAATGTTCTTTCACTCTTATTAAAGTTATGTTTTTTTGGATACAGACCCAACAAAAACAGTTTAGGGTTCAATGTGATTTGTTTTGAAATTATTTTTTCAATTGATACCCTCACCTCTTCCCAAAACATTCTAATTTTTCTACATTCCCATAAACAGTGAAATAGGGTTCCTTTACTTAGATCAGAGCAATTTTTTGCACAGGAAATAAACGTTTCTACAGACATTCTTAAGCTCTACAACCACTGATCGTTTGTGAAGCTGTCTTGACATCAGTGACAGGCTGTGCTGAACGCCAGACCGACCCGTTTGAAGCAGTAATTTTCCCACAACAGAGCCATCTGAAACACACACAGCGTACATATTTTAGTACCTAACAGCGATAACTTGCAGAGATTACAGTGTAGTACGACGTACTTATAGCAAACTAGCATTAGCAACATTAGCTTACCGTCATATATGACCTAGTTTGTATCCTCACGTCTTCGGCTCTCCCAGAAGCTACAGAACTATTCCAGAGTGTTTCATCTCGCTGCCTGTACCCTTGTCTGGCGGTCCTTTTTGGCATTTACAGTGAAAAAAGCCACAGACCGAAGAGTCGCCTTTTACAGCCGCTATGTTATGTTTGGCTTGGGTCGCGTGTTTTACGTCACGGGAGTGTGGCGCCGCCTTGCTGTAAAAAAAATCCCGCCCACCACAGCTTTACCCCGCTTTACCCGGCTGCTATGGAGACACAACCGCGGCCGAACCGAGTAGTAACGAAACAAAACGAGGCGAGGCGAACTGGGCTAGTGGAAAAGTGGCTCTAGAGAGGGGTTGGATAATCTTGTATCCCCACACCTTGCTGTCTCTATATTGGAGTTTTCCCCGGTGGATAAATGGGTTGTTTCCCTGCGCCTTTGGGTTGGGAAACGGGTCCTGACCATCATTTGTGCCTATGCACTAAATGATGGTTCAGAGTACCCACCCTTTTGGGAGTCTCTGACTGGGCTGGTGGAGGGTGCTCCTCTTGGAGACTCCATTGTCCTTCTGGGGGACTTCAATGAGCATGCGGGCAACGACAGTGAAACCTGGAGAGGGGGTGATTTGGAGGAACGGGCTCCCCGATCTGAACCCGAGTGGTGTTAAGTTATTGGACTTCTGTGCTAACCACAGTTTGTCCATAATGAACACCCTGTTCAAGCATAAGGGTGTCCATATGTGCACCTGGCACCAGGACACCCTAGGTCGCAGGTCGATGATTGATTTTGTTATTATGTCATCAGACCTGTGACTGTATGTCTTGGACACTCGGGTAAAGAGAGGTGCAGAGCTGTCAGCTGATCACCACCTGATGGTGAGTTGGATCCAATGGCAGAGGACGATGCCATTCAGACCTGGTAGACCAAAACATATAGTGAGGGTGTGCTGGGAACATCTAGCTGAGGCCTCTGTTTGGGAGGTCTTCAACTCCCACCTCCAGAAGAACTTCGACCACATTCCAAGGGAGTCTGGAGACATGGAGTCTGAATGGGCCATGTTCTCCACCTCCACTGTTGAAGCGGATGCCCAGAGCTGTGGCTGCAAGGTTGTTGGTGCATCTTATGGTGGCAATCCCGGAACCAAGTGGTGGACACCAGTAGTGAGGGGGGCCATTAAGCTGAAGAAGGAGTCCTGCCAAGCTTGGTTGGCTTGTGGGACTCCTGAAGTAGCTGACGTATACCAGCAGGCCAAGGTGGAGTGCAGCTCGGGTGGTTGCTGAAGTAAAAACTGGGGTGTGGGAGGAGTCCGGTGAGGCCATGGAACAAGACTTTCAGTCGGCCTCTAAGAAATTCTGAAAAACTGTCCAGCAGCTCAGGAGGGAGAAGCAGCTCCCTGTCCACACGGTGTATGGTTCGGACGGGGTGCTGCTGACTTTGACTGGGGACATCGTTGCGTGGTAGAAGGAATACTTCAAAGATCTCCTCAATCCCACAAACACGCCTTCCACAGAGGAAGCAGGGATTGTGGACTAGGGAAACGACTCGCTCATCACAGGGGCTGAGGTTGCCAAGGTGGTTAAAAAGCTCCTTGATGGCCGGGCCCCGGGGGTGGACGAGATTCGCCCTGAGTACCTCAAGGCCCTGGATGTTGTTGAGCTGTCATGGTTGACACGCCTCTGCAACATTGCATGGAGGTCCGGGACAGTGTCTTTGACATGACATGGTTCCTCTCTTCAAGAAAGGGGACCGGAGGGTGTGCTCCAACTTTAGAGGGATCACACTCCTCAGCCTCCCTGGGAAGGTCTATGCCAAGGTACTGGAGAGGAGAGTCCGGCCATTGGTCAAACCTCAGATTCAGTAGGAGCAATGTGGTTTTCATCCTGGCCGTGGCACACTGCACCAACTTTTTACACTCTTGAGAATCCTTGAGGGTTCAACGGAGTTTGCCCAACCAGTTAACATGCATTTTGTGGACTTGCAGAAGGCGTTTGACCACGTCCCTTGTGGGTTTTTTTGTGGGGGGGGGGGGGTGCTTCGGAAGTATGGGGTATTGGGCTTGTTGTTACGAGCTATCCGATCTCTACAGTCATGTGGAAAAAATTGGGATACCCCATTAAATATTCAGTTCTTTATTAAGAAATGTTTAAATATCTATGTCTAACCTTGTTTTTATTTTTATTTGCATTTTTTAACATTTATTTTATCCATTTTAAGTGGGAATAAATGTGGGGGTGTCCTAAAAAAGATGGGGTATAAAAGATATCCTAACTTATTCTTTACTGTTTGTTAAGAATTATATTTTACAGAAACTTTGACAAAAGTCTTTGATTCATTTTTAATTGTTTAGTTGTATGACATGAATCTCCCAGTATTTTAAAGACAGATATTAAATATCCATTATATGTCCAAATACGTTTTAAAAAAAAAAAACCACAGGTTTATATAGGGTCTCCTAATTTTTTTTCACATCACTGTATATGACCATTGTGAGAGTTTGGTTCATACTGCCAACACTCAGTTGGACTCATTCCCAGTGAGAGTTGGACTCCACCAGGGCTGCCATTTGTCACCGATCTTGTTCATAATTTTTATAGACAGGATTTCTAGGCACAGCCAGGGAACGGAAGGTGTCATGCTTGGTGGCCACAGGATCTCTTCTCTGTTGTTTGCAGATGATGTTGACCTGTTGGCTTCATTCAGCAATGACCTACAGGTCTTACTGGGATGGTTTGCCGCTGAGTGTGATGCGGCTGGGATGAGAATCAGCACCTCCAAGTCAGAGTCCGAGTCCATGCTCCTTAGCCAGAAAAAGGTGGATTGTCCTCTACGGGTTGGGGACAAGCTCCTGCCCCAAGTGGAGGAGTGTAAGTATCTCGGGGTCTTATTCACCAGTGAGGGGAGAATTTATTTATTTAGCGAATGCAAAGTCCTTAAGCCAAGCAGTTGCCTCCTGGTTTGCTGTATGGAGGGTGTGTAATCCTCCTCCCAGTCTTTGGAGCGGGCAAACCTCTATGATGTGTTCCATTGTTTGCTCCTCTCCACATGCGCACAGTGGGCTAGGGCTACTACCCCATCTGTGAAGGCTGGCCAAGCAGGGGCCATGTCCAGTCCTGAAGTGATTGAGTGTAGACCACTGTCTCCTTGGGAGGTTGGTGCCCGGGACCTGTTGGTTGGGGTTTATCACCAGCTGTTTGTTTGGGACCTCCTTGGTCTCCCATTCCTCTTGCCAAGCTGTCTGGATGGTAAAGTCAGCTGGGGGAGGGTTTTTCCAAATCGGCCGTCTGGATGAAAGTCGGGCAGTGGGTGGGGTGTAGATATCTGCATGGATTGGTAAGTGAGGAAAATCTAACTTTTTGGAGCATCCTTTGAGTTAATGCTGCTCGCCGGATGTGTGGAGGGGCTATGTTTGACAGTACGGAGAGCCAGGGGAGTGGTGTTGAGCGGATTGTTCCAGTTATAGTTCTCATGGTTGAGTTGAGCTGGGTGTCTACATGGTGTGTGTAAGATGACCTGGACCAGACAGGGGCACAATATTCTGCTACAGAGTATGAAAGGGCCAGTGCTGAGGTGCGCAGAGTGGAGACTGCCGCCCCCCATTTTGCACCAGCGAGCTTGCAGAGCAGGTTGTTTCGTACCTTCACCTTAGCAGCCGTCCCCTTTAGATGTTCCTTGAAGGATAAGGTCCTATCAAGGGTCACTCCAAGATAAGTTGGATTTGGGGCATGCTTAAGCTCGAGTCCGCTCAGGTGGATGTTTAGTTCTCTGGCAGCTTTTGCATTGTGGAGATGAAATACACTGGAGACGGTTTTTGCTGGGCTTGGTTTAGGCGCCAGATTTTGCAGAACTGGTCCAGTTTGGCAAGATCTTCCGTGAGCACCCGTTCCAGTGGTTCAAAGTCTGGTGCTTGGAATGCCAAACAGATGTCGTCTGCATAGATGAATTTGCGGGATTTTGTAGTAGGCAGGTCGTTTATGTAGAGGTTGAACAGAGTTGGAGCTAGAACTGAGCCTTGTGGGAGTCCGTTTTTCTGCATTCTCCATGCACTTGTGTTCTGACTGAGGTGGACTCTGAACCTTCGGTTGGTCAGCAGGGTTTTTATAATTGCTGTTGCCCAAGCAGGGATCGCCTTTATAAGTTTCAGGAGGAGGCCTTTATGCCAGACCGTATCATAGGCGGCTGTAAGATCGAGAAACACAGCCCCTGTCTTCAGTCTGCTCTCGAAGCCATTTTCAATGAAGGTGGTTAGGGCCAGTACTTGTTCTCCTGTACTGCGGTCCTTGCGGAAACCTGCTTGATCCACACTTAGAATATCCTCTATTTCTGGGGAAATGCGTTGCAGTATTAGGCGCTCCATGATTTTGTAAGGAACGCTGAGTAGGGAGATTGGGCGGTAGCTTGCTGGTAGTTTGTGGTCTTTGCCAGGTTTTGGGATGGCAATGACCTTTGCTGTCCGCCATTTCTTTGGGATCGAGTTTGTTTGTGTGATCCTTGTGTAGAATTGTGTCAACCAGGTTAGGGCTCGGGGGCCAAGATTTTTCATGAATTCTGGGAAGATGTTATCGTATCCTGCTGCCTTTCCACATTTCAGGCCCTGTAGGACTTTCTCCAGTTCAGCAGCCTCGAAGGGTTCAGGGTTCGTTTCCTCTACAGGCATTTTTTTTCAGGGGAGAATGACAGATTGACAGACGGATCGGAGCAGCAGATGCTGCTCTAAGGCAAAGCAGTCGATTTACTGGTCAATCTACATTTCTACCCTCACCAATGGTCATGAGCTGTGGGTAATGACCGAAAGAATGAGATCGCAGATACAGCAACTGAAATTAGCTTTCTTCGTAGGATTGCTAGACTCACCCTTAGAGATAGGGTGAGGAGCTCAGTCATCTAGGAGAGGCTCAGAGGAGAACTGCTGCTCCTCCACATTGAAAGGAGCCAGTTCAGGTGGTTTGGACATCTGATCAGGATGCCTCCTGGACGCCTCCCACTTGACGTGTTTTGGGCACATCCCACCGGGAGGAGATCCCAGGGCAGACCCAGGACTTGCTGGAGAGACTACATCTCCCAGTTGGTCTGGGAACAACTTGGTATCCTCTCTGAAGAGCTGGAGCAGGTGGCTGGGGAGAGGGAAGTCTGGGCTCCTCTGCTTGAACTGCTGCCTCTGCGACCTAGACTGCCGGAAAAGTGGCAGAGGATGGATGGAGATTACGCAAAAACAACTGGATAGAGTTTCATGAAATTTTCACCAGAGGTGGTGCTTGGTCTATGAATGAACCCATTAGATTTTGGAGGTAATCCATGAGTTCATACCTCTACCAAGGCCCCATCTTCTTGCATTGTGTTAGGAAGATAACGCAAAAACTACTGGATAGGGTATAATGACATTTTCACCAGAGGTGGCACTTGGGCTATGGATGAACCTATTAGATTTTGGAGGTAATCCATGAGCTCATATCTCTGTCAAGGCCCTGTCTTGCAATAGGGCTGTTTGATATGTCAATATATATTTGATGACAAGATAAAAACGTTGATTGTTTCATTTAAAACTATCGTTTATATCCGGATTTTGGACAGAACACATACCCCCCATTTCTTCACCAAAGCTCCTCACAGACTACGTGTCAGCGCCCCACCTCTCCCCCACATGCACAGCACAACAGGTGTAGCTGGATCGCTAGGCTTCAGTCCAGCAGTTAGCACAGCAGCTAACTCCAAATTAATGGTTTGGTCAAATAGATGCTACTCCTGTTTACCAGGAATATGGGACTGTTTTCCACCATGCTGCATCAGAGAGGATAGTCCACTAACCCCATTTTAATTGGAGGTAAATAATACTGACATCATCTCACTCTTATCATTGTAAAACATCCATCTATCTTCTACCGCTTTTCTGGAGGTCTGGGTCACGAAGGCAGCAGTTCAAGCAGAGAAGCCCAGACTTCCCTCTCTACAGCCACCTGGTCCAGCTCTTCAGAAAGAATACCAAGGCGTTCCTAGACCAACTGGGAGACGTAGTCTCTCCACCGAGTCCTGGGTCATTGTAAAACAGCAAATGCTAAAGGATGATGCTAAGTTGTCGTTAATAGTAAACATTAACTGTGTATCAGACCATCATTTCTTTGCTTTGAATTACTGCTGAGTTTATTAGTTTGGTCTGGAAAAAAATTACATTTAATCTGCAAAAGTGCATGATGGTGGCACACACAGTGGATCCGGAAAGTATTCACTAGACTTCACTTTTTCCACATTTTGTTATGTTACAGCCTTATTCCAAAATGGATTAAATTCATTGTTTTCCCCAAAATTCTACATAAAATACCCCATAATGACAACATTAAACAGAGTTTTTTTGCAAACTTATTAAAAATAAAAAACTAAGAAATCACATGTACATAAGTATTTGCAGCCTTTGCGCAATACTCTGTTGATGCACCTTTGGCAGCAATTACAGCCTCAAGTCTTTTTGAATATGATGCCATAAGCTTGGCATACCTATCTTTGGGCAGTTTCACCCTTTCCTCTTTGCAGCCCCGCTCAAGCGCCATCAGGCTGGATGAGAAGCATCGGTGCACAGCTATTTTCAGATCTCTCCAGAGATATTCATTTGGATACAAGTCTGGGCTCTGACTGGGCAACTCAAGGACATTCAGAGTTGTCCTGAAGCCACTCCTTTGATATCTCGGCTGTGTGTTTAGGGTCGCTGTCCTGTTGAAAGATGAACCGTTGCCCCAGTCTGAGGTCAAGAGTGCTCTGGAGCAGGTTTTCATCCAGGATGTCTCTGTACATTGCTGCATTCATCTTTCTCTCTATCCTGACTAGTCTCCCAGTTCCTGCCACTGAAAAACATCCCAACAGCATGATGCTGCCACCACCATACTTCATTGTAGTGATGGCGTTGGCCTGGTGATGAGCGGTGCCTGGTTTCCCCCAAACATGATGCCTGGCATTCACGCCAAAGAGTTCAATCTTTGTCTCATCAGACAAGAGAATTTTGTTTCTCATGGTCAGAGTCCTTCAGGTGCCTTTTGGCAAACTTCCGCCGGGCTGCCATGTGCCTTTTGCTAAGGAGTGGCTTCCATCTGGCCACTCTACCATATAGGCCTGATTGGTGGATTGCTACAAAGATGGTTGTCCTTCTGGAACGTTCTCCTCTCTCCACAGAGGAATGCTGGAGCTCTGACAGAGTGACCATTGGGTTCTTGGTCACCACCCTGACTGTCTTGGGGGTCTACAGACAATTCCTTTGACTTCATGCTTGGTTTGTGCTCTGACATGCACTGTCAACTGTGGAACCTTATAGACAGGCGTGTGCCTTTCCAAATCATGTCCAATCAACTGAATTTACCACAGGTGGACTCCAATTAAGCTGTAGAAACATCTCAAGGCTAATCAGTGGAAACGGGATGCACTTGAGCTCAATTTTGAGCTTCATGGCAAATGTGAATACTTATGTAGATGTGATTTCTTAGTTTTTTATTTTTAATAAATTTGCAAAAATGTCAAAACTTTTTGTTATTATGGGGTATTGGGTGTAGAATTTTGAGGAAAAAAAATAATTTAATCCATTTTGGAATAAGGCTGTAACATAAAATGTGGAAAAAGTGAAAGTGAAAAAAGTGAACGTGAAGAAAAAGTGAAGCACTGTGAATGCTTTCCAGATGCACTGTATACATAAAATAAACGTGTCAGAGGAGCAAACTGGATCTTGTAACTTACTTTTAGATCACTGTATTTTATTATACTCTGGACTGGACACCTATTCCTGGCCACTCTGGGGAAGGATTGCTCGGCAAGCTTTTTCCAAGCAGGATATGCGACCATCTCCACGCCTTCTGGTGACCAGTCCTGGCCGGTTTGAAAAGGGAAACGGCACTGGACAGCCACTTTGTGCAAGCCAACAGGATCGTTCGACACCGGTAGGTTCACCCAGAGTCATAGAGTGACAGATGGTGTGTAAATTGAAGTGTGTAAGGCAAGGAAAGGAAAGGCAAGTTTATTTGTATAGATCATTTTGTGTACACGACAATTCAAAGTGCTTTACATAAAAACAGTAAGGCATCACAGGAAGTTGCACAAGAAATACATACAAATTTAAAAGCAAACTAAAAAGTAAATTAAAGAGGAACAAAAACAAATTAAAATAGAATAAGACAGGAAACATGCAAGAAATAAAAGTTACAGTGCACTGTGGGAGCTTAACAGTTGTTCTACTGAACAGCCACGGCCAATAGGAAAGTTTTTAACCTGGATTTAAAGCAGCTGAGAGTTTCAGCAGCCCTGATGTCTTCTGGGAATTTGTTCAATTCAACTTTATTTATATTCTATTAATGCAGAATAATAACTTGTTCTAGCTTCCCTAAGAGATTTTTTATAAATTAGAAGTTGATTTCGCCAGGCTAAATAGATTTCATCTAATTTAGTGGAGTGCCATTTTCTTTCTAATTTACGAGTCTTCTGTTTTAAGCTACAAGTTTCTGTGTTGAACCAAGGACTCAGAAATCTCTGGTTAGACTTTTTCTTTTATAAAGGGGCCACCCATGTCTAGAGTCTGATGCAGAGAAGCTGTCACACCATCTACCATGCTATCAATTACAGAAGGAGCAAGCTCTCCATAGTTTATCTCTGTTGTGCTCATAGGTGTAATTTATCAGGGGGATGGGGGGTTTCCAAGCCCCCCCCCAAAAAAAAATCAAGTCCATCCAATATACCCCCCCATAATCATATAATCATAATTAATAAAAAAAATATCTACAAGTGAGTGAAGAAGTTGTCGTTTTTGCATTTGCAAGCAATGAAAAGTAACATTTCTAACACTCACCACCCCCCAGTCAATAGTCATTTGTAGCGACGGCAGGTGAGGACGCTTGTCATCGTGTAGAATGCATTTAGCTCACAAGTGAGACAGAGTGAAAAGAGCTCCACAAGGGCAACAAACCATTTTAAATTGTTTGTTGTCAAATAAACGGACAAACCCCTCTGTCCAAAAGGAGGTAAATATATTGTTGGTTTAGCTGGTGAATTGTTGTCTGAAGTTAGCTGGTTGCTAGTTTGCTAATATGAGTGAAAGCTATGGGAGTACATCACTGAATAAATGCTGCCTGGTAGGATTTAGCTGATCTGAGAAACGATTAGCTCTTCTCATGCAAGTTTGGGCTTTACATTGTATTAATCATTCATGAAATGTGATCAGAATGGATTTGTTCATCAGCTGTTAGAGTGAAATTTACATATGTTTCAGTGCTCATTTTAAATGTTAGCAGCGCCAAACATTTATCAAGGACAAACAAACTCTCTATACCACTGGTCCTTAAATATAAATGCCTTTAAATATTGCTTATTATCCCCACAAAATTCAAGTTAACCTTAAACTGATCTGTATTTTTAAAATGTCATGATTGTGATCAATATAAAGTTCAAATAGAAAGCAAGTTTTACCACTTTCAGTTATAGACTAAGTCAATCTGAAGGCTATTCTTAAATATCCATGTTAAAAAAAATTGATTATTTTCCCTGCAGATCATTTTCAGATGTTCTATCTTCTGTTAAAATACCACAACTGCACAAGAGTATCTAAATTAATATATAAGAAATAAACACCAAATAGACAAATGAAAGAATAGATGCATTTCTATAGCCTAAACTTTTTTTTAAATATCTCATTAAGGAAAATACAGCACTCTAAATCTTATTCATATGCATAATGTGTTAAAATGAGTTCAAAAGCACTGCAATACAGTATCACTGATTTATTTGGAATTTAATTATTGAGCTTAAATAAATCAAAATAAAGTTTAAGTTTACAGCTGTGGACAAAATTGTTGGTACCCCTCTGTTAATGAAAGAAAAACCCACAATGGTCACAGAAATAACTTGAAAAGTGGTAATAAATAAAAATTCTATGAAAATTAACCAATGAAAATCAGACAATGCTTTTGAATTGTGGTTCAATAGAATTACTTTAAAAAACAAACTCATCAAACAGGCCTGGACAAAAATGATGATACCCCTAGAAAAGCTTGAAAATAATGTGACCATAGGGACATGTTCAACCAAGATGTGTCCTCTAATTAACATCACAGGTGTCTACAAACTTATAATCAGTCAGTCGGCCTATTTAGAGGGTGACAGGTAGTCACTGTGCTGTTTGATGATATGGTGTGTACCACACTAAACACGGACCAGAGGAAGCAAAGGAGAGAGTTGTCTCAGGAGATTAGAAAGAAAATTATAGACAAGCATGTTAAAGGTAAAGGCTATAAGACCATCTCCAAGCAGCTTGATGTTCCTGTGACTACAGTTGCACATATTATTCAGAAATTTAAGATCCACGGGACTGTAGCCAACCTCCCTGGACGTAGCTGCAGAAGGAGACGGATTATACGAATGGTAACAAAAGAGCCCAGAACAACACATTCATGGTGAACTCCAAGGTCAAGGTACATCAGTGTCAGATCGCACCATCCGTCGTTGTTTGAGCCAAAGTGGACTTCAAGGGAGACGACCAAGGACGACACCACTGTTAAAAACAAATCATAAAAAAGCCAGACTGGAATTTGCCAACCTGCATGTTGACAAGCCACAAAGCTTCTTGGAGAATCTAATATCTAATCTAATATCTGGGAGAGTCTAATATTGAATTAAATGCCATATTAAGGCAATCATTATCTACATCTACATGTATATTAAAGTCCCCTACTATAATGATTCTATCCGATCCATACGCGAGGAGCATAAAAACTGAACACTGCCTCACTATGCTTGGTTCTAACTCTGGACACAGATAGTAGGCCTGACCCTGATGGCATGAGGGCTCTGGGTGGTTCATAATGGACCACCATATCTGAGATGTATTTTGGCCCCAAACCATTCAGAGCTTTACAAACCAACAGCAGTATTTTAAAATCTATTCTTTGACAGACAGGAAGCCAGTGTAAAGATCTGAGCACTGGAGTTGTATGATTGACTTTCTTGGTCTTGGTAAGGACTCAAGTTGCAGTGTTCTGAACTAACTGCAGCTGTCTGATGGACAGCATTGTGTATGTGCACACTTGTGTGTACACCCTCCTCCAGAGATCACAAATTGGTATTTGGGAGAACACGTAATGTTTACACGTTGGATGAAAAAAAAAGTTAAGTTTTTAATGTCCGACCTTAATAAAGGTCATGAGTCCACCTGCTGAGGGGCTAACTGCTATATTTAGGATGTTGCTTAAACATTGGCTGATAATCGTTTCCGATCTACTGCTGGTATGTGCCTAGCGTGTTGCCACTGTGCTGCCAGTGGACATCAGTTGACTGTATACTCTGACCTAATGCCAGTGCCAGATTGTAAATGGACCCCCATTGAAAATGGACCCCCCCCCCAAACAATTAGGTATACAAACACAATCACACATACAGTACATGCATATATATATATATATATATATATATATATATATATATATATATATATATATATATATATATATATATATATATATATATATACACACACACACTACCGTTCAAAAGTTTGGGGTCACCCAGACAATTATTTTGTGTTTTCCATGAAAAGTCACACTTATTTACCACCATGAGTTGTAAAATGAATAGAAAATATAGTAAAGACATTGACAAGGTTAGAAATAATGATTTGTATTTGAAATAATAATTTTTTCCTTCAAACTTTGCTTTCGTCAAAGAATCCTCCATTTGCAGCAATTACAGCATTGCAGACCTAACATGATTGCACAAGGGTTTTCTAATCATCCATTAGCCTTCTGACGCAATGAGCAAACACATTGTACCATTAGAACACTGGAGTGATAGTTGCTGGAAATGGGCCTCTATACACCTATGTAGATATTGCACCAAAAACCAGACATTTGCAGCTAGAATAGTCATTTACCACATTAGCAATGTATAGAGTGTATTTCTGATTAGTTTAAAGTTATCTTCATTGAAAAAAAGTGCTTTTCTTTCAAAAATAAGGAAATTTCTAAGTGACCCCAAACTTTTGAACGGTAGTGTGTATATATATATATATATATATCTGTGCTCCACCATTTACAGTCATTATTACAAATTATCATTAGTATTTACAACTACGATGCGTGCATGGTCTTACCTTTACTTGTAAATGAAGTAAATTTGCCTGTCCTTCTGGACAAAAATCACTGTGACTTTGTTAAAAAAAAAAATGCTCTTATCTTCCTTTATTAAAAAAAAACTGTGCTTATGGTGCTCAAGCAAGCCCCCTCTCATTGGGGCAACGGTACTGCGCAGCTTCTGACCGTGAATTTCAGCCTCCCCTGCATCACCTCACCATACGTCGCTGGTCTCTACCCACTCCACCCTACCTGCACTCTCATCTTCACCGCTCTTGTGCATTTTCCATTGCTTTGGATGGTTGACCCCAGGTAATGAAACTCATCTACTTCACTACCTCTACTCCTTGCATCTTCACTATTGCACCTCCCTCCCTCTCATTTGCACACATGCATTTCTTGATTCTACTGACTTTCATTCCTCTTCTCTCCAGAGCATACCTCCACCTTTCCAGGTTCTCTTCCACCTGCTCCCTACTCTCACTACAGATCACAATTTCATCTGCAAACATTATATTATACTCCTGCCTGACCTCATTTGTCAGCTTGTCCATCACCATGGTAAACAAGAAGGGGCTCAGAGTCAATCCCTGGTGTCATCCCACCCCAATCTTTAATCCATTTGTACTCCTACAGCACACCTCACCACCATCTTACTGTCCTCGTACATGTCCAGCACCACCCTCATATGCTTGTCTTCCACTCCTGACTTTCTCATACAGCACCACACTTCCTCTCTTGGTACCCTACCATATGTTTTCTCTAGATCCACAAAGACAGTGCAACTCCTTCCGACCTTCTCTATACTTCTCCAGCAACACTCTTAAAACAAACATTGCATCTGTAGTACTCTTTCTTGGCATGAAACCATAATGCTGCCCACTGACTGTCATCACTCTTCTTAGCCTGGCTTCAACAACTCTTCCCCATGTCTTCATAGTGTGGCTGATCAACTTTGAAGAATGATTATGAAATATGGTGGATATTTATCAAAATCAAAATAAATATCTTAACACTAACAAATGACCCAACAACTATCTGAATGTTCAAGCATAGCTCCAGTGAGAATTAACGTCTAATCTACAAAATCTGCAGTTTACTTAGGCAGAAATGGGTCTTTTCTCTTCCTGTCTGAAAAACATTGTAGCTTTTTTTTACTGCTGCTCTGTGCTCAGTTAGCCCAGTGATTAAGAGCTTCAGCTGCCTCATACAGCAGCTTTGAAAACCTTTTCAGAAGAAGGTCAAGGCCTTCCTGACCGCACTCACTAACAAGGCTGCAGTTGAGTAGTGAGTATTGTTGTGTACCCTGGGAAGACCTCAGAGACCACAGGGGCCCATCCCTGGCCCCCAGCCTGGATTCACCACTGCCAAGTCGGAGTCTGCACTTGTTACAACATCCAAAGGACAGCTGAAGTGATTTAGAGAGCTAAGCTTTGAGATCTCTGCTTTGTTGTCTCACACTTTTACCCTTTGTCTTTCTGAACATGACTGGTGAACTCATCCCTGTTGCTGTTTGAAGTGAGTGTTTCATTGACCAATACATTTAAAGACTGACCCGCCTTTGTAAAGCTTTGCTGTTGTGTGACATCTCCTCCAGAGAAGGGGGGTCAGCATCATCTTACACCTAGATATTCTTTATAGTAGTGATTAAATAAATAAGCATAATTTAATATTCAAACTACTGACTTCATTTAACAGTGCAGTTAATTAAAAATTTTGGTGGTCCATTATCTGTAAAGATTGTGGCTTATATTAATCATATATTCCATACCTACATATGTATAGACATATTAGAATGTTTAGTGATTACATATGTGGAATGACCTCACGCCTCAGAACAGGACAAGAGGTCTCAACCGCCAGCGAGGATCAAAGAGCAGACGGAGTTGCAGTGATGGAGACCGGATCGATTTCCCTGACCACCCAGGGTCAGGTGGAGGAGACGGAGGACAATGGAGGGGGGATTATGTTAATGCGGGATGTCGGCTTTGATATGCAATGTCTTTTGTTGAGTGTGGGTATAAGTATGAAGGTCTGACTGTGCTCGACCTCTTATTCTGCTTCTGCACCTAGATGAGACATGTTAGGGAGGTGAAGCTGATATTAAACTTTGGTTTATAAAATCATATCGCTTCTTCATTTCAAGCTCCCTACACTGGTGACCAGACGTGAGGATGGAACAGAGACGTTCTCCCGCGATTAACTCATCGGAGGCGACCCAGGCAAGCGCCGGCGCCCATGCAGACAGGGGAACGGATGGAAGACGTTCCCCCATGGCAGAATCTACAGAGAGGGCTCAACAAAGCACCATCCCCAGCTCCGCCGTGAGAGCAGAAGAAAGGCGCTCTCACCCGGCGGACACATCAGGGACGGCCCACACAAGCGCCGTCACCGTCAAACTGCCAGAATTCTGGCAAAACGACCCGAGCTCGTGGTTCCAGCAAGCTGAGGCTCAGTTTGCACTGGCGGGCATAACGGCGGACGAGACGAAATTTTACTACATCGTCGCCAAACTCGACGCCGCCACGTCAAGATGCGCACGGAGCATAATTCGACAACCGCCCACCCACAACAAATACAGAGAACTAAAGGCAACCATCATTGAGAACTTCGTCCCCTCAGCCGAGGAGAGAGCAGAGAGGATTCTGGCGATCTACGGCCACAGAGGATGCAGACCCAAGGCCCTTATGGAGGACATGCTGCAGCTTAAGGAAGAGGACAACGACAACTTCCTTTTCCAATATATCTTCCTCAGCACTCTGCCGCCACACATGAGAGGGACGCTGGTCAACATGCAATGCAATACCCAGCAGGACTTCCGCGCGCTGGCCCGAGAAGCGCAGCGCCTCATCAATGCCTGCGGCGAACAGATGGCCACAGCAGCATCTGCAGATTTCAGTGCGGAAGCCCAGAGCAGCGGAGAACCGCAGACAACGGAGCAGAGCCCGCCCACCATGGCAGCGACACGACCAAGGCGCAGCAGGCAGAACGACCTCTGCTATTTTCGTCAGCGTTTCGCCGAGAGGGCGTACAAATGCGTGCCCCCCTGCAATTTCAAAAACTCGGGAAATGCCAAAGTCCGGAAAACGTTGGCAGCTACGGCTCTCGGCGAGACGAATAAGCTGCTTTATGTGACTGACGGACACACCGGGAGACAGTTCCTTATCGACACCGGAGCTCAGCTGAGCTTTATCACCCCTTCCCACACAGACCGGGCCATGGGTCCCAGGGGAAATGGAGCGATGGCAGCCAACGGCTCGATCATCGACACTTTCGGTGAAAGGAACCTGCCTCTTTGCATCCACGGCCGCAACTATAGATGGACATTTATTGTAGCGGCGGTGAGTTTTAACTTGTTGGGCGCTGATTTTTTGTGTGCACATGGGTTGTTAGTCGATCTAGCAAATAGGCGCTTGGTTAATGCACTGTCATTTTCTTCTATCCCCTGCTCAGCTCGAGTTTCTCCACCACCCGTGCAGGCCAGCGTCACAACAGCAGGAGGTAAGTTTGACCAACTCCTCACCCAATTTCCAGCACTCACAGTTCCCAAATTTTCAGCAACAGTAGCGAAACACGGGATTGAACACTTCATCCCCACAGCAGGCCCACCCGTGTTTGCCAAAGCTCGGCGCTTAGACGCGACCAAGCTCGCCATAGCACGGGACGAGTTTACCACCCTGGAAAAATTAGGCATTATTTGACGCTCGAAAAGCCCCTGGGCATCGCCACTCCACATGGTCCCGAAAACCGACGGTTCTTGGAGACCTTGCGGCGATCACTGCAGATTAAACAATGCGACAGCGCATGACCACTACCCAATTCCTCACATCCAAGATTTTTCACTACATCTGGCGGGTGCGCGCATTTTTTCTAAAATAGACCTGGTCCGCGGCTATCACCAAGTCCCCGTTCATTTTACATTCCTAAGATGGCTGTAATAACCCCTTTCGGTCTTTTTGAATTTTTGCGGATACTGTTCGGCCTCAAAGGCGCTGCTCAAACCTTTCAGCGTATGATGGACGCGGTATTACGCGACCTCCCCTTCGTGTTTGTCTACCTCGACGATATGCTGGTAGCCAGCCCGTCAGAGGAAGAACATGAACAACACCTCACTACAGTTTTTCAGAGACTAGAAGAGCACGGGTTAATAATCAACCCAGCCAAATGCAAATTCAGCGTGTCACAAATTGATTTTTTGGGACACAGAGTTTCACCGAAGGGGGCAGTCCCATTGCCAGACAAAGTCCGCGCGGTAAAAAATTTTCCACGACTACAAACGGTCAAATCACTGCAAGAATTTTTGGGAATGGTGAATTTTTACAACCGTTTCCTCCCCCGTGCAGCTCAACTCATGCAGCCCCTGTATGCCGCGCTCAGAAAACAAAAGCCTTCCAACGCGGTCGAATGGACCCCGGAGCGCGAACGCGCCTTCGCAGAAGTAAAAAGTGCTCCAGCGAATGCCACATTGTTGGTTCACCCCGATCCCTCGGCCCGCATAGCGTTAACCACAGACGCTTCAGACCTGGCCATAGGGGCAGTCGTGGAACAACATGTTGGCGGAACTTGGCAACCTTTAGCATTTTTTAGCAAATCTTTAAACCAAACCGAGCGTAAATACAGCATTTTTGACAGGGAGCTGCTAGCGCTTCATTTATCCATCCGCCACTTCCAGTTCTGGTTAGAAGGGCGGCGTTTCACGGCTTTTGTAGACCACAAACCGCTCACTTTTGCGATGGCTAAAATTTCAGAACCATGGTCAGGCAGGCAACAAAGACAGCTAGCTGCAATTTCAGAGTTCACCACAGACATTCGACATGTGGCAGGCAAACTTAACGTGGTAGCAGACTGCCCCTCTCGCGCTGTGACATCGCCAGAGCACGAGGAGACAGATTATACTACCTCAGCCGCAGAACTCTTCGCCAACGCGGACGCGTACGCGGCCCCAATTCACGTAGGGATACATTACGCAGCCATGGCAGAGGAACAAAGCAGTGACGCGGACGTGCGCGCGCTCCTGTCTGGACCAACAGGGTTAAGACTGGAGGAAAGGGGTTTACGTGACGGTGTACCCCCCCTAATCTGCGACATTTCAACCGGCCGACCTCGCCCGGTAGTCCCAGCTGCATGGCACCGCCGCATTTTCGACTCGGTTCACTCCCTCGCGCCTCGGTTAAAATGGTCGCGGAAAAGTTTGTTTGGCCGGGCCTGCGCAAAAATATAATGGAATGGGCAAAAACTTGCATGTCTTGTCAGCGCGCCAAAATACACAAACACACAAAAGCTCCTCTACAGCCTTTTCGAATCCCAGCCAGAAGGTTTGACCACGTTCATGTCGACCTCGTGGGACCACTACCTTCGTCTCAGGGTTTCACACACCTGTTAACAATGATAGACCGTACTACGCGCTGGCCTGAGGCGGTCCCTTTGGCGTCAACCACAGCTGCGGAAGTCGCTCGCGTTTTTTTAACAAACTGGGTGGCACGTTTCGGCGTCCCATCGGACATCACGTCCGATAGGGGGCCTCAATTTGTCTCAGAGCTGTGGTCAGCCTGGCCAGCAGCTTAGGGGCGACAATTCACCGCACCACCGCATATCACCCTCAGGCTAATGGGTTATGCGAGCGTTTTCACAGATCTTTAAAGGCCGCCCTCAGAGCCTCACTAACGGATACAGATTGGGTGAATAAACTTCCCTGGGTTTTATTGGGGTTGCGTTCTGCGCCTAAAGAGGATCTAGACGCCTCCCCAGCAGAATTAGTTTTTGCACAACCTCTCAGACTCCCAGGTGAGTTTTTACCAGAGAATCCAGAGCCTGGGCATCTTCCAGCCCTGAGGCCTTTAGGCAGCACCGGACCAGACACTCTCCCCGGACCGGCACATCACTCTTTTCCACGGGTTTTTGTCCCCCAAGCTTTAAAAAACGCCGAGTTCGTTTTTGTTAGACACAAAGCTTTAAAATCAACCCTCCGTCCACCATACGACGGACCATTCAGAGTGCTGGAACCTGGTGATAAGCATTTTGTGCTTGATTTAACTAACTAACTAACCTGCACTTATATAGCGCTTTTCTAGTCACAAAGACCACTCAAAGCGCTTTCACTAGTACTAACCCTCTATTCTAAGGGCCTATAGGAAACCGATATCTAGGGACAATTTAGAACAACCAATTAACCTAACATGCATGTCTTTGGATTGTGGGAGGAAACCGGAGCTCCCGGAGTAAACCCACGCAGCACAGGGAGAACATGCAAACTCCACACAGAAAGGTTCCAACCCCTGCCAGCCTGGGGAATCGAACCAGGAACCTTCTAGCTGTAAGGCAACAGTGCTAGGGGACAGAAAAGAAACAGTCAGCAATGACAGACTTAAACCTGCCTTCTTGTTGAGAGACGAACCTGCACAGGTGGCGAGAGCACCTCGGCGGGGTAGACCCCCCAAGAAAAAAAACTCAGCCCCCCTGCAGGGAACAAATAACCACTCTCCTCCCCAAGCTGCAGATTCCTTACAGGAGGGTCCCACCAGGACGCCAAAGCGGACCTACAGCAGATATGGGAGAAGATTAAAACCCAGACTGCACAGGGACTGATGCAAATTGACCAAGAGTTGTTAACTATGTTATCAGATTGTGCCGTGACAGTTTTAAGGCTGATTTGTGATATTACTATACTGTTGTGGTTACCACTGAATTCTCTACAGGAGCATGATTGCTGGAAAGATTTTTCCTTGTTTTCCCTGTCAAGAGGTTTAACAGTATAATATGTCATAGAGATTATCTTAAACTGTAAACTTAATTTGATTGTCCTTTGGGGGGGGGGGGGGCTGTGGCTTATATTAATCATATATTCCATACCTACATATGTATAGACATATTAGAATGTTTAGTGATTACATATGTGGAATGACCTCACGCCTCAGAACAGGACAAGAGGTCTCAACCGCCAGCGAGGATCAAAGAGCATACGGAGTCGCAGCGGTGGAGACCGGATCGATCTCCCTGACCACCCAGGGTCAGGTGGAGGAGACGGAGGACAATGGAGGGGGGATTATGTTAATGTGGGATGTCGGCTTTGATATGCAATGTCTTTTGATGAGTGTGGGTATAAGTATGAAGGTCTGACTGTGCTCGACCTCTTATTCTGCTTCTGCACCGAGATAAGACATGTTAGGGAAGTGAAGCTGATATTAAACTTTGGTTTATAAAATCATATCGCTTCTTCATTTCAAGCTCCCTACAAAGATTACCATTAGTGGGCATCTATTTGAATTGTCCCCAACCAGATGACATGATGTAATTTACTCTAAAATAAGGTCTTTATGCAGTTTTTTTCTTTTATTTTCCTGTTTGTCATATCATATTTACTGAAAGTAAAACAATGCATACTAAATGTATGTTATCAAAAAGTGTCGTGAATAGCATGAGTTTACTGAATGTGAAGTACTTAACGTGGCACTTAAACATAATCTATAGCTCAAAATGCATCAGTAATTTTTGCAAGTCCACAGTTCTGTGTATTTTACTCTCCCTGAGATAACTTACAGCATAAAGCTCTAGACATATAGACAGAGAGAGCACTGACCAGCCAAAAAGACATTTACTGTACCTTTTGGAGTTGTTTAAAAAAAAAAAAAAAAAAGAATACCTAAAAAGAAAATAAATGTTACCATTGTGGTCTATATTAACCATATATTCCATAACCTACATATGTTGAAGCATGTGGAAATGTTTGGTAATTACATATGTAAAGGACTTCACACCTCTGAAAGGACAAAGGACTCTCACCCGCCGAGTGAAGAACAAAGACGTTCCCGGACGCGGCGGAGGAGACCGGAGGAGCCACCCTCACCCCCCAAGGCGAGGAGAGGAAATACCAAGACAATGGGGAGATTAAGATAACGAGGGATGTCAGCCTTTGTTATGCATGTCTTTTGTTGTGTGCCAGTATAGAGTCAGTGAGCTGGAGACATTCTGTCTCTTTTCCCTTCTGCCACTCTCTGCACCAGATGAGACTTGTTAGAAGAGCTGAATATTAAACTTTGCTTATAAACCAAATCGCCTCTTCATTTCCAAGCTCCTCTACACCATGACATTTTTTTCATGACATCTGAAAAGCACTTATCACTGAAAAAAACACTAAAACGAAGACTAATGATGGTTCATGTGTAGTGGACCCATGTTCTTATATATATTTATTAGTGGTGTTAGCATTATTGCTTTAATCACCCATTAACGCCAACAAATTTTGTGATCGCGGTTAACGGCAGTTAACGGCAGAAAGCGCAAACAGTACTTTTTGGCCTAGCCGCTCTCCATACCAAGGCCATTGTGGCCACTGACACTGTGTGCGCCATGCAAACAAGCTGGATTATAGCCATGGATATCACCAAAGTGCTGTCATGTTTACAACGTTATCTGTCGGAGCTCTCACGTGGATAACTGTTATAGCCTCCTCCAAAACTTTGCCTGGATGTTATGTTGTTCTTCTGTGGAAGCTAGCTAGCTAGTAGCTACTAGCTACATGCTAGGTAATAGCTGATCTCCATCTGCTGAGACAGACAGAAATTTGCCTGTTTTCATCCCCACAGGTCCCACTGTTGGTGAGTACCAGTCTAAAAAAATTCTCAAGCTGTGTTCGGAATGTCCATTCACTCCCTCGCCGTTTTTGTAGCACGTTGGGGTGTCATCAAGAGCGCGACAGTAGCTCCGTTTGTTAGCGCCACTGCTAAGATGCTAACACTGTAAACAAATGACCCCTGCTGGTGAAATGAGTCACTTTGAGGACATTTTCAAAACTGATGTAACATTATTTCCATATTCTGTATTGAAAGACCTTCAAAATGATATTTAATTTGTAGGAAGTGTGCCAAAACAGCCCAGAAAAAGACAATTTGTTTATATTTTGGCTAGGTTGAAAACTCGCGTCTGATCGGTTGGGAGTTAAGTCTTCCGCAAAAACATATGTATTTTTAGAAAGTACGATTTCTAAGCTTTCCAATGATGCCAGGTACTCATGGGAGTTTTCCTGGGACTTGCCGCTAGCAAACAAAGAAAGAGTCATGATTTATGATTTATGCACTTCTCGTGCCTGCAGCTCGTAATGACGCGGTGCGAACCAGAATATTATTTCTGGAGAATATACTGGATAGTTTTTGTCATTTTGGGTATGTTGAGAGCTTTAATAAACCTGCAGGTGAAGAAAGCAAGTGTATTTGTCCACTCCCATGTTTATAACAGTATGAGAAACTTGAAAAATTACCAACTTAAGGTACACTGTATCTGAATAGAAAAAGATGCGATTAACACGTTATTAACTGCAATTAACTCAATGTTTCAAAAGATTAATCACGATTAGAAATTTTAATCGTCCAACACCACTAAAATACACACACACACACACACACACACACACACACACACACACACACAGAGGTGTGAAAAAGTGTTTGTCCTCTTCCTGATTTCTCATTTTTTTTGTATTTTGTCACACTTAAATGTTTCACATCATCAAACAAATTTAAATATGAGACTGTGGAAATGCATATTGTGAAGTTATCTGCAGACAGCGTCTCAGTCAGGAGGCAGTGATTAAACATAAGAGGAATGATAGGCGAGGACATCATGGGGAGTTGGCAGGAAGAGGGAGCTGGGGGTTTAAGGGGGATGTATTGTGGGGTTGGATGTCATGCAGTGTCATGTGAAATGTCATGCAGATGTGAGATGATCTGTTGAAGTTATAAGGAGAACCTGGCTTGATTGATTCAGTACTTTCTGTGTATGGATGATGTGAGAGTGGTAATAAAGCTTCGTCTGCTCGTAAACCAGCCTCATCATTTCCCACACTCTCCACAAGACAAAGATAACACAAGTAAACACAAAATACAGTTTTTAAATGAAGGTGTTTAAGGGTAAAAAATCCAAACCTACATGGCCCTTTGTGAAAAAGTGCCCCCCCCCCCCGTTAAAACATAAATTAACTGTGGTTTATCACATCTTTGGAAAGATGAGTTCAATTTCTCTAGCCACACCCAGGCCTGATTACTGCCACACCTGTTCTCAATCAAGAAATCACTTAAATAGGACCTGCTTGACAAAGTGAAGTAGACCAAAAGATCATCAAAAGCTGGACATCATGCTGTGATCCAAAGAAATTCAGGAACAAATGAGAAACAAAGTAATTGAGATCTATCAGTCTGAAAAAGGTTATAAAGCCATTTCTAAAGCTTTGGGACTCCAGCGAACCACAGTGAGAACCATTATCCACAAGTGGCAAAAACATGGAACAGTGGTGAACCTTCCCAGGAGTGGCTGGCCGACAAAAATTACCCATGAGCGCAGCAACGACTCATCCAAGAGGTCTCAAAAGACCCCACAACAACATCCAAAGAACTGCAGGCCTCACTTGGCTCAGTTAAGGTCAGTGTTCATGACTCCACCATAAGAAAGAGACTGGGTAAAAATGGCCTGCATGGCACTAAGACAAAAACCACTGCTGAGCAAAAAGAACAAAGGCTTGTCTCAGTTTTGCCAGAAAAAATCTTGATGATCCCCAAGACTTTGGGAAAAATACTCTGTGGACTGATGAGACAAAAGTTGAACTTTTTGGAAGGTGTGTGTCCCATTACATCCGGCGTAAAAGTAACAGCATTTCAGAAAAGGAACATCATACCAACAGTAAAATATGGTGGTGGTAGTGTGATGGTCTGGGGCTGTTTTGCTGCATCAGGACCTGGAAGACTTGCTGTGGTAAATGGAACCATGAATTCTGCTGTCTACCAAAAAATCCTGAAGGAGAATGTCCGGCCATCTCTTCATGACCTCAAGCTGAAGCGCACTTGGGTTCTGCAGCAGGACAATGATCCAAAACACACCAGCAAGTCCACCTCTGAATGGCTTAAGAAAAACAAAATGAAGTTTTGGAGTGGCCTAGTCAAAGTCCTGACCTGAATTCGATTTAGATGCTGTGGCATGACCTTAAAAAGGTGGTCCATGCTCGAAAACCCTCCAGTGTGGCTGAATTACAACAATTCTGCAAAGATGAGTGAGCCAAAATTCCTCCACAGCGCTGTAAAAGACTCACTGCCAGTTATCACAAACACCTGATTGCAGTTGTTGCTGCTAAGGGTGGCCCAACCAGTCATTAGGTTTAGAGTGCAATAATTTTTTCCACACAGGGCCATGTAGGTTTGGATTTTTTTTCCTTAATAATAAACATCTTCATTTAAAAACTGCATTTTGTGTTTACTTGTGTGATCTTTGTCCAATATTTAAATTGGTTTGATTCATTATCACCACTTGACTAATTAAAATGATTAGAAATCAACTATTTATTTTGCATGTATGTGCCATCATCATACACTTTTGCAGCTTTAATAAAATTTTTTCAGACAAAACTAAGAAACTCAGCAGTAATTTAAACCAAAAAAAAAAGAACCGATGGTCTGCTACAGTTTCCAGTTAGCACAACTTAGCATTGTCATTTAGCGTTTTATAATTAGACATGGTGGTAACATTACTTACCTCCTATTACTGTGAATACTTATGTACATGTGATTTGTTAGTTTTTTTTTAATTTTTAATAAATTTGCAAAAATATATATATAAAAAAAAACTTTTTTCATGTTGTCATTATGGGGTGTTGTGTGTAGAATTTTGAGGAAAAAATGAATTTATTCCATTTTGGAATAAGGCTGTAACATAACAAAATGCAAAAAAAAGTTAAGCACTGTGAATACTTTCCGGATGCACTGTATGAAGATGAACAAAAATGCATAGCACCATGTTGTGAAATCTCCACGATGCCAAGACTACTACATGAAGAATATCACTATGCTTTGGGCCATTTGGATGGCGGAATATCGGCATGACAGGCAGCACTCCGATTGGGCTGCAATGCATCAACCATTGTTCGGTTACAACAATGCTAGGTCAAAACTGGATCTGTGGTCGATAGACCACATCCAGGACAAGCATGTGTCACCACCCTGGAGCAAGACCAGTACATGGTGCTGCAGTACCTCTGGGCTCAGTTTCACACAGCCACCCAGATGACCCAGTAAACTCCAGGAAGACACCAGCAAAGGATCTCAGCCAATACCATGAGAAGGCACCTCAGGCGTCAGGACCGACAAGCCTGAAGACCCTTTCAAGGGATGATCCTGACAGCAGAGCAGCAACAAAATCACCACAACTGGGCTTGTCAGCACAATCGGTAGACCCTACAGCAAAACACTGTTCTTTTCTCTGACAAATCCCGATTTTGCTAGTCCAGGTTTAGGGTCATTAGGGTCATCTTATTGTATTTTTTTTTATAGTACTATTCATTATTGACAAGTTAATCCCCTTCCACAGCATGTGGGACACCATGTGATGTATGGGGCAGCACCCATCTCCGTTTCACTGACCCTAGGCCACACAGCTACTGTAAGTAGTGAAAGCTACAGTGGGGCGAGTCAATCCTGTGGTAACTCTGTGCATTAACTTTCCTTTCCCTGTTTTATTATGCTGAGCACCAAGCTAGAAGGCAGAAAGTACCATTTTTTATATGGTCTTTGGTATGACCCGGCCGGGATTTGAACCCATGACCTCCCGGTTGTGGGGCAGATGCTCTACTAACTAGGCCACTACTCCGATACGATTTATTATAGCACAACTCTTTTTTTTTTTTAATTATTTGCCCCTTGAGGGATAAATAAAGCTGTTTGAATTGAACTGAGGGTCAACCAATGGGGCGGCGCTGGAGTCATGGCATTGCAGGAGAAGTGGCTAAATATCCCCCAGGACAACGTTAGATGGCTTGTGAGGTCTATGCGGAGGCTTATTACTGCCTGCATCAATACAAATGGAGGCCATATTCCACATTGAACTTTGTTTTAAGACATGTTTTGTTGTGATATTGGAAAGTCAGGGTGCTTGCGTTTTGTTCAATTTTGAAAATTATTGACAGATTTTCACTTGTTGATTTCTGATATTGTATTGAAGAGGTCTAAAAATCGGGTTAGGGTGATGCTAAACAAAAATTTACTTAACACATTCTGGAAATTACTGTTCAAAAAGTCAAAGCCTGGTTTTAGGATTTATGTAAACCTCTGAAGAATAGAAGTGACACAATGCTCTTAAAACTAAGTATGTTTCCAGTAGGAATGCATCAATACCAACATCAGATATCGGCCAATATGAGAGTTTATTAATCGCGAGGGCTACATGTAGTTACCACTCTTTTCTGACACCTTAACTGGTGAGTAGAGCAGTGATAAATGTTAAAAAATGTGGAAGAACTTGATGATGGTAAGCAAAAATTGGGACGTATACAGAAAGGAAAATCACAGCAAGTGATGGTATTGATGAGTACATAAAATATAAAGTACTCTTACTCAGTCTTAAAAAAAAAAAGGTGGTACTGGTGCATCCCTATGCATCATTGTAGCTTGTTGAGGTTTTAAAAAACTTTGGAAGACAACATTTTAACAAAATTAACAAATATGTATCTACATTTTAATCAGGCGATCTAATGTAAGTAAGTAAGTAAAATTTATTTATATAGCACTTCTCACAAAAAGAATCAAAAAGTGATTCACAATAAAATAAAACACAATCACAAATACAACAATAAAGGCATTAAAAACAGGTATAAAGGCATTAAAAACATAAAAACCATAATCCATAATCAAACTAAAAAGCCTGTTTAAACAGAAGTGTCTTCAGCTGCTTTTTAAAAGCGTCAACAGAGTCTACTGAGCGCAAACAGTGGTAGAGTATTCCACAATTTTGGTGCTACTGCCTGAAAGGCTCCATCACCTCGAGTTTTAAAATGGGTTTGAGGGACAGCCAGTAAAAGTTGATCCGAGGATCTCAGAGACTGTGAGGAGTTATACACTTTAAGCAGCTCGGTGATGTATTTAGGGACCTGGTCATGAATAGCTCTAAAAACAAGAACTAAAATTATAATTGAATCCTAAAACCAATGTGTTTTCATAATATCATCCCTCTTTAAGGCTGTGTGACCTGACCGGCCTGAACTTCTTTTTTTCAGTATTTGTACACTGCCCTCTGGGAAAAAAAAAAAAAGTTTGTGCTCTGTATCACAGCAACAGCTTGTCACTCACAGCTCAGCACTTCCGCTTTTCCTAAGGTCAGACTTTCTACTTATTTTTTAATAGCAGTCTCTAAATAACAATGGACAGGAAACGTATTCTAGCATTGGTAGCAGCTCTGGATGGAAAATATGATGACATGGAAAACAGGAGTCTGAGTACAGACTGTACCGGCGTTCTGTGTCCCGTCTTTCCTTATTCTGATATGCTGCTTTAAAAGGTCTGACATTGATGAGCTCAGCTGCAGTCTAAAAAGTTTAAATTTTTCAACTCTGAGCGCCGCAACAAAAAGCGGCCACCGCCAAGAGCGTTTCAGCACCATGGGCGCTCAACATTGTAGACCCTGGACTACATAGACAATGAAAAGAAAATAGTCGCCCACAGCTGAAAAAATGTGTTTGGTGGACACGCAGCCTTACTCTCCACATGGAATGTCTACCTACATTAGACAGAATCCTGCTCAAATGTGACTGGTCAACAGTAATCAATATCAACACAAAAAGAAATTCAAAAAGCTCCCAGTATCAAAAATTCCAATCACTGCCCAGAGCTTCTTCTCAATTAGAAGTAGAATCTATTAAAGAGATTAAATTTTTATTTGGTTAAGGATTCTGGCTTAAAAGTTGCACAACAGTGCATTTATCAATGTAACCAACCATACCATTCACCAGATAATGCGTGATGCAACACATGAATCCATGTCCTGGCCGTGGCACATCAGACCAGCTCTTTACCCTCTCGAGAATTCTCGAGGGTTCGTGGGAGTTTGCCCAACCAGTTCACATGTGTTTTGTGGATTTGGAGAAGGCATTCGACCGCGTCCCTCGTGGTTTTTTGTGGGGGGTGCTTCGGGAGTATGGGGTATTGGGCTTGTTGTTACGAGCTATTCAGTCTCTGTACGACCATTGTGAGAGTTTGGTTCATATTGCCTACACTCGATCGGACTCATTCCCAGAGAGAGTTGGATTCCACCAGGGCTGCCCTTTGTCACCGATCTTGTTCATAATTTTTATGGACAGGATTTCTAGGCGCAGCCAGGGAACGGAGGGTGTCATGCTTGGTGGCCACAGGATCTCATCTCTGTTGTTTGCAGATGATGTTGTCCTGTTGGCTTCATCCAGCAATGACCTACAGTTCTTGCTGGGACGGTTTGGTGCTGAGTGTGAAGCGGCTGGGATGAGAATCAACACCTCCAAGTCTGAGTCCATGGTCCTCGGCCGGAAAAAGGTGGCTTGTCCTCTCTGGGTTGGGGACAGGCTCCTGCCCCAAGTGGAGGAGTTTAAGTATCTTGGGATCTTATTCACGAGTGAGGGGAGAATGGAGCGAGAGATTGACAGACGGATCGGAGCAGCATCTGCAGTGATGCGGACGTTGTACCGGTCTGTTGTGGTGAAGAGGAAGCTGAGTTCTAAGGCAAAGCTGTCGATTTACCAGTCAATCTACGTTCTTATTCTCACCTATGGTCACGAGCTTTGGGTAAGGACCAAAAGAATGAGATTGCGGATACAAGCGGCTGAAATGCTTCCTTCGTAGGATTGCTGGACTCACCCTCAGAGATAGGGTGACGAGCTCAGTCAGTCGGGAGAGGCTCAAAGTAGAACTGCTGCTCCTCCACATTGAAAGGAGCCAGTTGAGGTGGGCTGATCAAGATGCCTCCTGAACACCTCCCACTTGAGGTGTTTCGGGCACGTCCCACTGGGAGGAGACCCCGGGGCAGACCTAGGACTCGCTGGAGAGACTATGTCTCCCAGCTGGTCAGGGAATGCCTTGGTATCCTCTCTGAAGAGCTGGAGCAGGTGGCTGGGGAGAGGGAAGTCTGGGCTTCTCTGCTTGAACTGCTGCCTCCGTGACCCAGATCTCCGGAAAAGCAGTAGAAAATTAGATTAGATTAGATTCAACTTTATTGTCATTACACATGTATGAATACAAGGTAACGAAACACAGTTTAGCATCCAATCAGAAGTGCAAAGGACAGCAGTGCAGTATATACGGTAATTAACAGTATGTGCAATATAGTACTGTTATGTGCAAATAATGTGCAATAAGTTAGATGTAGTTATGTAGTTATGCAGTTATGTACAGGTGAGGATGGTAAAAGATGATGGTAAGAGAGTCAGCGGGGAACTAAGTTCAATAACGTGACAGCTGTTGGAAAGAAACTGTTCCTAAACCTGCTGGTTCTAGTCCGAAGGCTTCTGAAACGTCTTCTGGAGGGGAGAAGCTGGAACAGTCCATGAGCAGGATGGTTGGAGTCCCTAAGAATGCTGCGTGCCCGGCGCAGACATCTTTTCCTGTAGACGTCCTCTATAGCTGGAAGTGGAGTCCCTGTGATGCGTTGGGCGGTTTTCACCACCCGCTGCAGCGCCTTGCGGTCAGCTAGAGAGCAGCTCCCATGCTGCTATGGTCCCATCCATCCATCCATCCAAAATGGATGGATGGATGGAGTAGCTCATTCCAGCCTGACGAAATCACCCCAAGAGTATTCAAATCTTCTGACCACTGACCTTGACCTAAAGCACAGCCTAGATACAGAACCATCTAGGATGTGCTTAATGGCCTAGGAGATAATGTTTTTTGTGAAATCATAAATGCCCAGATTTCCTGACCCTTGACGATGACTTTGACCTCAACCTGGATGTAGACCTACCCGAGGGTCATTCTGAGTAAGTTGGTTGAGAATCAAGATAATTGCCCAGGAAGAGTAGTGATTTTTCTAAAATCATGCAAGTACCCAGATCTCTTCACCTTTGACCTTGAGCACAACTGGATGCAGACCTACCTAAGGATCATTGTGAGTAAGTTTGGTGAGCATCCAGGTAATTTCATAGGAGGAGTAGCAATTTTTTCTGAAATCCCATAAGTGCTCAGATCTCCTGACCTTTGACCTTGAGCACAACCTGGATGCAGACCAACCTGAGGATCATTATGAATGAGTTTGGTGAGCACTGGGCCAAATGCCTAGGAGGAGTGGCGATTCCCACAAAATGTGGACAGACCGACAGACGGACCATTATCGCATTAGTTCTTTTCGGCTTAGCTGGAATGAGCAAACAAGAGAAGGGCAAATGGAGGGAGGGCCAAAGACATCATCACACTACTGCTGTATATTCAAGATACCTTGACCATAATGCTTTCATACAAGGTTCCACAAGAGTGACATAAGTTGACAATAATAAGTGAAAACAAGTAGTTCCCTCCTGCTACTTTTGAATGTTGCTAGCACAAACAAGTATAAAACACTATAATACCTTTATTGTCATTTTATACAGATGTTCAATGAGACTCTCTACAATACACCTCCCATCAATAATATGCATTTTCCTAGTCCATCCATTCAGGCCCTTTGGTTAAACAGCCTGCTAGCTTGTTAGCTAACTAGGTTGCACACCAGGGTTTCCTCTGGTAACATTTCTCGGTGACGGCCTGCCTCGCCAGAAAATTTAATGCCACGCCAAGAAGAAGATATGAATTTAACAAAAATATATGAAGCAATGACTTTCCGCAAGCACGCACACGAACAATACGCGTGGCCGTCATCTGCATGGAGTTCAGAAGTGCCCCGCCCATGCAAGCTTTCTAGTCAGTCAGTCAGCAGGCAGTGTCTCGCTAGCGGCAGCAGCCTCTTCGTGGAAAAGGAGTGAAAACCGTGACATCAAATAGCAGAAATGGACTCTATTTGAAGAGAAATTTTGTGAAGAAGTCCGCCGTTTCTTTGTTGGTGAAAATCCTGGCGCGTCAGCACCTTGGTGCTACCTATCGGGTGGGAGTGAAACTACAAATGATGGTTGTGTGCATGCATCAACTGCTTGGCCTGGGTAGATGAAAAAAGTGAGCATGTACAGCACCGTGTGTGTACCGTGCTCGTCCAAAGCATACGCAGACCAAGGCGGACTGGAGGGGAAATGCAGCATGAATAAGGCTTGACTGTCCGACAGAAACATGAGTTTATTAAAGTACTTTAAAAGCGGGAAAAAAATCAAAAGAGGTATGTAAGCACTGGAGGCATTTATCATGGTTTTAACCTGCTGGAAACGGGAGCAATAACGGAAGAGTCGCTTAGCTAAGACATGTGGTTAGAATTCAAAAGCAGCCGGCTTCATATGAAGGGAAAGACAAGAGGGACTACTAAATTGCTAAGGATATATTTCACCAGCCACTACAATATTAAGTTATCTTCCCAATTATGTACCTGGCAAGTAAAGGTGACCGAAATTCTCCAAGTCAATGACTTTAATCCGTCAGCAGCCTTCAGACAAACTAAACATGCCAGCATTTGGATTTCAAAATAAGGGAGGTTCTTCTTGGTGGTGAGATTTAAAAAAAAACAAAACAAAAAAACTATAAATATATAGAAATATTATAACAAATAACAACATCTTTTACAAGAGGAAATTACAAATTTGAGGACAATGGTTTCAAATTTAGATAAATTTAAAGAGAAAAGTAGAAAACTATAAGAAAATTGTTATAAATTTTGGAGAAAAACCTCAAACCTTCAAGACTGAAGTCATTACTCAAGTTTTAAGTGGGTGCTCTTTGTACCCTTAACTAGAAATTTGTGGTTGTCTCCTTTAATTTACATGGCACTTGATATTTTCTAACCTGTTTGTATACCACCATAGACAGAGAGAGAACCTGAATTAGACAGAGCTCAGAGAGGGCAAGATGAGATGGAAGAGAGGAGCCAAATAGAGGAAAGTGTTCAGGCAGAGGGTCCAGGAGAGGTGAGAGCAGAGGAAGGAGAGAAGGATGACACCAGTAAAAAGTCCAAATACAGGACGTCTGGGTGGGACCCAAAATGGCCCAATACTCCAACATTCAAGCCTTGGTTGTACAATATTTCAAACTGTAAGTTCCATATACACGGCAGTGGCTCAGGAGGTAAAGCAGGTCGTCCAATAACCAGATGGTTGGTGGTTCGAATCCTGCTCTCCCCAGATATCCTGCCTTTGTGTCCCTGGGCAAGACACTTTACCCACCTTGCTTCCGGTGTCCATAACACTGGGTATGAATGTATATAAATGTGGTGGCTGGAGAGGCCGTTGGCCCGGACTGGCAGCCACGTTTCCGTCAGCCTGCCCCAGGGCAGCTGTGGCTACAGAGTAGCTTGCCACTACCACTGTCTGTCTGGAGTGAATGAATAATGTATCTGTAAAAAGCGTCTTTGAGTGTTTATGATAAAGCGTTATATAAATCTGATGCATTATTATTATTATATGCAAAGTTACTATGCAAAATTAAAAAAAGAAATAAACAGTATAAAATTAACATATTCATACATATGTTTTCTCTTCCCCCCACCCCCGAAAAATATGTTGCCATCGCGCCAAGGTCTTTATGCCAGAAGAAACACTGCACACTATTAGTAAATCTGCTTTTGTAAAACATTCTTTTCACCATTTTGTTATAGGCATCTTTAGAAGACAAAAAAAAAAAGTCTTCGGTATGCATTACGTTATAAGACTTCAGTAGAAACTGTCCACTGTGAGGTTTTACTCTGAGCTTTGGTTTAAGGAATTTTAAAAGTGGCATGATAAGATAAGATAAGATAAGATAAGATAAGATAAGATAAGATAAGATAAGATAAGATAAGATAAGATAAGATAAGATAAGATAAGATAAGATAAGATAAGATAAGATAAGATAAGATAAGATAAGCCTTTATTAGTCCCACAATAGGGAAATTCCAGGATTGCAGCAGCACTCAGAGCAATAGTAAATAAGATACTAAGATAATGCTTAGTGTGAACAAGGAATACAACACAGTTTTTGGGCTGAGAAGGCCACCTCTTTTCAGTGCTGTGGAAAACAAGGTACAAAACACAGCATCATAATCCTAAAGTATTGTAAGAAACACAGACAGTTACTGTAAATAACACTTCTCCTAACAACAATGAAGCAAAGTGATTCATATCTGGTGAAATGTCCAAGTGTGATTATCAGGGACTATAGTAACTTCTTGAATGCGTATTTTGAAACTAACCGTTTTATAAATCCTTTTTTATCATACCCTCTGTGGATCACCACCTCATTGTGGTGGAGAATTTTGCATGTCTTAATGATTCCTGGAGCTGTGTTGTCAAGGGCAATTTGCCCCTGGTAGGGTCTCCTGAGACAAATTGGTCCTGGGTGAAGGGTCAGACCAAGAGTGGTCCAATGGCTCTCTATGAAAAAAGTTACAAGGACCTAGTGTACCCAAAGGAACAACATGGGTCCACCCTCCAATGGGCTCACCACTTGCAAGAGGGATCATGATCAGTGCTATGTGAACCGGGAGGCAGTCCAGGCTTCTCTGCTTGGACCACTGTCCCCACAACCCGGATGGATAGATGGATGGATGGATGAATGGATGGACTTTTATTAAACCAACATAAACACCAAAATATTTCACCGTGATCATACAGGGCGGGCTGTGGAAATCATTGCAGCGTGTCCCATTGCCACAGTCTACTGTGGTTACTCCATGTTAAAGCCATCGGTTTAGAGCAAAGCCCTGATCCACGTCTTAAGAGACGGAAGGTTCAATACCAATGTTCTTATTAGTCCAGTACATCTATATGATACACTTGCAGGAGACAAAGCCACTGGCCATTATATTGCATCTCTGGTGTACCTTTGCCAAGGATAATAGTGCTATTATTCACTTTCCATTCTGACTCCCTTTTTGCATGCATCCAAATTAGGATTTTATAAGGCTTCTCACCCAATAGCTTCATCCCAGCACTTTTTGTACCTCGTCCTTCGTCTTTAAATCCTGTTTCAGTCAATTTCCCTGCAACCAGAGGGGAATTTCTAGAGCCACACAAGGCCTCTGCCAATCAGACATTTCTCTAAGAGCATTCACCTGCCATAATGCAATGGTCAAAGAAACCTCAAAAGCACTGTTATTAATACTAACTAACTACTAACTAACCCGCACTTATATAGCGCTTTTCTAGTCACAAAGACCACTCAAAGCGTATGTTTAGATCAAGAACAAGAAAATAATGTAACTCCAAGGTTGTGTGTAATACTACATGTCGCTTCCATGGAAGCCTAAAACATAACAGTCATAGAAGAGTAAATCATTTAACAGAGACTTCATGTCGATCATAATGAAAAAAACACGTGAAATAAAAATGAAGCCATGCTGCTTTGTGAATATCGTGAGCTAAAAATACAACATTTACACATCAGTACGTCAGCCTTCTAGAAGTTACGTAGTGAAGAAGTGGGCCTTGGTTCCTAAAGATTCTCCCGTGAACTACGTCGCTGTCGTCGTGGGTTCTGCACTGTTTCATAATTCTAGTTTGTACAGATGTTCTAGGTAATGATTAACCTCCTCCCAATCTCCAGGCCAAACACTGCTCATTCCTTCTTGCCATTTTGCCTTTTCTGCTTTGACCCTGCAAACAGATGCTGTCTAACTCAATTTGGGCACCATGATAAACATGTCAACACGTGGGACACAGAGTCAACAAAATAAACAAACAATGCTGAACATGTCACAGAAACAGAAAAAGATGAGACCCCACTGAGGGGCAGCTGGTGTGTGTGTGTGTGTGTGTGTGTGTGTGTGTGTGTGTGTGTGTGTGTGTGTGTGTGTGTGTGTGTGTGTGTGTGTGAGTGTGAGTGTGAGTGAGTGTGAGTGTGAGAGAGAGAGAGAGAGAGAGAGAGAGAGAGAGAGAGAGAGAGAGAGAGTGAGTGAGAGATTATAGCTGAGGTTTTAGCATCAGTGTAACTGCATGCTGTAATATGAACTACACTACTGGGAGTGGTTAGAAGGATATAGATGGCCATTATATACTCACTGCCAATGAAAATGCAACATTCTAGAAAAGTTTGATATTTTTACAGTGGTACCTCTACTTACGAACGTCTCTACATACGGAATTTTCAGGTTACGAGACGCCTCAACGGGAAAATATTGCCTCTAGTTACGAACGAAATTTCAGGATACGAAAGGCAAAAAAGTATGCGCTCCTCACAGCTTCCGTAGTTTACCGAACGTAAACATACCTGTAGCTGCTCTGCCATTGGCTATCGCCTAGCATCTTCCTGGTATCCCATTGGCCACAAAGTTTGTTTTTTTTTTCCAAAACTTTATTAAGAACAAGGTGAAAGTTTTACGTGTGTGTACAGTACAGAATTAACATTTATTCGCTATGGGCCCCAAGAAAGTGACGGAGATAAGTGGAAAAGGAGAAAAGAAGAGAGTTTTTTTGTCCATACAAACAAAGAAAGGAGATAATCGAAAGGTATGAAAAGGGGATGCATCTTGCGTTTGGTTGATCTCGCCAAAGAATATGGCCGTAATACATCAACGATCAGCACGGTATTAAAACAAAACGAAGCACTTACAAGCCGACAAAAGCAACATGAACCAAAGAAGGCAAAAGGTGATGACGTCGACGACGATAGCAGTTAAAGGGTAAATGAACATAATTTTTATTATTCTTTCTCTTTTATTATTCTCTTTTATTATTCTTTCTCTCATTTTAAACTCTCATTTTATGTTTATTGTGCAGTAATCTAATTGTAACATGTATTTGTTACATGTTTTGATGCGTTTTTATGATTTATAAAAAATTTATGCCCGAATTTTGGGGGCTTGGAACGGATTATGGCATTTACATGTAAAACGCGCCTCTACTTACGAATTTTTCACGTTACGAGAATTCTTCCGGAACGAATTAAATTCGTAAGTAGAGGTACCACTGTACAATTTTTTTCATGGAAACAATTAAAGGATGCAAATTATTTTTAGACATCTTCAAAGCAATATCAGAGATCGACAAGCGAAAGTCTGTGTCAACAATTTTCAAAGTTGAACAAAACAGAAGCACCCTGACTTTCCGAAATCACAACAAAATGTCTGTCTTAAAAATATGGAATATGGCCTCCATTTGTGTTAATGCAGGCAGTAACAAGCCTCCGCATGGACCTCACGAGCTATCTAAGGTTCTTCTGGACAATATTTAGCCACTCCTCCTGCAATACCACAACTCCAGCACCACTCTATCTGCTGACCCTAACCTAAACTTGAACTGCTGAAATCAGGATTCAACAGAGAAAAGAACAGTGTTCCACTGCTGTAGGGTCCACCTGTTGTGCTGACAAGCCCACTCATGGCATTTTTGTTGCTGCTCTGCTGTCAGGATCATCCCTGGAAAGGGGCTTCGGGCTCATAGGTCCTTACGCTTGAGAAGCCTTCTCACGGTATTGGCCGAGATCCTTGGCTGATGTCTCCCTGGACTTGTTCCAGAGTGGTGACATGTCCTCATCCTGGATGTGGTCTGTCAGCCACGGACCCAGTTTCATCCTGGTGTTGCTGCAACCTAACAACAGTTGATGCATTGCAGCCCAATTGGCGCACCACCTGTTGTGCCAACATTCCGCTTTCCAAAAGGCTCAAAGCATAGTTACATTAGTTATGCAACAGTCATAGGCATCGTGGCGATTTCACAACATGGTACTATGCACTTATGTTCATCCATATATAGGGAAGATGACCACTTCTTAAAATCATCCATTTTTGGCTTATGAGTACCCAAAACAAACAACAAGCTCAAAAGGACTACAGAGTCAGAGCTCAAAGGCAGTGAGTTTTGACAGCGAGTGCAACCACTGAAAATGGGTTCTAGATGTATTTTGAGTCATACAAACACTATTACTCACACTCAGACATGATGGACCCATAAATAGTATTTATACAAAAGCTGTGTTATTTTCATTGGCACTCAGTATATTTTGGGATGTAGATATTAACTTTCAGGTTAATACTGCAAAAGAACAAATGTCTAGAGTCATTTTTCCATTACAAAGAATACGAGCCATATTACTGTGTAGAATTATTAACTCGAAGAATAATGTTTTCTGGGCGTCTTGTTTTCTTGTTGCACAGAACACAAGAGCTGTTTGGTCACAAAATCATGTAAGGAGAGTGTGCACCAAAGTGATGCAGATGCTAAACAACCTTAGCAACATGAAGGACAACACTGACACTGGTTACATGACCAAAATAAACCAATTACTGGGAATAAACCGACAATGGCAATAATCAGTTTTGTCATGTTTACAGGCACTGAATCAACGGATTATTGGAGAGTAAACCACTTGTGTTAATGACCCCAGTTACGTGACCTTTATCAGATTATTCTGGTTAGATGGCCACTGGAATAATCAGATAACCCCAGAAATCCAATAATAACTACTACTAACCAACTAACCTGCACTTATATAGCGCTTTTCTAGTCACAAAGACCACTCAAAGCGCTTTCACTAGTACTAACCCTCTATTCTAAGGGCCTATAGGAAACAAATATCTAGGGACAATTTAGAACAGCCAATTAACCCAACATGCATGTCTTTGGATTGTGGGAGGAAACCGGAGTCCCCGGAGTAAACCCACGCAGCACAGGAAGAACATGCAAACTCCACACAGAAAGGTTCCAACCCCTGCCAGCCTGGGGATTTGAACCAGGAACCTTCTAGCTGTAAGGCAACAGTGCTAACCACTGCACCACCGTAATAACCGGTTTATTCGTGTGCATGTAAATATGGTCAGTGTTTCGTATTGTATCAGTTCAACAGTAAGAAGAGTTATAAATTTAAGAGGAAAAAAGTGACAATTTTATGTAAAAGAAAAAGAAAATTTGCAGGGAAAAAAAATTCTAAATTTATACCCAACTCAAAAAGCACAAGGATGTTGGTGACTACATGTGGGGTTTTTGTTTGGTTTTTTTAGCAACCTTAAAAAGATGGCTTTTCATCTTTCACTTTTCAACCAAATCCATATGTTTTTAGATGGTTGGTAAAGCCATCTTTTCAATGTTTTTTTTCAACCAATTTGTGCTGGGAGGGTTGATTTCATTGATATAACAGTATGTTTTGAAATTTTGGAAAAATCTGTTTTTGATACTAGAGGTGAATGAATGAACAGCAGCTAATTCTCTCCATTCATTTGTACAAAAACCCACAGGCTGGAGTCCACATTAATGACTGGAGTGAATGGGTTCATTTATTGGCCATGGCTGTTATTAAAACTAAGCATTTTTCAGAGTTACAAGAACATTTAAAGTTAGTTATTAATTTGTTTGGACAATGTCAAAAAAAAAAAAAAGAAAAATGCTGAATTACATAATCATGTATGCAGATCTAACCCTCTCCCCCACCGTGTCTCTCCGAAACAAATTCACACGACGGGCATCAGTGAGTAGTGCTGGGTAATTAAACCCCCCCCCCCAAAAAAAAAAAAAAAAAAAAAAAAAAAGAAACACATTCAAAACATATAACGGACATAATCTTGCTCGTGCTGGTTTTTTTCCCCTCTCCCTGTTGTGTGTATACGAGAGCTTTCATATTCTGCCCCTATACAGCTGTGGATTGGGCCAAAATACCTGCTGAGAGGTGCAGAAGTCTCATTGACAGTTACAGAAATCGTTTGATTGCAGTGATTGCCTCAAAAGGTTGTGCAACAAAATATTAAGGGTACCATCATTTTTGTCCAGGCCTGTTTCATTAGTTTGTTTTTTTAAATAATTCTGCTGAACCACAATTCAAAAGCATTGTCTGATTTTCATTGGTTAATTTTCATAGAATTTTTATTTATTACCACTTTTGTCAGATTCAAGTTATTTCTGTGACCACTGTGAGTTTTTCTTTCATTAACAGAGGGGTACCAACAATTTTGTCCACGTGTGTAAAACCTGTTCTGCGTGCTCACTCATGTGACTCAAGCCGGAAGCAGTGCAGTCATATTGCACCTATAAAGTGCAGTGTCCGACCACATAGTACAAGGTGATTGACTATTTCATCTGAAGATGTTAAGAAAAAGCGAGCAAAGTGAGTGGAAACTAACATGGAAATGTGCTGAAGCTAAATTGCTGTTATCTGGTTTCAACTGTATATAAATACCAACTTCTGCACAATATTAATCTGGTTACATGTGTAGAAATGACAATAGGCCTATTCTTTATTATTATTATTATTATTATTATTATGCTCATATAGTGAATATATGAATATTATACAGTGAATGAATATTCACTGTATAATAGAGAATGAATGTTATACAGTGATATTCATTGATAACGTTGTGTAATATTCCTTAATTATGAGCTTTTTCAGTGAAATATAAGGAACAAGAAGGGCAAAAAAGAAAAAAAAAATACAATATGGAAGGTTCAGTTAACCACAAAAAAAAGGCCAGCCCTGTCAGTCAAGAACTTTCATTTAAAAAAAAAAAAAAAAAAAAAATCTAGCAACATGGGTTTGCACTTTATTTCAGTGTTTCCTCTGGCTTAAAGACGCTGGCGCGGTGGCAACATATTTTTTCCCTGGGGGGGGGGGGGGGAGACATACCGGAATATGTTAATTTCATACTATTTATTTCTTTTTAAAATTTTACACAGTAACGTTGCATATGGAACTTACCATTTGAAGTATTGTACAACCGAGGCTTGAATATTGGGCCAGTTGGGGTCCCACCCAGACATTCTGTGTTTAGGCTTTTTAGTGGTGTTCTCCTTCTCTCCTTCCTCTGCCTGAACACTTCCCTCTCCTTGGCTCCTCTCTTCTGTCTCATCTTACCCTCTCTGAGCTCTGTCTAATTCAGGTTCTCTCTCTGTCTATGGTGGTATCCTAACAGGTTAGAAAATATCAAGTGTCATGTTTTGTCCTACAGGATTTTTTTGTCATGGTTTACATAAATGACAAAAATATGTGTATTTTTTGTATTTTTATTCTAGTGTTTCTTTTTTCCATTGACAGAGTAGGGAAGTGAAAGAAACATTCATAATAGTAATTTACTCATGCATACTTATATTATATGATCAGGTGGGTATAGTGACCAGAAATTCTACTCATGTAAAAGCAGTGCTATGAAATTAATAATTAAAAGTAGGCAACCAAAAATTTCTAATTGAGTTAAGGGTACAAAGAGCACCCACTTAAAAACTTGAGTAATGACTTCAGTCTTGAAAGTTTGAGGTTTTTCTCAAAAATTTAAAACAATTTTCTTATAGTTTTCTACTTTTCTCTGTAAATCTAAAGTTGAAACCATGTTCCTCAAATTTGTAATTTCCTCTTGTAAAATTGACTTTTCTTGCACATTTGAAACTATTATAAATTTGTGGTGCGGCGGCATGGAAAAATAAGCAGTGTTGTTGAAGGTTTTAGGTAGAGTTTATTATCATACCGCCGTCACGGGCTCCGCTCCCGGCGCCATGCATGCGCGCCGGGAGCAAGCCCAAACGGCTCTCAGAGAAGGAGGACACAATGTCTGTGTCTAGCAGCAGCAGTTGCAGAAGTGGGAATGAGAGGAGGTGTTACAGAACCTGTGCAGTATTTATACCAAACTCAAACAATACATCAAAGCAGATTCACAGCAGTTGGTCTGATCAAAGGGACTGCAGAACAGGCATGAGACATTTGCATTTGTAAGACCTACATAACAATAGGCAGATGCAGCCTCTGCTCCAGCTTGCAGGACAAAGAGGTTACAAGGCACATCTACATATTGATCTCAGCCTCTAGGTCACAGTAAGGACAGGACGCATGAACACTATAACTGAATGGCACATTACATCACAATACATGAACGGGACATTGCATCACGATACATGAATGGCACATTTCATCACAATACATGCATGGCACATTACATCTCAGTAGTGCAGCGGAAAAAACCAAGGGGTGCGAGCTGACTGTCTGTGTTCTGTCTCTGTGTTGTGGGGGGTTGAATCAACCCGCTACACTGCTCCCCCCCAGAGGGCACGGTAGGGGACCGTGACCTTGATGTTGCAGTTTGGGCAGCGAGCAGGGAAAAGCTCTGTGCAGGAGGAGGGGGAGGGGGGGCAGTACATGCTGACCGGGCGCGGGAAAATCGTTTGAGTCGCGCCAAAAGTGTTTGCTGCTCCGCGATGTCCCGTCTGAACATGCGGAGATCAGAAGAAGAAAAAAATTCGTCTCTGACTCCTCCCGTGGCCATGAAGAAAAGCAGGAGCGGCTGTAAGAAAAAAAAAAGAAACAAAAGCAGAGGGACTGGCGTGTTGGCTTTAGGTGCAGGAGCAACCCCAAAGCCCCCCGGCAACAGCAGACAGCTGAATTCCCCTTGTGTGCCGTGGCTAAGACCATAAAATCCAGTGAACAAGCTGCGGGCCTCAGGTGTACAAGCAAGCCTGAAGGGCCAGTGTGCGGCAGAAGGAAGGCGGTCAGTGAAGCCATTATTGCCCCGTGCGTGGTGTGCCGTCCTCGTAACTCCCCGGTGCGCGCGCGGGGGTTCCGTGCTTGGGTGGGCCGCTGGAGTGACGAGTCAGGGTGCAGAATCTTGGTGGAGATCGGCGCAGACGGCGCCGATAAAATCCAGGTTGAGCTGAAGCTGCAGATTGGCCATGGTGCGTTGGAGCGGTGAGAGGAAATAGACGATCTTTTGTCCCTCAGGCTCGTGCAGATGCGTTGGAGCGGTGGGAGGGAATAGACGATCTTTGTTCCTCAGGCTCGGGTAGATGAGTAGGCTCGCTGAGAGGGAGGAGTAGCGGTGAGAGGGAAAAAACGTTCTGTGTCCCTCGGCTGGTCCAGCGTGGACGTCCCGATCTCAGGCAAGGGTCGCGCCATGCCGTCTTCTGCAGTTTTCCCGGTCGTGGGTGATGTCCGGAGAACGGCTCGCCTGTGTTGGCTCCGCGTCGAGGTCTCCCTGAAGCCGAAGGGAGAGCAGCTCGTTTGCGTCAGGCTGCTGTGTTCGCTGGCAGCGCGGTTTTTTCCAGCGTCGGTTCGCCAGCGTGGCCGTCCAAATCAGAAGGCTGTGTCGCACAAAACGTGTGCGTCATCAAGGGGTCACCAGTGCGGCGGCATGGAAAAATAAGCAGCGTTGTTGAAGGTTTTAAGTAGAGTTTATTATCATACCGCTGTCACGGGCTCCGCTCCCGGCGCCGTGCATGCGCGCCGGGAGCGAGCCCAAACGGCTCTCAGAGAAGGAGGACACAATGTCTGTGTCCAGCAGCAGCAGTTGCAGAAGTGGGAATGAGAGGAGGTGTTACAGAACCCGTGCAGTATTTATACCAAACTCAAACAATACATCAAAGCAGATTCACAGCAGTTGGTCTGATCAAAGGGACTGCAGAACAGGCATGAGACATTTGCATTTGTAAGACCTACATAACAATAGGCAGATGCAGCCTCTGCTCCGGCTTGCAGGACAAAGAGGTTCAAGGCACATCTACATATTGATCTCAGCCTCTAGGTCACAGTAAGGACAGGACGCATGAACACTATAACTGAATGGCACATTACATCACAATACATGAACGGCACATTGCATCACGATACATGAATGGCACATATCATCACAATACATGCATGGCACATTACATCTCAGTAGTGCAGCGGAAAAAACCAAGGAGTGCGAGCTGACTGTCTCTGTGTTCTGTCTCTGTGTTGTGAGGGGTTGAATCAACCCGCTACAGTGGATTATTTTATGATTAATTTTGGTCTGTTTTTTTTAAAATAAAATTCCTGGGGCTTTTTTAGATAAATTTGAAACAGACTGTGGTAATTTTTTTACTTTTTCCATCCATCCATCCATCCATTTTCTACCGCTTTTCCGGAGGTCCGGGTCGCGGAGGCAGCAGTTCAAGCAGAGAAGCCCAGACTTCCCTCTCCCCAGCCACCTGCTCCAGCTCTTCAGAGGGGATACCAAGGCGTTCCCCTCTGTTTTTACTTTTTCCTTATAACAATTTACATTTTTGACCATAATTTTGCAGTCAGAACAGAACAATAATTTAACTCTGATTACAAAGAAAAAATATTAATAAAATTGCATTTAATGAAATAAATTAATTTAAATGATCAAGGATGCCATTATTTCTGTTATAATATTTCTATATATTTATAGGTTGGGTTTTTTTTTTTTTTAGAAATCTCCTCACCACCCAGACAGCAGGAAAAACCTCCCTAAAATCCAGTGTTGACACGTTAAGTTTGTCTGAAGGCTGCTGACGGATTAAAGTCATTGACTTAGTGAATTTCGGTCATCTTAACCTGCCAGGTACATAATAGGGAACTGTAGCAGAAACTAAAGACATACACTACTGTTCAAAAGTTTGGGGTCACTTAGAAATTTCCTTATTTTTGAAAGAAAAGCACTTTTTTTCAATGAAGATAACTTTAAACTAATCAGAAATACACTCTATACATTGCTAATGTGGTAAATGACTATTCTAGCTGCAAATGTCTGGTTTTTGGTGCAATATCTACATAGGTGTATAGAGGCCCATTTCCAGCAACTATCACTCCAGTGTTCTAATGGTACAATGTGTTTGCTCATTGCGTCAGAAGGCTAATGGATGATTAGAAAACCCTTGTGCAATCATGTTAGGTCTGCAATGCTGTAATTGCTGCAAATGGAGGATTCTTTGACGAAAGCAAAATTTGAAGGAAAAAATTATTATTTCAAATACAAATCATTATGTCTAACCTTGTCAATGTCTTGACTATATTTTCTATTCATTTTGCAACTCATGGCGGTAAATAAGTGTGACTTTTCATGGAAAACACAAAATAATTGTCTGGGTGACCCCAAACTTTTGAACAGTAGTGTAATTCACAACAATCTGTGTTCATGTACAGAATGATCTGTTTAGGCAGTTATAGTTGTGCGCTCAGGCTTTCTCATCAGGCACCTCTCTAGGCAGCCGCTGAAGGACCTCAGTTTAGAGCTAGCGTTTCAGCTGTTGCTTTTTGTCACTGCCGCTGGAGAATAAAAACAGCACGCATGCTCATGCGAGAAAAGAGAGGAATTGCCAGTCTCTTCATTCCTGCAATTCCTACAGAACATAACTTAATATTGTAGTGGCTGGTGAAATATATCCTCAGCAATTCATCAGTCCCCCTGCCTTTTCCTTCATATGAAGCCGGCTGCATATGAATTCTAACCACATCTCTTAGCTAAGCGACTCTTCCATTATTGCTCCCGTTTCCAGCGGGTTAAAACCATGATAAACGCCAGTGCTTACATACCTCTTATGGTTTTTTTTCCACGTTTAAAGTAAGATAAGCCTTTATTAGTCCCACAATGGGGAAATTCCAGGATTGCAACAGCACAGGGATAGCAACACTCAGAGCAACAATCAGAAGGCAAGAAAAAACAAGAACAGCTAGTATACATATGTACATATTACTATATATATAGACACAGTGCGGAGCATTGTGGTTGGTGGATGTGCAGCAGAAAGTCTAAGCTCTCTCTCCGCGGATGCGGCGGACCAGCTCGATGTCTTTGGGCATGATGGTGGCCCTCTTGGCGTGGATGGCGCACAGGTTGGTGTCCTCGAAGAGACCCACCAGGTAGGCCTCGCTGGCCTCCTGCAGAGCCATGACGGTGGAGTACTTTAATAAACTCATGTTTCTGTCAGACAGTCACGCTTAGGGAGACACTGCTGACTGACTGGAAAACTCGTGTGAGCGGGGCGCTTCTAAACTCCGCACAGATGACGGCCACACGCGTTGTTCGTGTGCGCACTTGCGGAAAGTCATTGCTTCACATATTTTTCTTAATAAATTCATATTGCCTTGGGGTGGCAGTAACATTTCTGGCGAGGCGGGCCACCAAAGAGAAATGTTACCAGAGGAAACCCTGTATTTCTTCAGCTTTAAGATTATAGAGGAACCCTTTATTTCTTAAGTTAACTTTAATAAAAGTTTAGAGTTAAAGTTAATAAAAGCATTTTATTAACAAAAAAAAAAAAAACCTTTTTTATTGAATTAAATTACAAATCATTGTATTCTAATTTACTAAGATGCACTAGTAGATGACAGCACAGCAATGTTGGGTGGCAATTCTTTTTTTTTTTTTTCATAAAGACTGTCTTTCAGCTGCTTCCTTTCTGGGTCGCCACATCATATCATCACCTTATATCGCATGTCAATTTGGCAAGGATTTTCACACCAGATGCCCTTCCTGACACAACCCTGCCCATTTATCCAGGCTTGGGATCGGCACAGGGAGTATACTGGCATGTGCACCCCCTGTGGCTGGGTAACCAACTTTCCTTCCCCTATTTCATTGTGCTGAGCACCAAACTAGAAGGCAGGAAGTACCATTTTTGTGGTATGACCCAGCCGGGCCTTGAACCCATGACCTCCTAGTTGTGAGGCAGATGCTCTACCTCGAAGCCTCTACTCCAGTCTTTTTTTTCATAAACATATCATATGTCATAAATTTTTATTTAGCTCTCAAAAGAATGCGGATGGCTATGGGAAGTGTGCTCAAACAAAATCTGTGAGATCCATTAGATTTTTGGACTCCCAAAGCATTAATCACTAAAACATTACTAACACTAACTCTCCACAGGCGGGGGTGAGCCGGGGAGGGGGTGTTGTTAAAAAAAACAACAGTATGAAAGAGAGGGAGGAGGCACAGCTGGTGGCAGCCAGAGGACCATCTGTTCGCCACTCTATTAGTTCACACATGCACACACAAATGTACATACTCTTCCTCTCAGAGTCACACTCTACACTCACACATAATACACCTATGGCCTGCTTCTAGTTCCACTCTTTTATGGCTCATCTTTTCTTTCCCCAGGTCTCTGACAGTTGATGCCCTGGGACACAATCGTCCATTGCAGCCATCTATGTTGACAACCACACCGTCACGCGAGACATTTCAACAGATATGCCGATAACTGGATGTGTTTATACAGGTGCATCTCAATAAGTACCAATACCTGGTTTAATGACCATGGTATCACTGTGCTTGATTGGCCAGCAAACCTTCCTGACCTAAACCCCATACAAAATCTATAGGGTATTGTCAAGAGGAAGATGAGAGACACCAGAGCCAACAATGCACATGAACTGAAGGCTGCTATCAAAGCAACTTGGGCCTCCTCAGCAGTATCACAGGCTGATCACCTTTATGGCACACTGCATTGATGCAGTAATTCAGGCAAAATCTTTAAACGCTTTCTTAAAAGGCCAACGCTGGAACCAGGAGTTTTAGCGAACTACAGACCAAACTCTAATCTGCCTTTCATTTCAAAAATCTTAGAAAGAGTTGTTGCTACGCAATTATTTGATCACTTGCAGGGAAATGGTTTATTTGAAGAGTTTGAATCAGGGTTAAGAATTCATCATTGTACTGAAACAGCTTTAGTGAAGGTCACTAACAACCTCCTTATCGCATCTGATAACGGACTTGTTTCTGTACTTGTCCTTTTAGACCTTAGTGCAGCTTTTGATACTATTGATCACAATATTTTACTTGATAGATTAGAACACCTTGTTGGACTTAATGGAACTTTGTTGCAGTGGTCTAAATCTTATTTATCTGATAGGTTTCAGTCTGTTCATGTCAGTAATGAGTTTCCTTCTGACTCAAAGCTCAGTCACAGAGTTCCACAGGGATCTGTGCTAGGCCCTGTTCTTTTTAGTTTATATATGCTTCTGCTAGGCCAGGACGAGACATCGGCAACTCAACTAGCAACCCTGCCCTTTCGAGGGTGTGGAGGGTGAAACTGGCATCCTGGCAAAACTAAAAACAATATCTGTCACAGGTCTGTGGTGGACCACTCCCAGTTACAGGGAGTGAGACTGGACATCCTGGTAGATAAACGACACATCTATCGCAAGGTCTGTGGTGGACTTTCGTCAGTTGGTGCACCGTGACATGCACTACACAAAGAGCAGAGATAAACAAACCTACCATCTGGTCAGTCACTGCAACAGATACTGGAGTCAGTTTGTCTTGGCCTGTCCTTGCCACTGATAACACCCCTATCTGCCAAGAATGTGCTGCTACTCAAATACTTTGCAAGCAGTTTCATGAAATCGTACATGACGAGACACCTTCGAGCCATCATGAACATCTCATGGAAAGACAAGGTAACTAACATAAAAGTGCTGAAACGAGCTGGTCTACCATCAATGGAGGACACGCTAGTACAGATGAACCTGAGATGGCTCGGTCATGTTGAGAGGATGGATCACCAGCATCTCCCTCGGCAGCTACTCTACTCAGTTATGTGAGGGCAAACACAATCAGGGTAGACCAAGGCTCAGATTTAAAGACACTGTAAAAAGGAATCTGAAGAAACTGGATATAGACAGGAGTTCCTGGCAGCGGAAGGCAAAGGACAGAGCTGCATGGAGGAATGTGATCAGACCTAAATGAAACAATCATTGTAGCCCCCAACAGATTGCGATGATGATGATGATGATGATGATGATAGGCAATATTATTAGAAAGCATTGCATATGTGTTCATTGTTATGCAGACGGAACACAATTATATTTGTCAATGAAGCCAGATGACAGTAATCAATTAGCCAAATTAGAGGGTTATCTTAAAGGGGACCTGTGGTGGTCGTCTAAACGCATTCAACTTGAAAACATTAGGCAAAGTATTCGTTATTTGGTTAAATAATTATTGCCAGCCATATACCACCAGAGAAATATGCAAATACGACCGCAGGCATGGCCAGCCAATGAAAACTATGTGCGCAGCCATGACACATGCGGATGTGACGTCACTACGTTGGTACTGAAAAGTCAATACTCCGCCTGTATGAGCGACTAGGGTGCTTTTGTGAGTGTTTTTATTCTATTATGGCTGAATTGTCGGACTCTGAGGAAGAATTCGTCCAATATGGCTACAGGTTTGAGCCAGAAAGGTCTTCTGAGGGTGAAAGTGACGAAGTGGTCCTCACACACAACGCAATTTCGTCTGAAAGGAAACGTCTGTGCCCTGTTCCGAGATTGCGCAACCACTTTTCCGCTACGATCTTCCGACAAGGTGAGCTGGGTTTGGGTACACAAAAGAAGTGTTTATTTTTGTTTTTTTCGCTTATTATTGAGACATCCAAAGGCTTTACATTCCGCCATGTTGCGATATCCATATCGCATTGTATGTTTTTGTTGTTACAAGAGCGCCGAGTGTCTGCTGCTCTGTATATAGTTTTAGCGGCGAGGGAAGAGCCCAGCGCCGAATCACCGGCCGTCTGGCGGCCATTACGACCTCAGATCAGACGAGACGACCCGCTGAATTTAAGCATTTATTTATTTATTTTCTACTCGTTTTAGTTCTGCATTTTATATGAACCCTGAGTTTGAAATAAGCGTTTGAATTTGAATTTCCCGAAAGCCACTGCTCATCCGGGCACTCCAGGCTCAGCCAATATTGATCCAGATCGCGGTATCCACAACACTACGTCACAGGAAGCGTCCTGGCAGGCCATGTAGCCGCTAGTATGGCTGCGCCCATGTTTTGCTGACATAGATGAACCAGCACATCAGCAATGGATTTATATCGCATTGCTTTGAACTTGAACTTAAACTTGAACTAGAACGTGAGACAGGGGCTCAATATAATATCTTTTTTTTTTTTCACGACCACCACAGGTACGCTTTAAGGAAATCAGAGCTTGGATGACTTGTAATTTCTTGCTATTAAATTCTGATAAAAACGAAGTAATTCTAGTTTGTCCAAAAAAAAACCTCAGAAATACCTTTCCAAATCAAACTCTTACTTTGGATGGGGTTACTCTTTCTCTTAATAGTTATGTGAGGAACCTTGCCGTTATTTTTGATCAAAATCTGTTCTTTAATTCACATATTAAACTTGTTTCTAAGACTGCCTTCTATCATTTGCATAATATCGCCACGATTAGGAGCATGTTGTCTCAGAGTGATGCTGAGAAACTAATCCACGCTTTTGTTAGCTCTAGATTAGATTATTGTAACTCTTTATTATCAGGCTGTCATAAAACATTTTTAAAAAGTCTTCAGCTGATCCAAAATGCTGCAGTAATAGTTTTCTTTTTTTGTTGCGTTTTGTTTTTTCCCCTTGTCCCGTCAGGCAGCTAGGTAAGCAGAACAGAGGTCTGTTACCCTTATTGTGCCTAAACAGATTTACTTTGCCAAAAGGAGCTTTATACAGTACCTAACTATGTACTGTATATTGTTGTAAACTCCTCCTGTAATAACTTTTAATGCTATATTTAAATTATTTTACCCAAGGAGGACCCGACAGGGTGGGGAATAGGGAAAGGGAGTGTGTGGGGGAAAGAAAAGGGAGGGGAACAGACAAAAAGACAAACAAACCAACAACTAAAACAAACAGAAGACAAACTGCTTCTTCCAGATGTCTCAACACGAGTCTGGTATCCACACCTGTTAAAGGAGAGACATTTGTGCGTGTGCATCCGTGTGCGTATATATGAGAGAGCGCGCAAAATAAGTGTGTGCGTGGTTTGTCAGGAAACATACGAAGAGGGGGGCCGGTCGCAACAACACCCCCCCCCCCCTGGAACCCCGAGCAGCAAGGTAGCACCACCAACCCCCTCAGGGCACAAATGCCCAAGGTCAGCAAGCCCCAGGAAAGCCAGGCATCCACCCCCGGAGGGACAATCGAGGGAGGCCAGACGGCACGCCCACACCCCTGGGCTCACCCCCCCCCCCCCATGGGGCCAACGCCAGTCCCCAGCCCCCAGGCAGCCAGCACCCCCACCCCCACCTGCGCCCACCACCACAAGCCCCCCCAGGCACCCCCACAGTGCCCCCCCCCCAGCGCCACCGCTGCACACCCCGGGGACCCCCATGCCCAAAGAAGTCCCCACCCGCCCAGGGGAGTCCACATAACTGAGAGGCACTACCCCCCTCAATCCAGCAGCTCCCGACTCACAGACACACCCATCCCCACACCTCTCTCATACTCACCTACATGCACTCCCTCACTCACCCACTCTCGCACTCCCAGACCCACCCATTCTCGCTCACTCCTGTACCCATTCACTCTCACTCTCACCAGCCCTCAGGGTCACCCACACCCACTCACACACTCTCACTCACACTCCGACCTACTCACATCCATTGGTGCTCTCCCCCTTACACTCACCCTCCCTCATTCACTCTTATTTCTTAGGGTGACTGTGATGCAGATGCAGCAAACCTGAATGTGTACCAGCACCCGGCAGTGACCGGGGAGACCGCCGGTGCAGGCCAGCAGCCACACCCCCCCATTGACCCACCCCAGGGCGGCCATGGTCACAGAAGCAGACCCCCACTCCCAGTGCCCACCCGAGCGACTGATCAGCAGACTATCACTTCTATCATTTGCATAATATTGCCAAGATTAGGAGCGTCTTGTCTCAGAGTGATGCTGAGAAACTAATCCACACTTTTGTTAGCTCTAGATTAGATTACTGTGACTCTCTATTATCAGGCTGTCGTAGAACATTTTTAAAAAGTCTTCAGCTGATCCAAAATGCTGCAGCAAGAAAGGCTCCTTTTTATTTAAAAGATCTGATACTACCGTATTATCCTAACAGAGCACTATGCTCCCAAAATGTTGGATTACTTGAATTGACTTTAGGAGGAAAACTCCCAGGCACAAAGTCACCATACTAAAAGGCCAGACCACCGAATGTGTACAATCGTACAAATATCTTGGGACAATTATTGATAGTGGATTGAACTTTGAGGTGAACTGTGAAAGGGTGTGCAAAAAGGGTCAGCAAAATTTGCATTGTTTGAGGAAACTTGCACGCTTCCAAATTGACCGAACCATAATGACTATGTTCTATCGGGCTTTTATTGAATCTGTTTTATCCTTTTCTTTAATGTCATGGTTTGGTCAGATAAAACTGAAACAGAGGAAATCCTTGGATCAGGTAGTCAGATGGTCCAGTCGTTTGCTTGGTGAGTCACAGCTGAGCCTGACATCCCTGTACACCAGACAAGTACAGAGGATGGCCGACTCGATTTTAAATGATGACTCCCACCCTTTGCACTGCAACTTTCAGCTTCTTCCCTCCAGACGGAGGTTTGCTGTCCCAAAAAGTAGAACCCAGCGCTACAAAAACAGCTTTGTCCCTGCTGCTGTCAAAGAGTTGAACAAGCTATAAAATTATATTGTACATATTTTATATTTACCTATTTTGTAAGATGTGTGCCTGTGTTTGTGTCTATGTTGAATGTAATTAGTGGCTTGTAAATATGGATGTCACCAACTGCAAAACAAATCTACCTACGGGTACAAATAAAGTAACGTGAACCTGAACCTGATTACTTGTAATACCTAGAATCTCCAAAAGTACAATGGGAGGCAGAACCTTCAGTTATCAAGCTCCTCTCCTGTGGAACCAGCTGCCAATCTGCATTCGGGAGTCAGACTCGATCTCTGTTTTTAAGAATAGGGCTAAAACCTACCTTTTTGATATAGCCTACAATTAGGGAGGGATCATGTGTTTCTGAACCCTCCCTTAGTTATGCTGCTAATAGGTTTAGTCAGCCGGGGGACCTCCAGTAATGCACTGGGCCTCACTCCTTTCCTCACTCTCAATGAAATATTTTTGCTGGTCATTAACATCTGTTTGTTCTCTCCCAAAGACTTGAATTCCCATCATGCTGTTTGCTCTCTCCATGTCTGGCCTTTTCTTCTTCTTCTCTATCCACTCATCCCCAACTCAGTCGCAGCAGATGACTGCCCCTCCCTAAGCCTGGTTCTGCTGGAGGTTTCTTCCTGCTAGAAGGGAGTTTTTCCTCTCCACCATCGCCTAGTGCTTGCTCAAAGGGGATCGCCTGATTGCTGGGGTCTTTCTGCAATTGTGGGATTTTCCCCTGCAGTTGAAAGTGCTATAAGATGACTGTTGTTGTGAAATGGCACTATATAAATAAAGTTGAATTGAATTGAACTGAATTGAAAAGGACCCCGACCAAGTATTGAGTTTGTACACGGGCATACTTTTCAATAATAATACTTTTCAATAATAATTACCTCCGCCAGGCCGAAAAGGCCAGGAGGAGGTTATGTTTTTGCCAGGGTTTGTGTGTTTGTCTGTCTGTCTGTTTGTCTGTCTGTCTGTTTGTCTGTTGGTTAGCAAGATAACTCAAAAAGTATTGGACGGATTTGCATGAAACTTTCAGGCGTTGTTGGAAATGGTACAAGGAAAAACTGATTAAATTTTGGGGGTGATCCGGTTCACCGTCTGGATACAGGAATTTTTTTAAAGCATTTTTCAACACTGTGACATAGGGCCATTTTCAACATGTGCGCAGGCGCAATGGAGGCCGCTGGGCGTCGTGTCTGACCAACACAAACTCTGCCTTCTTCAACGTTTTAGCCACAAAAGCACACGGAAAACACTGCTGGCCTCGGACCCCCAGCGTGCCTGTGCCAGCCATAGGCGCTGCGCACATTGCGCTGGTCGTCGTGTCTGACCAACACAAACTCCGCGTTCTTCAACGTTTTAGGCACAAAAGCACGCGGAAAACACTGCTGCCCTGAGCCCGCCAGCGTGACTGTTTTTGCGCCACGCTGCAAAACCTGACACGGCCACCTGTCCGCCGCCCCATTATTTGCCACAAATTCCCCGCCCAGCTATAGGCGCTGCGTAAAAACGACCTCTCTGCCGGAGAAGATTCTAAATTCTGTTTTGCCGCGGAGCGCAACCCCAATATAATATAAAACCCACGGCAACCTGTCTAACCAATCTGCATCCGTCAGTGGAGGAGATGGACACACCAAGGTTTATTACCTCCGCCAAGGAGGCAATGCTTTTACAACCGTAAAACGGGGCTATAAGGGACGACGGGGTAATATGGGACACTTTTCTAAATGTAATTCTGCTTTTTTAATTTTGCTTCCGCCTAGATTTGATGAAGGATTCATGGATATTTGACAATAACAACACAACTCAGCGTCCTGCTCAAAATAAAAAAAGCAGAATTACATTTAAAACATTTCCCACAAAAGTGTCCCTTATTAACCCGCCGTCCCTTATAGCCCCATTTTACACTACTGAACCACTAATCCTATCACTATCACATTGATTGTCATTCATTAATTGTCTGTTTATTGCACTGTCCATGTCAAATAAACAAATAATCATTGTGAATCCAATTGCTACTCATATCTTTTCATGCTCAGGGAATCTGAAAACGTACACACAAACACTCTATGGGGGGAACTGTGCCGCTTGGCGGAGGTCTGCGCTCTCCGAGTGCTTTTCTAGTTAATTTTATGTAATATTCTAGTTTTTTGGCAAACTGAATTGGTATTAGTTTAAGGGTGTGAATATTTATGCAACCAGGTTATTTAAGTTTTTTATTTTTTATTTTTCCCCTTAAAAGATTTCAGTTTGTTTTTTAATTGGGTTGAACAGGTTATAGGTCACATTAATGGGGGGAAAAGTTTTGAAATGATTTATCTTGGTCTCATTTTTAACATCACAAAAACCTGGCATTTGAACAGGGGCGTATACACTATTTCAAAGCTCAAGTATGATACTAGTGGTTCTGTCCGGTAATGTTGGTGATGAATCCTTGTCAAGTACGCACGAGTTCCAAGTCACTGCTCCGTTAGTCAGGCATGGTCAGTGACATGTTGCCTCCTACATGGGCTGTTCCAGTACTGGTAGTGACGCGCAGTTGTTGCTTTGTGCGACTGACTGGGCTACAATGCTACAATGCTCTGCACTGGGTGTGTTTATATTTATATATCTATATATTTATTCCATCTAGCTACAATGCTCAGCACTGGGTGTGTTTATATTTATATATCTATATATTTATTCCATCTAGCTACAATGCTCCGCACTGTGTTTTTATATATCTACATATTATTCCATCTAGCTACATTGCTCCGCACTGTGTGTGTTTATATACTTGCATATTTATTCCATCTAGCTACAATGCTCTGCACTGTGTTCATATATTCATATATTTATTCCATCCAGCTACAATGCTCTGCACTGTGTGTCTGTGTGTGTGTGTGTGTGTATATATATATTTTATAGTAATATGTACATATGTATATTAGCTGCTCTTGCTTGCTTGTTTTTTTTCTTGCCTTCTGATTGTTGCTCTGAGTGTTGCTATCCCTGTGCTGTTGCAATCCTGGAATTTCCCCGTTGTGGGACTAATAAAGGCTTATCTTATCTTAACAAAGTTTTAACATTACAATTTTATGTAATTTTTTCAACCATGTACAGGCAAATCTACCCGCATATAATTTAATGAAATAAAATTCTAGTATATCAAGATTTATTCAACATGGTCTGAAGTTACTTTGATGGGAACTTGCCTGTTCGTCAGGTCCCCTTCAGGTGCTGGTCCCCGGAGGTACCTGCGGATCATGCCGTCAATGAAGGCCATTTCCAAGGACAGTTTGTGCAGTATATATTTGTTCAGATTTCGCACTGTTTTCAACTCGGATCTCGACCCACTGAGCATCTGCTGAACACGTTTACTCATCCGCGTTAAGCCGGAATCAACGACTGTACGTCACGTCCGGCCGGCAATGGCTGTTCCCCATCAATTCTATCCGAGCAGGTAATTCATGGGATAAAATTATTCAGTATACTGCCTTTATGGTGTTATTTTTTTACTGAATAAGTGCATCTTTTGTTTATAAGTAATACCTAAAGCACGTTTGATTATAATGACCACTACAGGTACCCTTTAAGGCCCTGTCACACCTAGACGATTTAGGCAGCATTTGCCAAACATACAGTATCTCACAACAGTGAGTACACCCTTCACATTTTTGTAAATATTTTATTATATCTCTTCATGGGACAACACTGAAGATGTGACACTTTGATATAATGTAGTCAGTGTACAGCTTGTATAACAGTGTAAATTTGCTGTTCCCTCAAAATAACTCAACACACAGCCATTAATGTCTAAACCACTGGCAACAAAAGTGAGTACACCCCTAAGTGAAAATGTCCAAATTGTGCCCAATTAGCCATTTTCCCTCTCCGTTGTCATGTGACTCGTTAGTGTCACAAGGTCTCAGGTGTGAATGGGGAGCAGGTGTGTTAAATTTGGTGTTATCCCTCTAAAAGAATTGTTGCTCTACATAAAGAAGGCAGAGGCTATAAGACGATTGCCAACACCCTGAAACTGAGCTGCAGCACAGTGGCCAAGACCATACAGTGGCTTAACAGGACAGATTCCACTCAGAACAGGCCTCACCATGGTCGACCAAAGAAGTTGAGTGCACGTGCTCAGCGTCATATCCAGAGGTTGTCTTTTGAAAATAGACGTATGAGTGCTGCCAGCATTGCTGCAGAGGTTGAAAGGGGGGGGGGGGGTCAGCCTGTCAGTGCTCAAACCATACGCCGCACACTGCATCAAATTGGTCTGCATGGCTGTCATCCCAGAAGAAAGCCCCTTTTAAAGATGATGCACAAGAAAGCCCGCAAACTGCTGAAGACAAGCAGACTAATGATATGGATTACTGGAACCATGTCTTGTGGCAACCTGTGAAGCTCTAGTGAACTCCATGCCCAAGAGAGTTAAGGCAGTGCTGGAAAATAATGGCGGACACACAAAATATTGACAGTTAGGCACAATTTGGACATCTTCACTTAGGGGTGTACTCACTTTAGTTGCCAGTGGTTTAGGCATTAATGGCTGTGTGTTGAGTTATTTTGAGGAGACAGCCAATTTACACTGTTATACAAGCAGTACACTGACTATATTGTATCAAAGTGTCTTATCTTCAGTGTTGTCCCATGAAAAGATATAAAACAATATTTACAAAAATGTGAGGGTTGTACTCACTTTTGTGAGAAACTGTATAAACACACGCACACATGTGCACGTGTGTGAATATATATACAGTGGGGCAAAAAAGTATTTAGTCAGCCACCAATTGTTCTCCCACTTAAAAGATGAGAGAGGTCTCCAATTTTCATCATAGGTATACCTCAACTATGAGAGACAAAATGAGAAAAAAAAAATCCAGAAAATCACATTGAAGGATTTTTAATGAATTAATTGGTAAATTCCTTGGTAAAATAAGTATTTGGTCACCTACAAACAAGCAAGATTTCTGGCTCTCGCAGACCTGTAACAACTTCTTTAAGAGGCTCCTCTGTCCTCCACTTGTTACCTGTATTAATGGCACCTGTTTGAACTCATTATCAGTATAAAAGACACCTGTCCACAACCGTACACAGTCAGACTCCAAACTCCACTATGGCCAAGACCAAAGAGCTGTCAAAGGACACCAGAAACAAAATTGTAGACCTGCACCAGGCTGGGAAGACTGAATCTGCAATAGGTAAGCAGCTTGGTGTGAAGAAATCAACTGTGGGAGCAATTATTAGAAAATGGAAGACATACAAGACCGCTGATAATCTCCCTCGATCTGGGGCTCCACGCAAGATCTCACCCCGTGAGGTCAAAATGATCACAAGAACGGTGAGCAAAAATCCCAGAACCACACGGGGGGACCTAGTGAATGACCTGCAGAGAGCTGGGACCAAAGTAACAAAGGCTACACCAGTAACACACTACGCCGCCAGGGACTCAAATCCTGCAGTGCCAGATGTGTCCCCCTGCTTAAGCCAGTACATGTCCAGGCCCGTCTGAAGTTTGCTAGAGAGCATTTGGATGATCCAGAAGAGGATTGGGAGAATGTCATATGGTCAGATGAAACCAAAATAGAACTTTTTGGTAAAAACTCAACTTGTCACTTCCGGTTATGGCTGCCACGTAGGACGGACGTGTCTCGCTCTGCTCTGCTCCTGGAGAAAAAAAATCGGCAAATAACTCTGTCATTTGGGACAGAACGTATCCCAGCATTTGGGCGAGGATATGTCGGCGAAGCCTAAGGCTGGAAAACCAGGAAAAGGAAAAAGCGAGCCGCCGAAACAGTCCAAATTAACGGACTTTCAGGTCTGTGACGCAGCAAACAAAACTCCATATATGGCGGAGGAGGCTGGCAACGGTGCGATATCTGCGGGGAATGGCGCAGATGCGCTGATGGCTGCCATGAGTTCAATGAGAGCGGACTTTTCCTCTAGATTTGATGGGATTATGACAGCGTTGGAAGGAATAAGAAAGGAATTGGGTGACTGTGTAGAACGAACGGCGCAGATGGAGCTCCGTCTCGCTAGTGCTGAAGATGACGTCACCCGTCTTCAATTAAAGGTGCGCACTTTGGAAAAAAAAAATAAATCTCTGGAAGATAATATTTTGGATTTGGAATCTCGGTCGAGACAGAATAATTTGAGGCTGGTGGGTCTTCCAGAGGAATCAGAAGGTCGGGACGTATGTTCCTTTCTGGAAAAGTGGATTCCGGAGGTGCTGGGCAGCGAGGAGTTGCAGTCAGCAGTGGTTCTGGAAAAAGCACATCGTATTGGCCCACGGAGAGATAAGGGACTGCCGAGGACCTTAATTATGAAGTTTCTTAGCAACAGAGACAGGATGAAGATCTTCAACGCTGCACGTGCTAAAGGAGAGATTAAACACCAGGACCAGCAGGTGTGGTTCTACCCAGATTTGGCCACAGGAATCCAGCAATTGAGGAAGCAGTTTGATCCCGTACGTAAGGAGCTGCGCAACCTTGGGATTCGTCATGGTGTAATCTATCCTGCGAGACTGCTGACCACGTATGAGGGCAGAACCCACATCTTCAAGACCCCAGAGGAGGCACAGGAGTTCATCAAGAAGATCAAAGAAGAAGAAGAGACTGGTGGGAGCTAAGCATGAACAAAATATAAGGTAGAATAATTAAGCATTTGCACAGGCATCTGACTGACTTGAAGTAAATAGTAAGTTTACAAAATATAGATTGTATTATATATTAAAAAAACAAAACAAAAACAAAACAAAAAAAAAAAAAACTATGATGTACAAAGTTGTTAAAAATTTTGGAGTTAAGTTGGAAAACTACAGAGGAGAGTTAATGTTACGTCATTAAAAGCAGTAGAGTTAGGGTGATTGGGAGGATGAAGAAGGAGTGGCTTAGGCTGTTCCCCGTGGGTGTGGAACAGTCGATGGCTATATCGGGAGACAGAATTTTTCTTTTGATTTTGGGGGGTTTGCCACAAGTGTGGGAAGGGGAAATTTGTTTGTGTGTAGTTTGTAGGATGAATGTTCAACCACTCATGTTTTTGCTTCTCTGTATGAGCATGTTTACACTGCAAGGTAATCCCAAACTCTCTATTGATCATGGACCAAAGTGTTAATCTTAATTTAACTTCATGGAATTGCAGAGGTCTACAAAATTTAAAAAAACTTAAACAAGTTATGAATAAAATAAAGGACATGGGTTCAAGAATTGTGTTTTTACAAGAAACTCATCTGATAGAGGAGGATGTTAAAAGAATTAGGAGTAGATGGCAGGGAAGTGTATTCACCTCTTCATTTTCATCCCGAGCCAGGGGAGTTATGACTCTCATACATAAATCAGTTCCTTTTCAAGTGAAAAATGTAATTGGAGACAAATTTGGAAGATATGTAATCATTCAAGGTTCTTTGCTATTAGAAAATATAAATCTTGTGAACTTATATGGTCCCAATATAGATGATCAGAAGTTCTTTGCTAATTTATTTCTCATCTTATCATCACTTACAGGGCAACATATAATAGCAGGGGATTTTAATTGTACATTGAATCCCGGTATAGATAGATCAACAGGACTGGATTGTACGCACATTGGATGTAGGATGACTATTAATCATTTTATGAAAGAATTGAGATTGTTAGATATACGGAGAGAAATGAAACCACAAGTTAAAGCCTATTCTTGTTATTCCAGTACCTACAAGACATTCTCACGTATTGATTATTTTTTGATTTCCACAGAATTAAGGTCCAAGATTCAAAACTGCTTTTATGATAACATCGTGATCTCTGATCATGCACCCTGTTGTCTAATATATGTAGATAAAAAATTGACAAAGGAATCAGGTAGATGGCAATTTCAGCATAAATGGCTTCAGGATGAGGAATTTGTCAAGTATATAGAAAAACAGATAGACGAGTTCTTTGACATCAATACTACACAAACATCAGCATGTGTAAAGTGGGAGGCTTTCAAAGCTTTTATTAGGGGACATATTATTAGTTATACAGGATCAAAATCTAAGAAGACTCGAGAGGAGAGAGCTAAATTGGAACATAAAATAAAAAGTCTTCAGGAAAAAGTGTATGCAGGAAGTGACCCAAGGTTGGAGAATGAATTACTGATTTTGAGAGCTGAATACGACAAAAAATCAGCGAATAGAGCTGCCTCGAGTCTTCTAAGATTGAAACAATCTTTTTATGAACAAGGTGAAAAATCAGGAAAATTATTAGCATGGCAGATTAAACAATTGGAAATTAAAACACCAATTACCAGTATTATAAGTAATGGACAGGTAGTTATAGATCCTTTAGAAATTAATAGAGCCTTTAGAGATTACTATGAAAAATTATATGATACCAAAAATGAACCTGATTTAACAAAACTAAATGGGTTTTTGAACGAACTATCTATACCGTGTATTCCAAATGAAAACAGGGAGATATTGGAGTCTAAAATTAGTCAAGAAGAAGTTGGGCTAGCCATTGATAATATGAAATCAGGAAAAAGTGCAGGACCAGATGGTCTTCCAGTTGACCTTTATAAAAAATTTAAGAATAAATTAATAAAACCTTTTTTGGAAATGGTTTTAGAAGCATTTCAAAATAATAATTTACCATCATACATAAATAATGCCTTAATTATACTGCTGCCAAAACCAGGTAAGCCCTCTAATAAATGTGAAAATATGAGACCAATAAGCCTATTAAACGCCGACCTTAAGATAATCTGTAAAATTTTAGCAAGACGAATACAAGAAATTTTACCAAATATTATTAATCGAGATCAGAATGGCTTTATAAAGGGTAGACAAGGCTTCCATAATGTAAGAAGACTATTTAATATTATTTATTTTAATAAAGAAGCACCGGATACAGCTCTCCTATCATTGGACGCCGAAAAGGCCTTTGATAGAGTTGAATGGCCCTTTCTTTTTGAAGTCCTACAAAGGTTTGGACTTGGAAATAATTTCATAAAATGGGTTCAAATAATATACAATAATGCCACAGCAGAAATCCTAACAAATAACAATATTTCAAAACCAATAAAAATCAATAGAGGATGTCGACAAGGCTGTCCACTTTCACCTTTACTGTTTACTATGGCAATTGAACCTTTAGCGATAGCGATACGTTTACATTCACAAATATATGGAATTAAAGTTGGACCAACAGAACATAAAATCTCCCTGTACGCCGATGATATAATTTTGTTTATGTCGAATCTAAAAAAATCAATTCCAACCTTGTTGAATTTAATAAAGAATTTTGGGGAAATATCAGGATATAAAATAAATAAAACTAAATCTTCAATATTAATGCTAAATGAGACCCAGAGAAATTACCCAGCCCCTGAGGTAAATCAATTCAATGTTGTAAATCAGTTTAAATATTTAGGAATCCAAGTTATGCCTAAGCTAGAATCAGTCGCCAGTGTCAACTATGAAGCCTTAATGTCAGACATCAATGAGTTAACTCAGAGATGGATGTCACTACCAATGTCGATGATCGGGAGAATCAATATACTTAAAAGTAATATTTTACCTAAAATACTTTATTTATTTCAATACATTCCCTTATCACCACCTTTAGATCTATTCTCAAGAATAAAAAAAAAGTTAGTGGAATTTATATGGAACAACAGGAGGGCTAGATTACGTTTGTCTTTATTATATTTACCATTTGATCGTGGAGGTCTGAAATGTCCAAATTTTATGTTGTATTATTGGTCGGCACAACTGAGGTCTATGACATATTATTTTTCATCAAATGATCTCCCTCACTGGACTGAAATGGAATCATACAATTTACCTTTACCTCTTCCCATATTCATATACTCAGATTCGGCAAAAAAATTACAAAAACAAGTTAAAAATCCATTTGTAAAGCATATGATCAAAATATGGTGTGAAGCTAAAAACTATTTAAAAGAACCACAGTTATTGTCACAATTTAGTCCAATATGGGGTAATCAATATTTTAAACCAGGGAGAGCGGACGCTGTATTTAAAGTATGGAATTTAAAAGGGATACAAAAGATTCAGGATTTATATTTGCCATGTGCAGACAACAATGTCTTTTGAAGAGCTGAGGATCAAATTTAATCTCAATAGAACACATTTTTTTAAATATCTTCAACTTAGAAACTTTATTCGATCAAATCAAAATAAAGCTCTCACTCGACCTATTTATTCATCCTTGGAAAAAATGATGATGAAAGATAGTAAAAGAAAGGGTATTATTTCAGAGTTTTATAACTCATTGACACTATCTTCAAGTGAAAATTCACTGAAAAGATTAAACTACTGGAAAGAAGATCTGCAAATTGAAATTTCAGAGGAACAATGGGAATTGGCTTGTACAGAAGCTCAAACCAAATCAATAAATGCACGCCTTAAATTGATACATTTCAAATGGTTAATGCGGATGTATGTTACACCGGAGGAGTTAAATAGATATAACAAAAATATACCAGATACATGCACAAAATGCATGGAAAGTAAAGGAACCCTATTTCATTGTTTATGGGAATGTAGATTAATAAGAATGTTTTGGGAAGAGGTGAGGGTAACAATTGAAAAAATAATCTCAAAACAAATCATATTGAATCCTAAACTGTTTTTGTTGGGTCTGTACCCAGAAAAGCATAATTTTAATAAAAGTGAAAGAACATTCATAGACCTCAGTTTGCTTAATGCCAAAAAATGTATTGCACTATTATGGAAAAAGACTCATAGACCAGATGTGACTCAGTGGTTAAGACAGATGTTAACAAACCTTCCATTAGAAAGAATAACATATATACTGAAATCAAAGGAAATTGTGTTTGAGAATATATGGAGACCTTTTATTGATTATGTAAAAAATTTAAACATAACTCTTGAAGAAGAAGGTGAATGATGTGTGTGGACCTTGTAAATTCCAAACTGGTGAACATAATATGTATACTTATGTATTGGATTGTCTAGACTAAACAGAGGAGCATTGTTGAAGACTTGATTTTGTTGGTGGTTGTTGGTGTTTTTAGTGCATTTTTTTTTTTGTAGTACTTTAGTGTTAGTGTTTGATTGTTTGTATCATGTTTGTTAAAAAAAAAAAAAAAAAAGGTTCAATAAAGATATTGTGGAAAAAAAAAACTCAACTTGTCGTGTTTGGAGGAGAAAGAACACCATACCTACTGTGAAGCAAGGGGGTGAAAACATACTTTGGGGCTGTTTTTCTGCAAAGGGACCAGGACGACTGACCCGTGTAAAGGAAAGAATGAATGGGGCCATGTATCGTGAGATTCTGAGTGAAAACTTTCTTCCATCAGCAAGGGCATTGAAGATGAAACGTGGCTGGGTCTTTCAGCATAACAATGATCCCAAACACACCGCCCGGGCAACGAAGGAGTGGCTTCGTAAGAAGCAGTTCAAGGTCCTGGAGTGGCCTAGCCAGTCTCCAGATCTCAACCTCATAGAAAATCTTTGGAGGGAGTTGAAAGTCTGTGTTGCCCAGCGACAGCCCCAAAACATCACTGCTCTAGAGGAGATCTGCATGGAGGAATGGGCCAAAATACAGTGGTACCTCTATTTACAAATTTAATTTGTTCCGGAAGAATTCTCGTAACGTGAAAAATTCGTAAGTAGAGGCGCGTTTTACATGTAAATGCCGTAATCCGTTCCAAGCCCCCAAAATTCGGGCATAAATTTTTTATAAATCGTAAAAACGCATCAAAACATGTAACAAATACATGTTACAATTAGATTACTGCACAATAAACATAAAATGAGAGTTTAAAATGAGAGAAAGAATAATAAAAGAGAAAGAATAATAAAAATTATGTTCATTTACCCTTTAACTGCTATCGTCGTCGACGTCGTCACCTTTTGCCTTCTTTGATTCATGTTCTGATCCAAGGACGTTTGCTTTTGTCGGCTTGTAAGTGCTTCATTTTGTTTTAATACCGTGCTGACCGTTGATGTATTAAGGCCATATTCTTTGGCGAGATCAACCAAACGCATAAGGTTTTGAAAAAAAAAAAAAAACTTCGTGGCCAATGGGATACCAGGAAGATGCTAGGCGATAGCCAATGGCAGAGCAGCTACAGGTATGTTTACGTTCGGTAAACTACGGAAGCTGCGAGGAGCGCGTACTTTTTTGCCTTTCGTATCCTGAAATTTCGTTCGTAACTAGAGGCAATATTTTCCCGTTGAGGCGTCTCGTAACCTGAAAATTCCGTATGTAGAGACGTTCGTAAGTAGAGGTACCACTGTACCAGCAACGGTGTGTGAAAACCTTGTGAAGACTTACAGAAAACGTTTGGCCTCTGTCATTGCCAACAAAGGGTATATAACAAAGTATTGAGATGAACTTTTGTTATTGACCAAATACTTAATTTACCGAGGAATTTACCAATTAATTCATTAAAAATCCTTCAATGTGGGACTTCCGGGATGATGGCGGAGAGACATAACGCTTAAACAGAGAACTCTCCCTAGTCGGATTAAAAATCATTGGTAAATGGCCAACTCGACATAAACGGATCAATAAACCAAGGGAAAACACGAAGGAGCCGGGCACATGGACGAAAGCAGGGTAAAATTAAAGAATTCCTCTTCAACAACGCAGGAGAAATCGCTGAACACGAGGCCCAAAAAAACGAGGTGACTGCAGCAGGGAAAATGGAGGACGCCAAACTCGATACCATGAACACTGGCTTCGCCAATTTAGGTAAAGAGTTAAAAGACTTCAAGCGGCAACTCCAACAGGATTTAGCGGCTCTTAAGGAGGAGCTGAAAAAAAGAGATGAAGGAGGAAATTATGGGCCTCCGAAGAGAAATGGAGCGCAAGCTAGCAGAAAACATGGAGGAGCTGCGCTCTCAACGGGCATGTATGACAGAAGCACAGGCCCGAATATCGGAGTTGGAAGACTGGAAGACCGAGGCAAGCGAGCGGCTGCAGACCCTGACGGCGCAAACGCAGAGGATGCAGGAAAAAATAACCGACCTGGAGAGCAGGTCCAGACGGAGCAATATACGCATCTTCGGGATCCCGGAGGGCATTGAAGGCAACTCGATGACGAAATTCATGGATCAGTTCTTAAAAAAAGAGCTTGAGCTGCCCGGTGAAGCGGATCTGCAGATTCAACGAGCGCACAGAGCCTCGGCACAGAACCCGAAGCCAAACTCTCCACCCAGGTCAGTTGTGGTAAACTTTCTGAAATATGACATAAAGGAAAGAATCCTGACACAAGCGTGGAAAAAAAAGATACGAATCGGCGACAAACAGATATTCTTTGATCATGACTACCCGACAGAAATTGTGCAGCAGCGGAAGAAATATGCCAACATTAAAAAAATGCTGAAAGAGAAAAAAATTAGATTCCAAACGCCGCTAACGAAGATGAGGATTCATTGGGAGGACGGCATAAAAACCTACAACACGGCCAGAGAGGCAGCGCGGGACATGATGGAGCGGGGCTTTGTGGTGAGCGTACCGGAGGAAGCGGCTGGAGCAGCGACGGCACTGAACACATCACGACAGCCGGAGTGGAGAAAAGTGAGCGGCAGAAGACGGGGGCGAGACGTGGAGCAGCGGGCCCAGGAAAAACTGCAAGGCTTTCAGCTGAAAGCCTAGATCATAACAAAGATTAAGAAAGGCACAGAAGAAATGAAGGCCAAGAAGACAAGGTAAAAGAGAAACAAATGGCTAGGAGAGGTTTAAGTGATTTTTGTTGGACATTTCTAGACTAATGACTATTACTTGGATAGTAAATACAGGTCTAGGGAGGGCCCCTCACTCGGTGAGGACATTCCCTCCACCCTCCAACAGGGACCAGTGGGCAGAAGAAAGGCCCAAAGTACAGAGGTCGAGATTTGTTAATGTGTTTTTATATAAATATGTGTTATTTTTGTTGTTAAAGGGGCTAGGAGCACAAGTTAAAAAAAACGGAAAAACATAAATATGGGTAAAAATCTTAAGATAATGACACTAAACGTGAATGGTCTGAACTCACCTGTTAAAAGGGAAAGAATAATAAGAAAATTCAAGAAGGAAAAAGCCGAAATTATATTTATGCAAGAGACACATTTGAGCAAGACAGAACATGTGAAACTAAAGAGAGTTGGCTATAAGAACTCCTACTACAGTTCATTTAAGGGAGGAACTAAAAGGGGGGTTATGATACTAATTTCAAATAAAATACAATTTGAATGTGAACAAGAAATCCAGGATAAAGAAGGCAGGTATGTAATAATAAAGGGAAGAATAGATGGTATGCAGATCACATTAGTGAACATCTATGCCCCACCAGAAAGTGACGAGGGTTTTTTTCAACATCTGTTTGATCTCATAGCAACACACAGTGAAGGAGTCCTAATTTGTGGAGGAGACTTAAATGCTGTCATGGATCATGAAGTTGACACAACAAGTGTTAAGAAGACAAAAAAACATGTAACAAAGTTCATAAGAACCTCACTGGCAGAAATGGGTATGGTAGACGTATGGAGGGACCTGCACCCACTCGAAAAAGACTATACACATTATTCAGCAGTCCATAAAGTACACTCTAGAATAGATTACTTCCTTATGAATGAAGGTGACAGACACAGGGTGAGAAATTGTCGGATTGGAGGGGCAGAAATATCAGATCATAATCCTATATACATGGAAATATATTTAAACAATAGAAAACGACAAACAACATGGAAACTTAATGTAGGACTGTTAAATGATGAGAAAATGAAAGAAAGAATAAAAGTAAACATAAACGAGTATATCCAAGAGAATGACAATGAAGAAGTGGACCCAACAATACTATGGGATGCACTAAAAGCCGTGTTAAGAGATAAATTAATTGTTGAAACAGGAAAAGCAAATAAATCTAAACTGGAAACATATGAACAAAGATGTGAGAGACTGAGGGAATTAGAACGTAAACATCAAAGCACAAATGACCCAAAAATATACCAAGAAATTAAAGAAGAAAAAATAAAGATAAAAAAACACAAATAGATGAAATTGAAAGGAAAAATAGATATCTAAAGCAAAAATATTATGAAACGGGGCCAAAAGCCACAAAACTGCTGGCAAAACGGTTAAGAAAACAACAAACAGTGAATAATGTATATAAGATTAAAGACCCCATCACAAATAAAACCACAGTTAACCCAGAAAACATTGAAGAAATATTCCATAATTTCTATCAAGAACTACACTCGCAACCTGAAGAAACAAATACTAAGGATATTAAAAAATTTCTATGCACATTGGACTTGCCAACAATAGGAAATCAACAAAATGAAAAGCTAACAGCAGAAATAACAACACAAGAGATTAGAGATGTGATTAAGTCACTTAAAAACGGTAAATCACCAGGTAGTGATGGGTACCCATCTGAGTTTTATAAACTGTTTATAGAAGAACTCACACCACAGCTCCTAAAGTCATTTAATTGGACGTTGAACAACAACAAAATACCTCCATCATGTAACGAAGCCATTATTTCAGTTATTTTAAAGCCAGGGAAAGATAGAGAACAATGCGGAAACTATAGACCAATCTCTTTATTAAATGTGGATTATAAAATATATACAACAATTATATGTAAACGAATAAAGACATTCTTCACGGAATTGATAGAAGATGATCAAACTGGTTTCATAGAGGGACGCCAAACACATGACAATATCAGGAGAACAATACATATAATTAATCAAATACATAAAGAAAAGAAAAGTGCAGTAATAATGAGTTTAGACGCAGAAAAAGCATTTGACAGGGTTAACTGGAAATTCCTATATAGTGTGCTGGAACGCTTTGGACGAAACATTAACGAAAAATTTAACGAAAAATCAGTACAATGCATAAGGACGCTGTATCAAGAACCTGTGGCAAGAATCAAGATAAACGGTAGCTTAACAGACAAAGTAAATGTACAAAGACCAACCAGGCAGGGATGCTGCTTATCGCCCACCTTGTTTGCTCTGTTCATAGAGCCACTGGCTCAAGTGATACGACAAAATAAGAAATTAAAAGGTGTAACAATAAAGGGAGCGGAACACAAGATTGGGCTATTTGCAGACGATATTATAGTTTACCTTGAACAACCAGATGAATCAATAATGGAAATGATGATCTTGATAGAAAATTTTGGAAAATTATCAGGATACAAGATAAACATAACAAAAACACAAATACTGACATTCCACTATAACCCTCTAAACCAGATAACTGATAAGATCAAACTAAACTGGAAACAAAAAGAAATAAAATACCTTGGAGTGAACATACCTAAAGATCTAAGCAAAATCTATAAAGCAAACTATGATAGGTTGGAACAAGAAATAAAAAAAGATATTGACAGATGGTCAATCTTAAATATGGATCTGAATTCAAAAATTGAGACAGTCAAAATCAGCATACAACCTAGATTACTTTACCTCTTCCAGGCTCTACCAACAGAGATTCCAGGTGCCCAGTTCTCAAAGTGGGACAGGATGATATCGAGATTTGTTTGGGGAGGTAAAAAGCCAAGAGTGAAATATAAAACTCTCCAGTTACCAAAAGAGAAAGGAGGCATGGGCCTACCGAGTCTAAAGGAATATTACTACTCAGCACAAATAAGATATATCATATGTTGGTGCGACGAAGGATATGAGGCAAAATGGAAAGAAATGGAAAAGGAAATTGAGGGACTCCCAGTACAAAGCATAATAGGAGATAAAGATGCATATAAGCAAATCAAACAAATAGACCCAATCACTAAATTTACTTTGGAACTGTGGTATAAAATAGTACAAAAGTATAACATAAAGGAAGACATAAAACTATTGAAATGGGTAGCATTTGACAGTCAGTTTGAACCGGCAAAGCAAGATAGGGGATACAAAAATCTGGTCAACAAGGGAATCACAGCATGGGGCAATATCGGAAAAAAAGATCTCGGGAGCTTTGTAAACATCAGGAGAAAATTTAAACTAGAAAGATCGGAATTCTTCAGATATCTGCAGATGAAAGACTATTATATGAAGAAGATCAGGCATAACCTCCAACAGATGTGAGCGAGATTATACAATTCATTTTAAGCTCATATGCAGGAAATAAAATAAGAATTATTTCAAAGCTATATCAGAAACTTATGGCAAACAAACATTCAAGTAACTATATAAAGGAGAAATGGGAGAAAGAGCTAAATTTAAACATAACAGAAGAAAGCTGGCAGGAAATATGGAAAACACAACACACATCAACAAATTCATCGACATGGAGGGAATTTGGATGGAAAAACCTGATTCGCTTTTTCATTACACCACAGATTCAAGGAAAATATACAAATACCCAATCTTTATGCTGGAGGGGATGTGGGGCTCAAAATGCAGACCACTCACATATGTTTTGGAAATGCAGCAAAATCTCAGCATTCTGGAAATCTATACATGTGACAATACAGAGGATATTAGGATATAATATACCAATGAACTGTAACCTGATGTACTTATGTGATCTTAAAAGAGACAATGTAATACAGGCTGGGGACAGATATCTAGTTAAAATCTTGTTGATTGCATGTAAAAAAACAATCACAAAAAAATGGCGATCAGAAGTTCTTCCTGACCAAGAGCAATGGACTGACATTGTTGAGGACATATTGTATGATGGAAAAACTAACATATCGACAAAGAATGCAAGGAGGACTATATGAAAAAAAATGGCGGAAATGGACACACTACAAAGTGCAACAACGAGACAGAAATTGAAAGAATAACCAAAGACACTGGAAAAACCAGAAGAATTAAGAGATGGAAACTAAAAACTTGATGCTCCAACATTTGTAACCCCCCCCTTTTTTATTTTTTTTCCTTTTTTTCTTTCTTACTCTAGCCCCTTTGTTTTTAAATGTAGACTGTGATCTGAATGCAATATATATGATGAAAAATGAATAAAAATCTAAGTTATAAAAACAAAAAAAAAATCCTTCAATGTGATTTTCTGGATTTTTTTTTTCTCATTTTGTCTCTCATAGTTGAGGTATACCTATGATGAAAATCGGAGACCTCTCTCATCTTTTAAGTGGGAGAACTTGCACAGTTGGTGGCTGACTAAATACTTTTTTTCCCCCACTTATTATTATTTAGCGAATGCAAAGTCCTTAAGCCAAGCAGTTGCCTCCTGGTTTGCTGTATGGAGGGTGTGTAATCCTCCTTCCAGTCTTTGGAGCGGGCAAGCCTCTATGATGTGTTCCATAGTTTGCTCCTCTCCACATGCGCACAGTGGGCTAGGGCTACTGCCCCATCTGTGAAGGCTGGCCAAGCAGGGGCCATGTCCAGTCCTGAAGCGATTGAGTGTAGACCACTGTCTCCTTGGGAGGTTGGTGCCCGGGACCTGTTGGTTGGGGTTTATCACCAGCTGTTTGTTTGGGACCTCCTTGGTTTCCCATTCCTCTTGCCAAGCTGTCTGGATGGTAAAGTCAGCTGGGGGAGGGTTTTTCCAAATCGGCCGTCTGGATGAAAGTCGGGCAGTGGGTGGGGTGTAGATATCTGCATGAATTGGTAAGTGAGGAAAATCTTTAACTTTTTGGAGCATCCTTTGAGTTAATGCTGCTCGCCGGATGTGTGGAGGGGCTATGTTTCCCCCACTGTATATATATATATATATATATTCATACACATACATACATACATACATACACACACACACTGCATATAAAAAGTCTACACACCCCTGCTCAAACGCCAGGTTTTTGTGATGTAAAAAAATGAGACCAAGATAAATCATTTCAAACTTTTTCCACCATTAACTCTTTTCAAGTCTTGATTTTATGAACATAAAAAGCACCCTCACTGTCAATGTCGCAGCTCTGCGCCTGTCATGTGATGTGTCATGTGATGTAATAAAAATCCCCAGTTGTACTAAGTATTCCACCTCACAAGGTAGCAGACACATATAACTTGGTGCTCTGGCCTTGGAGGACTCATGTCTCCCACATACCCACCTAAAAACCTCACTTATTGGACACCATAGAAGAAGAGTTTGTATACGAATGTTGATGTTCGCCATTGCAACATGGAGGAGGCATTTGTTCCCAAATTTGCCAACTATGATTCCAAAAAGAGATTATTTAGCTTATGAAGGTAAATATCTACATTTTGTTATAAGAGAGGGTGACTGAAGCTGGTTAATTTTCATCTGCCATCAACCCCAGCACCATGTGACTGGACAGAACAATCGCGCCAGTTCCGTGTCGTCATATTAGATAAATTGCGGCAGAATAAAAGTGAAATTGAGGTGGAATAATCATAAAAGTTTCTGGATGTGGGAGAGAAAGCGAAAATGACCAAGAGAACTAACTAACTAACCTGCACTTATATAGCGCTTTTCTAGTCACAAAGACCACTCAAAGCGCTTTCATTAATACTAACCCTCTATTCTAAGGGCCTATAGGAAACAGATATCTAGGGACAATTTAGAAGAGCCAATTAACCTAACATGCATGTCTTTGGCATGTGGGAGGAAACCGGAGAAATCCCGGAGTAAACCCACGCAACACGGGGAGAACATGCAAACTCCACACAGATCACTGTTGGTCGGGGGCTGGGATCGAACCCACGATCCCACGATCCCCACAATCCCCCGGCCAAGGGTAAACTGTGCTGCCGCAGTGGTTAGCACTGCGGCACTGTGCAGCCCGAAGACAAATAACGACCAGGAAGACAAAATAACGACCAGGATGGACAAAAATAGACAAAGCGAGCCGCCTGGCCAGCGGTAAGTGACAAATTTCTTTGTTTGCTTACATTGAACTGATTTTCTGGTTCATATACTTTAAAGATAAGATAACAAAAAAACCCAAAACAAAAAATGGTGACAAAAAATAAAACCATCCTTTGTGTAAATATGTCCAAAGTCCGCTTTTAACTGAAAGTTATGTAATTTGATATGGCTGCCATTGCATTATGCAAATTAGATGCGTAAATTTACTTCTGTCTCAATCTTTGGATCATATTCTACATCTTTCTAATTGAAAGTAAGCCATTATCTCTTACCACTTTCAAGTTATAGCTTTGGAAATCTCTGACATCTGAACTGATTATTTTCTTGAAAAAAATCTTGACCAGCAGAGGGAGTGGAGGAAAAAGTGCAAAGGAGCGCCACAGACAGTCATTGGGTTAATGTGACCTACAACCTGTACAACCCAATTGAAAAACAAAGTGAAATCCTTTAAAGGGAAAAATAAAAATCTTACAATAACCTGGTTGCATAAATATGCACACCCTTAAACTAATATTTTGTTGCAATACCTTTGGCTTTTATTACAGCACTCAATCTTTTTGGGTAGGAGTCTATAAGCATGGCACATCTTGATGTGACAATATTTACCCAACCTTCTTTGTAAAAACACTCCAAATCTGTCAGATTGCGAGGGCATCTCCTGTGCACAGCCCTCTTCAGATCACCCCACAGATGTTCAATCGGATCCAGGTCTGGACTGTGGCTGGTCCATTCCAAACCCTTAATAATCTTCTGGTGAAGCCATTCTTTTGTTGATTTGGATGTGTGCTTTGGGTCATTGTCGTGCTGAAAGATGAAGTTCCTCTTTATCTTCAGCTTTTTAGCAGAAGCCTGAAGGTTTTGTGCCAACACTGACTGGTATTTGGAACTGTTCATAATTCCCTCCACCTTGATTAAGGCCCCAGTTCTAGCTGAAGAAAGACAGCCCCAAAGCATGATGCTGCCACCACCATGCTTCACTGTAGGTATGGTGTTCTTCTGGTGATGAGCAGTGTTGTGTTTGCGCCAAATATACCTTTTGGAATTATGGCCAAAGAAGTTCAACCCTGGTTTCATCGGACCATAACACATCTTCCCACATGCGTTTGGGAGATTTCAAATGTGTTTTTGTAAAATGTAGCCGGGCTTGGATGTTTTTCTTCATAAGATAAGGCTTCCGTCTTGCCACCCTAGATGGGAGATTGTTGTCACATGCACTAAACAGCCAGTACTTGCCAGAATTTCCTGCACCTCCTTCGGTGTTGCTGTCGGCCCCTTGGCAGCCTCCCTGACCAGTTTTCTTCTAGTCTTTTCATCAATTTTGGAGGGACGTCCAGTTCTTGGTAATGTCACTGTTGTGCCATATTTTCTCCACTTGATGATGACTGTTTTCACTCTGTTCCATGGTATACTTATGCCTTGGAAATTCTTTTATACCCTTCTCCTGACTGAAACCTTTGAACAATGAGATCCCGCTGATGCTTTGGAAGCTTTCTGCGGACCATGGCTTGTGCTGTAAAATGTGACTGCAAAAATGTCAGGAAAAGCTTACTAGAACAGTTGAACTTTATTTGGGGTTAATCGGAGGCCCTTTAAATGGTGGCAGGTGTGTGCTGACTCTCATTTAACAAGAGTTTGAATGTGATTGGTTAATTCTGAACACAGCCACATCCCCAGTTATAAGAAGGTGTGCATATTTATGCAACCAGGCTATTGTAAGTTTATTTTTTTATTTGTCCCCTTAAAAGATTTCAGTTTTTTTTTTTCCAATTGGGTTGTACAGGTTATTGGTCACATTAATGGTGGAAAAAGTTTTGAAATGATTTATCTTGGTCTCAATTTTTTACATCATAAAAACCTGGCATCTGCACAGGGGTGTGTAGACTTTTTATATCCACTGTGTGTGCGCACATGAGAGAGAGAGAGAGAGAGAGAATGATTTTCCTTGAAACTAGCCAGTAACACATCTGCCATATCCACTGATAAATTCAGACTAGATTATGGTGAACTGTTTGAAACAGCAATACCAAGGAAGGTCAGTAGGTGCCAATGATACTCCATCCCACTCTAATATGGTGCAAACATCTAACATTTAGCATGCTATTGCCATCAAGTTATATCAATAACATAAAATTTATGAATAAGGGTATGTGAAACTCAGTCAAGTGAACTAATTCACTGGTGGAATAAGATTTGATTAGCAACTATTTAGTAAAGGGTATATGGTAAAGGCCATTGATTTACTATTTTTTAATAGAATGTGCAACACTTGCACCATGTATTTTTAATAAATTGTAAACAGCAACAGTGAACTGTATACAATACTCTAAATTGCATTATTTTGAGCACAACGTGCAGAAACAAGCTTCTGGTTCTCTAATTTTTTTTGCACCAGCTACCAAAAGGCTTGCCGTCTCTGCCCATTTCTTCGAGCCACACCTAGCACCGTTTGTTTTTAAGTCCTTTGTCAATTAGGACACCTTCCCCAGGCTTCAAAAACTTACTCTCCATCCTACAGAGTGTATGAAAGGTTTTGTGTTGAAGGATGAAACACTCGCGTTTCCAGTCACTTACTCTCGCTATCCGATTAGGAGCACGCCACTGATCTCTATAGAAAAAAACTGCAAAAATCCTTGACCGCCAGAAGTGAAGCCACCTGGCTGCCACATTAGTACACTCAAAATAATGGGTTTAGTAGTAAATGGTGTCACTTTTACCTCAATAACTTCCCAAAAAATTAACACATTTTGATCTTCTTGGTATGGAGACACAGCTTATAATATTGTGCAACCGGTGAACTACAGAAATCGACGGCTGCTAAACATAATGTCAACTCGATTCCCTCCCTAATATGGCGACCAGGCGGCTTCACTGGGCTCTGCACTCACGAATGGGATGTGAGCTGTCCAGGTTTTCTATAGAGATCAGTGGAGCGTGCAAACTCAATACATTCCGCCATCCCAAATACTATATTCACCACTCTAAATATCTAAAACAACTGCGAACTATGCAGAGCTGACTGTTTATTTTGAGCATTATTCATCCACCACTGCAGATCATCATCTTCGTCATCATAGCAGTCTGTCGGGGGCGACAATGACTGTTTCATTTAGGTCTGATCAGATTCCTCCATGCAGCTCTGTCCTTCGCCTTCTGCTGTCAGGAACTCCTGACCTTGTTAACCCGGACGATGTCCAAGCTGGTATGAGTTACCCTCTGACTGACCATTTCATGAAACTGCTTGCAAAGTATTTGAGTACTGCTAGCTTTTGCTGGACTAGTGGCACATTCTTGACAGATAGAGGTATTATCGGTGGCAAGGACAGGCCAAGCCACTGCAGATAGCTTGGACAAAAAGTGTTTCTGCATACAGAAATAGGAAGTAAATTTCACTGCAGAAAAAAAAAAAAAAAAAAAAAAAAAACAGCACATGCCAAAAATCCGGCACGGTGCCAGAAAACTTTAAGCCCTGCATATGTCTAACATGACAATGAAGCCATTTTATTCTATATTATGCTCATTTGTATTAGCTAGCAACATCCAAGACTAGCAGCTAGGAATGGGTGGCTATTCACAAAGCCCGATGTTCCCTGAGAGAGGTAAATGAAGTACAGGGGGGCGGCAGTGGCTCAGGAGGTAGAGCAGGTCATCCAATAACCACATGGTTGGCAGTTCGAATCCCGCTCTCCCCGGATATCCTGCCGTTGTGTCCCTGGGCAAGACACTTCACCCCCAATTGCTCCTGGTGGGTCTGGAAGCACCATGTTAGGTAGCATGCCGCCATCAGTATGTGAATGGGTGGATAGCAGGATCTGTAAAGCGCTTTGGTCATCAAGAGATGAGAATAAAAGCGCTATATAAGTGAATGCCATTTACCATTTTACAACACATTCGTATGGGGATCACTCCCCCTCGCATTAGCAACCTGAAGAATATTTTTAAACACACCTGTCAAGCCAGGGAGCTCTGCCCTCCACAGAGGGTATAAAATATGCCATCCAGTCTCACCTCATTTTAGACTGCACTTCACCAAGCCCTTAGATGAAGTGGAAAAGGGAACGCTGGGCTACATGAATAGCCACCCATTCCTTTTCAGTCGGTTTACTCAGTACAACACACGACTATAAGGTTTATGAACGTGCACTGAGCCATTAGTGCAGATAGAATGAGGAGAGGTGGCCATGGCGCAGCAGTAACAGTGATGGCACAGGCATCACTTTCCCACTGACAGCACTGCCTGTGCGACGTTCTGGGAATAAAATTCTATGAATGTATTGGGGGAAGCCAAGCTGGCCACTGAGCATATTTCCTCCACAGGCACCCCTTGATGCAGTGTTTTGCTGGTTTTTGCTACGCTACGCGAGTTGGCATACTCAGCGTCCCTTAGGGAAGGTCTCTTTCACAATGAGATGAAGCTGCACTTAGGAGCTGCTCTTACCATTACAAGCTGTGTTGCACTGGAGAATTTCTGTTTTTAAAAAATGTATTAATATGCCTGTCTTTTGAGAAGTTGGTACATTGCTTTTTTTGCGGACTATTGGTGGGGAAGAAGGGCAGTCATCATTGACTGTGACTCCAAGGAAGAAAACGTAAGTCAGCTTGACCTACTCCAGGCCGTCTTGTTGTTAGTAGGTGGTCACTAGCTGCATAAATATTGGTACAGTTTTCTGTGAATTTTGAAGTTAAAATCCACGATTTATTCTATTGCCATGTCACCCGACTCTGCCATGACTGTGTAATAGATGGAAATCTGACAGATGCAAGCACTGACTTCAACAGACTAGGAGAAATTAGAGATAGTGAAACCGTCTGGTGAGTGAATTTTTTCCTTTTCTTTTGTTTTCTACACTATTTTGTAAAACTTAATGGGCTACGTGAAACCGGCCTGAACAGCTTTTAGTTGGCTGTAGATTCCAGTTCATGTTGTAGCATTGTGTGAACTAAACATAGCATGCATTCTGAATAGGCGCTCCACATGCACACGCATTTTTGCTAGTATGTTTTTTTTTTTTCTACAATATTTTTTATTGAACCTTTTTTTTTTTTTTTTTACAAACATAACACAAACAATCAAACACTAACACTAAAGTAATTTTAAAAAAAAAAAGTACTAAAAACACCGATAACCACTAACAAGAACAGGTCTTCAACAATGCTCCTCTGTTTAGTCTAGGCAATCCATTACATAAGTATACATATTATACATTCACCAGTTTGGAATTTACAAGGTCCACACACATCATTCACCTTCTTCTTCAAAAGTTATGTTTAAATTCTTTACATAATCAATGAAAGGTCTCCATATATTCTCAAACACAATTTCCTTTGATTTCAGCATGTATGTTATTCTTTCTAGTGGAAGGTTTGTTAACATCTGTCTTAACCACTGAGTCACATCTGGTCTATGAGTCTTTTTCCACAATAGTGCAATACATTTTTTGGCATTAAGCAAACTGAGGTCTATGAATGCTCTTTCACTTTTATTAAAGTTATGCTTTTCTGGATGCAGACCCAACAAAAACAATTTAGGATTCAATATGATTTGTTTTGAAATTATTTTTTCTATTGTTACCCTCACCTCTTCCCAAAACACTCTAATTTTCCTACATTCCCATACACAATGAAATAAGGTTCCTTTACTTTCCATACATTTTGTGCACGTATCTGGTATGTTTTTGTTATATCTATTTAACTCCACCGGTGTAACATACATCCGCATTAACCATTTAAAATGTATCAATTTAAGACGTACATTTATTGATTTGGTTTGAGCTTCTGTACAAGCCAATTCCCATTGTTCCTCTGAAATTTCAGTTTGCAGATCTTCTTTCCAATAATTCAATCTTTTCTGTGAGTTTTCACTTGAGGATAGTGTCAATGAGTTATAAAACTCTGAAATAATACCCTTTCTCTTACTATCTTTCGTCAAAATTTTTTCCAAGGATGAATAAGTAGGTCCGGTGAGAGCATTATTTTGATTTGATCGAATAAAGTTCCTAAGCTGAAGATATTTAAAAAAATGTGTTCTATTAAGATTAAATTTGATCCTCAGTTCTTCAAAAGACATTATGTTATCTGATCTTCTGAATCCCTTTTAAATTCCATAATTTAAATACAGCATTCGCTCTCCCTGGTTTAAAATATTGATTACCCCATATTGGGCTAAATTGTGACAGTAAATGTGGTTCTTTTAAATATTTTTTGGTTTCACACCATATTTTGATCATATGCTTTACAAATGGATTTTTAACTTGTTTCTGTAATTTTTTAGCCGAGTCTGAGTATATGAATACGGGAAGAGGTAAAGGTAAATTGTATGATTCCATTTCAGTCCAGTGAGGGAGATCATTTGATGAAAAATAATATGTCATAGACCTCAGTTGTGCTGACCAGTAATACAACATAAAGTGTGGACATTTCAGACCTCCACGATCAAATGGTAAATATAGTAAGGACAGACGTAATCTAGCCTTCCTATTGTTCCATATAAATTCCACTAACTTTTTTTTAATTCTTGAGAATAGATCTGAAGGTGGTGGTAAAGGAATGTATAGAAATAAATAAAGTATTTTGGGTAAGATATTACTTTTAAGTATATTGATTCTCCCAATCATCGACATTGGTAGTGACATCCATCTCTGAAGTAACTCATTAATGTCTGTCATTAAGGCTTCATAATTGGCACTGGCGACTAATTCTAGCTTAGGCACAATTTGAATTCCTAAATATAACTGATTTACAACATTGAATTGATTGACCTCAGAAGCTGGATGATTTCTCTGGGTCTCATTTAGCATTAATATTGAAGATTTAGTTTTATTTATTTTATATCCTGATATTTCCCCAAAATTCTTTATTAAATTCAACAAGGTTGGAATTGATTTTTTTAGATTCGACATAAACAAAATTATGTCATAGGGCATACAGGGAGATTTTATGTTCTGTTGGTCCTACTTTAATTCCATATAATTGTGGATGTAAACGTACTGCCATCGCTAAAGGTTCAATTGCCATAGTAAACAGTAAAGGTGAAAGTGGACAGCCTTGTCGACATCCTCTATTAATATTTATTGATTTTGAAATATTGTTGTTTGTTAGGATTTCTGCTGTAGCATTATTGTATATTATCTGTACCCATTTTATGAAATTATTTCCAAGTCCAAACCTTTGTAAGACTTCAAAAAGAAAGGGCCATTCGACTCTATCAAAGGCCTTTTCGGCGTCCAATGATAGGAGAGCTGTATCCGGTGCTTCTTTATTAGAATAGATAATATTAAATAGTCTTCTTACATTATGGAAGCCTTGTCTTCCCTTTATAAAGCCATTCTGATCTCGGTTACTAATATTTGGTAATATTTCTTGTAGTCGTCTTGCTAAAATTTTACAGATTATCTTAAGGTCAGCATTTAATAGACTTATTGGTCTCATGTTTTCACATTTATTAGAGGGTTTACCTGGTTTTGGCAACAGTATAATTAAGGCATTATTCATGTATGGTGGTAAATTACTATTTTGAAATGCTTCTAAAACCATTTCCAAAAATGGTTTTATTAATTTATTCTTAAATTTTTTATAGAGGTCAACTGGAAGACCATCTGGTCCTGCACTTTTTCCTGATTTCATATTATCAATGGCTAGCCCAACTTCTTCTTGACTAATTAATCTTGACTCCAATATCTCCCTGTTTTCATTTGGAATACACGGTATAGATAATCCGTCCAAAAACCCATTTAGTTTTGTTAAGTCAGTTTCATTTTTTGTATCATATAATTTTTCATAGTAATCTCTAAAGGCACTATTAATTTCTAAAGGATCTACAACTGCCTGTCCGTTACTTATAATACTGGTAATTGGTGTTTTAAATTCTAATTGCTTAATCTGCCATGCCAATAATTTTCCTGATTTTTCACCTTGTTCATAAAAAGATTGCTTCAATCTTAGAAGACTCGAGGCAGCTCTATTCGCTGATTTTTTGTCATATTCAGCTCTCAGAATCAGTAATTCGTTCTCTAACTTTGGGTCACTTCCTGCATACACTTTTTCTTGAAGAATTTTTATTTTATGTTCCAATTGGACTCTCTCCTCTCGAGTCTTCTTAGATTTTGAACCTGTACAACTAATAATATGCCCCCTAATAAAAGCTTTGAAAGCCTCCCACTTTATACATGCTGATGTTTGTGTAGTATTGATATCAAATAACTCATCTGTTTTTCTATGTACTTAAATTCCTCATCCTGAAGCCATTTATGCTGAAATTGCCACCTACCTGGTTCCTTTGTCAATTTCTTATCTACATATATTAGACAGCAGGGTGCATGATCAGAGATCACAATATTATCATAGAAGCAGTTTTGAATCTTGGACCTTAATTCTGTGGAGATCAAAAAATAGTCAATACGTGAGAATGTCTTGTAGGTATTAGAATAACAAGAGTAGGCTTTAACTTGTGGTTTCATTTCTCTCCATATCAGAATCAGAATCAGCTTTATTGGCCAAGTATGCACAACACATACAAGGAATTTGACTTTGGCTAAAAACTTGCTCTCGTTGTTCAGGTGGAGGATTTAAATAAGGATTCAATGACAACAGAGTAAGATAAGATAAGATAAGCCTTTATTAGTCCCACAATGGGGAAATTCCAGGATTGCAACAGCACAGGGATAGCAACACTCAGAGCAACAATCAGAAGGCAAGAAAAAAACAAGCAAGCAAGAGCAGCTAATATACATATGTACGTATTACTATAAAATATATATATATACACACACACACAGACACACAGTGCAGAGCATTGTAGCTGGATGGAATAAATATATGAATATATGAACACACAGTGCAGAGCATTGTAGCTAGATGGAATAAATATGTAAATATATAAACACCCACAGTACGGAGCATTGCAGCTAGGTGGAATAAATATGCAAGTATATAAACACACACAGTGCGGAGCAATGTAGCTAGATGGAATAATATGTAGATATATAAATATATAAACACACCCAGTGCTGAGCATTGTAGCTAGATGGAATAAATATGTAAATATATAAACACACACAGTGCAGAGCATTGTTGCTAGATGGAATGAAACAGCATAACCGTCTACTTAGTTATCCTACATGGTATGATTATGTGCCCATACATATTCTCACCCTCCATAGCGACCGGTATGTTCCTAGTTGTATGCCGGAGGGGACCATTGTGTAAGTCTATTGCATCTTTTGCATTCAAAAAACTATTAGTTTGTTACGTCTTTTTGCTATCTCTGCGAGCAGCCCTGCTTAGGTTGTACAGTCTGACAGCCGTTGGTAGGAAGGACCTACGAAACCTCTCGGTTGTGCACCTGGGATGATGTAGTCTGCTGCTAAATGAGCTCCTCAGTGCATTCAGTATGTCCTGCATAGGGTGGAACCCGGACTCCAGCAGAGATGACAGTTTAGCCACCGTCCTTCTCTCTCCTATCTCCTCCATCGGATCAAGGCGCTGCCCCAGGACAGAGCTAGCTTTCTTAATCAGTTTGTTCAGTCTCTTCCTATCGGCTGCAGTAATGCCACTGCCCCAGCAGACCACTCCAAAAGTGATGGCTGATGCCACCACCGTGTCATAGAATGACTTCAGCAGCGCCCCTTGTACACCAAAAGACCTGAGTCTCCTCAGCAGGAACAGCCTGCGCTGTCCCTTCTTGTAGAGTGCATCAGTATTGTGTGACCAGTCTAGTTTATTGTTCAGAGAACTTCTGTAGATGGCAGTGTGTTGTGTTGTGTGAGAAGTCCGCAGTATAAAGAGTGAACAGGAAGGGAGCCAGCACCGTTCCCTGGGGGGCCCCCGTGCTACTGATGATCGTGTCGGACACACAGTCCCGGGTTCTCACAAACTGAGGCCGGTTCGTGAGGTAGTCCAGGATCCATGATGACAGGTGCTGGTCCACCCCTGCGCGCAGCAGCTTGTCCTTCAGGATCATCGGTTGGATGGTGTTGAAAGCACTGGAGAAGTCAAAGAACATGATCCTCACCATATTCCCGGGCTTCTCCAGGTGGGACAGAGAACGGTGAAGGAGGAAGATCACCGCATCCTCCACCCCAATGCCATGCTGGTAGGCGAACTGGAGTGGATCCATCGCTGGTTCCACCAGGGGGCGGAGGTGAGCAAGGAGCAGTCTCTCCAGGGTCTTCATCAAGTGGGACGTCAAGGCCACCGGTCTGTAGCTGTTCAGGTCTTTGGGGTGGGAAGTTTTTGGTACAGGTACCACACAAGATGTTTTCCACAGCTGTGGTACCCTCCCCAGTTTCAGGCTCATGTTGAAGATATACGTCACAATCCCACACAGCTGGTCTGCACAGGACTTGAGGAGCTTTGCGCTGATGCCGTCCGGTCCCGGCGCCTTCCTCGCCTTGATCTTCCTCAGCTCCGTCCTCACCTGGGTCCTGGTCAGGGTCAGGATGGGGGGCTGTGTGTTGGGAGTGGGGGGGTGTTGGTGGAGTGGGGAGTGGGCAGCAGGACTTGATTTCTTTAGAGGCAGCAGTGGTTGTTGTGCAGTCAGGGGGGAGGGCGGTTGGTCAAATCTATTGAAAAACAGATTCAGGTTGTTCGCCCACTCCCTGCCCCCTGTGGCCTGGGGGGAGGTATTCTGGAGCCCCGAGATGGTTTTGAGGTTTCTCCAGACCCCGCTGATGTCGCTCTGTTGCAGCTTGTCCTCCATCTTCTTCCTGAAGCTGTCCTTGCCTTCTCTGATCTTTCTCCTCAGCTCCCTCTGTACGGACTTCAGCATCTCCCTGTTCCCTGACCTGAAGATCCTCTTCTTCTCTCTCAGAAGTGTTTTTATCTCAGTATGTACAGTAAATTACAGTTCTATAAAAGGATGCAAATATATATAGGAATATATGCAGTTATTTACTCAGACTAACCACACTTTGCAGAAATATATGAAAAAATATACAGTCACACAGTATTTCAATGTGAACTCAGATTCAGTGATATAATGTGAATGAAGTAAAAAGCAGTGTGAGAGTTATGTGCAATGTAATAATGGATGAAAAGTCATGAGTACAGCAACAGGTAGGACTAGGTGAATGTTAGGAGTTCATCAGAGTGATGGCTTGAGGAAAGAAACTGTTCCTGTGACGGGTGGTTTTGACCTTCAGTGATCTGTAACGACGACCAGAAGATAGAAGTTCAAACAGTTTGTGGCCGGGGTGTGATGGGTCAGCACAGATGTTTCCCGCCCGTTTCCTGGTTATGGACCGATATAAGTTCTCAATGGAGGGTAGGTCGGTACCAATGATCCTCTCCGCAGACTTAACGATCCGCTGCAGTCTGGTCTTGTCCTGTTTAGTGGCAGATCCAAACCAGACAGTGATGGAAAAGCAGAGGACAGATTGGATGATGGCGGTGTAGAAGACAACCAGCAGCTCCTGAGGCAAATCAAACTTCTTGAGCTGACGCAGAAAAAACAACCTCTGCTGGGCCTTTTTCCGGACAGTGTCTATATGAGAGGACCACTTCAGGTTCCGGGAGATTGTGGTACCCAGAAACTTGAAGGAGTTTATATATATATATATACGTATATATATCTAGCAATCTCAATTCTTTCATAAAATGATTAATGATCATCCTGCATCCATTGTGCGTACAGTCCAGTCCTGTTGATCTATCTATACCGGGATTCAATGTACAATTAAAATCCCCTGCTATTATATGTTGCCCTGTAAGTGATGATAAAATAAGAAATAAATTAGCAAAGAAATTTTGATCATCTATATTGGGACCGTATAAGTTCACCAAATTTATATTTTCTAATAACAAAGATCCTTGAATGATTAGATATCTTCCAAATTTGTCTCCAATTACATTTTTCATTTGAAATGGGATTGATTTATGTATGAGTCATAACTCCCCTGGCTCAGGATGAAAATGATGAGGTGAATACACTTCCTTGCCATTTTCTCCTAATTCTTTTTACATCCTCCTCTATTAGATGAGTTTCTTGTAAAAACACAATTTTTGAACCTATGTCTTTTATTTTATTCATAACTTGTTTAAGTTTTTTTAAATTTTGTAGACCTCTGCAATTCCATGAAGTTAAATTAAGATTAACGCTTTGGTCTATGATCAATAAGGAGTTTGTGATTACCTCGCAATGTAAACATGCTCATACAGAGAAGCAAAAACATGAGTGGTTGAACATTCATCCTAAAAACTACACACAAACAAATTCCCCCTTCCCACATTCGTGGTAATCCCCCCAAAATAAAAAAAATTAAAAAAATTCTGTCTCCCGCTATAGCCATTGACTGCTCCACACCCGCGAGGACCAGCCAAAGCCACTCCTTCTTTCTCCTCTCAATCACCCTTACTCTACTGCTTTTAATGACATAACATTAACTCTCTTCTGTAGTTTTCCAACTTAACTCCAAAATTTTATAGCAACTTTGTACATCATAGGTTTTTTTTGTTTTGTTTTTTTTAATATTTAATACAATCTATATTTTGTAAACTTGCTATATGCTTCAGATCAGTCAGATGCCTGTGCAAATGCTTAAATATTCTACCTTATATTTTGTTCATGCTTCATGCTTAGCTCCCACCAGTCTCTTCTTGGATCTGCTTGATGAGCTCCTGCGCCTCCTCAGGGGTCTTGAAGGTGTGGGTTCTTCCCTTATATGTGACCAGCAGTCTTGCAGGATGAATCACTCCATGATGAATCCCGAGGCTGCGCAGCACTTTACGGGCGGGGTCAAACTGTTTCCTTAATTGTTGGATTCCTGTGGCCAAATCTGGGTAGAACCGCACCTGTTGATCCTGGTATTTAATTTCTCCTTTGGCTCGCGCCGCGTTGGAGATCGTCATCTTGTCTCTGTAGCTGAGGAACTTCATAATCAGCGTCCTCGGTGGTGCCTTATTATCTCTTGGTGGGCCAATTCGATGGGCGCTCTCTTAAACGACTGATGACTGCAGCTCCGCGTTGTTCAGCGCTTCTGGAATCCACTTTTCCAAAAAGGAACATGGGTCCCGACCCTCGGTTCCCTCTGGGAGGCCCGCTAGCCTCAGGTTGTTCCGTCTCGACCGGGATTCTAAGTCCAGGACATTATCTTCCAGACGTTTATTTTTTAATTCCAATGTGCGCACCTTTAATTGTAGGCTGGTGACGTCATCCTCAGCGCTGGAAATTCGGAGCTCCACCTACTCATTCCATTCAGAAATTCGGAGCTCCACCATACTCATTCCATACAGTCGCTTATCTCCTTTCTCATTCCTTCTATCGCTGCTATAATCCCATCAAATTTAGCGGAAAAGTCTGCTCTCATTGAGCTAATGGCAGTGAGCACCGCACCTGTGCCGTCACCAGCAGTCACCGCTCCGCCACTAGCTTGCTCCGCCATATCTGAAGATTTTTCTGCTTCGTCACGAACGTGAAAGTCCGTTAACTTGGACTGTTTCGGCGGTTCAGTTTTTCCTCCACCTGATTTCCCAGCCTTAGGCTTTACCGGCATATCCTCGCCCAAACGCTGGGATAGGCTTTGTTCCAAATGAGAGTTATTTGCCGACTTTTTATCTTTAGGAGCAGAGCAGGGCGAAACACGTCTTCCTACGTGGCCGCCATAACCGGAAGTCCTTTTTGCTAGTATGTTAGTGGTTGTTAAAGACAAAGGCCGGCAGACAGACTAATTTACATGGTTATTCTTGAAATCATTTTTGTTTCTAGACTTGGATCGTGTTTTTTTCTAATTTAATGAATGAAAAGATGGGGGGAAGAGTTATTTGCTATAAAAATATTTTATTCCAGTTTAAGGTTACATTGCAAGAGGATGCAAATATTTATTTTCAGCCCTTTTTATTCCAGGCTGTTTTGTTTTGTGGGCGTAATTCAACGCCATTGAAGTGAAGAGTTCTGGTCCTTCTGTTCTGCTACTTCGGTGGTGGTTGCTCAGCAGTTGTGGCGAACCAACACAGTGAGGAAGGTCAGGGTTTTAGTTATGGGTTTCACCTGGATTTCTGGGAGGACTAAAAAGTGTGAACTTTAAAGGACACATTACACCAATATTTTTCTACAAGGAACACTTCCATACATATTGCTGAAGTGAGAAATGAACAGAATGAAAAGAGTGTTAGTGAATCAGATGTTTTGTGTACTATGTAAACTTTCTGTTTATTGGTACTATTTGACATTTCATATTTCTTCTAAAGGATGTTGTGTACTGTGGTATTTAAAGTGTCTGTGACACAATGTAGGAAGTGTGGATCAATCCTCCCCTATGAATTTTGAAGGCGAGTGTTGACTTTACTCCAAATGGAACGACTTCGTGTTAAAAAACGTTGTATTACTTTTTGCAGTTTTCATTTTTATAAATCTCATTGCCTACCGAAACTGAATATCTGAGCATTTTTTTAATTTCCCCAACTACCCGATAAGGGAAATAAAAAAAAAAAAATGAAGCCAAAATTTCTGTAAACCAAACAATTAAATAACGATCACCTTATGTGGCTCTATCTGTATATTACCATTCAGTGTTTTGGAAGCGACCAATGTCCATCTCTAACCCTTCACCGTCGGACCCTTCATTATCTGAAACAAACGAGTCATCGTCGCTTCCTGAATGATATGGTTTCAAATAAATAGGGCTGCAGTCCTTCATTAGAACGAACTCGCTCTTCTTCATCACTCGGTCCTGCTTCTTCCTCAAAAAATGTCAACAAATCGCTCAAACCTTCGCTGAAATCACTCACAACCTCCTCCGCTTCAGTGTACTCAGTCATGCTCGTTTACATATTGGATCCTCTCATGATGTCACAAAATGGCAGCGCTGTTTGACCCAATTTCGACAAACAAACATCGCAATCTGCTGCATCACGATGTAATTATATATTAATAAGTATATGGGGAAAAAAATGTACTGAATTTTTTTGTGTACACAGAATAAAAACACAGTAGTTCTTCTTTCTAATGATGTCTTGGTTGAATTATGTAAGGGTATTTTGTTGCATATTTCTGAACCTAAAGGTAGAAAAAATATAGATCAGTCATACTGACAAATTAGAAAAAAGGCCAACTAAAGTAGGATGACGAAAATAATAAAATACTAAAATGAACAGCAAACTCAGGACAAAGTTTAAAAAGAAAAAAAAGAGAAATAAATTTAATGTTTAAATAGGGACCAAATCATTATTGCTTTGGAAAGAAAAACAAACACCTTATTATGTCACTAAAACTGCCTTCTTCCACCTAAAAAAAAACATAGCCCAACTCTGTCCCTCACTCACCTTCTTCCCCACAGAAACCCTCATACATGCATTTGTCACATCCAGACTTGACAACTGCAATAGCATTCTTTACGGCTCATCATCCAAAGTCCTCCAGAAACTTCAATACATTCACAACTCAGCCGCCCGTCTCCCTACCCAGTCGTGCTCCCGTGACTACATCACCCCCATCCTCCAGAACCTCCACTGGCTCCCAATCTCACAATGTGTACAGTTCAAAGTCCTTCTCCTCACCTTTAAAGCCCTCCATCACCAGGCCCCTTTCTATCTCACCGACCTTCCCATTCTTTGGATGCAAACCTCCTCTCTCTACCACACAGAACCAAGCACAGAACCTGAGGGGACAAAGCCTTTTCCATCACGGCCCCTTCCCTCTGGAACTCTCTACCCCAACACAGCCGTGACTGCACAGACTTAAACTACTTCAAATCATTACTCAAAACCCACCTGTTCAGACTTGCTTTAAATCTTTAATTTTAATTGTGTGAGGTTTCTTTGTTTTGTTTTCTCTAATGTAAGGCATCTTTGAGTGCCTTGGAAAGCGCTATACAAATAAAATGTATTATTATTAAAATAAGTGGGGGTTTTTTGTGCTTGACGGGACACTATAATGCCGATGTTGTAATATGTCTTATTTAAGCTGCAGTTTTTATTGTTATTGTTCCTTTTCTCCTGTGGTGTTGCAAAGAGGAAAATTTAATACAGCCACATTTAATCTGACCCAACTTTTTGGTCTGTGTGTCTTCTTTACTCCTGTTACTCAATATCATTGCTATTTATAACTGCCTTTCTCCAGTGAGTGAATCTAGATCATCTGGTGCGCAGTCACCCTCCAGGGAACAGTTCTGGCTCCCTTCCTGTTCACCCTCTACACTGCTGACTTATACAACACACCACACTGCCACCTGCAGAAGTGAACGATTCTGCGACTGTTGGTCTCAACTCTGATCAGGATGGATCGGGGTACAGAGGACTGACCCAGGACTTTGTGGACTGGCGCCTACGGAACTGCCTCCATATCAATCTAGGGAAGACCAAAGAACTGGTGGTTGACTCCTGCAGATGTAGACCCCAACCCATTTGTATCTTATCTTATCTCATCTTACAGGTCCACATGGTTAGTTAAACATATTCCCGTACCACCCAGTGTCTATTATGGTAATTTGGAACTGAAATTGGTTACACAGCCATGCCCCAGGTAGAATGTGGATGCACTCCACTGGGCATGTGAAGCCCCTTATTGTCATAAGCCTCTGAGATAGCCTCTACAATCTAAGTGAGAGAGGATCTACTTTGACAAGGCATTCCCAGCAACCAGGCTCACAAAGCAGACAAACAGCTGATCTGTTTTACGCACAGCTTAGGTCTGGCCAGTGTACGTGCGTAATGCATGCACTGGGTAGAGACAATTCAATTGTGCTTGCACTGGTGATGTGAAGGGGAAAGGCAAAAACGCTGTCACTTCAAATGGCATAAATTTATAGCAGGGGTCCTCAAATATTTTTGCTAGGGGTTCACATTTGTTTTTTTCCAGTGGGTCGGAGGAGTCCCAACATGCTGCATGGGCGGATATTTCATCTCCATGTTGGGAGGGACAATAAACACAACATCTTCTCCAGAGTAAATATTGAGGAGACACTGTAAGTATTATTGTAGTCAGTCACAAATTTATGAGAAAGAATGTACAAATGTACACTTATGGGGAAAAAATCTGCAAATTTACAAGAAAAATTCATAGAAGACCCTGGCCTACTGTACGTCTATGGGTTTGAGGTCATAAGGTCAACATTAACATTTCCTTTGCACTGTTACTATAGAACAAGTAAAGCTATGGTCACAAACATTGGTACACAGGTTCACCCTGAGCCTATGACCTCTGACTATGGGTTTTGGGTCAAAAGGTCAAATGTCAAGGTTAGCATTGCCTATGCCCTATTACTATAGAATGAGTACAGCTAGGGTCACCAAACTTGCTACACAGGCTCACTTTAGTACCTCGAGGATCCTGGCCTACAAGGATCCTGACCTACAACTACTGGTTGTATACAACTATTTTTGTTGTATATTCATGGATCATAATTCATGGCTTATCATAATTTGGTTCTGCCTCAATAATTATTTTGGAAAAATTGAAACTTAAACTTAATTGAAACTGCTCTTCTCGAATTTCATATTGGGATCTTCAAAGACACTAGACATGGGGGATATTGCACTCACCTCAGAGTGCTCTTGTTCCTCTGGTCACAGTGGGATTGAATCTTCCCCAGAGTGTGTTCAAACAGCCCTGAGGGATCGCTGTGCTTCAGGCACATGAGAGTCAGCCAGAGGTGCCGTTGGGCCATCGCAGTTTTGGCCATTCCTTTACCCAAGGTCATAGCCATAGTACATGACAACCTCAGAATAAAGTCAGCCATTCTGCGAACCTCATCCAGCAGTCTGATTGAGTTGTCCTTCATAGGTAATGGGGCTGTGGAATATGATGATTTTTATTGAATGACTGGCAACAATACCCGGTGAATAAGACATTCAGTCTTTTGTCCTGATGACACTACAATAGTGATATGAAGGACCTGCTGCACCCTGGTCGTCCAGCCGCCCAGCCCTCTCCCCCACTCTCTATCCTGGGGCAGGTGTCTGATTGTCCTGGGGTTTAGTGGTCTCAGGGCACTTGTACTCTGCAGGGGCTGCGGGGGGGGGGGGGGGGGGGGGTGCTTGCTCACAGTCCTGGAGGGGGCGTTGCTGTGTCCTGTTACCCTCTCTTTTTTGTATGTTTCCTAGCAAACCACACATGCACGTGTCTATCTGTTCTCTTTCAGGTGCAGATATCAGGCCCGTGCGGAGTTCTTCTCAGAAGCAGCAACTGTTTCCTGTGCTTTCTCTTCATTTGTTTTTCTTTCTTTCTCTTCCCCTCCAACTCCTTCACCCCCCTACCTCTTCTGACCACTTCATATCCGTTCAATTCCCTCCCCATTCCTCCCTGTCAGGTACCAGCATAAGTAAGACAATATAAATAAAGTATTAAAGTTATTATATAGCAAGAGGAGTCTATAAATACTATTTATATACGGCACATATCAAATATGAGCAGAGCTCCTTTTGGCAAAGTAAATCTGTTATAGCTTCTGACTGCCAAGCTACTGGACAGGACAGGTTTAAAAAAATGAGGAGATAAGACTGGGTGGCATATTTTACACCCTCCCCAGCTATGCCATAGTCTCATTGGCCTTGACATGCGTGTTGAAAAATATTCTTCAGGTTGATAATCCGAGGGGAAGAAATCCCTATGCTCATGTGCTTTACCAAGCGAATTGACCGAAAGGGAACTACTTGTTTTTGCATGGTAATACTAGTTTTGACAAAGCAATATATCGTTGAATAAACAAACAAAACATAATCTGTTGTCCTTTATTATAATCAACTTATAAACTGCATTTATGGAAATGTTGTATAGAAGCAAAAATACAGGAGAGGGAGCGCGGTAACAATGAATATAGTATTGTGGTGATGATTTTGGCCCTCTGCTGCTCATCAGGCCTACCACCAAAACACTGTGGTACCAATTAAAAAGAGAATAATGACTGCTTAATTTAAAACCAAGAGGCTTCATTGAATGAACTTTTTTTTTCTAAAAAATATAAACTTAAAGATTGATTTTTAGCTTTTCACTGTTATTTGACAATTCATAAAGAAAGAATACAATAACTCAGCTGTTCACTTACCGTACATCTTTCCTTCATCTGAAAGTATAATCTTCCTCCTTCCACATGGCGGATAGATTGCCAGGGCCTCCTGGAAACTCTGCTCAATGTCAGGGCTCCAGACTCCCTCTGGGTCCCCATCCATGGTCTTGTCTCCTCCAGAATCACTCAGTCTGTCCATGTCCTCCCCAGGGCTCTCACTACCACTCCAGCTATTGCGCTCCATACTGACAACCAATGTCAACTAGCTCTTTTGTACTCAGCACTAAGACTAATTGAAAGTCAAACAGAAGAAATAATTATAAATGAATAATAATAGTAAGCTAGCATTAACTACATAAAAGGAAATAATTAACTTCCAGCAGGGGCAGCCAGCTGCAGACAACTGGAAGCTTAATGCCAGCTTAAACAATGGTAACTCCTGAAGTGGTGTTGACTGGTCCAAAGTCCACCTTCAGACAGCAGGAAACCTACAAGGGAAATAAGAACAGAAGTATTACATTTATCATCACAAGAGCTGACAGCAGAAAGGCCCAATTATTACATTAGCTTAATTAGCTGCTAATCAGGTATCTAAATTTTAACTTCTACCATCTACAATTTTTGGCGGCTGAAAACATTACAAGTTATCAGAAACAGTGTTTCTCTACAACATAGACTATGCTTAGGTGGGCTGCCTGGATAAATCAGAGTTTGCCAAGTATAATTTGATTTATTGAAAATGTGCTAAAAGCGTTTCTGTTGGTTTGGCCCATTGTCATTTTGTGTAAATAAATGCTCTAAATGATGATATTTTGACTTGGAATTTGAGTGATTGGTTAGGCTAGAGAATAAAACAAAGTTGTTCATTCTACTCAAACCAGTACAAATAGTAATGACAGATAAAGTGATAATTTTGTAGTTGTGTTTTTGGTCTCTTAATATTTTCCAGAGCTGTGAGGAAGTCAGCAAGTGGCCCAAAGTAGTTGTAGGGGTTAACATGCTTGTTTGCCATGCAGAAGCCCTAGGTTCAAATTCTTCTGGTAACATGTTGTTCTTCCCAGGGACTGGTCATATGCTAATGACCACTCACACAGTACACCCCATCTCTGATGATGCTGTTTGGTTTTTAAAACCATCGCATTCAGCTAGTATTTGTTAGGCACGGGCAGCTCGGTTGCACAGAGTACCCCAGGTACTCTGGTTTCCTCCCACAGGCCAAAAACATGCAGGTTAGGTTAACTGGAGACTCTAAAGTGGCCCTAGGTGTGAATGTGTGGTGAACGGTGAAGGGATTGGCGCTGCACTGTGGCTGCCTCATCCATCCAGGTGAATGCCCTGAATTTTCCTCTGGGATTAATGAAAGTATACAAAATATCAAAAAAATGATAGCTTAGTCTGACAACTGAATCTAAAGCTAATGGTAATCTCAAACATGGTGTTGCCTACATAACATGTTGAGGGAAACGACTAAAGAGGACAGTGGCGTGAACAGGGGCTCATTAGCATTTAAAGGGGTCATTGACTGAAAAATGGTGGTTTTGTGGATTTTAACCTTCTGAAAGGTATTTGTTGGTCACGTAATTATCAAATAAATACACAAATAAATTTTAAAAAAAACATCCATTTCTCTTAAAAAAAAATTTAAATCCATCTTTTATACCATTTTAACTCCAAAAAGCAAAATTAACTTTTCTAGATTTGCCACAGGATGTCACTTGCATAGTAAACCCAACCCAGTGTCATCCTTGATACCTGCTCTATTATTGGCCAACCTAGCTGTCACTGTGTCCTTACCAAGCATGGTTTATCTCATTTTCTTTAGATTTCAGTCACTCTAATGGACATCCCTGTTTCCACCTGGCTCACTAATCCACAGTCAATTATGTATCTTGTGTTATTCTGAGCCATTAAAATGTGGGAGCTGTTAAAATGTGGGAAAAGTGCAGTCAATGACACAGCCTATTTTGAGAGCTCCTTCCCTGTTTGTAAAATGGTACAGTTAAACCCTGAAGCATTCTGACCAAACACGTCAGACATTTCATTAACACATCTGGTAGCTGTGTCAGCAGAGGGAAAAGAGCATGATAGGGGCTTTTTAATATCCTTATGTTCAATTTATTTCATGAAATGCACAAATAAATGTATTTGTATTTATATACAAATAAATTTATTTGCAAATCTTTATTTGTATATTTATATGTGGGCGGCTGTGGAGCAGGTGTAGTGTGGCCGACTGATCGGAGGATCAGTGGTTCGATTCCCGCTCTCTGTCTGTAGCCTGCATGTCGAAGTGTCCTTGAGCAAGATACTGACCCCCAGTTGCTCCTGGTGGGTCAGGCCAGCACCTGTGTATGGCAGCTCTGCTGCCATCAGTGTGTGAATGGGTGGAGAGCAGGATCTGTAAAGCGCTTTGGTCATCTAGAGATGAGTAAAAGGTGCTATATAAGTGAACACCATTTACCATTTATATATATATATTCACACTAAAAGTAAAAATAAAGCTATCTTTATTGTCAGTAGGCCTACTATTTTTCACTTTGGATACTAAGAATATGTCACTTTTAAAGGTCTGAATTAAATGAATAAAAATAGTAATAAGGCCTGACCTGAATATACTGATAAGACTTTAGAATGGTGTTCAGCCTTTTATTTTGGAATATGGATGCTCTTAATTATTGCGAACAGTCTACATGCTTTTAGCAATATGTTCTTGTATTGTGAATATTGTACAAGGTGGATTTGATTACTGTCTTTAAAGATGAAAAAGAAAAGTGGTATACACTCTTCTGTTGCTGCACAAGGTCACCTACGTAAATGAAAAACGTGCCTCACCTGTGTAGGAACACATCAGGGGAGCGACAGTTTCCACTCGTTTTTTTTTGTTGTTGTTGTTGTTTTTTTTGTTTTTTTTTAGTTAAGAGCCTCTCAGAGGGGTTGTAGCAGAACCAGGAGAGAAATTGTGAGGCCCGGTAGAATGACCAAGGAGAAATTGCCAGCATGCGCCCGCCCGCTCTGGGGAAGGACTGCTCAGCAAGCTCTTCCAAGCAGCGTATAAGACCACCTCCGTGGGAGAAGGCATTCAGGTGACAAGTCCTGGCTGGCTCGCAGAGGGAAATGGTGTTGGACATCTGCTTTGTACAAAGCAGCGGGACCATCCAACACCTGTAGGTTCACCCAGAGTCATAAGTGGGGTGTGCAAATTGAAGTGTATACAGCACTGTGGTTACGCAGCACACACGTGTACACCCTCCTCCGGAGATCACAAATTGGTATTCGGGAGAACAGATATTTTTTACACGTTGGATTAAAGAAAAGTTGAGTTTTAAATGTCCGACCTAAATCAAGGTCATGATTCCACCTGCTGAGGGGCTAGCCGCTATCTTTAAGATGTTGTTTAAATGTTGGCTGATTATCATTTCCAATCTAATGCTGGTGTGTGCCCAGCATGTTGCCACCATGCTGCCAGTGGACGTCGGCAGACCGTCTACTCTGAACTGATGCCCCGTGCCAACATCTTGCCAATGAGCTAATGTCTTTCATGAGATGTTATGCCAATGTAACTTGTATAGATCAGGCCATCTTTGACGAGATGTGTGTGAACTGTTGGGGCATAATGGAACCGGGCTCTCTCTCTCTCTCTCTCTTCACCATCTATTCTGTGATTACTTTTAATCTATCCGAAATAAAGATTCATTCGTTCGTTCGTTCACGGCAACACTGAGTCACATTTGCATCAGGAAAGTATTTGTTTTTTAAATGCAGCTTTAAGTTCTGATCAACATGTCGTAAGCCTGTATCCCAGCTGGTAGAGGCAAATTATTGCTTCTTTTCATGAAGGAAATTGCCTATTTAGTTAAATTGTTGTGCTACATCAAGTCCGCATTGCTCTTAAGTGGAGCGAGCGAACAAGGGGCAGACAGACAAGACTACTACTTGCACAATCAAGAAGAAAAAAAAAAAAAAGAAACCCAAGGGCTGCCTACATTTCTTTTTGAATCTCCTACAGTAAACAGCAGGGTTGGCACACTACACATCACACTAGAATATGCACGCACACACACACACAAACAATTATTGTGCCAGCCCCTTGGGCGAACACATGTCATTTTGTCTGGTCTTCTACTCTTCACACTTCCCATGCGCTGTCCCTTCCCACAGCCTGCAGTGTGAAGTAGCTGTGTGTCGATGCGCGGGTTTATCTAATTTTAACACAATTACACCCAACAATAAGTGCATGCAACTGACGCATGTAAAGCAGCAGGGTACATTTTGGACACATTTTAACCCTGTCTGCACACTAAAGCTTGGCTCAAGGCTTTTTAACACCTGGGGGGAAAACGCTGCAAGTCTTCAAGGAAACATCTGTTGGCTTAGGCTGGCAGACACGTGTAATGACTGGGAATCTGCTGGTTGTGCTTGAGCAGGTGCCCGGGTTCTCTGTCCGTGCTCATTTCTCCTATCCTCATTTCCGCTTTCTCTCTGAACTGCCCACTCTTGTTTTCTCTCCGCAACCCTTTCTACAGCAGCTCTCCATGAAAACAAGGATTCATTCTTGCAGCAGGCGGCGTGGATAAAGCACGACCGATTTCCCTTTACCGAGGTTTGAGTGGGAAAACTCCACTTTTTGTGCTAAAGTCAAGTAACTGTGACTCCTCATATACAACAATTTCACTGAAAACATCAGAAGAAACTTAAAAAAAATTTTGCAGTACAATTCAGTTCTCTATTTATATGCTCAGTACATTTCTGTCGTTCAGGATTTTACTGAAAAAGGCAAACAAGTGGTGTTTTATTTTGGTTTTTGGCAAACTGTGAAATGCCTTACTGTAACTAGCAGCAATACCCAGTGAATACAGATGCACTTTTTAATCCTGATGATAGTACAACAGCAATATCAGCAACCTGCTGGTCAACCTCTGCCTCTCCCAGAGCTCAGAAGGGCTGCAATGAATATATGGCGAATGATGACCTGACCACCACCTCTCCAGAAATGTAACTACATGTCGTGGCAACGTTTTGAATAGGATGCCCATCCATATAATTGGTCCCTTTCCCAGACAGCACCCTACATGTGACAATGTCGGCATTACATAACATCGGTGGAGTATTTACTTAACAAGTTGATGTTTACAAATGTCAGTAATGTGTTGTTTTTGTGTAGCATTCAAGCAGGGCTATTGCTCCAATATTCCTGTTCTCAAGGGTATATAAAGCATGAAACATATTAATTTCTTCGTATTTATTTTCTATTGCACAAAGTAAAATGCACCATGGGTTGATAATAGCTTATAGGCTTTAAACACATAACTTACTTGTATTCATCTCATTTACTTAATGTATTCTTTATTCTTAAGTCATGATAGTGTTTTACTCTTGTATGTCCTCTTATTTTTTACTACTGTTTAACTTTAGTGAAATGAATTTGTTTTCTGAAATCTGATACTTCTTTCTTGTCAATTTGCTCGTCTGAAAATTTTCACTTTTTGCAACAATTTTTTCTCAAATTTGACATTTTCTTCTACATTGGCAACTTCTTTTTGAGACTTGAAACTTCTCATAAACTTGAAATTTTTTTTTTCTTAAATTAGCTTTTTTTCTTGTCTAATCAAAAAGTTTCTCAAACTTACCATTTTTGTCCTCATAAATTTGCTACTTTTTCTTGTAAATTTGCAATGTTCATACGGATACGGTTTAAATTTTTCTTCTATGTGATGGTTTATTTTTTCTGCTGATCTAGACAATCAGTATGCCAATACAGTTTTTAATAGAAGACAACTGTGTCCTTCACATTTCCTGCACTTCCATGGCAAGTGGGATAAACAACAGTCTGAATTCAAAAGAATATTGAGGAAGTTGGCAGACACAGAACATCTGCATGAGTCGTAATTCTACTACATCAATTGTTACATGACAGCAGAGGCGTCTTTTTTGCCTTTTTTCCCCATTACAACAATCGCATGAAAAGTTGTTCTCTGCTCTTGTCTGTCACTATTTAATAAACAAGAAGAAATGATTTGAACATAAATCACTGGACACAGCAGAAACCTATTTTGGCAACGCAAGAACGCATTCAAAGCAGCACTAAAACAGAAATGAGCAGATTAAATGTAGGACAGCCTCCCAGCTTCCCGCCTCCGTGTCACACCCCAACACAAACGGTCAGGGTGCACTTGATTATATCACCAGCGTACACCTCAATGAGGGTACATGAGTGAATTAAAGTAAATAAATATGAATATCTATATATATAAAAGGGATTCTGTGGCATGGGTATGTATGTATGTATGTATGTATGTATGTGGCAGAAACTTTGTCCCCCTGCTAGCTCAGAAGCCACTTGACTGTGGGCCCTTATATCTTGTATGACGATGCCACAACACCTGAAGAGTCCACCTGACATGGTTTCAATGACTGCTTAACCATAAAAGAGGTCACAGGTGACTTGTTTTAACTGGCCTTTACCTGTGGAGGTGTACACAGCCCCCAGGTGGAACCGCCGAGAGCCAGCTCGCTTTGGCGAGGCTCGGCGGCGGACAGGGTGCCGCGCCGACCGGCTCACCTCCTTCACTTCCACGTGGGAGAGACTCAGACAGGGAGCTGGGGAGAACCTCAGCGAGTGGGCAACCAGAGACTGGCGGGGAGCCCCCCAGCCTCCATGCGGGGCCGGGCAGCGACTCTCCACTGAGCTCCACCGAGAATGATCCTTCCGCAGGGTCACCTACGGAAACCTTGTTATGACTTTTACTTCCTCTAGACAGTCAAGTTGGATCATCTTCTTGGAGCCTTACACAATGTCCTCTTCTTCCGGTTCTTCTTGTGAGTCGCTCTCGGGTTCAAACATGGACGGCTGAATCACTCCAATGTTATGGCTAGCCATTGTTTAGCGAGGCAGTCTTCAGTGTTCTCAAGTCAGAGGAGAGTGGAGGGCTGGCTTTGTAGCATCCGCTACTGGTGGGCGGGAGTATAGGTGAAGCTAATTAGAATATCCATCATCATCATCATCATCATCATATCAGTCTGTCAGGGGTGACAATGACTGTTTCATTTAGGTATGATCAGATTCCTCCACACAGCTCTGTCCTTCACCTTACGCTGCCAGGAACTCCTGACCTTGTTAACCCGGGTGACGTCCGAGCTGGTATGAGTTGCTTTCTGACTGACCATTTCATGAAACTGCTTGCAAAGTATTTGAGTACCGCTAGCTTTTGCTGGACTAGCAGCACATTCTTGGCAGATAAAGGTATTATCAGTGGCAAGGCCAGGCCAATTCATAGATCTGCACATACTTAGGTAGGTGAAAGATGTACAAGTTCTTTCCAAGCAATTCTAGGGGCAATGAAAATTTTGTGGGGCTTTTTGTCGATAAAAAGCCACAATATACTATTTTGGGCCATACACATTTGTTTATGAGGTGGTTTTAGAGCCACTGGAGTGCATCTTTAAGATAGATTTATACACCTGCATCACGTCAATACCATTGCTGACACAGTGATCGGCAATGTTTTCTTGTGTGTTGGGCAGGGCTGCAACTAAAGATTATTTTGGCAGTCGACTAATCTAACCAACTATTTTTTCGATTAGTCGACTAATCACGATCATTTCTCTTATGTCCGCCAGCTCAGCTTCCTGTTGACACGGCTCATGTTCACGGCTCCAGATCATGTTTTACCTCACCTGTTTAAGCCTGCAGCCCTGTGAAAATCACTTTGGTGTCAGTCTCTGCCTTAATATAATGTAGTCTATTATAAAGAGTTCCCATAGCTAAATAAAATAATGACCTATCAAACATGAGTTGGAAACTTGAACTTGACAGTTTAGTTATAAGTGTTTGTAGCATCACAATTAAATAACAGACACTAAAGGGCAGTCTTTTAACCCCCAAAATAAAGTGCAAAAACTCAAACAGCCTCTGCTGCTCCATAAAGGCTGTTGTAATGCTGCATGTTCAAAACAAACAAGAGTAATATTCAACTCCATTAAAGTAAAAAAAAAAAAAAAAAAAGTTTAATTAAACTTCAGATGAAAATGAAAGCACCAAGGTGCTGATTAGGGGTGTGCCATATCACATCGTTCACGATAATACCGGTATAAATTTTGATACCAGTGTAAAAATGAATATCACGATATTTGGGGTCTGCTGCGTGACGACATCACACCGCATAGAAACGGCAAAACAAACGCAGAAGCGGGAAACTGCAGCTCAGAAGTCAGACAGTCATCGTCTACTGCTGATACCCTAACTACATTTTGTGATAACTGGTCTAATTTTCTGGTCACCCTGTCTCCTGTCCAGCTCAGAGTCAGTGAAGCAGCGCACCAACGTGTTCTACCTTCTCCCGGAGTCTCCAGTTGAGTGGAAATATTTGAGTTTCACTTTCTGTTTCATGTTAAAAAACAAAAACAAAACAAAAAAAAAAAACAACGGTGCAGCAGTTCTGCCTGCATTTTTTCCAGATATCAATGGAGCGATATTAACGTTGGACAATGTGCCACTCGAAGTGGCTGTATTTTACTTCCATTTTTATTAAACCATCTGAAGAGAGAGAGGAAAAAAAAAAACCACATCCATTCAGTGCAAGGAGAGCCAAAAGCCCCAGGACAGGTCCATGCAATGGGAGCAGGTAAAATGATTCAGCATAAAACCCAACGTCTGAATGCAGTTAAGATGTAACCATTTATATTATTTCTTGTAATATCTGATACAGAATTTAAAAAAAAATTATACTAAATCTGAGCTGCTGTTTATAAAATGGAGAAACAAGAGTTTTTGTTTTGTTTTTCCTGAATATGTTGAAGGTAAATAATGCTGGCCTGTGAAACTGTCCTTTTTGCATAAATTTAAAAGAAAAAAAAACTGCATTCTGCAATATTGTAAAAAATATTGTTATCGTGAAAGTTCACAGAAATATCAGGTTCAGGTTACTTTATTTGTACCCGTAGGTAGATTTGTTTTGCAGTCTGGTGACATCCATATTTACAAGCCACTAATTACATTCAACATAGACACAAACACAGGCACACATCTTACAAAATAGGTAAATATATGTACAATATAGGTAATTATATGTACAATATAATTTTTATAGCTTGTTCAACTCTTTGACAGCAGCAGGGACAAAGCTGTTTTTGTAGCGCTGGGTTTTGCTTTTTGGGACAGCAAACCTCCGTCTGGAGGGAAGAAACTGAAAGTTGCAGTGCAAAGGGTGGGAGTCATCATTTAAAATCGAGTCGGCCATCCTCTGTACTTGTCTGGTGTACAGGGATGTCAGGCTCAGCTGTGACTCACCAAGCAAATGACTGGACCATCTAACTACCTGATCCAAGGATTTCCTCTGTTTCAGTTTTATCTGACCAAACCATGACATTAAAAAAAAGGATGAAACAGATTCAATAAAAGCCCGATAAAACATTGTCATTATGGTTCGGTCAATTTGGAAGCGTGCAAGTTTCCTCAAACAATGTAAATTTTGCTGACCCTTTTTGCACACCCTTTCACAGTTCACTTCAAAGTTTAATTTACTATCAATAATCGTCCCAAGATATTTGTACGATTGTACACATTCGGTGGTCTGGCCTTTTAGTATGGTGACTTTGTGCCTGGGAGTTTTCCTCCTAAAGTCAACAATCATATCTTTCGTTTTTGTTGTATTCAGCTGCAGGTAGGAATCCTCACACCAGTGAACAAAGTCATCAACTACTGGGCCGTGGCCACTCTCACCATCCTGGAGGAGACTGACAATGACTGAGTCATCAGCATACTTTATAATGTGTCTGTTGTCATGTCTGCTCCGACACATGTTTGTGTACAGGATGAAGAGTAGTGGTGACAACACACACCCCTGAGGAGAGCCAGTAGAAGAGCACTTTAGGTCAGACAATGTGCCATTGACCCTTACTCTCTGCGTCCTGTTGGTTAAGAAATCCAGAATCCAACCCACCAGATTATTGCTCAAATCAAATTGTTGCAGGAGCCTTTCAACTAAAATATGAGGTTGGATTGTATTAAAGGCAGAAGAAAAGTCCACAAATAAAAGCCTGGCGTGTGTCCCATTAAAATCCAGATGTTTAAAAAGCATGTTAAACAGAGTGACAGTGGCATCCTCCACTCCTCTGTGAGGCCCATAGGCAAACTGCAGAGGATCCAATGCATGTTCAGTCTGCCTTAGGACCTCACATCTGACCAGTTTTTCAAAAATTTTCATTAAAATTGAAGTCAAAGCAACTGGTCTAAAGTCATTTACCGTTTTAGGACAGCTGGATTTTGGAACGGGAACAACCACGGCATCTTTCCAGATCTTAGGCACATGTTGTGTCTATAAGGACTTATTGAAAATGTAATGAAATATAGGACTCAGTTCATGTGCACAGGACTTTACCAGGCGCCCACATATATTATCAGGGCCCTGACTTTTGTTCACTTTTACAGCGCAGAACTCCCTTTTAACATCCTGCATCTCAATATTAAAGTGCTGATTGTCTTTGAATATAAAATAAAATATCGTGATATTTTTAGGCCATATTGCCCATCCCTAGTGCTGATGTCTCGGTGCCAGAGCCCTGGCAGAGGTATGCGTTCTCGGATCATCACCAAAATGTTAGAGGTTCCTCTCTAGCCCAAGGACCACCTCTGGTAAAAAATTTCATCCAAATCAATCCAGTAGTTTTGGAGTACATGCATGCGGTGGCAGACGTTTTAAATGGCAGAAGTGATGGAGGTACGTGAATACAATAAGACGAACAGGAGGTTTTGCTGTTTAGTGGTAGAGGAAGAAAACAGACAGGCAAAAAGACATTTGTTTACCCAGTATTGGCGGATTGCTGAGTACTTTCCTCTGGTGGGAGTTTCCAAGCGCATGCGCAGTACCGTTCCATTGACAGTAAAGGTGAGCTATTTTTGTGTTTATTTCAAAAACAAAGCGTTATTTCAAAATTCTGGAAAATTAAAAGTCGAGAAAATATGGTGATACAATGATACAAGCCTTTAGTTCCACTTAATTTTGACCGAGCAAGCTGAAACAGAGAGGTTGGATAGACACACACAGCCACACACAGACGCACTAACTGACTACTGTATGCCCCTCACTGAGACATAATTAGAATAGAATAGAATAAACTTTATTGTCCCCGAAGAGAAATTTGTCTTGGGCTCAGTGCGATATCCTGTTGCCACATAAAAAACATTCAGACACGATTCATAAAACAGAACATCAGCTAAATCTTAAAAATTCCATGGACACACAACCACATAACATTTAAAAACAAACTAAATAACTTTTTCCAGTCCAAAATAAATTTACAAACACTTTAACATATCAGTGCAGGAAGGTGAGCCTTCACCACACATACAGTGAAATATTTAAGCCGTTTAAATTTATTTGTGATGATTATGGTTATCCTTTTTTAATTAAATTACAAATCATGGTATTCTAATTTACAGAGATGTACTAATATTCGGAATGAGGGCTAATATTGCTGCAACAATAATAGAGAATAGGAGAAAGAGTAAGCTACTCATGTAATTCACCCATTTACTGCAGTCAACATATTAGCCAGAATAAGTGAAGCAGCTCAGGCTGTCAGCAACCATCGTCTAAGAGAGATTATTGTGTGACAGCAGGTAAACTAAACAGCACACACTAATAGTGTGGTCAGTTTTCTAAAGCTGAGAGAGTCGCTCAATGAAAACAAGAAGCGCTAACTTTACTTGCTAACCTTACCAGCGCAGTCTGCTGACAGTTGGCCAGAGACGGAGAAAGAGAGGAGGAGGAAATGGATGCATTGTGTAAGACCACTGTAACACCTCTTGTAGCACTTTAGGTGTGTAATACTACTTTAGGTGCAGTCTTGTACCCTTTTGTAGTACTGGGTATGGCAGTGTAGCTACCTTTAACCTTACTACATGGATAGAAGGGACAATTGGGCCAGGTCAGATAGACCCTAGGTTCGTAGGAGCCTGGAGGGTGTAACAACTGATGACACAACACAGATATATGGGAACTTGCAACTATGTGTATTTTTACAGGTATGTACACTTAAACAAAAACACAGCGCTTATGAATACAATAATAGAAGGGAAAAAATAAAAATAAAGTACTCCAAAATATATTTACAGTATGCACAATTTTCTAGTGTCCGTTCCAGGTGACCAGTTGAGTCACCTTTACCAGGCGGTATGTTCGGGCAATGGGCTCGCCATCCAGATCTGGAGAATCCACGCTTTCTTGTAATCCAGCTTAAAAAGAAAAAACCTGACCTACAAAATAGGTCAGAACACAGAAAAATAAGCTATGCTCTAAGCTAATCACATGGGTTTCAAATATTCTAAATTATACAACAATAATATTTTTAAACATCCTTGAACCACAGATGTAACATTCATTCTTAAGCAGCAGTCAGTAGTAGTGAAATGAAACCGTTGCTAACATTACAGCTTTGAAAAACAACCTCCTCCTATGGAAAACCTAGCCGGAATTGGCATTGGAGGTTTAGCATGTTAAGCTAGCGATTAGCATTCCACACACACACTGAATGACACTCACCATGCTAAGCAACACGTGCTCCAAAGGGTTTCCGCGCTCATGTGAGTTCACAGCCTTTGGGCTCAAATCTTAAAATTTACAAAAGAGGTATTAGAATTTGGCAATACCGCAATGTCTCATTTCTCATGTTGGTTTAGGCTTACCAATCTCAAAGTTTTGTCCAAGCAAAGGCTGCTACTAGCACGTTAGCTCATCGTCTCAGTGAGGGATCACATTCTCTCGGTCGTGTCTTGGCGGTGTCTGAAAGCGTTGTGCAGATTACACCAAGACCGAGCGAGAAAGCGTGTGACCCCATTGGCTGATACTGCCAAACAACCAACGCAGCCATTGGTTGCTCAGTATACCAAATAAAAACACTGGGAACTCTAGGAGAGCTTTCCAGAAAATGTTCCTAACTATTTATGAACATATTTTATGAACTTATATTGTATTTATATACCCATTTTCAAAATGTCTATTTCCATTGTGAAATGAGTGTCTGTCAAAGCAGTATCGATATTTATAATTCTATTCACGTTTTTAACACTGGGTTACAATTGCTGTAGTGCAGCTGTGATATCACAACACTGCTGTACAGTCTATACAGTCGTGAAAAAATTAGAACACCCAACTAAATATTCAGTTCTTTATTAAGAAATGTTCACGTATCTATGTCTAACCTTGTTTGTTTTTATTTGCATTTTTTTTTACATTTATTTTAGCCATTGTAAGTGGGAATGAATGTGGGGGTGTCCTAAAAAAGATGGGGGTGTCCTAATTTATTCCTCACTATTTGTTTAGAATTACATTTTACAGAAAATATGAAAAAGTATTTAATTCATTTTTAATTGTTTAGTTGTATTACATGAATCTCCCAGTATTTTTAACATTGATATTAAATATCCATATGTCCAAATATGTTTAAAAAAAACACAAAAGCTTATACAGGGTGTCCTAATTTTTTCACAACTGTATTTAACTTGTTTCATTTATTTATTTTCGGTAAAATCATCCCATACTTTGGAAACTTTTGCCCTTCTCTGTGATTTTCTCTCTGTGTCGCCCTGATGCGTTCCTCTTCTTCTTCTTCGCTGGAACAGTTAAACTGAACATTTCCATGGCATGCATATAAACTTTAAAATTGGATGACTTGTCGACAATAAAAATCTGTGTTGACAAATTTTTATGATCGACGTTATTGACAACATCGACTAATCGTTGCAGCCCTACTCAGAATCAGATTTATTGCCATTGTTCATGTAGTACACAAACTAGGAATTTGTCTCGGTGCAATGCTGCAACATTAAAACATGATAAGATAAAGAGATAAACTAAAAAACTTAAAGACTAAAACCATGCAATAAGTGTAGAATAATAAATAATAATAATAATAATGAGTAATACTAGTCACAGCAGTTTTAAATAAATTAGCAAGTAGCAGATGATGTGCAGTCGATAATGCAACAGAAAAACAGTGATGAATGACATGAGTCTGGTTGAGCTGCTGTATATAGTGCACGAGAGTCAATAAGTCACTTAATGTTCAGCAGTCTGATGGCAGAGGGGAAAAAGCTGTTCATGTGCCGGGAGGTTTTAGTCTGAATGGACCGAAGTCTTCTACCTGAGGGGAGGGTGGCAAACAGTACGTGACCAGGGTGTGAAGGATCGGCCATGATCCGGCCTGCACGCCTCCGGGTCCTGGAGATGTACAGATCCTGGAGAGATGGGAGCTTGCAGCCGATCACCTTCTCAGCAGTGCGCACGACGCGCTGCAGCCTTAGTCTGTCCCTGGCAGTAGCTCCTGCGTACCACACGGTTATGGAGGAGGTGAGGATGGACTCGATGATGGCCATGTAGAACTGCACTAACATCTTGGTGGGTAGCTTGAGCTTCCTCAGCTGCCGCAGAAAGAACATCCTCTGCTGGGCCTTTTTGATGAGGGAGCTGATGGTTGGCTCCCATTTGAGGTCCCGGGTGATGGTGGTGCCCAAGAAGCGGAAGGAATCTGCAATGGTGATGGGAGAGCCTGTGATGGTGAGGGGGGGCAGGGGGGTTGTGACTTTCCTGAAGTCCACAATCATCTCCGCTGTCTTCACAGCGTTCAGCTGCAGGTTGTTGTGGCTGCACCAGGACACCAGCTGGGCCACCTCTCTCCTGTAGACGGACTCATCGCCGTTGGAGATGAGCCCGATGAAGGTGGTGTCGTCCGCAAACTTGATCAGCTTAACAGACTGGTGGGTGGAGGTGCAGGAGTTGGTATAAAGGGAAAAGAGTAGGGGGGAAAGTACACAGCCCTGGGGTGATCCGATGCTGATGCTAACAGAGTCTGAGACAGACTTCCCCAGCCGCACATGCTGCCTCCGGTCCGTGAGGAAGTCGGTGATCCACCTGCAGAGGGAGTCAGGCACGCCGAGCAGGGACAGCTTGTCCTGGAGCAGAGCGGGGCAGATGGTGCTGAATGCAGAGCTGAAGTCCACAAACAGGATCCTGACGTAGGTTCCCGGGGAGTCCAGGTGCTGCAGGATGGAGTGGATGGCCAGGTTGACTGCGTCGTCCACAGACCTGTTGGCACGGTAGACAAACTGCAGCGGGTCCAGGAGGGGAGTGGTGATGGACTTGAGGTGGGACAGGACCAGGCGCTCAAAGGACTTCATGACTACAGAGGTGAGCACTACAGGTCTGTAGTCGTTAAGTCCAGTAATCTGTTAAACTGTTGGGTGGAATGCATTGTTCCATTGCCCAAACGGGTTTCAGCTGATGTGTGGAGTGATTTGTGTTTGCTGTGTGTTTTTCTTTATTAAATGGCAACAGACAAGAGCAGATTGTGACGGAGTTGGAACTAATAGATGATCGCTGCACAGAGAAAAATAGAAGAAATCCAAGAAAGCGGTGTGTGCGACCACTGCTACTGCCGTTATTTGACAATCTGTGTAATTACTGGGGTTATGATGAGCCATAAAATGTTCTATATGTGCTCACTTCCTCAAGGAAGTAATTGGTAGTTGCTGGGTCAAGCGGAGGTACACCACACGTGTCTTCACCATCTTGGCCAGGTTGAAACTTTTCAGCGTTACAAGTTCTTTTTTGCTTGTTTTGCATATATCTGACCAGTAGAACGGCACGAAAAGGGCGCCAAAGACATTCCCTGAGAATAATGTTCTATAATGGCTTAAGTCATTATAGAGCTCATCTCTGCTGGAGTCCGAGTCCCACCCTATGCAGGACATACTGAACGCACTGAGGAGCTCATTTAACAGCAGACTACATCATCCTAGGTGCGCAACCGAGAGGTTTCACAGGTCCTTCCTACCTACGGCTGTCAGACTGTATAACCTAAGCAGGGCTGCTCGCAGAGATAGCAAAAAAACGTGATGACCTAATAGTATTGAATGCAAAAGACGCAACAGACTTACACAATGGTCCCCTCCTACGGAGGGTGACAATATGTATGGGTACATATTCATACTATGTAAGATAACTAAGTAGATGGTTATGCTGTTTATTCCATCTTGCTACAATGCTCCGCACTTTGTATATATATTTATATATTTATATATTTATGTGTATGTATGTATATCCACTGCTCTTATTTATATTTTCCGTATCTTCTTAATTATTGCTCTGAGTGTTGCTATCCCTGTGCTGTTGCAATCCTGGAATTTCCACATTGTGGGACTAATAAAGGCTTATCTTATCTTAAGTTAGGTCATTAAGAGTAATGAAATACCATTGTAATATAACCACATGTGCAGGGACACCAGCAAAGCGTGGCTACCAGTCTGCTTGCATCACTGGAAGTGTCATGTAATGCCTTTTTTAGATTTCAGCATTCATTTTGTAATTTATGAAAACACTGAAATGCAGTGTGGATCAAGTTAAAAATAAATTTTCTTTGCTTTACTACATGACTATTCAATCAACAATAAATCTAATATGAACTCTTTATTTAGAAAGAGCTTAGACAGCAAGTTTATGAAAAAGAGCTGCTTCTCTTCAGTCACATTTTAATGGTTTGTCAGTTTAGTGGGGTGCCAATCAGTTCTAATGATTTTTAGACCCGACAAAGTTCTCGTTTTTCTTTTAAACAGAAACAAACTGCATAAAAGCATACAACATAAAACAACACAGTAGAATAAATTCAAAAATTTATATTCAATGAATGCAATTCATCAACACAAAAACCACAAACACACACAGAAGTTAAGTGATGTGGTTTAAGCAAATACGTATATTCAAAGAATGGGTGTTTCAAAGCACAAGTCCTGTCCGCCTTTTTCCTTCAATCCAGTCCAGTCTTAACCCAGTTCCTTTAACCAACAAGAGCACTCTGAGGCAAGCGCAATATCCCCCACCTCTGCTTTCTTTGAAGATCCCAATATCACTGGAGGAGAGTAGTTGTCAACTTTTCTATATAATTACTGGGGCAGAACCAAATTATGATAAGCCTATCATCCATGAATATAAACAAAAATAATTGTATACAACCCACAGTTGTAGGTCAGGATCCCAAGGTGAACCCATGTAGCAAGTTTGGTGACCCTAGAGAGCTTTACTTGTTCTATAGTAAGAAGGCATAGGGAATGCTAACCTTGACCTTTGATCTGTTGAACCCAAACCCAAAGTCTGAGGTCACTGTCTCAGGGTGATCCTGTGTACCATGCTTGGTAACCTTAGCGTTCTTTGTTGTTGAGATATAGCGTACATGCCATTTTGGCGTTGACCTTTGATCTTGCAATAAAAAAAAAAAAACAGTCACACTTCAGAGTCACAGGGTTAGCCTGTCTACAAAGTTTGGTGACCCTAGCTTTACTCATTCTCCAGTAATAGGGCATAGGAAGTGCCAACCTTGACCTTTCAACCCCAAATCCACAGTCACAGTTCAGGGTCACGGGGGGAACATGTGTACCAAGTTTGGTGACCCGAGCTTTACTCCTTCTTATAGTAACAGTGCAAATGGAATGTTAACTGTGACCTTTGACCTTTTGACCCCAAACCCATAAACAGGTCAGGGTGTAAGCCATCCAAGATTTGTCTTAGAGGCACTGTATCAATTTGAAAAGCCTACATCATTTCTTTCAGTACTTATCACATTTACAAGATTTAGGGAAAACTGAACTCTGACCTTGACCTCAAGGTCTATAATTGCAATCGGATGCAAAAACTATCTGATCAGAATCAAACTGCAAAATGTGCATCATCAGTGTATATCAAATGCTGGTACCCAAGTTTCAAAACATTTGGAGCAAAACTGTAGGAGGAGTTGATTTCACAAGACAGTTACTGTCTATTAAGAGGTGAAATAGGAGGTCATAAGTCAGGAGTTATAACTCCTGCAAAAATGATCTGATCAGAACCAAATTGCAATAGGCGTATCATCAGTAGTGTTTCCCCTACCATTATAATGCCCCCCCCCCCCAACGGACTGTTACGTTAACCTTCTGTCTGTCCAAATGCAAGGAATCTTTGTGTAGAAAGCAGACACTTTCTCCAGCAGACTGCTACAGCTTCGGTGCCCAATGGTTAGGTACAGGAAATCTTTCCTGCCATATGCCATTTCACTGTACAAAAGCTCACTCTGATGTTGAATTCTGGTCATAACAATGCTGCCATACTGCACCTTGCAGTCTAACTGGTACCTCACATTTCACCCTGCACCTGATAGTCCTGCATTGTACGGCGGGTATGATTCATGCATCTATATGGGTCACCATCTATTCATCTACGATGTATTGTTATTTAGGCAGTTTTACTTTCCATGGGTAATCCTTTTGTCTATTATGCTGTGTGTGTTTCTGTCGTTTTGGTCGTCTACTGTCATGCTGCTGTCACACTGTAATTTCTCAGTCTGGGATTAATGAAGTACATCTATGTATCTTTAGTCCCCACAAGCGATGACCAGAACATTGGTCCCCATCAAACATGAAAACCAGTGTGTGTGTGTGTTTGTGTGTATGCGCGCGCGCGCTCTCCTGTCTTTCCATTGTTGTGTGGACCACCCCTTGACAAACCACCTTTTTACGTGAGGACATTTTACCTTGTGAGGACATTTGGCCTGGTCTTCAAAAGGAAAAATGCAAGGATCCATTCCACAAAGTGCAAGATACACTATTATGAATATAAGTCATAGATCACACAAATAAGTGATCTGACAAACAAATAAACAAGGGTTCCGAAACAGTCGCTAATATTAGATGTTCCAGTCGTTTTCAATAATTAGGTATTCTGTAATAATAATTAGGTATTCTGTAATTTTTTCTATACTTACAGTATTTTTCTATATAGTGCCAGAACACCACGATTCCTTTAAGAGTCTGTCGTTGTCGACCTTCATGCTGACCCCCCCCCCCCCCCCCCCCCACGCTTCCCCCCAAGGCTGTAAACCTAGGAAAAACACTGATCAGTGTATATCAAACCCTGGTACCAATTTTCAAAACAACCAGAACAAAACTGTAGGAGTTTATTTCACAAAAGTGGGATAGATAGACAACGAACCACCCCATACCATAACCCCCACCAGTCTAAGACCAAAAGGTTTGATACAGCACAAAAAAAAAGAGCAAATCCACTCTGGAGTTTAAAGGTCACTCAGGTGAGAAGGCAGGTAGACAGATGGCATTTGGTGGGTTTATTTCACAAGAAGAACTCCAGTGCTCATTGGTGGGCCTCCAGCACAGCAAATGAAAGGGAAAGAAAAAGTGGGTCAATGGTGCCGGCAGGTACGTGATTACTAGTTTTATGCAGAGACTCTGTTACCTGTGTTTCGTCGAATGGGAGTGGATTATACTGCATTGGCTCCCCCTCCACTGCCTTCTCTCTGCTGGCCCAGTGTGCTATCTGGGGGTTATTGTGCAGCCGGTCAGCGAGGCCTTCCCAGCATACAGCGTGTGCCTTGTCCAGCTCTGAGACCACAAAATCCAAAATGCCCCAAAACGTTTGCTTTCAAAATGCAAGGTGAGTTTTTATCACTTGTTGCTGTTCTCAGATGCCTCTGTTCATCATGATGCAGTTGACAAGCCCCTGACTGCACGCAACATCAGTTTTCAATGTTGCCATGCAACTTTGTTATACTTTTCTATTAAGCACAGATCAAACAAACAGTACATTTGGTAAGATCTTGAGCAATAACGTGCTGCATCAAGGTGCTGCATCAATGCAAAGGCCCACTAGTTGATGCATCTGCACGGTGGCGTGCAGCCCCCGCAACCCCCGCGCAACCCCCGTGTTGCGCGGGTTTACTCCGGGATTTCTCCGGTTTCCTCCCGCATACCAAAAACATGTAGGTTTAGGGCGCTCGCGCACGCAGCGACCAGCAGCCGGTGGCTTCTCACCAGACTGCAAACCAAGTCTACCTACGGGTACAAATAAGTAACAAAAAAACAAAACAAAAAAAAAAAAAATCTAAGAACTGAGAAATTTCAACACCTCTAGAAGAGACATACATGTAGAGCAGGGGTAAAATAAGTATTGAACATGTCAACATTTTCCTCATTAAACATATTTTTGATGGAGCCATTGACTTGAGATTTTTACCAGATATCAGTAACAATCCAAGTAATCCATACATACAAAGAAATCAAGCCAACTGTGTTCACAAGACAAGTTATATCTAATAAAGTGGAATGACATGGGGAATAAGTATTGAACACATGAAGATAAAGAGGTGCAAAAAGGCATAGAAAGCAAAGAAACCAGCTGAAATCCATCAGAATTTAGGAAGCCATCCCATCCCCCATCAGTGCAAATTAATTTCAGCTGGTTAACTCCTGACTAATAGCCTTTAAAAAGGTCTGTGAATATCACACTGTCACACCACACACTGTCACACCACAAAGAACTCATGATGGGTAGAAGCAAAGAACTCTGTCTAGACCTTCGCAACCTTATTGTTGCAAAACATAATGGCATTGGTTACATGAGCATTTCTAAACTGCTGAACGTACCAGTGAACACTGTTGGAGCCATCATTCACAAGTGGAAATAACATCATTTTACCATAAACTGGCCATGACCAGGAGCTTCTCGCAAGATTTCTGACAGAGAAGAATTATGAGAAGAGTTATCCAAGAGCCAAAGGCCACTCGTGGAGAGCTCCAGAAAGACCTGGAGTTAGCAGATACTGCTAACTCCAGATCTTTCAACTGCTAACTCCAGGTCTGCTTATTAAAGAAAGCAATAAGTAATGCACTCAACCAACATGGGCTCTATGCTCAATGACATTGCAAGATTCCATTTGAAGAAAAAGCATGTTGAAGCTCATTTAACATTTGCTGCACAATATTTGGGCAATCCAGTAAAATACTGGGAGAATATAGTCTGGTCAGATGAGACCAAAATTGAAATTGAACTTTCTGGATGCCACAACACACAGCATGTTTGGAGGAGAAATGGCACCACACATCAACGCAAAAACACCATACCAACAGTGAAGTTTGGAGGTAGTAGCATCATGGTGTGGGGTGTTTTGCAGCACATGGTACAGGCAGACTTTATATAATTGAAGAAAAGATGAATGGACAAATGTACAGAGACATTGTTAAGAACTTGTTGCTATCTGCCAAGATGCTGAAGATGAAACGAGGGTGGACATTTGAGCAAGACAATCATCCCAAACACACAGCCAAGGAAACCCAAACACACAGCCAAGGAAACTCAACTGGCTCCAGAGAAGTAAAATAAAGCTGCTAGAATGGCCCAATCACCTGACCTGAATCCAATTGAAAATCTACAGAACTAACTGAAGATCAGCGGTCATAGAAGACATTCACGGAACCTTCAATATTTGAAGACAGTTTGTGTAGAAGAATGGGCTAAAATCACTCCTGAGCAATGCCTGTGCCTAGTTTCTCCATACAGGAGGCGTCTGGAAGCTGTTATTACCAACAAAGGCTTTTCTACTAAATATTAAATGAAGTTCACCAAGTGTGTTCAATACTTATTCCCTGTGTCATTCCACTTTATTAAATATAACTTGTTTTGTGAACACAGTTGCTTTAATTTCTTTGCATGTATGAATTACTTGGGTTGTTACTGATATCTGGTGAAAATCTCAGGTCAATGGCTCCATCAGAAATATGTTTAATGAGAAAAATGTTGACGTGTTCAATACTTATCTTCCCCACTGTATCTCTGATCAGCTGACTTCTGTCAGCGTCTGCTGAAGTATTGCGTACCCCTTTCAGACCGGTAAGGTTCCTATTGCAGTTCTGGTTCCAGTTCCATTCCAAAATTGGCAAATTTTTATGCATTTTGGCACACCAGCTCTTGTTCATACCAAAGTTCCACCACCCTTGGGTGACGGAGGGCGTTGCTCAATGCACAAGGCAGGCAGAAGGAAGAAACAAAGTACTGATAAATGACTGACAGTTCACTTAGACAATCTACAGCCCTCACGCAAATTCAGAACTGCTCCTGATAAGCTGACATTTGTAATTCCGGGTGGGCACTTCCAGGATTTCCAAACCAAGACACATGGTAGCGCAGAAGTAAATTTTCTCTGATATCAATAAAAGAAACCAGGGAGAAGCGTTTCTGAAAACATATGATGCCAGAAATAAGGTATTTATTTACTGAATCATTCTTTATTTGACATCAACAGCTGCTGGTTTAAACATTCAGCACGAGCTCACACATGTTGGACTGAGCTACTTTTTGTTGTTGTTGTTCTAGCAACTTTTCAGGTTCTCAGTTACAGTGGTGTGAAAAAGTGTTTGCCCCTTCCTGATTTCTCATCGTTTTGTATGTTTGTCACACTAAAATGTTTCAGATCATCAAATGAATTTAAATATTAGACAACAATAACACAAGTAAGCACAAAAACCGCTGGAGTGGTGGCTCAATTGGTAGAGCATCCGCCCCACACCTGGGTCATGCCAAGAGACCATATAAAAGCAGAACTTCCTGCCGTCCAGCTTGGTTAGCAGCAATAATGGAACGGAGGAGGGAAACTTGTGGCGGCGCCTTGCATGGCAGCAACCCCTCTGATTCTATATACAGTGGGGTAAAAAAGTATTTAGTCAGCCACCAATTGTGCAAGTTCTCCCACTTAAAAGATGAGAGAGGTCTCTAATTTTCATCATAGGTATACCTCAACTATGACAGACAAAATGAGGAAAAAAAAAAATCCAGAAAATCACATTGTCTTATTTTTAAAGAATTTATTTGCAAATTATGGTGGAAAATAAGTATTTGATCAATAACAAAAGTTCATCTCAATACTTTGTTATATACCCTTTGCTGGCAATGACAGAGGTCAAACGTTTTCTGTAAGTCTTCACAAGGTTTTCACACACTGTTGCTGGTATTTTGGCCCATTCCTCCATGCAGATCTCCTCTAGAGCAGTGATGTTTTGGGGCTGTCGCTGGGCAACACGGACTTTCAACTCCCTCCAAAGATTTTCTATGGGGTTGAGATCTGGAGACTGGCTAGGCCACTCCAGGACCTTGAAATGCTTCTTACAAAGCCACTCCTTCGTTGCCCGGGCGGTGTGTTTGGGATCATTGTCATGCTGAAAGACCCAGCCACGTTTCATCTTCAGTGCCCTTGCTGATGGAAGGAGGTTTTCACTCAAAATCTCACGATACATGGCCCCATTCATTCTTTCATTTACACAGATCAGTCGTCCTGGTCCCTTTGCAGAAAAACAGCCCCAAAGCATGATATTTCCACACCCATCCTTCACAGTAGGTATGGTGTTCTTTCTCCTCCAAACGCGACAAGTTGAGTTTTTACCAAAAAGCTCTATTTTGGTTTCATTTGACCATATGACATTCTCCCAATCCTCTTCTGGATCATCCAAATGCTAACTAACTAACTAACTAACCTGCACTTATATAGCGCTTTTCTAGTCACAAAGACCACTCAAAGCGCTTTCACTAGTGCTAACCCTCTATTCTAAGGGCCTATAGGAGACAGATATCTAGGGACAATTTAGAACAACCAATTAACCTAACATGCATGTCTTTGGTTTGTGGGAGGAAACCGGAGCCCCCGGAGTAAACCCACGCAGCACAGGGAGAACATGCAAACTCCACACAGAAAGGTTCCAACCCCTGCCAACCTGGGGATTCGAACCAGGAACCTTCTAGCTGTAAGGCAACAGTGCTAACCACTGCACCACCGTGCAGCTCTCTAGCAAACTTCAGACGGGCCTGGACATGTACTGGCTTAAGCAGGGGGACACGTCTGGCACTGCAGGATTTGAGTCCCTAACGGCGTAGTGTGTTACTGATGGTAGCCTTTGTTACTTTGGTCCCAGCTCTCTGCAGGTCATTCACTAGGTCCCCCCGTGTGGTTCTGGGATTTTTGCTCACCGTTCTCGTGATCATTTTGACCCCACGGGGTGAGAACTTGCGTGGAGCCCCAGCTCGAGGGAGATTATCAGTGGTCTTGTATGTCTTCCATTTTCTAATAATTGCTCCCACAGTTGATTTCTTCACACCAAGCTGTTTACCTATTGCAGACTCAGTCTTCCCAGCCTGGTGCAGGTCTACAATTTTGTTTCTGGTGTCCTTTGACAGCTCTTTGGTCTTGGCCATAGTGGAGTTTGGAGTCTGACTGTTTGAGGTTGTGGACAGGTGTCTTTTATACTGATAATGAGTTCAAACAGGTGCCATTAATACAGGTAACGAGTGGAGGACAGAGGAGCCTCTTAAAGAAGAAGTTACAGGTCTGTGAGACCCAGAAATCTTGCTTGTTTGTAGGTGACCAAATACTTATTTTACCAAGGAATTTACCAATTAATTCATTAAAAATCCTTCAATGTGATTTTCTGGATTTTTTTTTTCTCATTTTGTCTCTCATAGTTGAGGTATACCTAAGATGAAAATTGGAGACCTCTCTCTTTTTTTAAGTGGTAGAACTTGCACAATTGGTGGCTGACTAAATACTTTTTGCCCCACTGTATGTGTGTGATTAACACTGTAGATAAGAGAAACATAATTTCGTTCTACTGTGCATGATTGGCTGTATGGATTTGAATGACAATAAAGATGGCTTATCCTTATATAACAAAAATGCAGTTTTTAAATGAAGGTGTTTATTAATAAAGGGGAAAAAAATCCAAACCTACATGGCCCTGTGTGAAAAAGTGATTGCCCCCTAAACCTAATAACTGGTTGGGTCACCCTTAGCAGCAACAACTGCAATCAAGCGTTTGCGATAACTGGCAATGAGTCTTTTACAGCGCTGTGGAGGAATTTTGGCCTACTCATCTTTGCACAGTTGTTGTAATTCAGCCACATCAGAGGGTTTTCAAGCATGAACCACCTTTTTAAAGTCATGCCACAGCATCTAAATCGGATTCAAGTAAGGACTTTGACTAGGCCACTCCAAAGTCTTCATTTTGTTTTTCTTATGCCATTAAGAGGTGGACTTGCTGGTGTGTTTTGGATCATTGTCCTACTGCAGAACCCAACTGTGCTTCAGCTTGAGGTCACAAAGAGATGGCCGGACATTCTCCTTCAGCATTTTTTGATAGACAGCAGAATTCATGGTTCCATTTACCACAGCAAGTCTTCCAGGTCCTGAAGCAGCAAAACAGCCCCAGACCATCACACTACCACCACCATATTTTACTGTTGGTATGATGTTCCTCTTCTGAAATGCTGTGTTACTTTAACGCCGAATGTAATGGGACACACACCTTCCATAAAGTTCAACTTTTGTCTCGTCAGTCCACAGAGTATTTTCCCAAAAGCCTTGGGGATCATCAAGATGTTTTCTGGCAAAACTGAGACGAGCCTTTATGTTCTTTTTGCTAAGTAGTGGTTTTCGTTTTGGAACTCTGCCATGCAGGCCATTTTTGCCCAGTCTTTTTCTTATGGTGGAGTCATGAACACTGACCTTAACTGAGGCAAGTGAGTCCCATAGTTCTTTGGATGTTGTTGTGGGTTCTTTTGTGACCTCTTGGATGAGTCGTCACTGCACTTGGGGTAATTTTGGTCGGCCAGCCACTCCTGGGAAGGTTCACACTGTTCCATGTTTTCGCCATTTGTGGATAACGGCTCTCACTGTAGTTCACTGGAGTCCAAAAGCTTTAGAAATGGCTTTAAAACTTTTTCCAGACTGATAGATCTCAATTATGTTTCTCATTTGTTCCTGAATTTCTTTGGATTGCAGCATGATGTCTAGCTTCTGAGGATCTTTTGGTCTACTTCACTTTGTCATGCAGGTCCTATTTAAATAATTTCTTGATTGAGAACAGGTGTGGCAGTAATCAGGCCTGGGTGTGGCTAGAGAAACTGAACTCAGCTTTCCAAAGATGTGATAAATCACAGTTAATTTATGTTTTAACGGGGGGATCACTTTTTCACACAGGGCCATGTGGGTTTGGATTTATTTTTTTCCCCCTTAATAATAAATACCATTTAAAAACTGCATTTTGTGTTTGCTTGTGTAATCTTTGGCTAATCTTTAAATTTGTTTGATGATCTGAAACATTTGGTTAAGTGTGACAAACAAAAAAACATAAGAAATTAGGAAGGGGGAAAACACTTTTTCCACACCACTGTAAATGATTTTGGATGTGAAATGTTTGTTGTAGAGTGGGAACAGCAGAATTTTGATGGTCTGAAAAGCAAATAGAGTCCTTTGTGTAATATTAGCAGTGTGCACACAAGTCCTGATATAGTATGTATGAATTACCTACTTTTTTCCCTCTACTTTCAAAAAATAAATTAACATCCTTTTGCTCAAGTATAAACATGATTAACAGTACTGGCAGAGGAAACACGGGTGCACAACTCAGGAAACTGCAGTAGGCAGAAATACTTAAATTACCCCTAAACACTAAGGGATAATATGCACAATTTTTGTCCAAATTTATTCATTATGCCTCGGTGAACGGAGGCATACGGTAATCACTCAGTGCATCTGTGTGTGGATCTGTCCGCCCCTCAGTTTCAGCTCATCCACTCAAAATTAGGTGGAACTAAAGGCTTGTATCATTGTACTGCCATATTTTCTCGACTTTTAATTTGCCAGAATTTTCAGAAAAGGCTTTGTTTTCAAAATAAACACAAATTTAACTCACCTATACAGTCAATGGAGCCTGGAAAAAAAGGCATTGTAATAACTATGCCGGGCCACTAGAGGTGGCAATGAAACTTTTTTACAGCACACGGATGACTTCTTGTCACAGTCAGGGATAAACATTTCAAGTATGAACTCTGTACATTTGTTTGCTAAGTGAACAAACTTAGCAAATGAACTTTAAAAATAAAGACCTCCTCTGCAGCTCCACAACGTAAGACACAAGCTGATATATCCAGCTATTTTGCGCTTTACATGGGAAGGGAAGAGCTGCAGCTTTACCAATGCAAGGGATGCTGAACAATATATCGAGGAGAACCTTACTAGGCATGAATGAATCTATATACCATTATTCATATAGCGTGGGCTAATGACATTCCATGATTCTATCTATGATTTAATGTGTTGTTGAATTGGTGAGGGGCTGAGGACTCAGTGCTGTGTCGCCTGAGCCAAGGCCTGAGGAGACACCTAGTGGGTGGTGAGCGATACTTCACGGTCCAAGATGTTTTTGTTGTTGTTATTGGTTTTGTTACCGTTTTATATTTTTGAGTTACTACTAAGGAACAGAAATCTTAGGCCCCTGTTAATGTCGTCTGAAGTGGATTTAAGTTTTTATTATTTTTGGATCTTACCTCAGATGTTCAGAGGTATTCAGTTTAAAATTGTTCAGGTCTATATTAACGTGTTTTGATAAGGGTATGGTACTGACTGAAATAACTAGGGAAATAATTGCCAGTATAATCACAAGCAAGACAAGTTTTAAAGTGGGATACTGGCTATAGTAGGATATCAGGTAGCCAGTCTCCTATCATGAATATTCATGCGCTTAACCTAAGACATGGCTAATAACTACGTTAAATATATTAGCTGGAACATTAATGGCTGTGGGGATCCTAGGAAGACAGGGAAGGTCCTAACATACAGTATCTCAAACATAATAAAGTAGATATAGCTTTCATTCAAGAGACCCATTTTAAGGGAGAGGAGGCAGCCAAATTGAAATGGGGCTGGGTGGGCCAGGCTTTTCATACCCTACTCAAGCAAGAGGAATGGGGTTTGTATTCTTATAAACAAAAAACTGGGTTTTGTTTTGGTCAAAGAACGTCAAGATAACAAAGGCAGAATGGTCTGTATTGAGGCAATTATTAATGGGGTAAAAATGGTGCTGTGTAACATACTGTATATGCACCTAATAAAGAGGACCCAAATTTTTTTAATGAAGTGAACAAAAATTTAGGGGAAACGGAGGGCCAAATCATGTTGGCAGGTGACTTCAACCAAGTGATGGATGCATTTTTGGATAAGAGTAAATTCAGTGGATTGATAATTACAAAGGATAGGGCCGCATTACATACAGGTACATCTCAGAAAATTAGAATATCATGAAAAAGTTAAATATTTTTTGTCACTCATTTCAGAAAGTGAAACCCATAATAGATTCATTACACAGAGAGTGATGTAGTTCAATTGTTTATTTATTTTAATTTTGATGATTATGGCTTACAGCCCATGAAACCCCAGATTCAGTTTCTCAAAAAATTAGAATATTACATAAAATTAATTTAATTTTTTTATTTTATTTTATTTTATTTTTTTTTTAATAGAAAGGTTGGCAAACTGAAAAGTATGTTCATATACACACTCAATACTTGGTCAGGGCTCCTTTTGGATTAATTACTGTATCAATGTGGCGTGGCATGGCGGTGATCAGCCTGTGGCACTGCTGAGGTGATATGAAGGTCCAGGTTGCTTTGATAGTGGCCTTCAGCTCATCTGCATTGTTGGGTCTGATGTCTCTCATCTTCCTCTTGACAATACTCCATAGATTCTCTATGGGGTTTAGGTCAGGAGAGTTTGGTGGCCAATCAAAGACAGTGATGCCATGGTCATTAAACCAGGTTTTGATACGTTTGGCAGTGTGAGGGGGTACCGAGTCCTGCTGGAAAATGAAATCAACTTCTCCATAAAACTTGTCAGCAGAGGGAAACATGAAGTGCTCTAAAAATTTCCTGGTAGACGACTGCGCTGACTTTGGTCTTGATAAAACACAGTGGACCAACACCAGCAGATGGCATGGTTCCTCAAATCATTACTGACTGTCGAAACTTCACACTAAACCTCAAACAACTTAGATTCTGTGCCTCTCCACTCTTTCTCCAGACTCTGGGACTTTGATTTCCAAATGAAATGCAAAATTTACTTTTATCTGAACAGAGGTCATCTGCTGGTGTTTGTCCACTGTGTTTTATCAAGACCAAAGTCACCGCAGTCGTCTACCAGGAATTTTTAGGGCACTTCATGCTTCCCTCTGCTGACAAGCTTTATGGAGAAGTTGGTTTCATTTTCCAGCAGGACTTGGTACCCCCCCCACACACACACACACAATGCCAAAAGTATCAAAACCTGGTTTAATGACCATGGCATCACTGTGTTTGATTGGCCAGCAAACTCTCCTGACCTAAACTCCGTAGAGAATCTATGGAGTATTGTCAAGAAGAAGATGAGAGACACCAGACCCAACAATGCAGAGGAGCTGAAGGTCACTATCAAAGCAACCTGGACCTCCATAACACCTCAGCAGTGCCACAGGCTGATCATCTCCATGCCACGCCACATTGATATAGTAATTAATCCAAAAGGAGCCATCCATCCATCTTCTTCCGCTTAATCCTTTTCGGGTCGCGGGGGGGCTGGAGCCTATCCCAGCATCTTTGAGCGAGAGGCAGGGTACACCCTGGACAGATCGCCAGTCCATTGCAGGGCCAACACAGAGAGACAGACAATCTTTCACTCTCACAGTCATACCTAAGGACAATTTAGAATCCCCAGTTTGATGCCAATTAACCTAACTTGTATGTTTTTGGCATGTGGAAGGAAACCGGAGAAATCCCGGAGTAAACCCACGCAGGCACGGGGAGAACATGCAAACTCCACACAGACCACTGTTGGTCGGGGGCTGGGATTGAACCCAGGATTCCCCGGCCAAGGGTGAGTTGCTGTGCTGCCGCAGTGCTACCCACTCCGCCACCGCGCTGCCCCCAAAAGGAGCCCTGACCAAGTATTGAGTGTGTACATGGTCATATTTTTCAGTCGGCCAACCTTTCTATTAAAAAAAATATATATTTTTTTTAAAATTCATTTTATGTAATATTCTATTTTATTGAGAAACTGAATTTGGAGTTTCATGGGCTGTTAGCCATAATCATCAAAATTAAAATAAACACTTGAAATGCATCACTTGCTGTGTAATGACTCTATATAATATATGGGTTTCACTTTCTGAAATGAGTGACAAAAAATATTGAACTTTTTCAACCAACCTAACATGCAGGTTAGGTTGGTTGGAGACTCTAAAGTGGCCCTAGGTGTGAATGTGTGTGTGAATGGTTAAGGGATAGCGCCGTACCGTGGCTGCTTCAACCATCCAGGTGGATGCCCTCAATTTCCCCTCTGGGGATCAATAAAGTATAAAATATCAAATCAAAAAAAAAATTCTAATTTTTTTTAGATGTACTTGTATGCTGTGTGAAGATGTGGGCTTGGTGGACATTTGGCGACTGGTAAATCCTAGGAGAAGGAGTACACCTTCTCCCATTGCCAGAAATCATACTCCAGAATAGACTTTTTTTCTAATCTCAAGTAATATTGTAAAATCTGTAATTGAGAGTAAAATAACTGCAATGGCCCTGTCAGATCACGCAGCTATAGTTACGTATTGACATTGATATTGACAAGGATAGAAAAGGCAGATGGAGGTTAAACACATCACTTCTACAGGATGAAACATTTAATCTGATAATGAAGGAAGAACTCAGGTATTACTTTGAGCTCAATTCAGAAACTATGGGCTCGAGAGCCACAGAATGGGAAGCATGTAAAGCATTTATCCAGGGAAAAATCATAGGACAGGCATCAAAAAAGAAAAATGAAAATAGTGTTAAAATCAAGGATCTGGAATATCAAATTAGAAAACTGGAAATAGTACTATCAAGACACTTTTCAGATAAATTATATCAAGACATGTCAACTTAAATTCCAGTTGCAGGAAATCTATAATAAAGTTGAATATGCCTTATTTAGGCTCAGAACAACTTTTTATGAAGAGGAGGAGAAAACAGACAAGTTGCTTAGTAGGCAACTTAAACAACAGAACTCCTATAACATGATACCAATAATTAAGAAGGGGAATAAGCGACTTTCGCATCTCGGCTCACGCAAAGCATCATGGGAACGTGGCTACCAAACATGCGCTATCGATACATTTAATTTAAATTAAATCACCCTTATTGTCATTCAACCGTACAACCAATCATGTACAGCAGAACGAGATTGTGCTTTACCCATCTACTGTGTTAATCACACACACCCCAAGTACAGAATCAGAGGGCCGCTGCCATGCAAGGCGCCGCCACAGAGTTCCCTCCTCCATTCCATTTATTGCTGAGCACCAAGCTGGACGGCAGGAAGTTCCACTTTTATATGATCTTTGGCATGACCCGGCCGGGATTTGAACCCCTGCCTCCCGGGTGTGGGGCGGATGCTCTACCAACTGAGCCACCAAATTTATGGAAAGTTCCTGATCTACAAGCATATTGTATGCGTAGGGGTCTTCCCGGTTGCACCCGCAAATGCAAGGATAAACTAGTTGCACTTGCATTCGCGGCCTCGTTGCAGAAATTAGCCAAAATGGCCCCCCTGTATGTACGCTGACATAGCAGATTTTTTGTTGTCAAAGGACCAAGCACCCTTACTTGCGAGACTCCGAAACGACTACAAAGAAGGTAAGTGAGTGGTTTGACAGCTCAACTTTGATTTTGTCATTTTGAGTAAATTTCACTACAAGGCATTGCCTGCTTACTTAGATCTATAGGTCGATACTACTATAGTTTAAGTGCCACACGTTTTCAATGATTTGCAATTTTATTTTATACCAGCCTGCTCATCATTGGCCTTAATTACGTGTGTGTGTAGATCAAGCTTCATTACCAATATACAAAGAACTATATCCTAGATCCAGGCCTGCCTGTCTGTACCTACTACTTCAGGGTTTAGACTGGTGTCAATTAGGCTAGAACTTGAATACACAACACTATTTAATTATGTTATAATATAGACTTGCTGCTTTAATCCAACAATTACGTCCGTCCAGATCCTTCAGCTCCGTGGGGAATGTATATAACGTGAATGGCGGCAGACATGTGCACACGTTGGTCCCGAAGTTACACGCATGTATGCTACAAGTTTGCTTTTTCCACTGCTCTAGATGATACACGCCGTTCCACACTTCACTACGGCACAATGTGCACCTGGCATAATGACGATTTAAAGCTTGAAGCAGACTTTAAATGGCAGTTGTTTAGGTGTGACAGTACAGTCTCTATACAAAAGCAAGGCGGCTACCGGAATGTTTGGTTGTCGTGAACTTTGAACTCACATAGTCCGCACATGCGCACTCATAATACGAAAGTCGCTTATATCCAGGTGTCATCTAGTAAAGCAATAAATTACATATTTAAACAGCTTTATAGGGAACTTTATACATCACAAGGCTGCCTAAATCCAAATGACATCAATGATTTTTTTTCTAATATCACTCTACCAAAATTAGCCGACGAACAGGTGGGACTTCTAGATAATCCTATAACAGAGGTGGAGACTAAGATGGCAGTATCACAGATGAAAACAGGGAAATCACCCGGCATGGATGGATTCTCTGTAGAATATTATAAATATATTGAAATACTAGCACCAAAGTTATTGGAAGTCTAAAATGAGGCATTCATATTAGGATTCCTCCCACCATCATTTAATGAAGCCTTAATATCAGTAATCCCTAAAAAAAGATAAGGACACAACAGAACCCTGTAATTATAGACCTATAAGCTTATTAAATGTTGACTGCAAAATTCTTACAAAGATTCTTACTCTTCGCTTAGAGAGAGTACTCCCTAATGTAATTCATTCAGACCAGGTCGGATTTCTGAAAAATCCATCTTCCACAGACCATATGAGAAGATTGTTACACCTGATCTGGCTTAATCATTCAAACCAGGACCTGACTGTAGCCATTTTACTTGACGCCGAAAAGACTTTTGATCGGGTGGAATGGGAATTTTTACTTTATACGTTAACACAATTCAGCTTTGGATCAGTTTTTATTAATTGGATTAAGATAATCTACAAAAACCCAAAGGCAGCCTTAACAACTAACGGGACGATTTCATCTTTCTTCGGCCTTTCAAGAGGTACCAGACAAGGTTGTCCGCTGTCCCCCTTACTCTTCAACATTGTATTTGAGCCACTGGCTATTGCCATCAGATCAAATGGAAATATTAAGGGAGTGGTGGGAGGGAGGAAAGAACAAATTATTACTGTATGCGGATGATGTTCTAACACTAATTAGAGATCCTTAGAACTGTTTACCCCATTTAATGACAACTATTCAGTCTTATTCTAAACTATCAGGATATAAAATTGGAGGAAATCAGAGGCCATGCCTATTTCTGGTACATGCCATCTCAGCTCAGTGTCTGGTTTTAACTTCAAATGGGTGTCAAATGGAATGTCATATTTGGGTATAAAGTTAAGCCGGAATATTGAAGATGTCCCCAGTTTGAATCTCGAGCCTATATTACAGAAAATTAAAAGAAAGTTAGATAAGTGGGGGAATTAAAACTGTCATTATGGGGCAAGATCAATGTTGTTAAAATGGTTGTTACACCCCAGCTCAATTATATAATCATGATGTTGCCAACTGCTATACCATCACGTTTTTTTTTTTTAAACAATATGACTCCATAATTAAAGAGGGGAAGAGACCAAGGATCGGAATGAATAAATTGTGTTGGCCAAAAGATAATGGAGGCCTGGGGTTACCAAACCTGAGGCTATATTGGAATTACCAAATTAGCTAAACATTTTAGCAGACACAGTAAACTGGATTGGGCTGTCATTGAAGCCAAAATGTGCTCTCCATTTACTCCTATAGATAGTTTCTCCCAGTCTCAACCTAGACCCCTGAACCCTATCTTATCTCATTCAAAAGAGGTCTGGATCAGAATACATAGGATGTTAAAGATCCCCCACCTCAGCCAGTCCTACTCGTCTTTATGGTATAACCCAGCAATTATTATTGGAAAAACACCATTGTACTGGCCAGGTGAATGACCTATATCAAGACGGTGGTGCTCATGTCTTATACAGATTTGCTCAAGAGATACACCCTTACAGGGAAAGGTCACTTTTGGAAGTATCTCCAAATTAGGAGCTGTCTGACATCAATGAATCAGTAAAAGGATTGTAATCCCATCATAGATTTTTTTAAATTACCACTGAAATGTCTTCATGCATCTGCCTTCTACAGACTAATTAACAGTCTACTTAGTAACGGATGTGACAGCTTGAGAGGAATATGGCAGAAAGAACTGGAATGTACAATGAGTGAAGAAGAGTGGTTAAACATCTTGTTAGATAGTGGGAAATATGTAGGGGAAGCCAGAAGAAAACTTAAGCAGTATAAAATAATGCACAGGTACTACTGGACACCAACCAGACTGCATAGGATAGGTCTGTTAAATAATAATCTATGTTGGAAATGTAAGAAAGAAAAAGGAACTTTTTTTACATTGTGTTTGGGACTGCCCACTTGTTCAGCCTTTTTGGACTAAAACTCTCAGACATATGGGTGAGTGGTTTGGCAAGACGCTCCCAATATCGCCGAGAACATGTCTACTTGGAGACAAATTCCAAGTACCTAATTTATTGAAAGAAGAATTCTCAGTGGTCATGACTGGACTAACTACAGCAGCTAGAACAATACTTTGTCACTGGAAATCAGTTAAACCCCCAAGAATGGAAGAGTGGGTTAACTACATGATAAAGATTGCTTCATATGAGTCCATATTAAACAGGAGGACTGATGGAAAACACACTAAAGGACCAATATGGGGAGACTTTTGGAATTATATCTCTTTGGCTAACAATTCAATCCCTGAATGAAGGCCCGTCTTTCTCTTTCCCTGATTGTTCTCTCAGGTTTATTGTCTTCCCTCACTGGTATGGTTATCCTTGCTTTGTAATCAGCCATATTTTTATTTATTTACCCTTTTTGGAGACTGATGTGTTACCTGGAAGATTAGTATGTGTTGTACCAGCCTGTATAAAGTCAATAAAAACTTAAATTACAAAAAAGTAATAATAAAGAGCTCTCATCTGGTCTTGCAACCCTTCAAAATAACAGTGAGTGGCTCACCAAATAAATGATGGAATGTAGACACATTAAAAAAATAAGTGATAAATTATACTTCTGTCACTTATTAGACTGCCAAGTATTGACTGTGTGGTAAACTGAAACATTTCTGCCCATGTGGATACACTTCATTACTTAATAACTAGTACATACCCGTGCATACCCGTCCATGCCCGTCGAAACCAAGTCTAAGCAAGTATTTCTACATGCCCGTCTTCACGGCATCTTTTCTGACGTGCAGCAGTTCTCCTCACTGTATTGCTCTCCATCTGGTGGATCATCTTCTTCTTCATTCAGACAGCTGGTTGAGGGATAGGTGCATTGTAATTCCAGTTCATGAACAGGATCATGAAAATAGATCTGAGCAAAAAGTGGCTTTCGACCCTGTTCAGGAAGACCCGTGCATGCCCGTCGAAACCCAGAAACCGGAGCACCCAGAGAAAATCAGTGCTTTGCTTGGCATTTTACACATTTGTAGTGTAGACTGCCATTCTTCATGAGTACTGCTTCAAATGGGTGTGGTTTATAGTGTGTCCTATTCTTAATCGGGTGACAGACTGACAGATTTCTTGAATTTATAGACTGCCTTCTGCCTTACTGAGTGAGATTTCCAAATTTACTGCTTTGAATGGGTGTGGCTTAAAGTAGTGTGTCCTGTTCGGTCTCAGCTTCTCTGTGCCTTTCCTGGCGTGCAGCGTTGGCAGCCAGCCGACTATTCTGCATCTCCTCGGTCTCAGCTTGTCTGTGCCTTGCCTGCCATGCAGTGTTGCTCGCTTTGTGGGCATTTAAGGCTTCAAGTGACTCAGCACGTGTCAGGCGCACTGCCACACGTTTCCTGTCTGTCTGTGCATCCCTTGTCTGTCGTACCCTATGCTGGTGAAGGGTCTCCTCCTGTCTCAGACGGGTGTGTTGTTCACAGTCATGCCTGCGACGTACTGCTCAAACCTCAGGTGTTTCATCTTCACGGCATCTTTTCTGACGCGCAACACAGTCATGCCTGGGAGGTACTGCTCGAACCTCAGCTGTGTCATCTTCACAGGATCTTTCCTGACGTGCAGCAGTTCTCCTCACTCTACTGCTCTCCATTTAAGTAGTGTCTGGTTGGTCTATATGACATCATAAAGACATCAAGGCAGGCATCATAGGACACTACATCATAGGTAGCCAGTCGTAAAATACATCAAGGCAGGCATCGTGAATGATGGTCTATATGACATAAAGACATCAAGGCAGGCATCACAGGACACTTCATCATAGGTAGCCAGTCCTATTGCCTCTATGACGGCATCGCAAGTCCTATGTAGCCTGAGATCATAGGATCATCATAGGACATCATGCAGACATCACAGGCCGTCCTATGATGTCCTATGATCGTGACAGACAGATTTCTTGAATTTATAGTGATGTGAGTTCTGTTAAAGGAAAAAAAAGACACTTATCTGCTGTGAGTGACTATTTTCTATCCATCCATCTTCTACTGTCCCTGTCAAATAAACTAATCTACTACTACTACTACCACTTAATCCTTTTCAGGTCGCGGAGGAGGCTGGAGCCTATCCCAGCATCTTTGAGCGAGAGGCAGGGTACACCCTGGACAGATCACTAGTCCATCGCAGGGCCAACACAGAAAGACAGAACCATTCATTCTCACATTCATACCTAAGGACAATTTAGAATCCCCAGTTGATGCCAGTTAACCTAACCTGCATGTCTTTGGCCTGTGGGAGGAAATTGGAGTACCCGGGGTAAACCCACGCAGACACACGAAGAACATGCAAACTCCACACAGAAGGGTCACCGATGGTCAAGGAGTAGGATCGAACCCACAATGGTCAAGGGTGGAACTGATCCCGTGACCTTCTTGCTGTGCTGCCACAGTGCTAACCACTGCACCACCGTACTGCGACTATTTTCTATTCATTTGCTATATATTTTCTCGACTTTTAATTTGCCACCATTTCACGATAAGGCCTTGTTTTCAAAATAAACACAAATTTAACTCACCTTTACCATCAATGCAGCTGTGAAAAAAGCTATTGTAATAACAATGCCCACCCACTAGAAGCGGCAGTGTGACTTTTTTACAACCCCCCATGCTACCACGTCACAGGCATGAAGGCATGACCACCTTGGAGCTTTCATTTATAGTTCATTATTTAGGTTTTTAAAGATGCACTCCAGTGGCTCTAAAATCACCTCAAAAACAAATGTGTATTGCCCAAAATAGTATACTGTGGCTTTTTACCCACAAAAACACTTTCATTACCTTAGAATTGCTTGGAAAGAGCTTTTACAGCTTGCACCTACTTAAGTAGGCTACCTGAATGTATATTTTAATTAGCTCCACCCATACTCCCATGCACCAGTAGTGTATGCTGGAAGGCAAGACCTCAGAGGAGAGGGGACAGCTGGCCATCTTGCCTGAGAACACTGAAGACTGCTTCGCTAAACAATGGCCAACTCACCTCCCTCCGGGGGATGTGATGTCTTCTCCTCCATCCTCCGTGGTGGGGCGAAATGGACCGCCCGAGGGGTTTTGTGTCCCCCCTGAAAATCCCTTCACCGAACCAAGTCAAACGAATGCAAAATGGGCGGGTGGCGGTCTTGGCGCCTTCGTCCCGAGAGCAGACGTCTCTCTCTGGTTCGGCCTTTCAACCATGTGCTTCCGGCAGCCAGTGGACTCCAGTCTCCAAGCTGATCATGCCCCGAGTGTGCTACGGGGCTCCAAATACGGTAGCCCCAGCGGGGGAAAATGGCAGCCACGGGAAGGGACGCTGACTGTCAGCGTGGTCAGTGGTAGGTAGAGGAGTGACAGTTTGAGCCAGTCCTCAGCTCATTATCTCGTCGGTCCCATTCAAGCCCCCCCACCCCCACTCCCTCCCCTCTGACACAGCAGAAAAACACAGACTTGGGACTGTGGTCAGATTGTGTTCTGGATATGTCTTGTAAGTCACAAAAAACATGTTAACAACAAAAAAAAAAAACAAGATTTTTGCCGGAGTGTCACTTTAAATTTAGTCTGACTTAGATTTTTAGACTTCCAACTTTAATACATGCTTAGAAACATGGCTACTTAAAATGTAATTTACAGAGCTCTATAAATGTGTCCATATAAAACAGCAAATATTCATAGCTTTGGCCAGAAGAAAAAAACCATCCAAAAGGTACAGTTGTGTGAAAAAGTGTTTGCCCCCGTCCCGATTTCTCATTTTTTTGTATGTTTCCATCCATCCATCCATCCATCTTCTACCGCTTTTCCGGAGGTCCGGGTCGCGGAGGCAGCAGTTCAAGCAGAGAAGCCCAGACTTCCCTCTCCCCAGCCACCTGCTCCAGCTCTTCAGAGGGGATACCAAGGCGTTCCCAGACCAGCTGGGAGACATAGTCTCTCCACCGAGTCCTGGGTCTGCCCCGGGGTCTCCTCCCAGTGGGACGTGCCTGAAACACCTCAAGTGGGAGACGTCCAGGAGGCATCCTAATCAGATGCCCATACCACCTCAACTGACTCCTTTCAATGTGGAGGAGCAGCGGTTCTACTCTGAGCCTCTCCCGGATGACTGAGCTCCTCACCCTATCTCTGAGGGTGAGTCCAGCAATCCTACGGAGAAAGCTCATTTCAGCCGCTTGTATCCGCGATCTCGTTCTTTCGGTCATTACCCAAAGCTCGTGACCATAGGTGAGAGTAGGAACGTAGATTGACTGGTAAATCGACAGCTTTGCCTTAGAACTAAGCTCCCTCTTCACCACAACAGACCGGTACAACGTCCGCATCACTGCAGATGCTGCTCCAATCCGTCTGTCGATCTCTCGCTCCATTTTCCCCTCACTCGTGAACAAGACCCCAAGATACTTAAACTCCTCCACTTGGGGCAGGAGCCTGTCCCCAAGTGGGGACAGGCTTGTCACACTTGTACGTTTGTCACACTTAAATGTTTCAGATCATCAAACAAATTTAAATATTAGACAAAGACAACACAAATAAACACAAAATGCAGTTTTTAAATGGTGTTTACTATTAAGGGTAAAAAAAAATCCAAACCTACATGGCCCTGTGTGAAAAAGTGACTGCCCCCGTTAAAACATAAATTAACTGTAGTTTATCACAACTTTGGAAAGCTGAGCTCAGTTTCTCTAGCCACACTGAGGCCTGATTACTGTCACACCTGCTCTCAATCAAGAAATCACTTAAATAGTAGTGGTGGGTTCAAAAGATCGATACAGTGATATAGATCGATCCACGTTTGACTGAGCCGATACTGGTCCACAAAATCCACGGATCAATCTTTAAATATAATGCTTTTACGTCTGTCGAGTCTGACTGGGTCGAAACCAGGTCAGTGAGCCAGGAACCGCGGCCAAGAACCAGAAACACCCGGCGCGCTAACGGAGCTAACAGCTAACAAGCTAACGGATATGCTAGTTCTTCTTCTGTGGTGTTAAAACGGTTCTCATCTGGCAAGAATTCCCTGTGGCGCATGCGCACGTCTTTACTTCCATGTTTACATGAGTGGAGAAATGGTTTTGTACTACGTGTAGAGCTGCATTGGAACATGAAGTCAACGACTGATAAACTGAAAATGCATGGAGACCGGCTGAAACCCATGAAGAGAGACGGAGACTTGGAGCTGCTGAAATTGTAGGTAAAATATCATTTGCTTGTTTTAACATTTGTGTCGTAAATAATTTATCCGGTATCATGGTGGTTTCTTTTACAAACTATTGATAGTTAACTGTTGGTTAAGCGCTGTGAATAAATGCAGAATGAAGGTATATTTTATGAGATTATGGACTTCTAGCACTTAAGTGACAATGTCATTTCAGAGGAACATGTATATTTCAAAAACCTTCAGTGAGAACTACCACCAATCAACACTATGTTTCAGTGCAAGGAGTCAGATTATGGAACGATTTTGGACCTGAATTAAAATCATGTACAACACTTGGACAATTTAAACAAAAACTAAAGGAAGAAATACTCCAAACATATATACAAGATGACATGTAAAATCACATAAGGATTGTCATATCCAGTCTGCGTTGTTGCTTAGATTTTTGTCACGTTTTGTCTTAGCTTTGTTCTGAATTGTAATCGCTCTTGTTTTTCTTTTGAATTCTTGGATGGAATATGGGTGGGCAATATAAGCTGCGGCTTCAGCCATCACCCATTTCGGTTAATTTATATTGAATTGTATAATCAGAGGAGTTATTGTTTAATTTGACCTTGTAAGATGTTTTTTTTCTTTCCCCTTTGTTATATTATTCTGTTCCTTTCTTTTAATCTATCCGAAATAAAGATTCATTCATTCAAAAAAAAAAAAAAAAAGGATTTGAAGATAATAATGAAACACAATAAAATGAAAATGGTAGAATTAATAAAGGCTTCAGTACAAGAAATTTTTACTCAATAAAACTAAACTGAAATGAACAAAATTTCCCAGGAAATGAATTGAAACCCTTTTCAAAAATTGAAAATTAATTTGTAGTTAAAATATAAACAACAAAAAATAAAAAAGAAACTAAATGATTAAACCCTACTGTGGTGTGGGGATTTAAAAATATGATTATTAATTTTACTGTGAAATCTATTCTTTTCATCTCCCCTTCAGATGTGTGAAGACTGGGTTTCCACGCCAAGGTCCATCCTGCACTGATGTTCTGAAGGGAAGAGGTTGTCAGTGGAGGAGCCATTCCTGCTTCATGTGGATTTCAGCACAGAAGACCTCAAGCTTTTCTGGGTCTTAGTTTTCAAATTCAAGATTCACGAAGGTGCTGCCATAATTTTCTCCATACTCTAACATGTACTCAATGCAATTTAGTTGTTGTAATGACTAATTCTTTTCTTTTTTTTAAATATAAGTTCTCAGCAAGAATACAGTGTTGGTCATTTTTTGGCAATTTTACTGAGCATACATAAATCATGGTTTAACCAGAAATTTTTGGCAATCCTGTGCTTTTCTTGTGGTGTTACATAGAATAGCATCACTGTAAACTATGGAAAAAGCAGCTACTTTAAAATCTGTACTTCCTCACACAACTTTCAGTGCAAAAAACCTCTAAAAATGTAAACTTTTTGGAAAAGCCCCCACAAATTCAGGCTTTTTGGGCCACAACAACAACAAAAACAGCCGACAAAATCCTGGAGGGACTGAAATACAGTCAGATTATGTCTACATGCTTCATGTGTGAATTTGTTTAATGATTCTGGGTTGTTAACTTGACACTACACACCCTTTGCACTAAAGAAAGCATTTGTCAGCACTTTGTGAAATCATAAGTTAAATAATAAAAAGTGCATTACTGTAACTGATTTTGGGTCAGTTCTCTATGTGATAATTTATGTATTAACAAAGTTAGAGTATACTTGGGATAATTTGCAGCATTAGGTCTCGAACATTTTTTTTTTTCCTAGCAAGTAAAATGGCTATGAAAATGGTAATCTCCCAGATCGAATCAGGATCGGATCGAAATTAGGGATCGTTCCCAGCCCTATTAAATAGGACCTGCCTGACAAAGTGAAGTAGTCCAAAAGATTCTCAAAAGCTAGACATCATATTGTGATCTAAAGAAATTCAGGAACAAATGAGAAAGTAATTGAGATCTACCAGTCTGAAAAAGGTTATAAAGCCATTTCTAAAGCTTTGGGACTCCAGTGAACCACAGTCAGAGCCATTATCCACAAATGAAAAAACATGGAACAGTGGTGAGCCTTCCCAGGAGTGGCCGACTGACCAAAATTACCCCAAGAGCACAACGATGACTCATCCAAGAGGTCACAAAAGACCCCACAACAACATCCAAAGAACTATGGGCCTCACTTGCCTCAGTTAAGGTCAGTGTTCATGAATCCACCATAAGAAAGAGACTGGGTAAAAACAGCCTGCATGGCAGAGTTCCAAGACGAAAACCACTGCTGAGCAAAAAGAACATAAAGGCTCGTCTCAGTTTTGCCAGAAAACATCTTGATGATCCCCAAGACTTTTGGGAAAATACTCTGTGGACTGATGAGACAAAAGTTGAACTTTTTGGAAGGTGTGTGTCCCATTACATCTGGCATAAAAGAAACAGCATTTCAGAAATGGAACATCATACCAACAGTAAAATATGGTGGTGGTAGTGTGATGGTCTGGGGCTGTTTTGCTGCTTCAGGACCTGGAGGACTTGCTGTGGTAAATGGAACCATAAATTCTGCTGTCTACCAAAAAAATCCTGAAGGAGAATGTCCGGCCATCTCTTCGTGACCTCAATTTGAAGCGCACTTGGGTTCTGCAGCAGGACAATGAACCAAAACACACCAGCAAGTCCACCTCTAAATGGCTTAAGAAAAACAAAATGAAGATTTTGGAGTGGCCTAGTCAAAGTCCTGACCTGAATCTGATTGAGATGCTGTGGCATGACCTTAAAAAGGGAGTTCATGCTTGAAAACCCTCCAATGTGGCTGAATTACAACAATTCTGCAAAGATGAGTGGGCCAAAATTCCCCCACAGTGCTGTAAAAGATTCATTGGCAGTCATTGCAAACGTTTGACTGCAGTTGTTGCTGCTTAGGGTGGCCCAACCAGTTATTAGGTTTAGGGGGCAATCACTTTTTTCACACAGGGCCATGTAGGTTTGGATTTTTTTTTTTCCCTTAATAATAAACACCTTCATTTAAAAACTGCATTTTATGTTTATTTGTCTTATCTTTGTCTAATATTTAAATTTGTTTGATGATCTGAAACATTTAAGTGTGACAAACATGCAAAAAATGAGAAAACAGGAGGGGGCAAACACTTTTTCACACCACTGTATCTATAAGGTCAGCAATTACTACCTCTGCCAAGGAGGTAATGTGATCAGGGCGGCTTGTTTGACTGTTTGTTATCAGGGTTACGCAAAAACTACTGAATGGATTTTGATGAAATTTTCACCAGAGGTGGCCCTTGAACTACAGATGAACCCATTAGATTTTGGAGGTGATCCCATGAGCGGAAACCTCTGCCAAGGCCCTATCTCGCAATGCAAAAGCGGACAGATGGCAGGAGGGACGGGCGGACGAAAGAAGGGAAGGCGGGAAGGGCGGGAAGGACGGACGGACGGCGCCTTGACAGAGATATATGCACCGTCTCCTCTAGTTCTAAATGATTTTCAACAGTACAAGCATTAACTGGGTTTCTATCCAACTTTTGCACTTTTTGTGATATTTCTGATTTATTCAATCAAAATTAAAAATGATGTCAGTTTCTATCAATTACAGTTTCCAAATTATCAAGGAGGGTGACAACATCCTGCATAATTTTCATTCTGTGTAAGCAAAAATTGCTAAATTAGAACAAAGGCCAAGATAGCCTGTGCGGTGGCGCAGTGGTCAGCACTGTGGCAGCACAGCAACTCACCCTTGGCCATGGGATCCTGGGTTCGATCCCAGCCCCCGACCAACAGTGATCTGTGTGGAGTTTGCATGTTCTCCCCGTGTCTGCGTGGGTTTACACCGGGATTTCTCCGGTTTCCTCCCACAGGCCAAAAACATGCAGGTTAGGTTAATTGGAGACTCTAAAGTGGCCCCAGGTGTGAATGTATGTGTGAATGGTTAAGGGATAGTGCCGCACCGTGGCTGCTTCATCCATCCAGGTGGATGCCCTGAATTTCCCCTCTGGGGATCAATAAAGTATACAAAATCAAAAAAATTTAAATCAAAATCCAGGAAAAAAGTGGATTTATTGTCTAAAGTACAGTCTCTTCAGTGGCCATGTTTGTCGAGTCTGAAACACACACAGTCCACATAATTCACTTAATTCAAAAACAAAAACAGAGGAGAAAAGGAGATTTTAAACTAAGAAGAGCTGTGAGGCTCAGGAGAAGTGAGCATGAAAGGGGGCCCAGTAGCAGATGGACACTGGAGAGAGACATTAGTCACACAACAATCAACTCTGACTACTGGGCAACTTCTCTACGCCTTGGGCACCCCTCCTCCCCATATGCATCTCTCTCTCACTCTCTCTCTCTCTTTCTCTCTCACTCTCTCCCTCTCACTGTCACCAGGCAAGCCCAGGCCACTCCAGCCAGGACAGCAGGCTTCATGGTGTCAGTGCCAGCCCTCAGGAAAGAACACACACGGGGCACAAAGCCACAATCCTGCAGCTGCCTTGGACTCTCATGTCTTCCCTCTGTGGCGCCTATCTTCCTCTCTCACTTCTTCTTTAAGAGGACATGAGAACTGGCTCCCGCCTCGAGCCAGCTCCGCACACATGTTCAGGAGGGATGCAGCTCTACTCGAACGCTCCCATATCATAAGGCAAACTGTGTGAGGTTCTAATTAAGCCAAGCTATTTTGACGTGTGATAGTCTGCTTCATCAGAAAGGAGCCCATGTATCATGTGTGTCGGTGGTGGTGGGGGGGGGGGGGGTCGTGCCGCTATGCAAGTTGAATGCGTTATCACGGGCTAGTTAGTTCCTTTCGCTCGTTCTTCTATTGGACCATTTAACAGCATCTGTTTTAACCATTTCCAACACACACACACACACGTTTTATAAAAGGATTTTCTCATAATCTTCAAAGCAAACATTGCTCCACTTTATAATGTTCAGCCATGTTTTAATGCCACAGCCCATATGGCCCCAAAGAGAAATAGTATTATTACAACTCAGCATCAGTGGTGATATTTCTTGCCTTCAGCTTACTTTGAGATTGCCATTTTAAAATCAAGGACCTTACAGCGTACTGTTCGTTTTATACAAGCAGGCAAATGCGGCTAAAACATTCAATATCTAAACAGACTCTGGGGTGCTTCATTCATCTCGCCATGCTAATAGCCTGAAGAGGAGAAAGTCCCAAGGTGAGATCCTTCAAGCTCACCTCATATTATTCAAGCAGTCAGAACGTATTCAAGTCTCTGTTTTTTGCCCAAGCTGATGTACTGCCTCGTCCCTGAATTCACCACTGGTCACTACAGGAACAAATACAACTCACAGAATAGACTTTTCAGTTCTTAAATGCATTAATCTGTATAGTGCTGTGGTGACTTAAACGGTTTCAACAGGAGTGCTGAGAAGAACACTGAATAAAGAAAATGAGCCGACATTCAGCAAAACTCACAATATTAGTGTGTAATGAATGGCAGATTTTATGTCGTCTAGAATGTTGGAGTCCAACCACAGACGCAGGAGGAGAACTCGAGATGTATTTAAACCAGGGTGCCAAATTCAATCTCACTCAGGGCCAACAAGAGAGGAAACAAACAAAACCAAGGGATGGGCATGCTCGTTAACTTTTTTTTAACTTATAAAAGTAATGTAAATTAATTAAAAATATCTACTATATATCCAAAATAATGTTGCACGTTTACAAGAGGTATATAAAAAAGTCTCACAAAAATTACGAGACTGGGGGTTGCAAATTTATAAGGCTGGATGAAAAAGTCACAAATTTATGAGTGGGCCAGGCAAAATATTCTGGACGGCCGTATTCCCACCTAAAAATGCTAAAGAATATTTAAAAAACACTGCTCAAGGGCAGGAAAATAAAGCTACGGTCACAAAGATTCTCATGAACGATGGGTTGGTAAGAATCTCCCAGTTCCTACTAATTCTGGAGTTTTCAGACATTCGTGGAGAGGGGCATAGTTTCTAACAGCTGCCATTCAATTCACAAGAGCAACTTAAGGCATTCTTGAGAAATGAGGTGCTTTTCTGTTATACAATGGCACAAAAGTTATTGTGTTCTTCTTTTGGGTGCCCTGGAATCTTCTTATGGCATACTTACTGCCATCTTACGAAAATGTTTGTGCAACTCACGGCCAGTGTTGGGAGTAACGTGTTACAAAGTAACGCCACTGCCTTTGCAGTAACATGCTGTGTAACGGAATTACCATTTAAAAATTCAGTAATGCGTTACACTTACTGAAATTTGATCAGATGCGTTACTAGTTTTATTAATATGGACAGATATTTTTAGCGCAAATAAATGAATATACAAACTGACCCTAAGGAGCTGACGCAGCCATCAGTCAACGTGACCTGTTGCAGAGAGTCTGTGAGTCTTAATTACTGAATGACGGAAAAGATGAAGCTTCTTTGTTTTGTGGAAATATATTATTTTTCCTTTGCCACGATTAAAGACAAAAGCATATTGGTGGGTTGCAAACTAAAGAGCCGGTTGAGACTTGCGGTATTATGCCGAGAACTGCTTGCATGTCGAGAACTGCATTAAATCCGCCAAAACTATAAAATATAACACTGCAGCCAGGCTTGTAACCATTTGTGCATTTTTAGAAGTACCCATTACACATTTTTAGAAGAAAAAATTATTACCTCTTGTAAACTATCTTTAAATTATGTTTATTTGCCAGATGTTTTAGTGTTTCAAAGAGGGTTAGAAATCATAGTGATCCACCTCCAAGTTTTACAATCTTCAAAGGCGATATTTTGCATTTATAAAGTATTTTCAAAGTGTATAGTTGCACTAAACACCTGCTTGCAATGATGGGATGCAAGTCTCGGCAAGCAAGCAATTCTCAGCATACACCAGCAATCTTCAGCTCCAACAAAGCTAGTCCTATGCTATGCTTACAACACCGTGACGTGGATCTACTGTATTCTGAGCAGACATGGCTGGATGTAAAGTGGAAATACTCGTCTCAACACCCACGGCTGGATTTCAAGCACAGGAATGGATCTGGACAGTTTGTGACCCAGCAAGAATTAAACCGACCGATTGCCAGATACGTCGTTACAAACTGAAGACATGATAACACTTTCCATCAGACAGCTGGACTGTGATTCACTGAAATTAAAATGCATTTACTTGCTACCTGGATAAAGACTATTCAATCAAAATTGGACTTTGATCTCCAAAAGGAATTTGAGGGACTGGATCCTGTCTCTGTCACAGCAGACATTTGGACTGTGGATAATGGACATTTTCTTTGGATCACTGCACATCAGATTAAATCCATATCATAAAGGTAAGATAAACATGGACAGCTTTATGCAGTGTTACCAACTCTCACTCCAAAATGAAGAAATTACTGGCAACATCATGTTGATTTTCTTCAGATTTTTCCCACAATAAGAGCTCTCAAGGCAGGATAAAGCAGACTGAACATGTTCTGAAAGCTCTGTCTGAAACGGTCTGTTTTCAGCCTGACATTAATAAGCCCGTAATGTAATCCATTAATTAAACTATCTTGCTATGTGTGCAAGATGTCCCACCCGTGGAACGTTTTACATTGGCTGGACACTGGCTAAAATGGTGGGGGATTTAAAGCTGGAGCTGTAAATCAGGTACTGTATGTGTCGCTTACTATATTACCAATTTTCTCCGTTTTAGAAAAAAAAACTGCTGCTACACAATTATTGGAGTATATGGAGTCTAATAATTACTTACATCCTCTCTATGACTTCTGACCAAATTATTCAGCTAAGAGTGCTAACTCCTACTTGATTGAATAAATTAAAAAAAAAAAAAAGTCAAATCAAGGTCAGGTAGTGGGAGCTGTTTTACTGGACCAAAAAAAACCCAACAACTTTTGATACAGTGAATCATTACATTTCAGTTACAAAATTATTTAGATCAATTTTTCTAATCTGGCCATGCAGTGCTTTCGTCTTATCTGTGTGATAGACAACAATGTGTGATGGTGAATAAGGAAAGATCTTCTTTCTTAGCCTCTTAAAATTCTTTTCCCCTTGTCCTGTCAGGCAGCTAGGCGAGCAGAACAGAAATCTGCTTCCCTTATTGTGCCAGATTTACTTTGCCAAAAGGAGCTTTATATGTACTGTATATTATTTATAAACTCCTCTTGTAATAACTTTTAGTACTTTATATAAATTGTTTTACCCATGAAGGACCCGACAGGGGTGGGGGAGGGGGAAGAAAAGGAAGAGGAACAGACAAAGAAGACAAACTAACGATTGAAACAAACAGAAGACAGACCTTTTCTTCCACTGAAGAGGTCTCAACACGAGCCTGGTATCTGCACCTGTTAAAGGAGAGACATATGTGTGTGTGCATACGTGTGCGTGTGTATGAGGAGCACATGCAAAATAGCTGTGCCTTTAAAACAAACCAGCAAAAAGTGTTTCTAACATCACTTTGTGTGAGAAATAGTAGGTTCGGTTAATGAATCTGTCGTTATTTGACATCAAAAACCGCTGGTTTAAAAGTTCAGGACACAAGTGCTGCCTCCGGTTCATGACCGTACGGAAAATAGCATGACCGATCATCATGACTATGCAAATGAGCTGTAGGGGACCTACGGGAGATTCTGCACACTACAGTCCTATTTTCACCAGTCCAGACCAAAATGCTTTCCGTAGCGTTTTCAATACACAGTGAATAGGAAGCGGAAAAACAATGGAAGCAGTGGGCACGTACCATAGGACTGTACGATATTAGGAAAATGTGCAATGTGACACTGATTTTGAATATTGTGATAATGATATTGCTTGCAAAATTTAGAAACAAATCCTTAAATATACCATGTCAGTGTCTCTGCTTTATCCACAAGTTCTTCTTCACCCACATTTTTCTCCTCTGTCTCCATCCCTTTGACCATCCTGATGCTCACCACACTCCCTGTGCTATAACTTTTCCTTCTTCTTCTTCTTCTGTTGTAGGCATCCACGCTAGCTCCTCTTCTATGTTAAGGTGCATTACCACCACCTACTGTGTTGCAGTATAATGACATGGAGGCCAAAATGGTGTGGTATGAATGCACAAGCACATGGAAAATACAGAATTATAATTGTTCAATCTATATTTTTTTTATTTGCATTAGGGCTGTGCGATATGACCAAAATTTTATATCACGATAGAAGTAATCTTATATCACAATTATATACTGTATATATATATATGTGTGTATATATATATATATATATACACACACACACACACACCAGTATATCACACAATTTACATTTCCTGTAAATTCTACTGTTTAGATCAGGCATGCCCAAAGTCCGCCCCCCAGGCCAAATCCGGCCCGTGTACAAATTTCCACCGGCCCGAAGCGTCCTGTCATAAAATCAATAATATGTGGCCTGCCAGCACAGTTTCCCACAGTAAACAATACACACATACCAAAAACAGCAATTTTATATTTCACCAGAGGGTGGCAGTAGACCTGTGGCTGCATTCTCATCGCATGACTCCTGTGTGAACTTTTACCTCTGTGGTATGTTTTTAGCTCATTTCTAAAATGGCAACTGGAACTAAAAAGAGGAAAGTTGACAGCGAGGGCCACCATTTCCAGGACAAGTGGAAATCGGAGTATTTTTTCCACTGACATACGAAACAACTGTGTCTGCCTAATTTGCCAAGAGACTGTGGCTGTTTTCAAACAGTTCAATATTAAGAGGCACTACCAGACGAAACATGCTAACTACGACAAGCTAACGGCGAACGAACGCGCCGAAAAACTGAAGCAACTGGAAGTTGTTTTGACAGCACAGCAGCATTTGTTCACAACCACGCTTCACAACGACGCAAATGAAAATTCTACAAAGGCAAGCTACGAAGTGGCAATGCTGATTGCCAAGCACTGCAAACCTTTTACTGAGGGTGAATTCATTAAAGACTGCGTGATGAAAATGGTGGAGAAAATTTGTCCTGAGAAAAAGCAAGAGTTTGCCAATGTTAGCCTGGGTCGTAGCACTGTAGCACGGAGGATTGAAGAAATTTCATCTAACATCAAGGGACAGTTAGAGGCAAAAGGAGTGGAGTTTGACTTTTTTTCGTTAGCCTGCGACGAAAGCACGGATGCATCTGACACCGCTCAGTTACTGATTTTTTTGAGAGGAGTGGACAATGAAATGAACGTGAGTGAAGAGCTACTTGACCTTCAGAGCCTTAAGGACCAAACCAGAGGAACAGATTTGTTTGCTGCTGTTTGTTCCACCATGGATGACATGAAACTGCAATGGAATAAAATCACTGGGATTATTACGGACGGCGCACCTGCCATGGTTGGTGAGCAAAGTGGGCTATCAACGCTAGTCTGTAAAAAAAAGTCCGCAAAGAAGGCGGCAAAGCTATAAAACTCCACTGTATTATTCACCAACAAGTTCTATGTGCCAAACATCTGAAATATGATCACGTTATGAAACCGGTGATAAAGGCTATTAATTATATTCGCTCCAGAGCCCTGTGCCACCGCCAGTTTCAACAGTTTCTACTCGACATCCACGCTGAATATGGAGATGTTGTGTATCACAATGACATAAGATGGCTCAGTCGGGGATCTGCACTGCAGCGATTCTTCTCTCTCAGAAAGGAAATCGGACAATTCTTGGCACAAAAGGGACAACCGATGCCGGAACTCTGCGATCCTGTTTGGCTGGCTGATTTTGGATTTTTAGTTGACATAACACGACATCTGAACGAGCTGAACACGAGCCTTCAGGGGCAAAATGCAGTGGTGAGCCAACTGTATTCATACATAAAAGCTTTTCGGACAAAGCTGCTACTTTTCCAAAGGCACTTGTCACAAACGCAGCCCAATACCACACATTTCCCATCACTGCAGGAAATGATGACCAGTTTTCCAGAAAACAAAATCAGTGCGCAAATGAGGAGGTATGCAGAAAACATCTCATCTCTGACTGAGGAGTTTCAACAGCGTTTCAGGGATTTCGCAGCTATTGAAAAGGAGATCACACTTTTTCCACTCCTTTTTCCGTGGATCCCAATGACGCCCAGGCCACCTGCAGCTGGAGCTCATTGAGCTGCAGTGTGACGCGGAGTGTCACGGTCGCCACCAACAACTCCCTCTCGTTGACTTTTACCGCCAGCTGGACAAAGACAGGTTCCAAGAGATTCGAACATTTGCTAAGAAAATGCTGAGCTTGTTTGGCTTGACATACTTGTGCGAGAAGACGTTCTCGGTTATGAACATTAGCAAGAACCGTGTGAGGACAAGACTAAGTGACTCTCACCTGCGTGACATCTTGCGCATCAAAACCACTGCTTTTGAGCCAGACCTGGCCTGCTTACAGAAGTCAAAACACCAGTGTCACCCTTCACATTAATGCAGGTACATTTTTTTTATTCTTCTGAGGAGAATAAATTCCAAAGTCTCAGTGAATTGATTTTTTGTGATGATCAAACCACAGTTTTGTCAAATTTCTGTCATTTAATTTGACTATACTATTCTTTGTCAAAATGCACTGGGATGTGATTTGTTGAAACAAAATCAATAAATACACGTTTCTAAAAATATTCAGAGTCAAATTTCATAAAATAGTTTATTTGTATGTAATTTATTATTATTTTAACCTTTAACTATCCTGGTAATGCAATTGACAACAGATTCTCATTTGCAATGTCAACCTAGCTGCAGACAGCAAAGTGATATAGTTACATATTTACATGGTAATTTACAATGGTAATGGTTTGAGGAATGTCAGGCTGAATGGTTGGCCCCCATACATTTTCACCTGACCAAATCTGGCCCTCTTTGCAAAAAATTTGGACACCCCTGGTTTAGATAATTACATAAAAGGGGCCAGCTTTTTTTTTTTTTTTTTTTTACTTTTTTAACATGCATCTTTTTCCCTCAGAATTTTACAGTGTCATAAATTTTTTTAATGTGCATTTGAGACTTGATTCTCATAAATTTTGAGTTTTTTCTTCTAAATCATATCACATGAATAAAAAGTAAACATCAATCAGTTAAATATTTCCTGAGCCAGAGAAGAATAGCAAAAAAAAAAAAAAAAAAAAAAAAAAAAAAAAAAAAATCAAAACAAGAAAACAACATAAAAAATGCAAATGAGAAAATTGCCCATGGCTGCCATCTACAGATATAAATTAGCCAGTTTAAATCAATGAAAATTTAAGTGTAGACCTGCAGCCTAAAGACTGCCATTCTGGCCTGATTTAACCTGCTTGTTTCTTAAAAATATTTCAGATTGATTTTCAGATCATGACATAAGACACAAAAGGTAATATAATAAAACACATGATGACTTTAACTTGATTTACTATCATTACTTGACTAATTAAAATTATTAGAAATCAAATAAATTAAATTAAAACTCATTGACTGTCTGTGGTGCATTACTGCACCCGGCAAACCCCCCCCCCCCCCACGGTGAAATAAGAAAATATTGAGTTTATATGTCAGATTTCCAAGGCTGTAACTTGGGAGTGGTAAGAGATAATGACTTACTGTTAATTAGAAAGATGCAGAATATGATCCAAAGTTTGAGATAGGAGTAAATTTACACATCTAATTTGCATAACGCAACACAGCCATAACGAATTACATAACTTTTGGTCAAAAATGAACTTTTGGACATATTTACACAAAGATATTTGTGTAAATATATTTACACAAACATATTTTTTATTTTATTTTATTTTTGTTATCTTATCTTCAAAGTATATGAACCAGAAAATTAGTAGAATGTCAACAAAAAGAAATTTGCCAGATTTACCGCTGGCCAGATGGCTCGTTTCGTCAATTTCCATCATCCTGGTCCTTATTTTGTCTTCTGTCGGTCATTTTCACTTTCTCTCCCACATCCAGAAACTCTTATGATTATTCCGCCTCAGTTTCGCTTTTATTCTGCCGCAATTTATATGACAACTCGGAACCAGCACAATTGTTCTGTTCAGTCACGTGGAGCTCCAGTCAATGGCAGACTAAAATTGTCCAGCGTCAACCACCCTATGTTATCACAAAATGTAGATATTTACCTTCATAAGCTGTAAATAATCTCTTTTTAAAATCATAGTTGGCAAATTTGAGAGCGAACGCCTCCTCCATGTTGCAATGGAGCACATCAACATTTGTTTACATTAGCTTCTTCATTGGTGCCCCAGAAATTAGGTTTTTGGGTGGTTCATTAGGGAGACATCAGTCCTCCAAGGCCAGAGCAGTAAGTTATACATGTCTGCCACCTTGTGAGGTGGAATACTTAGTACAACTGGGCATTTTTTATGGTTTATGCCGGCCATATCACATGACATCACAGGACAGGTGCCGAACTGTGACAAAAACAGCGGGGCGCTGCTGTGTTATGAAATCCGGTAGGTTTAAGGGTTAAGCGGAAACTTCCTCCTCCAACCCATTTTAATTTTATTATTTAATTTATTATTTATGTTGCAGCTTTAATAAATTAAATTAAGCTTTAGTAATTTAAAGAAACGATGGTCTGATACACTATAATGTTTCCAATTATCACAACTTAGAATTGTTAGCTAGCATTTGCTGTTTTATAACTAGACATGGCATTAACGTTACTTACCTCCTATTAAAAACGAGGTTAACGAACTATTCTCTCCGACGCAGCACGATGTAAAACAGTCACATCCCTGGCAAACAGAAGTACAGCTATTTGACCAAACCGGTGGTTTGGTGTTAGCAACCACCGGACTGAAGCCGAGCCACCCACCACACATCTGTTCCGCTGCACACACTGTGGGGAAGAGGCGAGGCGCTGACAAGTAGTGTGTGAAGAGCTTTGCTAAAGAAACAGGAGTATGTGCATTTTAAAATCACAATATAAACGATAGTGTATTTTATGAAACAATAGACATTTTTATATCGTCATATACTGTCATATTGTGCAGCCCTAATTTGAATATTGCTCATGTTGATATTGCAATAACAATAAAATCTGGATATGATGTGCTGCCCCAACTTAAACTAACTTAATACAGAAACAACTGAGGAATGAATAATCAAGAAAACAAACACAAAGTTATCACAAATAAACGCCACAAAATGAAGACAAAAAAAACATGATTAAATTATGATTAAAATTAATCATAATTTATCGTGACAGTGCTGATTGGGTTTATCACACTGTGGTATTTTCTTGTTGCTTCTGAAGCTGGTGTGGTGTTTTGTTAGCGTCCACTTTTATGGATTATCAGCAAGAGTGCCATGGGTTAAAGACTTTCCATGCAGACCAACCCATTGAATGATGTCCATTATGACTGTAGACTTTAATCAGGTCTGTCCTCCATTACTCGTGATTTTTGTCCTGCCACTGGCACATTGCTCTGTATTCACATTTTTGGTTCACATGGTCATGATTTCAAATAATCCATTACTTATTAGTTCTGTAAAATAAATAAACTTTACAAAAGTATTGAGTTGGTTTGATTAATTCTGACCCAATTTTATGTTTTGAAGGGGAAAAAAACAAAGGCAGATGTTCATTGGTCCAAATGAAAAAGGGCAGTGATGAAAAGAAAAGCATCTTTTATCCTTCCCCGCTACTAATATACACTTAAGAAAGACAGAGAGACGTGCTTTATGAGTGGTGAAGAGGCTAGTGATTCATAGCATGCACTCCTCATTATTTCGCCATCTCTTCACACAGAGGCAACACCATTTATGCACACACAGTAATTGGTCACAGATTGCACACTGATACAGTGAAGTGCTTCTTTCCTCAAAAAATGTGATGATGAAAGGTTCGTCTAGCTGCTGTCCATCCCTCTCTGTTAGTCTTCTGCTGAGTCGGACTGTTTTCCACTCTCTAGCCACATGTTGTTCATCACACACACAATATCTTCCACCAGTAGGAAGACGGGCCTGGGGAGGTTATGCCAATACCAACACCATTTAATAAGTGTGAACGCAGGAGCAGTTTGCCAAGACAGAAACCACATGTGTCGCATGTGTGCGTTTCTTATTAAAGGAAAACCTGGATGTAAAAAGATATGGTGCCCTCCATCTATCCATCCGTTCATTCTCATGCGCTCACCTCTCATCAACCCTCCTCAAAGCACATACAAAACCAATATTGCTGATGAGCTGACATCACTTCCTATCGATAATGCATAACTAGCACACCAACAACCAAACAATTGATTAAATTCATGATTCAATATTCTGTAGATCTGTAATAAAACTAATAAACATGTAATAGCAAGGAGCTTAGGTGTAACCCAGCTGAGAAAATGATCCCTTTTTTTTCCTCAGATGTCAACTGTATTAATACAATTGTGTGATTTTATTTTGAAAAACGATTATTTTGGGAAGAGGAAGTGTGATCCTCGTTATCCAACTTTTAAATTCCCGTTTCATGGTCACGTTGGGCGATTGTGGTCTTTTCATTCGTTAAGAGCAATATTAGCCCCGCCTTCCGAGCAGAGGCAGCAGGCGCGCACTCGATTTTCGGTCTTTTTACGATCTGAGAGCGGACAAGAGAGGCTGTGGACGGTCTGTGTTCACACTGATACCTCTTCTTGTTGATGGGAGCACGAGCTTGAGAGGCTGTGACTTTTGCTGTGTTCACACTGACACCTCATCTTGGCTAGGTTTTTTTGGTTGCCGATCAAGAACCTTCTGGATCCTGGATTCTCTCCGAATGGAGATGGCGAGCCTGAACCGAGACTGAACCGAGATCTGACCAAGATCTCGATTGAAGAACATCCTTCCTCTCTCCAGTGCCCAAGATTCAAAGTGGTAACAACTCAAGCCGCCGCTTTAAAAGAGGAAAAGAAACCTGAGTCTGGAGATACAAGATATCTTGACTGGTCAAACGACTAAACCAAAAGGACAAACAAACACTGAGCTCAGTAGGACATTTTGGGGTTTTATTTCATGCCGGCCATTGTTATATTTGTATAGTTGTAAATTGTTTGTATATATTGTTCTCTTTATCTCTACAAATAACAACCATTATTGCTCATTTCTTGCCTCCAGCTATTTCATTCCACACTCATTTTAATTCCCTATTGTAACCCTTACGAACCTAGCAACTGGTCTACACTTAATAATTTCCCTTACCTAATTAACATAAGGCAAGGGTTACATAAGCAAAGTAAAAAAACCCACAATTCAAAGTGGAACAAATTTAGACAAAATATCAGAAAATCATTTACCCCATACAATATGCACATCTTCAATATGTGTACAAATATTGTGTGAAATAAAAATGTCCAAGCTTGAAAACTGTATGAGGAGTTAGCCAGACAAACCATGTACCCTCTACTGACGTCGCATTCAACAAATGACAAAGGTCTAAAACCTGTAATTTCCACAAAAATGATCCAAACTCAAAATCATCGAAAAATGCACATCTTCATTACATGTACAAACACTGTGTTAAATAAAAAAAGTCTAGTTTGAAAACTGTGGGAGGAGTTTTCCGGTGTAGGTCACAGATGTGCTCGGGATCTCAAATCAGCTTGGGTCTTGTACCTTTTCATGATGTCACACAGTATGATTGGCTGTTAATAATAATAATGTTCGAGTTAATAGTATTTTAAACATTTTTATTTGTCTCTATAAGATAAACCTTTATTAATCCCACAATGGGGAAATTCCTGTATAATCAACAGAAGTTGTGTTGTTTTCATCTGTTTGCATCTTTTAATGATAAAACAAATTATGTGAATTATATGATTTGAAATTTATAGTGATAATTATTGATTCAGAGTGATATAAGCATTTTTATTGTGATCAATATGGTTAACTGTCATGGCCTGAGCTGGACTAGACAGCCCAGTTCCATGGCACTGCGGCTGTTTCGTGTTTAGGTATATTTTGATTCCCTATTTGCCTCCAGGCACCTCTTTGGGAGCCCTTGTGGGTCTTGGCTCCCCGTCTACTCACAGCCACGCCCTCCTCTCCTGCCAGCACCTGCCAAATGAGTGTCATTATTTGTGTCTGTCACACGCACACATACACGCACACACATACACATACACACACACACACACAATCATTCACACTGGCACTCTAGGAACTCTTAGCACACACGCATTCATTCCTACACACATACACGCACACTCTTGCACACCTGTTCTCACTCAAGCTAACACACACCCATTCAGTCCTGCTCACACACACTCTCCCAGGCACACCGGCAATCCCTTTAGTCATTATGTTTGGTATTATTTAAGCTCTGCTTGTACTCCTGTGATTGTCGGTGCATTGTATTGTCAGCCTCTCACCAGAGCACAGTTTGGCTCTGGTGATCTCATCTATGCAAGTACCTACACTTGTCCGTTGTTTACAGTGTGAGGTTTTTTTCTCTGTGTTTCCCAGCGCTACTTAGTGCAGCCTGTTGAGCCTTGAGTTGTTCAGCTCCAGGCTGCACTTTTGTTTCAGGTGCATTCTGGGCTGTACTTATTCTTCACCCTCGCTCACCATTTGTGCTTGGGAGCGTTTGGGTTCATTCTGGAACTATTGTCCATACTGTTTCGCCTGGGAACAACTCTGACTGTTTTATCGGGTTTGTTCTCCTGTTCATCTTTTGGATTTATTGTTTGGGACAGTTTGTATTAATAACCACCACATCCACCTGCATTTGGGTTCTTCTCGTCTCTGCTGCCTCTAAAATGGCAGTGAATCATGACATTAACTAATTATTGATTTGCTATATTTTCAACAGTTTAAGAAAAATACATGAAATCTGCAACCTCTATGCAGTCAAAATATGACCAAAATTTCATATCACGATATAAGTAATCTTATTTGATAACTCTATATATCACAATATACATTTTCTGTAAATTGTATAGTTGAGATGTAACCAGTGCATGCCCGCAGAAAGCAAGTATTCCTTTCTGAAACAGGTAGCCCAATCAGGCTTTACAGGCCCAAATGTAGGCTGTGCTTGAAATAGTCACTCGGATGAAAAATCTATCTTTCAGTTCCGTTCCAGTAAAACCGGTCTAAATGATCTTCACACAGTAATGTTGTAAAAAATATATTGAAGAACAATTCACATAGTTCAACTCGAAAAATATGCACAAAAACAAAATCTAACTCGAGAAAAAATTTAACATTTACAATTTTTTCAACGCGAAGATGATCGCCACGTGATCCGTCTGGACCAATCACTGATCAGCTTTCCTCTCCAAGCAACGTGTAAACATGGCGTCCCCTGCTGCGGAAACCAGCAAGGCAGATAGTGACGGGCAAATAAAATGCTTTTTCCACCTCGATTCCGTGAAAAATGAGAAAGCTGCTCCCATGACAGCAGTGAGGTGGATTAAGGTTGTTGAATGTTGTAACTGTGAATGTCTGCAGGGTTCTTATTGGACTGCATGTGTTCTCCGGTTGTGACAGCACCAGTGCATTTTATGGGAAGGGGAAAAAGAAGCCACTTGACATTGCACTTCAGAATATTCACTACTTGAAAGCATTTGAGGAACTTGGAGCTGACTATATTCCAAATTCAGAACTGATCTCCATCCTTACGGAATTTGTCTGCAACTTGTAAGGGCATAAATGTAAAGATGTCAATGAAGCCAGATACCTCTCCTTCTGTGCAACATCTTCAGAAAAGTGCCTACCTCCTTGTAAAGATGCCTTGATCCAGCACATTAGACGTTGTGCTTACCAAGCGGCTATTGGTAGAAGAGCTACTGTAGCCATCACTGAACCGCCATCACCTCATGATCATGGGTGGACAGTTCAAGAGGGTAACATCACAGTGAAGTGGATGACGCAGCCCCCAGCCCCCAAAAGCTTGATGGAGGTGGTTGCCTGTGGCTGCAAGACGAGCAGCTGTGCTCAAGGAAGATGCGTTTGCAAAAGAAATAACCTGAACTGTACAGACTTATGCAAGTGCACAAACTGTACCAACAAAGATGATGACGACGACAATGATGACAATAGTAGTGATGATATTGACATAGGGTTTGATTTGGATACAGATTTACCTGCATAATTTGCCCACCATCTTCCCAACCAAAAATCCTTGATTCATTTAATGTGTGCAGATGATATGAACATGTACAGGTTCTTTTTTTTTTTTAAATGGCTTACAGTAAATAACAAACAACCAAACTGCAGGATTAAATGTGCCTGTTTCAATGCAACAGTCTTGTCTTTAATGTGTTCATTTCCACAAATTTCCCAGCCACATGTATGTGTGCACTATTACAATACTAATTTTGTTATAATGCTTGATTTATTTAATGAAAATCAACCAGTTTCTATTTTTATAGGTTTCTGCAAGATACACCTGGAAAAAGTTTCAACCTGAACAAAACAGTGGGCACTAGTTTTTGTCTTCATGACATCTTTCTTCGTTTTAAGGGCTGCATTGTCTGACACTTCAATCTCTCCTTTTCAGTTTGCAACTGTAATTGTAGTGCCTGGAAGGTCCTAAATTCGGACCAAATTATATTTTACATATTGTGTATTTTCCTTGTACATGTACATACATTTGCATTTTTATTCCACGGGCCAAAATGACATGGCTAGAATTTTTTTTTTTTTTTCAACTAGCTTATCATGAATTGTTCAATGGAGGTAGTTTGTTTTTAGTTGATCTCTAATGAACTACATGAATCATTGCAAGCACATGTACATGTAATTTGAAATCATTTTGGGAGATCACTTTGCTGTAGGGAGACAACATGGAGACAGTTATCGATTTAATAGTGTCTGCCCCTTAAATACAAAAAGCATGGAAAGCTCGATGGTGATGATGAAGATAAACAGTGAGGAAATATTTAAAAATGAACATTCATATTATTTATTCGGTTGCTTTGGTGTCTGGGTAAAAAATAAAAATCACGAAATTTTAATGCCATTACATGTAACATGTTGATATTGAAGGGGAAAGGAATGTTTTCATAAACCAAGTCAACTGGAAAGTACGAATTCAGCGATAGCTACCGGTCCCTATATTCCTTTAGGGAGCGGCAACCAGTCTATGTTGAGTCCTTAGGACACGGAGCCAGTCTATCTATGCTAATGCCACACACAGAGTTGACTCGGGGCGGCGATTCGTATGCGGCAGACCGACCCAATGCGCATCAATGCCACCAAGAGGGCGGAATCGAGGTGGAAAAAGCATTTTATTTGCCCGTCACTATCTGCCTTGCTGGTTTCCACAGCAGGGGACGCCATGTTTACTCGTTGCTTGGAGAGGAAAGCTGATCAGTGATTGGTCCAGACGGATCACGTGGCGATCATCTTCGCGTTGAAAAAATTGTAAATGTTAAATTTTTTCTCGAGTTAGATTTCGTTTTTGTGCATATTTTTTGAGTTGAACTATGTGAATTGTTCTTCAATATATTTTTTACAACATTACTGTGTGAAGATCATTTAGACCGATTTCACTGGAACGGGAATTTATTTCTGGGTATATTTCTCGCGTTCAACTGAACGACTAAAAGTGGAATACAGAGGTGTAGCCTATATGTAGGCAATCACACATGTTAGACTTTGATAAATATGAAAGGGACTGAACTTAGATTTATTTGATTGTGTGAAAATGAAAATGAATGGGACATCCAATATTAGCCACTATTTAAGAACAGCTTTTTTTTTTTTTTTTTTTTTTTTTTTGTCAGATCACTTATTTGTGTGATCTTTTATGAGTTATATTCATAATAGTGTATCTTGCACTTTGGGCAATGGGAGTTGTTCAGTCACCATTATAATTTAGTTTATATGTGTAGTTTATAGTCTATCAATAAACTCATGCAGTACTATAACAGGACACATTCACAAATATTTGAGACCCATTTGAGACCCATTGTAGTGCATCCTTTTATATTTTAGCAATATTAGGAGTACAAAACACCGAACATAATTTTTTTTTTTTGTATTTGTATACTTTATTAATCCCCAGAGAGTAACTAGGGAAATAGAAATCTGTCTGGACAATGTGAAGAATATAGTAGTGAGCTGTGTATATAGAACACCTGGATCAAACATTGACTTATTTAAGGACTGGATGGAAAAAATGTATGCAAAACTAACTCATAAAGTTATGTTCATCTGTGGAGATTTCAATATAGATCTGATGAACTCAAAACAACATAGTTTGACAGAAGAATTTATCAACACAATGTACAGTATGGGCTTACATCCAACAATTACCGGACCTAGCAGAATCACGTCACACAGTGCCACACTAATAGATAACATATTCACAAACATTATGGAAAATAATATCAGGAGTGGGCTTTTATTGAATGATATCAGTGACCACCTGCCGATTTTTGTTGTCTATCAATGTGATTATAGGAAGAAAAAGTATACCAAAAATATTAAATGTAAAATAATAAGAACTGAAGAATCAATGTATTTACTGACAAAGGAATTATTAATACAAGATTGGAAGATAGTTTATGATGAAAATGATAAAAATAAAGCATATGATAATTTTTTACAAATATTTCAATCATTGTACAATAAAAACTGTCCTATAAAACAATACAGTGACAGACAACAAAAAAAAAAATATTCCTTGGGTCACCAAGGGGTTAATAAATGCATGTAAAAAGAAGAATACATTATATAAACAATTCATTAAATGCAGAACAGTGGAGGCTGAGATCAAATATAAAAGATATAAAAATAAGCTTACTAATATAATGAGGACCTGTAAGAAAGAATATTACAACAGAATATTAGAGGATGACAAAAATAACTTAAGAGGAATATGGCAAGTACTCAATGGGATTATTAGTAATCGACCTAAGAATGCTAATTATCCAGAATATTTTATTGAAAATGGCAATTTGATAAATAATATGGAGGATGTGGTCAGTGGTTTCAATAATTTTTTTGTAAACGTTGGTCCTGAATTAGCAAAATCAATAGTGACAACAGAAACAAACAACAGTGGTTCTGTAAATGAAATAGAAGATAGAAATCCAAACAATCTTTTTGGGTGCAGTTACTGAAAAGGAAATTATCTAGACTGTGAGTAAACTTAAGAACAAAAAATTCAAGGGACTGGAATGAAATTGACATGACAATAGTGAAAAAAGTAATTGAAGGAATTGTTAAGCCACTCACCCACATCTGTAACCTGTCATTTCAAACTGGTAAATTTCCAGACAAAATGAAAATAGCAAAAGTAATACCTCTATACAAAACAGGAGACAGTCATTGCTTCACAAATTACAGGCCAGTCTCTTTACTCTCACAATTCTCCAAAATACCTGAAAAAATCTTCACTAAGAGACTGGATGATTTCATTGAAAAACACAACCTCCTTACAGATAGCCAGTATGGTTTTAGAGCAGATAAATCTACATCTTTGGCACTGATCGAACTTATAGAAGAAATTACTAGTTGTATAGATTAAAAAAAAAGGTTGCTGTAGGAGTATTTATAGATTTAAAGAAAGCTTTTGACACCATTGACCACAGAATACTACTAAGGAAACTGGAAAGGTATGGGATAAGAGGGGTAGGACTGAGTTGGGTGGAAAGTTATTTAAGTAACAGACAACAATTTGTACAAATTGGTGAGCACAAATCACCCTTCATGGACATCACTTGTGGTGTGCCCCAGGGGTCAGTTTTGGGACCCAAACTCTTTATTTTGTATATAAATGACATATGCCAAGTATCAAAAATTCTGAAATTTATTTTGTTTGCGGATGACACAAATATCCTTTGCACTGGTGAGAATTTGCAGCAGGTTTTAGAGGTGGTCACAACTGAAATGAAAAAGTTAACGCAGTGGTTCAACAAAAATAAATTATCTCTAAATCTAAAAAAAACCAAAGATTATGTTGTTTGGAAATTATAAATCATGAAATAATGGTAACGATAGATGATACCAGAATAGAAACAGTATAGGAAAATAAGTTTCTGGGGGTGACGCTAGACAATAAAATCTGCTGGAAACCTCACATCAGTCACATCCGGGCCAAGTTAGCAAAATGTATAGGCATACTGGGGAAGACAAGACACATCTTGGACTATAAATCATTGGTCTTACTGTACAATTCACTGTTTTTACCTTATCTTAACTACTGTGTAGAAGTCTGGGGAAACACCTACAAGACCAACCTACAGTCAATATGCACATTACAAAAAAAGAGCTATAAGGATAATAAATAATGTAGGATATAGAGACCATACCAATTCGTTGTTTTTAAAGTCACATGTCATAAAGTTAATCCATTTAGTTAAATTTAAGACAGCACAAGTAATGTACAGGGCAATTAATAATCAACTCCCAACTAATATACAAAAAATATTTAAAAAAAGAGACAATGATCATAATTTGAGAGGAGACTTAAACTTTACAAAACCCAAGATACGAACAACCAAGAAAAGTATGTGCATATCTGTCTGTGGGGTGGATTTGTGGAACAGTCTGGAGCCGGAACTGAAACTATGTACAAATAGAAATCAATTCAAAAAGAGGTATAAACATTATTTGCTGAAAGGATATATGTTAGAAGGGTAGTATTTATATGTACGATTCACTATGCTCACTCTGGGACATTATGGGACACTATGGAATGGTGGGTGGGACAGCACTGTGTATATCTGTGTTGTTTGAGGCTGGTTTTTGATGTATGGACATCAATGTATGTTAGGATGGATGGGTGTTAATGTTGATATGCAAAAATACAGTAAATTGTTTACTTGGGGTCTTAAAGGTGGTAATTTGTGTATAATTCACATGGGTGTATTTATGGAAAAGAGGAGATGGAATTAATAAGTGTTCACTTCTTCCTTCTCCCTTTCGAACACTGTATACTGTTACTTTATTGCATTTGTCCTTTGTTTTGTTTTTGTTATACTTTTTTGTTCGAAAAAAATAAAGTATCTATCTATCTATCTAAACTCAGGGCATCCACCTGGATGGATGGCTGCCGTCTGGGAATCAGGTGCGGGCGCATTTCGTAGTCTGCTGAACACACTGCCGTCTTTCATTTTATCCCATGCTGTCGCATCAAGAGATGTTTGAACTCATGTTTGTCATACACCAGGTTTCTCATGTTTACCATAAGCTTCCGCCATTATCCCGCAGTAGAGGCAGCGTCATGGCACTGCTTGGCAACAGCAGCATGTGACGTCATGACACATGCTGTTTTTAAAAAAAAAAACCACAAGTGTTTAAACCCGCAGCATCGATAAGACGAATTGATAACATTAGCGACATCCAATTCCAGGGGCTTGAAAAATTTAGAACCGGTTCCAAACATGCTCTACTAGACCTGGTATGACATCATCATCATCGTAGCAGTCTATCGGGGGCGACAATGATAAAGTAGCAACTATCTTGATGTTCCTCTGCTTATAAACAGGGATGGCAACAGGAAATTCTGATTTCAGCTGAAATCTAATTTGGTCGATTGACTTATGGGGGGGGCCGGGGGGGCACAGCCCCCCTGAAACTGGAAGGTTCTCAGTAAAACAGAAGTAATTTAGACTGAAAAAAATGATTAAAAAAAAATGAAATACTAGACTTAGATAAATCATTAAATTTAATGAAAAGTTAACTTACTTTTTCTTCAATGTTGTCTCACTGTCTTTAGTCTAACATATTTAACAGTTCTATAAGAGTTTATTACAATATTTACACTGGTCACCAAGTCACTTCTAATGTGAAACTTTCTTCCTTTTGGCAGCAAGCTGTGTCAGTCTCTGAACTTCATCTCCTTTTCTGGTTTCTTCAGAAATTGTCCGAGTGTTTCTGTTACCTCGTCGAACTCTGAGCCAATTTTCACCTTTACCGTCACTTTTCTCTCAAGCCAGTTCCATCAGAACTTATTTTTGACACTTTTGTCTATTTCTAGCACTGATGACTCCTGATCCTTCGATAAAAATCTCATAATTCCGCTGAAAACAATACCGAAAGCTCAGAATTCCAACACGAACCAGCGATGTGATTTGGGGTTGGGGAAATTATCTGAAAATTCAGCAGGGGGTCTGGGGGACATAGTCCCCCAGCGGGGTCCGGGGCAGAGCCCCAGTGGGGGAGGGGGGCAAGGGGGGCAAAGCTCCCCGAAGCTCCTGGGTTTTTATGATTTTTAAGTACCAGAACTGTGCTTAAATGACATAAAACAAACAGCTGAATGCCACTTATTACTGTATAATATTGACATGTTCCAAGAAGATAGCATTCCTAAAATATTCCAACAAGCGTTATCCATCACATGCTTTAACACTTGATCAAATCAAAATCCGTTAATTTTATCTATTCCATAATAGAAATAAAATTCCAACATACCATTACTTTTTATAATTTCAGCATTCATTTCAGATCACCAGTTTCAATCTCCATTGAGACTTGAGCAGTTCATTTTGCACAATCACTGACGTAGCCAAGTCTTAGAAATATTCAAAAGTTATGAGTCAATGTCCACTGTGCACTGTCAATTTCAAACTGTTTGGAATCATAAAAGGGGATGGTTAACTTTTATTACCGTTTCCTCCTTCGCACAGCCCAGCTCATACAGCCGTTGTACGCCGCTAGTAACAGAGAGTTAATGGCTCTCCACCTGGCCATACGCCACTTCCAATCCTGCCTGAAAGGGCGCAGCTTCACTGCGTTCGTGGACCACAAGCTGCTAACGTACTTAACGTACTTTATCTTCCTGGAAGATAAAATAAAGCGAAATTCAGCGAATTAGCAGAAAATCACATCTCTGAGAACACGCCGCCATGAATCTTTGAAAAAGCATACAACGAGCCATTTGATTGGTCCAATTGTTTGCAACTATCCAATCGCAGGGCTATTCAAGCTACTGCAATACAGCAGTAGCTTGAACACAACACATCCGGGTTATCGCGGGAGACGACTTCCGGGGGAGCGCCGAGCGCTTATGTAATCGTGTTGATTTTCGCTAAAATCGGTAACAATAACGTACCTCCCCCCCCCCTAAAATTTTCTCAACGGATTTAGACGATTCACAGAAATGATCAATTTGAAAATAAATCGGCGGAAATGCGCGGATCAGCGGAAAATTGCCATCCCTGTATAAAATGTATTTGTCATTAGCAGTGTTGGGCAAGTTACTAAAAAAATCAGTAACTAATTACAGTTACTTCTTTTCAAAAGTAATAGTTACTTTACCAATTACTACATGATTAAAGTAACTAGTTACTTGGAAAAGTAACTTTCACGTTACTTTTAAATACATACTTAAATCATCTTGCACATATAGCAAGATAATCTAATTAATGGATTACATTACGGGCTTATTAATGTCATGCTGAAACCAGACCATTTCAGACAAAGCTTTCAGAACATGTTCAGTGTGCTTTAGCCTGCCTTGAGAACTCTTATTGTGGGAAAATTCTGAAGAAAATCAATATGACATTGTCAGTACTTTCCTCATTTTGGAGTGAGAGTTGACAACACTGCATAAAGCTATCCATGTTTATCTTACCTTTATGATATGGATTTAATCTGATGTGCAGTGATCCAAAGAAAATGTCCATTATCCATAGTCCAGATGTCTGCTGTGACAGAGACATGATCCAGTCCCTCAAATTCCTTTTGGAGATCAAAGTCCATTTTTGAATGAATAATCTTTATCCAGGTAGCAAGTAAATGCATTTTAATTTCAGTGGATCACAGTCGAGCTGTCTAATGGAAAGTGTTATCATGTCTTCAGTCTGTAATGATGTATCTGGTAATCGGTCGGTTTAATTTTTGCTGGGTCACAAACTATCCAGATGCATACCTGTGCTTGAAATCCAACCGTGGCTGTTGAGACGAGTATTTCCACTTTACATCCAGCCATGGCTGTTCAAATAGTGTAGATCCACTAACACGGTGTTGTTAGCATAGCTAGTCGTTACTTAGCACTAGCTTTGTCAGAGCTTTGTTGCCGTTTTCAAGCGCTTCTCAACATTGCAGTAGGTCTCAATCAGCACTTCAGCTTGCAACCCACCAATATGCTTTTGTCCTTAACTGCGACAAAGGAAAAATAATCTGTCTATTTCCACAAAAACAAAGTAGCTTCATCTCTTCCTCCACTCAGAAGTGAAGACTTAGCTCTCTGCAACAGGTCACATCATGATGGCTACATCTCAGCTATGGTAGGGTCAGTTTGTACATTCTTTTTTTTTGCACTAAAAATATCTATCCATATTAATAAAACGAGTAAAGCATCTGATCAAATTTCAGTACCTGTAACGCATTACGGAATTTTTTAACAGTAATTTTGTTACACAGCACATTACTGCAATAGTAGTGGCGTTACTTTGTAACGCGTTACTCCCAACACTTGTCATTAGGGGCCAAACTGTGAGCACTGGGAGAAAACAACTGCTGGGTAATTTGTTATTGGAAACTCCGGTGAGTCAAATCACTGTTGCTCCTTATTAACGTGATTAGCTTTTGTGAAGAGGGAAAATACACTTTAGTCTTGATGCTTAGATACTTCTCATACAACCAGTTGGCGTTATAAAAATGTTGTGTAATTTTACTGAACTTTAGTGTGTCTTACATCTTTATAATGCTCTAAAAATGGTTGGAAAAAAAGCCATTCGCTAGCGACCAATTCTAACCACGATTGGAATAAACTAACAGCTAAGGCTAAAAGGGAATGATATAAACTAATTGCTAACTCATTAGCCTTGGTTAGCTGGACTGTGATGAGTTGTGAAGCCTTAAAGGGCCACTGTCCCTCAATGGTTTACATTAAAATAGATTGCTTTAAACAATATACTTGTGAGTGTTTAAAAATGCAACTTTATGAATTTTATAGAGTTTTGTCATAAAACACCTGTTGGTTAAATGAAAGTGATTTAAATTCCTGTTGATGGTTAAAATACACTAATGGAAGAAGTCAATTTACAATGAATTGTTCATTTGATGTTAAAATGCTCATTTTGTGAGACAATTTGTGATAACTAAAACATTGTTTTGTTATTAAACATGTTTGTGGTGAATATTTCATGATAAATGATTTATACAAATGTTTAAGTTAAAAGGTTTCCATTATATTTGGTAATTAATTACATGCAGAAACAAACTAAGAATATTAGTTTTGAAGTGTATATAAACTGAGTTTAAGAAACTGATGAGTTCTCATGATTGGAACAGAAAGAGAACAGATTATTCATTATTTGCACTATTCGTGTAGACCGTTTTTTTTATCCACTGGAAAGAGTCTGGATTCAAAGATGGTGAGCCTAGCCTACCGACCGTGTGGATGGCTGTGAAAGTGGTCTGGTCAGCTGTAGGACCTATCCACAGGAGAACACCAGATCATCTGATTCACCCATTTACTTGACACCAGATACAGTGGGGAAAAAAGTCTACACACCCCTGGTCAAATGCCAGGTTTTTGTGATGTAAAATAAATGAGACCAAGACAAATCATTTCAAAACTTTTTCCACCATTAATGCGACCTATAACCTGTACAACCCAATTGAAAAACAAACTGAAATCTTTAAGGGGAAAAATAAAAAAAACATACAATAACCTGGTTGCATAAATATGCACACCCTTAAACGAATACTTTGTTGCAGCACCTTTGGCTTTTATTACAGCACTCCAGACTTTTTGGGTAGGAGTCTTTCAGCATGGCACATCTTGATGTGGCAATATTTGCCTACTCTTCTTTGCAAAAACGCTCCAAATCTGTCAGATTGCGACTGCATCTCCTGTGCACAGCCCTCTTCAGATCATCCCACAGATGTTCAATCAGATTCAGGTCTGGACTCTGGCTGGGCCATTCCAAAACCTTAATGTTCTTCTGATGAAGTCATTCTTTTGTTGATTTGGATGTGTGTTTTGGCTCGTTGTCATGCTGAAAGATGAAGTTCCTCTTTATCTTCAGCTTTCTAGCAGAAGCCTGAAGGTTTTGTGCCAACACTGACTGGTATTTGGAACTGTTCATAATTCCCTCCACCTTCACTAAGGCCCCAGTTCCAGCTGAAGAAAAACAGCCCCAAAGCATGACGCTGCAACCACCATGCTTCACTGTAGGTATGATGTTCTTTTGGTGATGAACAGTGTTTTGTTTGCACCAACTAAACCTTTTGGAATTATGGGCAAAAAGTTCAACCTTGTTTCATCGGCCCATAACACATTTTCCCACATGCTTTTGGGAGATTTCAAATGTGTTTTTACAAAATGTAGCAGGGCTTGGATGTTTTTGTTCGTAAGATAAGGCTTCCGTCTTGCCACCCTACCCCATAGCCCAGACATATGAAAAAGACAGGAGATTGTTGTCACATGTGCTAAACAGCCAGTACTTGCCAGAATTTCCTGCACCTCCTTCAGTGTTGTTGTTGGCCTCTTGGCAGCCTCCCTCATTAATTTTCGAAGGGACATCCAGTTCTTGATAATGTCACTGTTGTGCCATATTTTCTCCACTTGATGATGACTGTCTTCACTGTGTTCCATGGTATATTTAATGCCTTGGAAATTCTTTTGTACCCTTCTCCTGACTGATACCTTTGAACAATGAGATCCCGCTGATGCTTTGGAAGCTCTCTACAGACCATGGCTTGTGCTGTAAGATGTGACTACAAAAATGTCAGGAAAAGCCTACTGGAACAGCTGAACTTCATTTGGGGTTAATCAGAGGCACTTTAGATGGTGGCAGGTGTGTGCTGACTCCCATTTGTGTAAAGGTGTTTTTTTTTGGGGGGGGGGGTCCAGTGCACTATATCAGGGGTATCCGACTTTCAAGCGCTCTCTCTTTTTCTGTAATTTGCAGATGTCGGTTTCGTTTTTATAATATGCAAGGGAACATAAAAGAGTTTCAGACTTGCATTGCAATTTTAAAAACAAATCATTGATTTTACCGTTAGAATCGAAACTATTGGTCGTGTCCCCTCATTTTTCCCAGTTTTTGTGTGACATGAAAATCGCATCAATTTCAAAGTACTGTAACGTGATTTCTGAGTAACTCTTTCTACTCAAAATGCAAGAGATAACAGAGTTGTAATGCAAATTCAAAATAAAACATTCCCCAATGTGATCGGATCTATGGTTTTTGTACGGCGACCCCTGCAAATTTACTCGTACGACGTAAATTTCCGTGTCCCCAAATTTACGCAGCAACATGCAAGTTATTTGGTAAAGTAACCAGAAAGCAGGAAGTGCTGATGCTTTTCACTTTGCACCTTTCAAATCCCAAACCATACACGTAAAAAGGAGATCAGTCTTTGTGAAGCTCAGATGTAGAATATTTCAATAAAATCTCAAACATTTATGACACATCGAATATGGTGTCCTTTAAAAAATTTACGTCTTCGGTCTTGGTCGGCCGCGCGCAGCCCCGTCTGGCGAGGTGAGCGCCCTGGGAAAGCACTTTTATTTTCTCTACCCCGGATGTGCTCAACCCATGTGGAGAGGATTAACCGTGGTCACTTTATATTGAAGTTATCGAAGGTCCAAACTTCCGTGTCCCGCATTTACGCCTTTTGTGATTTTACGTCTTATCCAACAAACAGGGAGAATTTGAAGGTATGTATACACGTTATCACATCTTAATATGTCATGAAAATGTAGCTGTTGATGAGTTTTGATGCGTGAAAAATACTGGAAGTGTTGAAGTTGTTTCATGTAAAACGTGTGCCATTGCAAAGTGCATTGGCACACGGGGAAACAAAAGCCCGAGTGTCCCGTTTACGTCTCTATTTACAAGTAGTTGAAGTGAGCGCTCATCCTCAAGAGTTCCTGAACGCGAATGCCGTTATGAAAATAGTTAATAGTTTCATAAACCTGACACAATTGGATAGCGATTAGTCAATTTCATGTGCAGATTTGATCAATTTTAAATTTTGCCACCAATGTCACACATTGGACCCCTAATAAATAAAAACACCCGTAAGTGATTTTTTTTTCCCCACATAAGGCGATCGTGATTTTATTATATTTTTTCCGCCGAAAGTAAAATCCTTCCCTTTGAATTTTGAAGCCGAGTGTTGACTTTACTCCAAATGATACGACTGTGTTAAAAAACATTATATTACTTTTTTCAGTTTACATTTTTAGAAATCTCATTGCCTACCGAAACTGAATATCTGAGCTTTTTTTTTTTTTGCTTGTTTTTTTAATTTCCCCGACCACCCCATCGGGGAAATTTAAAAAAAAATATTTGAAGCCAAAATTTCTGTAAACCAAACGATTAAATAACAATCACCTTATGTGGGGAAAAAAAATCAATTACACAAACTCTTTTCCGGGCGAGTTTTGACACTGTTGCTTCTCTGCGCCGTTTTGATATGTTGATATCGTCTTGAGCTGTGGGTTTTCATTTAAAAACTGTAGGTATGGCAGTCGGTTTTAGAACCTGTTTGTAACGAACTTTCAAGCCTAAAGATTCTTGTATAGCAGGCGCCTCCTCAAAACTGTCTGCAGTGAAATGATTGCTACAGAGTACAGAAGATGGTGTTGGTTGCCATTTGTCCCTTGTTCTCTGTACTTGCTTCGACCATTTTTTAAGAAGACTTTGATCTTTTGGGAATGAGAACAGGCTTGTACGTTCACTGGAGCAATTAGAACACCCAGCCGCCACGCAACGTTTCAGCATTTCTTCGCTGATAAAGAAGCTAAACAGCTCGTTTACACTGACAACACACAGATCAACCGAGATGAACTTCACCTCATGACGTCATATCGGAAAACGAGCGTTGTGTTAGTGCAACATGGCGCTAAATTTGAATTCACTTGGAAATATTTTTCCACTTATTTAGCGTTCTAAGTCAAAAGAACCAACTATATGGATGATTGAAGATAAATTCATACTGAATATTGATCCATAGTTCCTAGATCGTGTCACAGACACTTTAACATCTCATCTGAAAAAAAAAAAAAAAAAAAAAAAAAAAAAAACACACTGCAGAGAATTTGAGAACAAACAACAGTGAGTAATCACCATCAGAAGACAAAACGGAGCTGACAGCAGGGGAACCATTTTTCCATGGTGGGAGCACCAGAGACCAGTGTGAACTGTTGTCTACTCTGCTGAGTGTTTATCACGTCAATTTCTCCAGCCGGGAAAGCACAAAAGAAGTAATTGAAATCTAGACATCCTGCTCACTTCCTGCCGAGGTCAGGAAGCTTGAGAGTTGATTCAGACTTCCCGTGGAGGTATAGTTGGTCTCATCCATTTTTCTGCTCTGAGATAAAAACAACTCTGAATGTCTATGCTACTGCAGACACACCATGGGACTGCAAGGAAATCCGAAACAAAGCCACACTTCATCTTCTTCCTTTTCTTTTCATTGTTGTGTGGCACAAAATGGCTAATTGGCTTATAATATTGTGTGGGTGTGGCAGCTAGTATGGCTGAATTGATAGATTTTAAAGGAAACCAGTACTGGTCATTATAACATTAATCGTGCTTTAGGTATTACTTATAAACCAAAAATGAGTTTATTCAGTAAAAATAACCCCCTAGAGTCAGTATACTGAATAATTTTATCCCATGAAAACCACTTGGTCAAAACCAGTGAGGAGCAGCCACTGCTGGCCAGAAGTGACGTACACTCACTGATTCCGGCTTTACTGCGGACAAGTAAACATGTTCAGTAGATGCTCAGTGGGTCGAGATCAGAGTTGAAAACAGCGCAAAATCTGCACGAATATATACTGTACAAACCGTCCTTGGAAATGGCCTTCATTGACGGCATGATCTGCAGGTACCTCTCGGACCAGCAGCTGAAGGGGACCTGATGAACAGGCAAGTTCCCAGTCAAGTAACTTCAAAACACATTGAATAAATCCTGATATACTAGAATTTTATTTCATTAAATTATATGCAGGTAGATTTGCTTTTACATGGCTGTAAAAGATTACATAAAATTCTGATGTTGAAACTTTGACTGCTATACTGCAGCCCAGTCAGTTGCACAAAGCAACAACTGTGTGTCACTACCAGTGCTGAAATAGCCCATGGAGAAGACAAGATGTCGCTGACCATGACTGACAGAGAGCAGTGACTTGAAACTCGCGCATATTTGAGAAGAAATCATGACCAAAATTACCAGACAGAACCACTAGTAACATATTTAATCCTTTGAAATACTGTAGCTATTGATTAAAATTCACTACAGTTACCCTTTAAGTTTAGAAAATGATGTTCTTCAGTAATTACCTCCGCCAGGCCGAAAAGGCCAGGAGGAGGTTATGTTTTTGCCAGGGTTTGTGTGTTTGTCTGTTTGTCTGTCTGTCTGTCTGTCTGTCTGTTGGTTAGCAAGATAACTCAAAAAGTCTTGGACGGATTTGCATGAAACTTTCAGGCGTTGTTGGAAATGGTACAAGGAAGAACTGATTAAATTTTGGGGGTGATCCGGTTCACCGTCTGGATACAGGAATTTTTTTAAAGCATTTTTCAACACTGTGACATAGGGCCATTTTCAACATGTGCGCAGGCGCAATGGAGGCCGCTGGGCGTCGTGTCTGACCAACACAAACTCCGCCTTCTTCAACGTTTTAGCCACAAAAGCATGCGGAAAACACTGCTGGCCTCAGACTCCCAGCGTGCCTGTGCCAGCCATAGGCGCTGCGCACATTGCGCTGGTCGTCGTGTCTGACCAACACAAACTCCGCGTTCTTCAACGTTTTAGGCACAAAAGCACGCGGAAAACACTGCTGGCCTGGGCCCGCCAGCGTGACTGCTTTTGCGCCACGCTGCAAAACCTGACACGGCCACCTGTCCGCCGCCCCATTATTTGCCACAAATTCCCCGCCAAGCTATAGGCGCTGCGTAAAAACGACCTCTCTGCCGGGGAAGATTGTAAATTCTGTTTTGCCGCGGAGCGCAACCCCAATATAATATAAAACCCACGGCAACCTGTCTAACCAATCTGCATCCGTCAGTGGAGGAGATGGACACACCAACACTTCAGTTTATTACCTCCGCCAAGGAGGCAATGCTTTTACTACCGTAAAACGGGGCTATAAGGGACGGCGGGGTAATATGGGACACTTTTCTAAATGTAATTCTGCTTTTTTAATTTTGCTTCCGCCTAGATTTGATGAAGGATTCATGGATATTTGACAATAACAACACAACTCAGCGTCCTGCTCAAAATAAAAAAAGCAGAATTACATTTAAAACATTTCCCACAAAACTGTCCCTTATTAACCCGCCGTCCCTTATAGCCCCATTTTACACTACTGAACCACTAATCCTATCACTATCACATTGATTGTCATTCATTAATTGTCTGTTTATTGCACTGTCCATGTCAAATAAACAAATAATCATTGTGAATCCAATTGCTACTCATCTTTTCATGCTCAGGGAATCTGAAAACGTACACACAAACACTCTATGGGGGGAACTGTGCCGCTTGGCGGAGGTCTGCGCTCTCCGAGTGCTTTTCTAGTTATTTTATCAATGACTTCAACTCACACACATCATAAAAGAAAATATAGCTAATTACCTCCGCCAGGCCGAAAAGGCCAGGAGGAGGTTATGTTTTTGCCGGGGTTTGTGTGTCTGTCTGTTTGTCTGTCTGTCTGTCTGTCTGTCTGTTGGTTAGCAAGATAACTCAAAAAATCTTGGACGGATTTCCATGAAACTTTCAGGCGTTGTTGGAAATGGTACAAGGAAGAACTGATTAAATTTTGGGGGTGATCCGGTTCACTGTCTGGATACAGGAATTTTTTAAAGCATTTTTCATTCAACACTGTGACATACAGCCATTTTCAACATGTGCGCAGGCGCAATGGAGGGCGCTGGTCGTCGTGTCTGCAACACAAACTCTGTGTTCTTCAACGTTTTAGGCACAAAAGGACGCGGAAAACACTGCTGGCCTGGGCCCGCCAGCGTGCCTGTGTTTGCGCACAACTGCAAAACCTCACACGGGCAGCTGTCCGCCGACTGATTCTTTGGCAGAAATTCCCCGGCCAGCCATAGGCGCTGCGCAAAAACGAGCTCTCTGCCGGCGAAGCTTCTAAATTCTCGTTTGCCGCGGAGCGCAACCCCCCAAAAAAATAATATTGTAGCGAACTCAATATGAGCACCCTACTTGGCTTAACAAGTGGGTTGACCCTATTGGCGACACAGGTAGAGTGCGGGACTCCGGAGCGGGAGGCGTGAGTTCGAACCTCCCAGTGGGACGTCGCCATGTCGAGCAGCACGTTACAATATAATATAAAACCCACGGCAACCTGTCTACCCAATTTGCATCCGTCAGTGGAGGAGATGGACACAACAGCAACACTTCAGTTTATTACCTCCGCCAAGGAGGCAATGCTTTTACTACTGAACCACTAATCCTATCACTATCAGATTGATTGTCATTGATTAATTGTGTGTTTATTGCACTGTCCCTATCAAATAAACAAATAATCATTGTGAATCCTTGTGAATCCAGTCATATGTTTACATGCTCAAGGAATCTGAAAACGTACACACAAACACTGTATGGGGGGAATTGTGGCGCTTGGTGGAGGTCTGCGCTCTCCAAGTGCTTTTCTAGTTTGTTCCTGTTTTTGAATTACCAAATAGCATGACATCTCCTACCCCCAGCACAAGCCGTAATTTAGATGCTACATTTTGGGCTAACGAGGTCCATCGGTCCAAGTCTAAATTTAGCCCAAAAACAGAAGCTGGAAACTGGGTTGTGTTTAATCTAAGACCAGGGCTGGGAGAAATAATCATTTTTCCGATGCATCTCAATGCGGACATGAAAGATTCTGAATCAATACACAAATGTCAAGATTCCAATTCTGATTCTTCTTCCAGCTGCTCCCTTTAGTGGTCGCCACAGCGGATCATCTGTTTCCATCTCACCCTGTCCCCTACATCCTCCTCTGTAACACCAACCCTCTCCATGTCCTTCTTCACTGCATCCATGAATCTTGTCTGTGGTCTTCCTCTTTTCCTCCTGCCTGGCAGCTCCATCTTCAACATCCTCCGCCCAATATTTCCACTATCCCTCCTCTGCACATGTCCAAATCATCTCAGCCTTGCCTCTCTTACTATGTCTCCAAACCGCTCAACCTGAGATGTCCCTCTGATATACTCATTTCTAATCTTGTCCCTTCTAGTCATTCCCAGTGAAAATCTAAGCATCTTCAACTGTGTCACCTCCAGCTCCAATTCCCATCTTTCTGTCAGTGCCACGTCTCCAAACCATACATCATCGTAGGTTTCACTACCGTCTTGTAAATATTCCCTTTTCACTCTTGCCGCTTCCCTTCTGTCACAAATCACCCCTGACACTCATCTCCGCCCACTCCACCCTGCCTGCACTCTCTTCTTTACCTCTTTTGTGCATTTTCATTGCTTTATATGGTTGACCCCTGGTATTTAAACTCATCTACTTTCACCACCTCTACTCTTTCCATCTTCACCATTACACCTGCCTCCCTCTCATTCACACTCATATATTCTGTCCTGCTTCTACTCCAGGGTTTCCTCTGGTAACATTTCTCCGTGGCGGCCCACCTCGCCAGAAATCGTACCACCACGTCAATCCGATATGATTTTATTAATACAAATATATGAAGCAATGACTTTCCGCAAGCACGCACACGAACAACGCGCGAGGCCATCATCCGCGCGGAGTTTAGAAGCGCCCCGCTCACATGAGTTTTCCAGTCAGACACCAGGCAGTGTCTCGCTAAGCGTGACTGTCCGACAGAAACATGAGTTTATTAAAGTACTTTAAACGTGGAAAAAAATCATAAGAGGTATGTAAGCACTGGCGTTTATCATGGTTTTAACCCACTGGAAACGGGAGCCATAATGGAAGAGTCGCTTAGCTAGGAGATGTGGTTAGAATTCAAATGCAGCCGGCTTCATATGAAGGGAAAGGCAGGGGGACTAATGAACTGCTGAGGATATATTTCACCAGCCACTACAATATTAAGTTATGAGACTGGCAATTTCTCTCTTTTCTCACATGAGCAGGCGTGCCGTTTTTATTCTCCAGCGGCTGTGACAAAGCAACAGCTAAAAACGCTAGCTCTAAACTGAGGTCCTTCAGCGGCTACCTAGAAAGGTGCCTGATGAGAAAGCCTGGGCGTAAAACTATAACAGCCATTTATATCTGCACTAAGTGGCCAGGAGCCAGTTAGTGAATAAAAAACCCACGTGCAGGAATGGTTTCATGCGTTGTATTGAACAAAACCCCAAAATGTGTTAATGGGAATGAATGAAGTGTGGATGTGTATGTGTGTGAAACACCCGAGCTGCCGAGTGCCCCAGCTGTCAGGGAGCGAAGGACCCAAAGGGCTCCCTGACACGGCTGATGGAAAATGTGTCTGAAAATGTGTGGAAAAGCAAGGCATACATGACTAAATAATATGTACTATGCATGTAATTGCCATACATTGGATGTTTAGGTTTCATATGAGGCTATGTTTCTTATGGAGTTATTTGTGTGTGTGTGTGTGTGTGTGTGTGTGTGTGTGTGTGTGTGTGTTATGTATGTATTTTTTTATTTTTATTCATTTAACTTTTTATTTATACAGGGAAGGTCCATTGAAAGGCAACCTCTCTTTTTCAAGGACACTCTGTTTACACTCACACATTCACACCTGGAAGCTGCCCAGTACAACCACGGACTAACCTGTGCCCACTGAGCAGCTGCGGTTAAGGGCTGTGGTCAAGGCCACTACAGCAGGGTTAAGAAGAGTGGGGCAAATTTTAGATAAATGACATTATAATGCAGCTTAAACTAAAGAAAGTATATCAGTTTGCAGAATTTTAATGTTTATTTCATTGAAAAACAAACAAGACTGCATTCATAAAAGGACTTGAAGATTAAAAAAAAAAAAAATTTCTCCACAAAATATATCTTATTTGCTTAGAACGGGTCACTCATATCCTATCAATATATATGGAAAGCTACCAGATTTTTCTTTCTATCTAATGATTGTGAGACCCTGAGAAAGCTCTTTCCAAAAAGCTTTTTTCAAACCTGGGCACCTTGTTTGGTACCAATAACCCAAAATTTGGCCTTTGGCTGAAGGACTACAGTATATAGCACTTCTTCTAGTCACAAGGACCATTCAAAGCACTTAACTAGTAGCTACACTAACCCTCTATTCTAAGGGCCTATAAGTGACAGATACCTAGGGACAATTAAGAAGGACCAATTAACCTAGCATGCATGTCTTTGGCTTGTGGGAGGAAACTGGAGCATCTCCATACCTCTACTGGTATGTCATCTGGACCAACCGCATTTCCATTCTTCATCCTCTTCAAAGCTGTCCTCACTTCTTCCTTGCTAATCAAGATGTCAAGGTTCTGATTATTAAATATTATTAATAATTTAATTAATTTGTCCAGACCGCAAAATTCGGCGTCCGGAACAAAAAAGTCCGAGGCCAGAACAAAAAAGTCAGTGCCTGTATCTGCCCAGATTCTTTATGGCATGATACAAAAGAAACAAAATGGTGGAGTGGAGTATACAGGACGATCGGCCCTCTTCTCATTAAAAGCAAACGTATAGCAGTACTTAGGCTTTTATGAAGTTGAAGGTAAAAAAGACTTGGAAAAGACCCACACCATATGTAAGCTCTGTCAGACTAAACTAAAATATTTTGGAAACAGGACAAACATGCAAAACCATATCGCATGTTTCAAGCCAGCAGCCAGAGAGGGGAAAAAAAAAAAGGTTTTAGCTGCTGCCGCTGACCAGAGGACCTTCTTCTTCTCCTTCAATCCATGGTTGGAACGACCGTAGGGGTACCAGGCTGGGAGCTACAGATAGCCCTCCACTTGCTTTGATCGTGGGCTGATCCTAGTAGGGTGGGGACGTCTATTGCGGTCCATTCCTTGATGTATGCCATCCAAGATTTTCTCTGCCCTCTGTGCTTTCTTCCACCCTCCACTGTGCCCTGAAGAATTGTCTTGAAGAGGCTATCAATGCCGTGTCACATGCCCAAGCCATCATAGTTTTCTCTGTCTGACTGTTGTTAGCAGGGGCTCCCGTTTGCCAGCATGTGTTATTTGCTGCCAGACAAATTTGTTGGTCTTTCGGTCTCTGTAAGAGATAGATGTTCAGGATTCTCCTAAAACATTTCATCTCAAAAGCCTGGATGCAGCGCTTCCAGACCAGAGGACCATTGAACAATCACTGTCAAAACTTCCACACAACTTGGAAAGGGCAAAGCAAATTACAAAATCTATTGCCACTTTTATTGCAAAGGATTTACGTCTGTATTTCGTTGTCAAGAACCAGGGCTTTCACGCTACGATGCCAAGGTACAACTTCGTAACATTTTGTGTAAAGCTGTTGGGGGGGGTGAGAGAGAGAGAGAGAGAGAGAGAGAGAGAGAGAGAGAGAGAGAGAGAGAGAGAGAGAGAGAGAGAGAACTCCTTATGCAAAGATGTAGTAATGATGGTCAAGTCGGTGTGGCGGTAATGCACCTGTAAGCTGGTTGCCAACTGCCAATCAAATCTAAAAGAAGAAGAGAGAGAAAGAGACAGAGAGACTTTTGACTTTTAAAAAAAGGCTTTATTGTGATAAAGTGTTTGCCCCCTTCCTGATTTCTCTTTTTTTTTTGTATGTTTGTCACACTCAAATGTTTCAGATGAAACAAATTTAAATATGAGACAAAGATAACACAAGTAAACACAAAATGCAGTTTTGAAATGAAGGTGTTGATTATTAAGGGTCAAAAAAATCCAAACCTACATGGCCCTGTGTGAAAAGGTGATCCCCCCACTAAAACATAAATTAAATGTGGTTTATCTCATCTTTGTAAATGTGTGTTCAATTTCTCTAGCCACACCCAGGCCTGAATACTGCCACACCTTTTCTCAATCAAGAATTCACTTAAATAGGACCTCCCTGACAAAGTGACCTTGTACAGTAGGTGGCTGTGTGCACCTTTCAGTTGTTTGCTGTCCGCCAGTAACCGAGAGATGAAGAAGAAGAAGTGAAGTAGACCAAAAGATCCTCAAAAGCTAGACATCATGCTGCGATCCAAAGAAATTCAGGAACAAATGAGGAACAAAGTAATTGAGATCTAGTAGTCTGGAAAAGGTTATAAAGCCATTTCTAAAGCTTTGGGACTCCAGCAAACCACAGTGAGAGCCATTATCCACAAATGGTGAAAACATGGAACAGTGGTGACCCTTTCCAGGAGTGGCTGGCCGACCAAAATTACCCCAAAAGCGCAGCGACAACTCATCCAAGAGGTCACAAAAGTCCCCACAACAACATGCAAAGAACTGCAGGCCTCACTTGCCTCAGTTAAGGTCAGTGTTCATGACTCCATCATAAGAAAGAGTGGGAAAAATGGTCTGCATGGCACAGTTCCAAGACAAAAACTACTGCTGAACAAAGAGAACATAAAGGCTTGTCTCAGTTTTGCCAGAAAACATCTTGACGATCCAAGATTTTTGGAAAAATACTCTGAACTGACGAGACAAAAGGTGAACTTTTTGGAAGGCGTGCAGGGTTTCCTCTGGTAACACTTCTGGGTGGTGGCCCGCCTCGCCAGAAAATTTACCGCCACGCCAATAAGGAGATATGAATTTAAGAAAAATATATGAAGCAACGACTTTCTGCAAGTGCGCACACATGAACAACGTACGTGGCCATCATCCGCGTGGAGTTTAGAAGCGCCCCGCCCATGCGAGCTTTCCAGTCAGTCAGCGTCTCGCTAGCGGCAGCAGCATCTTCATGGAAAAGGAGTGAAAACCGGGAAATCAAACAGCCGAAATGGACTCCATTTGAAGAGAAACTTTGTGAAGAAGTCCACCGTTTCTTCGTTGGTGAAAATCCTGGCACGTCAGCACCTTGGCGCTACCTATCGGGTGGGATTGAAACTACAAATGATGGTTGTGTGCATGCGTCAACCGCTTGGCCTGGGTAGATGAAAAAAGTGAGCACGTATAGCGCCGGGTGTGAGCCGGGCTCCTCCAAAGCATACGTGGACCAAGGCGGGCTAGAGGTGAAATGAAGCATGAATAAGGCTTGACTGTCCGACAGAAACGTGAGTTTATTAAAGTACTTTAAATGTGGGGAAAAAAAAAAAATCAGAAGAGGTATGTAAGCACTGGAGGCATTTATCGTGGTTTTAGCCCGCTGGAAACGGGAGCAATAACGGAAGAGTCGCTTAGCTAAGAGATGTGGTTAGAATTCAAATGCAGCCGGCTTCATATGAAGGGAAAGGCAAGGGGCACTACTGAGTAGCTGAGGATATATTTCATCAGCCACTACAATATTAAGTTATCTTCCCAATTATGTACCTGGCAAGTTAAGATGACCGAAATTCACCAAGTGAATGACTTTAATCTGTCAGCAGCCTTCAGACAAACTAAACGTGCCAGCATTTGGACTTCAAAATAAGAGAGGTTCTTCTTTAAATATATAGAAATATTATAACAGAAATAATGATGTCCTTGGTCATTTAAGTTACTTTAAATCATTAAATACAATTTTATTAATATTTTTTTCTTTGTAATGAGAGTTAAATTATTGTTCTGTTCTGACTGCAAAGTTATGGTAAAAAATATAAATTGTTATAAGTAAAAAGTAAAAAAAAAAAAAAAATTACCACAGTCTGTTTCATATTTATTTAAAAAGTCATTTTAATTTAAAAAAACAGACAAAATAAGCCACAAAATAATCCACCAATTTATAATAAAGTTTCAAATGTATAAGAAAAGTAAATTTTACAAGAGGAAATTACAAGTTTAAGGAAAATGGTTTTGAATTTAGATAAATTTACAGAGAAAAGTAGAAAACTATAAGAAAATTGTTATAAATTTTGGAGAAAAACCTCAAATCTTCAAGACTGAATTCATTACTCAAGTTTTAAGTGGGTGCGCTTTGTACCCTTAACTAGAACTTTGTGGTTGTCTCCTTTGATGTACATGGCACTTGATATTTTCTAACCTGTTTGTATACCACCATAGACAGAGAGAGAAGCTGAATTAGACAGAGCTCAGAGAGGGCAAGATTAGACAGAAGACAGGAGCGGGAGAGGAAAGTGTTCAGGCAGAGGGTCCAGGAGAGGTGAGAGCAGAGGAAGGAGAGAAGGATGACACCAGTAAAACGCCCAAATACAGGACATCTGGGTGGGACCCCAAATGGCCCAATATTCCAACATTCAAGCCTTAGTTGTAAAATACTTCAAATTGTAAGATAAGATAAGATAAGCCTTTATTAGTCCCACAACGGGGAAATTCCAGGATTGCAACAGCACAGGGATAGCAACACTCAGAGCAACAATCAGAAGGCAAGAAAAAAAAAAAAGCAAGCAAGCAAGAGCAGCTAATATACATATGTACATATTACTATAAATATATATATATATATATATATATATATATATACACACACAGACACACAGTGTAGAGCATTGTAGCTGGATGGGATAAATATATGAGTATATAAACACACAGTACGGAGCATTGCAGCTAGATGGAATAAATATGTAAATATATAAACACAGTGCGGAGCAATGTAGCTAGATGGAATAATATGTAGATATATAAACACACAGTACGGAGCATTGCAGCTAGGTGGAAGAAATATGTAAATATATAAACACACAGTGCGGAGCAATGTAGCTAGATGGAATAATATGTAGATATATAAACACAGTGCGGAGCATTGTAGCTAGATGGAATGAATATATAGATATATAAATATAAACATAAACATAAACACACCCAGTGCGGAGCATTGTAGCTAGATGGAATAAATATGTAAATGTATAAACACACACAGTGCAGAGCACTGTTGCTAGATGGGATGAAACAGCACAACCGTCTACTTAGTTATCCTACATGGTATGATTATGTGCCCATACATATTCTCACCCTCCGTAGCTACCGGTATTTTCCTAGTTGTATGCCGGAGGGGACCATTGTGTAAGTCTATTGCATCTTTTGCATTCAAAAAACTATGAGGTTGTTACGTCTTTTTGCTATCTCTGCGAGCAACCCTGCTTAGGTTGTACAGTCTGACAGCCGTTGGTAGGAAGGACCTGCGAAACCTCTCAGTTGTGCACCTGGGATGATGTAGTCTGCTGCTAAATGAGCTCCTCAGTGCATTCAGTATGTCCTGCTTAGGGTGGAACTCGGACTCCAGCAGAGATGACAGTTTAGCCACCGTCCTTCTCTCTCCTATCTCCTCCACCGGATCAAGGCGCTGCCCCAGGACGGAGCTAGCTTTCTTGATCAGTTTGTTCAGTCAGTTGTAAGTCCCATATGCACGGCAGTGGCTCAGGAGGTAGAGCGGGTCATCCAATAACCGGATGGTTGGCAGTTCGAATCCCGCTCTCCCCAGATATCCTGCCGTTGTGTCCCTGGGCAAGACACTTTCCCCACCTTGCCTCCAGTGTCCATAACACTGGGTATGAATGTGTATAAATGTTTGGTGGTGGCCAGAGAGGCTGTTGGCCTGGATTGGCAGCCATGTTTCCGTCAGCCTGCCCCAGGGCAGCTGTGGCTACAGTAGTAGCTGTGCCACTACCATCATCTGTCTGGAGTGAATGAATAATGTATCTGTAAAAAGTGTCTTTGAGCGTTTATGATAAACCGCTATATAAATCTGATGTATTGTTATTATCATATGCAAAGTTACTGTGCAAAATTTTAAAAAAAAGCAATAAATAGTATAAAATTAACATATTCATACATGGTTTTCTCCCTCCCACCCCCCAGAAAAATATGTTGCCACCGCGCCAAGGTCTTCAAGCCAGAGGAAACACTGGTGTGTGTCCCATTACATCCAGCATAAAAGTAGCACAGCATTTCAGAAAAGGAACATCATACCAACAGTAAAATATGGTGGTGGTAGTGTGATGGTCTGGGGCTGTTTTGCTGCTTCAGGACCTGGAAGACTTGCTGTGGTATATAGAACCATGCTGTCCAACAAAAAATCCTGAAGGAGAATGTCCGGCCACCTCTTCGTGACCTCAAGCTGAAGCGCACTTGGGTTCCGCAGCAGGACGAATGATCAAAAACACACCAGCAAGTCCACCTCTGAATGCCTTAAGAAAAACAAAATGAAGGCTTTAGAGTGGCCTAGTCAAAGTCCTGACCTGAATCTGATTGAGATGCTGTGGCATGACCTTAAAAACACAGTTCATGCTCAAAACCCTCCAACGTGGCTGAATTACAACAATTCTGCAAAGATGAGTGGGCCAAAATTCCTCCACAGCGCTGTAAAAGACTCATTGCCAGTTATCGCAAACGCTTGATTGCAGTTGTTGCTGCTAAGGGTGGCACAACCAGTTATTAGGTTTAGGGGGCAATCACTTTTTCCACACAGGGCCATGTAGGTTTGGATTTTTTTCCCCTTAACAATAAACACCTTCATTTAAAAGCTGCATTTTGAGTTTACTTGTGTTATCTTTGTCTAATATTTAAATTTGTTTAATGATCTGAAACATTTAAGTGTGACAAATATACAAAATAAATGAGAAACCAGGAAGGGGGCAAACACTTTTTCACACCACTGTATATATATATATATATATATATATATATATATATATATATATATATATATATATACACTGTATATGTACACTACCGTTCAAAAGTTTGGGGTCACTTAGAAATGTCCTTATTTTTGAAAGAAAAGCACTGTTTTTTTCAATGAAGATAACTTTAAACTAATCAGAAATACACTCTATACATTGCTAATGTGGTAAATGACTATTCTAGCTGCAAATGTCTGGTTTTTGGTGCAATATCTACATATTATTATCCCGTATAGAGGCCCATTTCCAGCAACTGTCACTCCAGTGTTCTAATGGTACAATGTGTTTTCTCATTGCGTCAGAATTCTCCAGATTACCTCCACAAATTAACAGCTAGAATGCCAAAGGTCTGCAATGCTGTAATTGCTGCAAATGGAGGATTCTTTGACGAAAGCAAAGTTTGAAGGAAAATATTATTATTTCAAATACAAATCATTATTTCTAACCTTGTCAATGTCTTGACTATATTTTCTATTCATTTTACAACTCATGGTGGTAAATAAAAGTGTGACTTTTCATGGACAACACAAAATTGTCTGGGTGACCCCAAACTTTTGAACGGTAGTGTATGTATAAGGGCTGTGCAATATGGCAAAAAATTCGTATCACGATATGTCATATAACGATAACGATATACATCACGATATACATTTTCTGTAAATTCTACAGTTTAAATAATCATATAAAAAGGACCTTTTTTTTTTTTTTGCACGTACCATTTTCCCTCATAATTTTGCAGTGTTATAAAATAGTTTTGTAATGTGCATTTGAGACTTGTTTCTCATAAATTTCAGGTTTTTCTTCTAAATCATATATGAATAAAAAGTAAACATCAGTAAGTTAAATATTTCCCGAGCCAGAGGAGAATAGCAAAAAAAAAAAAAAAAAAAAAAAAAAAATTATAAATGTCTGAAAATGAGAAAATTACCCATGGCTGCCATCTACAGATACTGTATAAATTAGCTGTTAGTTTAAATCAATGAAAATTTAAGTGTAGACCTGTAGCCTGCCATTCTGGCCTGATTTTACCCATTTGCTTCTTAATAAAAATTATTTCAGATTGGTCATGATCTGAAAATCAAAGACACGAAAGGTATTGTAATAAAATACATGTGATGACTTTAACTCTATTCATCATCACTACTTGACTAATTAAAATGATTACAAATCAAATAAATTACATCAAGAGCCAACTTGCTCCTCTGACCCATTTTAATGTATTTATTATTTATTTTGTGTGTATGTGCCACCATCATACGCTTTTGCAGCTTTAATTAAAAAAAATTCACACAAAACTAAAAAATTCAGCAGTAATTTAAGCCAAAGAAACAATGGTCTGCTATGGTATCCAGTTAGCACAACTTAGCATCGTCATTTAGCATTTTATAATTAGACATGGTGTTAGCGTTACTTACCTATTAAAATGAGGTTAGCAAACTATGCTCTCTGATGCAGCACGTTGAAAAACAGTCCCACATCCCAGGCAAACAGGAGTAGCAGCTATCTGAGCCAGTAGTTTGGAATTAGCATTAGCAACCACCGGACTGAAGCCTAGCCACCCATCACACCTGTTCCACTGCGCACAGTCGTACACTGTGGGGAAGAGACGGGGAGCTGACAAGTAGTGGTTAGGTAGAAGCTTTACTGAATAAACGGAGGTACATGCATTTTAAATACGATATACAGTAAATGATAGCGTATTCTATGAAATGATAGACGCTTTTAGATCGTCATCCAATATATGTATATTGTCATATCACAGAGCACTACTATATACACTACCGTTCAAAAGTTTGGGGTCACTTAGAAATTTCCTTATTTTTGAAAGAAAAGCACTGTTTTTCAATGAAGATAACTTTAAACTAATCAGAAATACACTCTATACATTGCTAATGTGGTAAATGACTATTCTAGCTGCAAATGTCTGGTTTTTGGTGCAATATCTACATAGGTGTATAGAGGCCCATTTCCAGCAACTATCACTCCAGTGTTCTAATGGTACAATGCGTTTGCTCATTGCGTCAGAAGGCTAATGGATGATTAGAAAACCCTTGTGCAATCATGTTAGTTCTGCAATGCTGTAATTGCTGCAAATGGAGGATTCTTTGACGAAAGCAAAGTTTGAAGGAAAAAATTATTATTTCAAATATAAATCATTATTTCTAACCTTGTCAATGTCTTGACTATATTTTCTATTCATTTTACAACTCATGGTGGTAAATAAGTGTGACTTTTCATGGAAAACACAAAATAATTGTCTGGGTGACCCCAAACTTTTGAACGGTAGTGTTGTGGGCCTCAGGTTATTTCACACCTTAGACAGAGACAATGAATACACATGGGAGTGGGGGTTGAATGAAGTGTGGTGTAGATGTCCTGCTGTTATGAGGAAGTGCCTTGAATCTTCTGAAGTGTAACTTGATGTAGAGAGAAGTCAGTCTGTTCTGTGCTTGTGATGTGACGAGTCATTCTGTTCTGTGCTCGTGAGATGTGAGTGTGCAATAAATCATTTGAAATGAATCTGCCTGTGATTTCACACACTCCACACTAGTGACCCAAGACGTATTATGGAACACGAGGCAAGATCCCCGGAGCCGGCCCGGTCAGGAAGCTACAGCGAGGCGGCAGCCATCCCACAGACAGCCCGGACTGGAACCTCCAGCCACACGTGTGTGGTTTCAGTCGAGCTACCAGATTTCTGGCAGCACAACCCGCGCTCTTGGTTCCACCTCACCGAGGCCCAGTTCGCCCTCCGGGGAGTAACGGCAGATGACACCAGATTCTACCATGTGGTCGCAGCGCTCGACGCCCGCACAGCTCAACAGGTAGTGAGCCTGCTCGATCAGCCACCAGCCAGTAACAGATACGAGGCGCTCAAGACTGCGCTCATCCAGCGCTACACGCTCTCGGACTGTGAGAGAGCGGAGAGGCTCCTGACGCGGACCAAGCTAGGAGATGGTTCGGCCGTAGACCTGATGGAGAAGATGCTGGCGTTAAGGGGCACGGACGACGAGCACTTTCTGTTTGCCCACCTCTTCCTCCGGAACCTTCCGACAGTAGCGAGAGTGGTTCTGGCCAATTCGCCGTGCCTGGTCGCGCGAGACTACCTTGCGCTAGCCCAGGAGGCAGACCGGATCATCATCACCACCAAGGCGATCACAGTCAACGCGGCAGCGACAGAGCCCAGCAAGACGACCAGAGGAGGCAAGGAGCCACCGACGGTAGCAGCAGCGGGGGCCAAAGAGCACCAGAGAGACACGCTCTGTTCCTACCACCGCTGCTTCGGAGAGAACGCACGCAGATGTGCGCCACCATGCCAATTCCAGCGCTCGGGAAAACTCCAAGGCCGGGGGTCGGTAGCAGCAGTGACCTTCGGTGAAGAGAACAAGCTGCTCTACCTAACGGACGCACGCTCGGGGAGGCATTTCCTCGTGGACACCGGAGCCCAGAAGAGCTTCATCCGGCCGACCTACGCTGACCGGCTGGCAGGATCTAGCAGCCCCGGGATGTTGGCAGCAAACGGCTCGGATATTAAGACCTTTGGTGAGCGGACTCTGCTCTTATCTCTACACGGCCGTACATATGAGTGGACTTTTGTCATAGCAGCACTGAATTACCATATATTGGGGGCTGATTTTCTGTGTGCACATGGTTTACTGGTTGATGTTGCTAACAGGCGCCTGGTTAATGCACTGTCTTTTGACTCTCTTCCCTGTATAGCTCGAGTGACCCAGCTAACAGCACAAGCCAACGTCACAGCTACAGGCGGTAAGTTCCACACACTGCTCACTCAGTTCCCAGTACTCACGATCCCGACGTTTTCCGCGGCCATCGCTAAACACGGGGTGGAGCACTTTATCACCACCACCGGGCCGCCCATTTTTGCAAGACCTCGGCGCTTGGACGCAGCTAAACTGGCCATAGCGCGCGAGGAGTTCGCCAACCTGGTGGCTTGTCACCGGACTGCAGAACAAATCTACCTACGGGTACAAGATAAGTCAAAAAAGTACAAGATAAGTCAAAAAAAGTAAGTCAGTACAAGATAAGTCAAAAAAAAAAAAAAACCTGGAAAGGTTGGGCATCATCAGGCGCTCGAACAGCCCATGGGCATCCCCGCTACACATGGTCCCTAGGGCTGAGGGATCGTGGCGACCGTGCAGGGATTTCCGCAGGTTGAACAACGCCACGGCGCACGACCGCTACCCGATTCCCCACATACAGGATTTTTCCATTCACCTCACCAGGGCACGCATTTTTTCCAAAATAGACCTGGTCCGCGGTTACCACCAAGTCCCAGTGCGCGCTGAGGATGTACCCAAAACAGCGGTAATAACTCCGTTCGGTCTATTCGAGTTCCTGTGCATGCCATTCGGGTTAAAAGGAGCGGCACAGACGTTCCAGCGCATGATGGATGCAGTGCTGCGCGATCTCCCGTTCGTGTTCGTCTACCTGGACGATATCCTGGTAGCCAGCGAGTCCGAAGACGAACACGAAACCCACCTCACGACGGTTTTCCGGAGGTTGGAGGAGCATGGGTTAATAATCAACCCGGCGAAATGCCAGTTCGGCGTAACGGAGATTGATTTTTTGGGGCACCGCGTCTCTCCAGAAGGAGCGATCCCGCTGCCCGACAAAGTGCGCGCCGTGGCGGATTTTCCCCGGCCTCAGACGGTCAGGGCGCTGCAAGAATTTTTGGGAATGGTGAACTTTTATAACCGTTTCCTTCCCCGCACGGCGCAGCTCATGCAACCATTGTATGCTGCGCTCAAAAAACAGAAACCCGCGGATAGGGTCGAATGGACCCCGGAACGAGAGCGGGCGTTCTCGGAAGTTAAAGCAGCCCTGGCAAACGCCGCACTGCTGGCACATCCAGACCCGACGGCCCGCATAGCGCTCACCACCAATGCTTCAGATGTGGCCATAGGGGCTGTCGTGGAGCAGCGCGTCGCCGGGGCTTGGCAGCCGCTCGCCTTTTTCAGCACAACTTTGCGCGACAGTGAACGTAAATACAGCGCGTTCGACAGAGTTGCTGGCTCTCCACCTGGCCATTCGCCACTTCCAGTTCTGGCTGGAAGGGCGCGGCTTCACCGCGTTCGTGGACCACAAGCCGCTAACATTCGCGATGGCCAAGGTTTCAGAACCGTGGTCGGGCCGGCAGCAGAGACAGCTGGCCGCGATCTCAGAGTTTACTACCGATATTCAGCATGTGTCGGGTAAACTGAATGTGGTGGCGGACTGCCTCTCGTGCGCCGTGGTGGCCCCGGTCTGCATGGGGATAGATTACGCAGCCATGGCCGCGGAGCAGATTAGCGATGCAGACGTGCGCGTGCTCCAGTCTGGACCAACAGGGTTAAGGCTGGAGAGCAGGGTGCTGCAAGACGGCACCCCCCCCCCCCCCAATCTGCAATGTCTCCACGGGTCGCCCGCGTCCCATGGTCCCGGCCGCGTGGCGCCGCCGCGTGTTTGAGACGGTTCACACTCTGGCGCACCCAGGAGTGCGCGCGTCGGTCAAAATGGTGGGAGAGAAGGTTGTGTGGCCGAGCCTACGCAAACAAGTGAAAGAGTGGTCTGCAGCCTGTGTGGCGTGCCAACGAGCCAAGGTACACAGACACACGAAGGCTCCCTTGGAGCCGTTTCGTATTCCGGCTAAGAGGTTCGACCATGTTCATGTGGACCTCGTGGGCCCCCTCCCGCCATCACAGGGGTGCACGCACCTCCTGACAATGGTGGACCGCACCACGCGCTGGCCAGAAGCGGTTCCGCTGGCGGCAACCACGTCCGCAGACGTAGCGCGCGCTTTTTTAACAGCATGGGTGGCGCGCTTTGGAGTCCTGTCGGACGTAATGTCCAACAGGGGCCCCCAATTTCTTTCCGAACTCTGGTCTGCGATGGCCCACAGCCTGGGTGTTACAATTCACCGCACAACTGCGTACAACCCACAGGCCAATGGGTTATGCGAGCGTTTTCATAGATCGCTGAAAGCAGCACTCAGGGCTTCATTGACGGATGCAAATTGGGAAGACAGGCTGCCGTGGGTTTTATTGGGGTTGCGCTCCGCGCCGAAAGAGGATCTAGAAGCTTCCCCGGCAGAGCTCGTTTTTACGCAGCCGCTACGGCTGCCCGGGGAATTTCTACCAGATAATCCCGCTCCGGGCAGCTCCTCGTCTCAGCTTTTGCAGCGTAGCGCAAACACAGGCACGCTGCCGGGCCCTGCCCACCACAGTTTTCCGTGTGTTTTTGTGCCTAAAACTTTGAAGAGCGCGGAGTTCGTGTTTGTCAGAAACGATGCCCACCGCCCTCCATTGCGCCCACTCTATGATGGACCGTTCAGAGTGTTGGAAACAGGGGATAAGCATTTTCTGCTAGACTTGGGGGGTAGGAGGGAAAAAATTGGCATAGACAGACTCAAACCCGCTTTCGTTGTGGCGGACGAGCAAGTGCTGTTGGCTAGGGCCCCTCGGTGTGGAAGACCCCCACGGAGAGCTCCCCAGGGAAATGATTCATCAGAACAGTCACACGGGCAGAGTGAACCCCCCCACACACACACACACTCTCCATGGCTCACCCGCAGTCAGACACACTTCCAGCAGCCTCTCACCGGCACAGCAGCGCCACGGAGGTGATAAAACCCAGTTGCAGCAGATTTGGGAGGAGGCTGAAGCCGGAACAGCGTGTGGACTGATGTTCTATTGTTCTATCTAAGTTGCTGGGGGGTGGGGGGGGCAGTGTGGGCCTCAGGTTATTTCACACCTTAGAGACAATGAATACACATGGGAGAACAGTGGGAGTGGGGATTGAATGAAGTGTGGTGTAGATGTCCTGCTGTTATGAGGAAGTGCCTTGAATCTTCTGAAGTGTAACTTGATGTAGAGAGAAGTCAGTCTGTTCTGTGCTCGTAAGATGTGAGTGTGCAACAAATCATTTGAAATGAATCTGCCTGTGATTTCACACACTGCACAGTGTATTTTTTTTTTTTTTTTTTGCTAGGTTTCTGCTTTCAAAAGACTTTTCTGCTTGTTACCACTAGTTGCACCCAGATGAAAATCCACAGAATGGTTATGTGGGACTATAATGTTCTGAATAATCCATCCATCCATCCATCAATCTTCTACCACTTAATCCTTTTTGGGTCGCGGGGGGGCTGGAGCCTATCCCAGCATCTTTTGGGCGAGAGGCAGGGTACACCCTGGACAGATGGCCAGTCCATCGCAGGGTCAACACAGAGAGACAGACAATCATTCACTCTCACAGTCATACCTAAGGACAATTTAGAATCCCCAGTTGATGCCACTTCTTCACTTCCGGCTTCCAGAGAGAGCAGACGCTTTTCTCTCCTCTCCTCTCCTTTCCTCCTCCCTGGAAACTTGTCTCCCTGCTTGCGATGTCCTGTCTGTGTCTCGCTCTTCTTCTGCTGCATCGACCCAAATGGAAATTATGGAAATTGGAATTGTGGCTTAATGCTATTGACACCACTTTTTTTTTTTTCCACAATATCTTTATTGAACCTTTTTTTTTTTTTTTTTTTTTTTTTAACAAACATGATACAAACAAACACTAACACTAAAGTACTACAAAAAAAAAAAAAAAAAAAAAAAAAATGCCCTAAAAACACCAACAACCACCAACAAAATCAAGTCTTCAACAATGCTCCTCTGTTTAGTCTAGACAATCCAATACATAAGTATACATATTATGTTCACCAGTTTGGAATTTACAAGGTCCACACACATCATTCACCTTCTTCTTCAAGAGTTATGTTTAAATTTTTTACATAATCAATAAAAGGTCTCCATATATTCTCAAACACAATTTCCTTTGATTTCAGTATATATGTTATTCTTTCTAATGGAAGGTTTGTTAACATCTGTCTTAACCACTGAGTCACATCTGGTCTATGAGTCTTTTTCCATAATAGTGCAATACATTTTTTGGCATTAAGCAAACTGAGGTCTATGAATGTTCTTTCACTTTTATTGAAATTATGCTTTTCTGGGTACAGACCCAACAAAAACAGTTTAGGATTCAATATGATTTGTTTTGAGATTATTTTTTCAATTGTTACCCTCACCTCCTCCCAAAACATTCTTATTAATCTACATTCCCATAAACAATGAAATAGGGTTCCTTTACTTTCCATGCATTTTGTGCATGTATCTGGTATATTTTTGTTATATCTATTTAACTCCTCCGGTGTAACATACATCCGCATTAACCATTTGAAATGTATCAATTTAAGGCGTGCATTTATTGATTTGGTTTGAGCTTCTGTACAAGCCAATTCCCATTGTTCCTCTGAAATTTCAATTTGCAGATCTTCTTTCCAGTAGTTTAATCTTTTCAGTGAATTTTCACTTGAAGATAGTGTCAATGAGTTATAAAACTCTGAAATAATACCCTTTCTTTTACTATCTTTCATCAACATTTTTTCCAAGGATGAATAAATAGGTCGAGTGAGAGCTTTATTTTGATTTGATCGAATAAAGTTTCTAAGTTGAAGATATTTAAAAAAATGTGTTCTATTGAGATTAAATTTGATCCTCAGCTCTTCAAAAGACATTATGTTGTCTGCACATGGCAAATATAAATCCTGAATCTTTTGTATCCCTTTTAAATTCCATACTTTAAATACAGCGTCCGCTCTCCCTGGTTTAAAATATTGATTACCCCATATTGGACTAAATTGTGACAATAACTGTGGTTCTTTTAAATAGTTTTTAGCTTCACACCATATTTTGATCATATGCTTTACAAATGGATTTTTAACTTGTTTTTGTAATTTTTTTGCCGAATCTGAGTATATGAATATGGGAAGAGGTAAAGGTAAATTGTATGATTCCATTTCAGTCCAGTGAGGGAGATCATTTGATGAAAAATAATATGTCATAGACCTCAGTTGTGCCGACCAATAATACAACATAAAATTTGGACATTTCAGACCTCCACGATCAAATGGTAAATATAATAAAGACAAACGTAATCTAGCCCTCCTGTTGTTCCATATAAATTCCACTAACTTTTTTTTTATTCTTGAGAATAGATCTAAAGGTGGTGATAAGGGAATGTATTGAAATAAAGTATTTTAGGTAAAATATTACTTTTAAGTATATTGATTCTTCCGATCATCGACATTGGTAGTGACATCCATCTCTGAGTTAACTCATTGATATCTGACATTAAGGCTTCATAGTTGACACTGGCGACTGATTCTAGCTTAGGCATAATTTGGATTCCTAAATATTTAAACTGATTTACAACATTGAATTGATTTACCTCAGGGGCTGGGTAATTTCTCTGGGTCTCATTTAGCATTAATATTGAAGATTTAGTTTTATTTATTTTATATCCTGATATTTCCCCAAAATTCTTTATTAAATTCAACAAGGTTGGAATTGATTTTTTTTTAGATTCGACATAAACAAAATTATATCATCGGCGTACAGGGAGATTTTATGTTCTGTTGGTCCAACTTTAATTCCATATATTTGTGAATGTAAACGTATCGCTATCGCTAAAGGTTCAATTGCCATAGTAAACAGTAAAGGTGAAAGTGGACAGCCTTGTCGACATCCTCTATTGATTTTTATTGGTTTTGAAATATTGTTATTTGTTAGGATTTCTGCTGTAGCATTATTGTATATTATTTGAACCCATTTTATGAAATTATTTCCAAGTCCAAACCTTTGTAGGACTGCAAAAAGAAAGGGCCATTCAACTCTATCAAAGGCCTTTTCGGCGTCCAATGATAGGAGAGCTGTATCCGGTGCTTCTTTATTAAAATAAATAATATTAAATAGTCTTCTTACATTATGGAAGCCTTGTCTACCCTTTATAAAGCCATTCTGATCTCGATTAATAATATTTGGTAAAATTTCTTGTATTCGTCTTGCTAAAATTTTACAGATTATCTTAAGGTCGGCGTTTAATAGGCTTATTGGTCTCATATTTTCACATTTATTAGAGGGCTTACCTGGTTTTGGCAGCAGTATAATTAAGGCATTATTTATGTATGATGGTAAATTATTATTTTGAAATGCTTCTAAAACCATTTCCAAAAAAGGTTTTATTAATTTATTCTTAAATTTTTTATAAAGGTCAACTGGAAGACCATCTGGTCCTGCACTTTTTCCTGATTTCATATTATCAATGGCTAGCCCAACTTCTTCTTGACTAATTTTAGACTCCAATATCTCCCTGTTTTCATTTGGAATACACGGTATAGATAGTTCGTTCAAAAACCCATTTAGTTTTGTTAAATCAGGTTCATTTTTGGTATCATATAATTTTTCATAGTAATCTCTAAAGGCTCTATTAATTTCTAAAGGATCTATAACTACCTGTCCATTACTTATAATACTGGTAATTGGTGTTTTAATTTCCAATTGTTTAATCTGCCATGCTAATAATTTTCCTGATTTTTCACCTTGTTCATAAAAAGATTGTTTCAATCTTAGAAGACTCGAGGCAGCTCTATTCGCTGATTTTTTGTCGTATTCAGCTCTCAAAATCAGTAATTCATTCTCCAACCTTGGATCACTTCCTGCATACACTTTTTCCTGAAGACTTTTTATTTTATGTTCCAATTTAGCTCTCTCCTCTCGAGTCTTCTTAGATTTTGATCCTGTATAACTAATAATATGTCCCCTAATAAAAGCTTTGAAAGCCTCCCACTTTACACATGCTGATGTTTGTGTAGTATTGATGTCAAAAAACTCGTCTATCTGTTTTTCTATATACTTGACAAATTCCTCATCCTGAAGCCATTTATGCTGAAATTGCCATCTACCTGATTCCTTTGTCAATTTTTTATCTACATATATTAGACAACAGGGTGCATGATCAGAAATCACGATGTTATCATAAAAGCAGTTTTGAATCTTGGACCTTAATTCTGTGGAAATCAAAAAATAATCAATACGTGAGAATGTCTTGTAGGTACTGGAATAACAAGAATAGGCTTTAACTTGTGGTTTCATTTCTCTCCATATATCTAACAATCTCAATTCTTTCATAAAATGATTAATAGTCATCCTACATCCAATGTGCGTACAATCCAGTCCTGTTGATCTATCCACACCTGGATTCAATGTACAATTAAAATCCCCTGCTATTATATGTTGCCCTGTAAGTGATGATAAGATGAGAAATAAATTAGCAAAGAACTTCTGATCATCTATATTGGGACCATATAAGTTCACAAGATTTATATTTTCTAATAGCAAAGAACCTTGAATGATTACATATCTTCCAAATTTGTCTCCAATTACATTTTTCACCTGAAAAGGAACTGATTTATGTATGAGAGTCATAACTCCCCTGGCTCGGGATGAAAATGAAGAGGTGAATACACTTCCCTGCCATCTACTCCTAATTCTTTTAACATCCTCCTCTATCAGATGAGTTTCTTGTAAAAACACAATTCTTGAACCCATGTCCTTTATTTTATTCATAACTTGTTTAAGTTTTTTTAAATTTTGTAGACCTCTGCAATTCCATGAAGTTAAATTAAGATTAACACTTTGGTCCATGATCAATAGAGAGTTTGGGATTACCTTGCAGTGTAAACATGCTCATACAGAGAAGCAAAAACATGAGTGGTTGAACATTCATCCTACAAACTACACACAAACAAATTTCCCCTTCCCACACTTGTGGCAAACCCCCCAAAATCAAAAGAAAAATTCTGTCTCCCGATATAGCCATCGACCGTTCCACACCCACGGGGAACAGCCTAAGCCACTCCTTCTTCATCCTCCCAATCACCCTAACTCTACTGCTTTTAATGACGTAACATTAACTCTCCTCTGTAGTTTTCCAACTTAACTCCAAAATTTTTAACAACTTTGTACATCATAGTTTTTTTTTTTTGTTTGTTTTGTTTTTGTTTTGTTTTTTTAATATATAATACAATCTATATTTTGTAAACTTACTATTTACTTCAAGTCAGTCAGATGCCTGTGCAAATGCTTAATTATTCTACCTTATATTTTGTTCATGCTTAGCTCCCACCAGTCTCTTCTTCTTCTTTGATCTTCTTGATGAACTCCTGCGCCTCCTCTGGGGTCTTGAAGATGTGGGTTCTGCCCTCATACGTGGTCAGCAGTCTCGCAGGATAGATTACACCATGACGAATCCCAAGGTTGCGCAGCTCCTTACGTATGGGATCAAACTGCTTCCTCAATTGCTGGATTCCTGTGGCCAAATCTGGGTAGAACCGCACCTGCTGGTCCTGGTGTTTAATCTCTCCTTTAGCACGTGCAGCGTTGAAGATCTTCATCCTGTCTCTGTTGCTAAGAAACTTCATAATTAAGGTCCTCGGCGGTCCCTTGTCTCTCCGTGGGCCAATACGATGTGCTTTTTCCAGAACCACTGCTGATTGCAACTCCTCGCTGCCCAGCACCTCCGGAATCCACTTTTCCAGAAAGGAACATACGTCCCGACCTTCTGATTCCTCTGGAAGACCCACCAGCCTCAAATTATTCTGTCTCGACCGAGATTCCAAATCCAAAATATTATCTTCCAGAGATTTTTTTTTTTTTCCAAAGTGCGCACCTTTAACACTAGAAGACCCAGAGAGGGGCCATTTGGCCTTTTTGGCTAGAAAACCCATAGGGGGACCATCAAGTGGCCACAAGAGGGCTAATGTCTGGGTCTTCTAGTGTTAATTGAAGACGGGTGACGTCATCTTCAGCACTAGTGAGACGGAGCTCCATCTGCGCCGTTCGTTCTACACAGTCACCCAATTCCTTTCTTATTCCTTCCAACGCTGTCATAATCCCATCAAATCTAGAGGAAAAGTCCGCTCTCATTGAACTCATGGCAGCCATCAGCGCATCTGCGCCATTCCTCGCAGACATCGCACCGCCGCCAGCCTCCTCCGCCATATATGGAGTTTTGTTTGCTGCGTCACAGACCTGAAAGTCCGTTAATTTGGACTGTTTCGGCGGCTCGCTTTTTCCTTTTCCTGGTTTTCCAGCCTTAGGCTTCGCCGACATATCCTCGCCCAAATGCTGGGATACGTTCTGTCCCAAATGAGAGAGTTATTTGCCGATTTTTTTTCTCCAGGAGCAGAGCAGAGCGAGACACGTCCGTCCTACGTGGCAGCCATAACCGGAAGTCATTGACACCACTTTTAACAGGAATCGGGCCAGGGGGGAGCCCAAGAATTGGAACTCGTGTTTCGACTGAAGATTGGCATGATCACAGGATTTTCTGTTTGGTCTTGGAGTTTTCCTGGTGTATCGAAATTAAAGTTGGATGAGCTAATCAAATGCGGACCCGGCGTAGCTCCCTCAACAAATATGTTCAACTGGGGGGAGCACTGATAGCGGCAAATGGGATTAACATGGAATTTACCATCTGGCATGCACGGAAGAGAGATGGACTCTCTTGGACATGTTACCTATGTTTCGGTAGGTGGATAACATCTGGAGTCGCTGAGTGCTCTCCAGAGAATGATTCTAAAGCCTGTAAATTGTGATGCACAGAATCGCATGAGAGGTGAAATTTTTATGCTCTAAGTGAACTGTGCCTATTGACCTTGATTCGGCGCCCTGAAGACTTCATTCATTCTTCCTGGGAAGATAAGGCTCAAGGGAGTTTGGCTTCTTTCTTAACCCAAACAATTAATATCAATTGCTGTTGTTCAGCAGACTGGACTCTTCAAGGACAGCGCTATCATGTGTCTAATACAGAACTTCGCCATCTGGCATGCACGAAGAGAGAGAGACTCTGGACATGCTTATCTGTGTTTTGAAAACATGATTATAACAACTATCCGTTGCCAGGAGGCGCCCCCCTCTGTTGTACATCAACAAATGATACATTCAACACTGCACTCACACTGATTATATATGCTGATTACAAACACTGGTCTCTCATCGCTCTTTGTCAACGTGTGTATTGTTTGACTGCTAAATGTGCATTGAGGTTTTTTTTTTCTTGTAATCATAATCTCGCTCACTGAGCGCTATTCTGATAGCTATGTTTTTTTCTCTCGCCTACTGTGTCATTCCCTACCCCTTCACTTTTTACCCCCACTGTATGACTGGCGCCTCAAGGCTGCCATGGCGCTGGGATGCGCTTATAGAGCGCGCCCAATGTCAAGTCAAATTTCAATTCTCCTGTATGTCTTGCACGTACGGTGGTATTGACAATAAACCTTAATTGATTGATTGATTGATTAACCTAACCTGCATGTCTTTGGTCTATGGGAGGAAACCGGAGCACCCAGAGTAAACCCACGCAGACAGGAGGAGAACACGCAAACTCCACACAGAAGGGTCACTGATGGTCTGGGGGTGGGATCAAACCCACGATGGTCAGGGGTGGAATCAATCCCGTGACCTTCTTGCTGAGCTCCCACAGTGCTAATCACTGCGCCACTGTGCTGCCTTGTTCTGAATAAGCTTTTACTAAAACCTGTTCTGTATAAGGTTTTAGAAAATTATGAATTAGTTTGTAAATCACTGAACTGAAAATGTACTTGTACATGTACAGACTGGATCATAGGGTCCACTTGGGGTGCTCACTTGGTCAGGGGTCCACTTGACCTGTTCCCAACACAGCCATCCCCACCCTCTACAACGAGACGAAAGCTGAAGTCATGCAATCACTGAAGACAGCGGGTAGGATTACCATCACGTGTGATGCATGGACATCCATTGCCACTGACTAATTTATAATGCTAACTGCACATTTTTATATAAAAGGTAAATGTGATCTTGATGCAGCAAAATGTTCTGGGCTTTTGGACTGAAGGATCAGTTACTTATTGCACATAACAGGCTAACTTTCATCAGACGTTTTAATACTTCTGGTATAAATTGAGTATTTTTGACGGAAGGATCATTTACATGTTGTGTGATGGTACGGGTGGGGGATTCTCCACCCAGAGAAGGCAGCTGGGAAAGGGGGAAACAATGGACCGAAGGAGGAAGTGTCACCGGGGGGTATCAGACGGGACAGTAAGGACTATGCACCCCCCGGAGAGAGGAGGAACTGCCGGAGCCACTGGAAGAGGAAAGGGTGTGAGAATGGTGCCAGCGTTATTTCACGTTAATGTGCCACACAGGTCTTTGCTCCAAACAGTGTATTATGGTCGGAAGTTCCGGGTCTCAATACATGGAATTAAAGGTATAAAAGAGGAATACACAGAGATCTGGGAGCTCTTTTACTGTACTTAATGTTGAAGAAAGAATAAAGTTTGTGTGTCGTCCAGCTCAATGCTTCGCCTGTTTCCTTTCCCCACAGTTGCACATAACAATGTTTGTTATACATCTTATTTCTTAAAATTCAGGATACTCTGATGCTTGTGTTATAGCGGCAAATGTGCTGCTACAGTTGCACTTTTCATGTTGGGTTTTCCAAACATTAAAAGATATTGGAAATAAATTCACAGGCCATTGCAAATGCTGTAAAAGAAGTTGTCACACACTGGGACGAAAAAAAATTCTGAATAGAAAAAAAGATGCATTGGGATGCATCGAAAATCATAATCGGCTCGAATCGGAGCCCCCTGAATTGTAATCGGTTTGAATCATTGGGTGCCTAAAGATTCTCACTCCTAAGACAGACCATATTTAAAAAGAAAACAGTTGTTGAAAATTGAGCTGTGCCAGACCATAGTAACCAAAAAAAAAAGAGTCCAATAATTGGGCTGTTTAGTCCACAGGGTTTGGCCCAAATTTATTCTCAAAATAGTTTTGGGACTTCCAGTCTGGACACCATGGTGATAGCAGCTTAACACTGAAGCTCCCAGACCCGATCCAGGAAAATACCTTGAAAATCAGATTTAACGGATTTTTGGAAGAGTGAAAATCAAAAGACAAAGTCAGCATGCCTAAAGGAAAACAGAAGAAATCGACATTTATCAGGCCAGGACACGCATCGGCCGGAGAATCTGATCCGGAGGATTTCCATTCACAAGACGAGGAGCTGAATGAAGCTAGCAAAAAGGTTAGCTTAAAAATGGTACTTAAAGAATTAAGACAATTTCGCCGAGAGTGTTGGGCCGAATTTCGTGAAATCAAAGAAGAAATAAAAAGGACAAACAGCAGAGTGGACCAGGCCGAGGACCGAATCTTGGAAGCAGAGGAAAGAATAAAAGGGCTGGAAGATACCGTGCTGGATCTACACAATAGACAGTCAAGACTGGAGGCTAAGCTAACCAACCAAGAAGGCAGACTAAGAAGAGAACATAAGAATTCATGGTCTGAAAGAAGGAGTTGAGGATGGTTTCACCACAATGGCAGCATGCTTGGAATCCTTATTGAGAGAAAAGTTGGATATTCCCCAAACCACCGACTTGAAGATAGAAAGGGTGCACCGTACATTAGCCCCTAGGCCGGCGGCGGAAGCGCCTCCACAATCGGTGGTGGTGAAGTTTTCCAACTCCAAAATAAAAGAAGAGGTTGTAAGACTGGCTTGGCAGAAAAAAGGATTTATGCACCAAGAGTGAAAAGTTTTCGTGGAACACGATTACGCCCCGGAGGTCCTTAAAAAGCGTTGGGAATACAACGACGCTAAAAAGGTATTACGAGAGAAAAAACTGCGCTTCCAGACACCATTTCTGGCGAAGCTGCGGGTTTTCTACGGAGACAAGACATATCTCTACAACTCGGCGGAAGAAGCAACCTCGGATATGGCGAGAAGAGGGCTCCCGGTAACGGTGTTTAAACCCGCAGCAGACCCGATCGAAAGAATCAAGGCTCAAACGTGGTACACACAGAGACCCTCAAAATCCTCGGGCCAACAGCAGGAAACCCAGCGCCAGAGCTACAAGGAAAAACTGGCCGTTTACAGGAGGGAATAACGATATTTTTAGTCAATCTGCACATCCAACCCCCCTCCTACAAGGTAACAAACATTAACCTCTTGCAGTCCGTTGTTCCGCGGGCGGGCAAGTCTCTGCGTCCTAGGGCGCACGAGAGCGCACTCGTGCGCATGACGTATGATAAGGATATTGATGGTGGTGGTGTAGGTGGTGTGGCCTCCAAGCGCCACTGAAAAAAAAATCTGCAAACACAGCCGCGAACAGATTAGTTCATCTGATTGACCTCTCATTCGACTAATAAGAGCCTTGAATTGGGTTTCTGAAACCTTGAAGAACCAATGAATGAAAACCTAGGAAGGAGGACCCACCTCCCAACGCTTTGAATGCAGTGAGCCAATTGAAGCGGAGAAGTTCGTGAGCTGTTTTTTTTTTTTTAAGGCTGGGTGAAGACTGGCTGCTGCAGCGGATCAAAAAAGGACACAGGAAGAGCCCCAGAGACCCAGCAGCATGGAGACCATCCACAAATGCAACCTGTGTGACAGGGAGTGCCATTCGTGGATCGGCATGTTCAGCCACAGGCGGTGCTTATTTTGTATTGGTTCCAGCAGAGTAGACGTTATGATTTTCTTCCATGGTCATTATAGACCGACGGAGGCTGACGACGAAGGCTGAGTGAAACACACGCCTTCGCCAGTCTTTTTTTAATTACTACTATTATTTGTTTTGAAAAATCGTTCGCCAAAAACCGCAATCATGGAAGCACAAAACCGCAATAATGGAATTATGTTTTGATCGAGTCGCAAGACCAGAACCAGAGCGGACCAGCGTCGCGTTCGTCTGACAATGAGGAAGACAAGTTCGCCAAGACTCCACTGTGAAGAGGTAAGGTGTTATAAGCTAAATTATTCTCTATCCCTGAAAATTGTAATCCAAAATGACTTTTGACCGATCAGTAAATTACAGCTGTGCGGTTCACGAAGTCTGAAGTTCGTGCGCCGCGGTACAAGGGGTTGCTCGCAGTGTACAGGCTGTGAACGCCCCCCTACCCCCGCTATTCTTCTGCAGCGAGGGGGGGGGAGCCGCGGTGACTGCACTGCTGTCCTACATCACCACATAAGGCTAATCCGTTGTGTAGCGATGGCTGAAGTCCATCCTCTGTAGCGAGCGGGAGGGGGGGGGAACAACCCCCCCCCACACACACACACAGTAGCGAGGGGGGGGAGCCGCTGTGACAGCATTGCTGTGGAAACATGCAACGAGTGTAATCTGTCATGTAGCGAGGGCCGAACTCTGTCCTTGGTAGCGGGGGGGGGGGACGACCCCCCCCCCCACACACACACACACACAGACACAGCCCTGAGTGTGACCTTTCCTTTGAGCCTACAATGAAGCTTCTACATTGAATCATTCAAAAGTTACAGACGTTTTTCCAAACTGTGCCATTTGGCACAATTTGGCACAGTTCCAAAACGCCTGGGAACAGCCTGAGAACAAAGCTGTGTAAAATATTCATTTTTTGTGGTATTGTTTTTTTTTCCACAATATCTTTATTGAACCTTTTTTTTTTTTTTTTTAACAAACATGATACAAACAATCAAACACTAACACTAAAGTACTACAAAAAAAAATGCACTAAAAACACCAACAACCACCAACAAAATCAGATCTTCAACAATGCTCCTCTGTTTAGTCTAGACCAGGGGTCTAGACCAGGGGTCTAGACCCCTGGTCTAGACCAGGGGTGTCAAACTCATTCCATGGAGGGCCAAGACCCTGCAGGTTTTACTTCCACCCAGTCTCTTCAGCAGGTGTTTTCACTGATCAGCAATCAGTGGGAAGAAATTCAGAGAAAACACCTGTTGAAGCCACTGGGTGGAGGTAAAACCTGCAGGGTCTTGGCCCTCCATGGAATGAGTTTGACACCTGTGGTCTAGACAATCCAATACATAAGTATACATATTATGTTCACCAGTTTGGAATTTACAAGGTCCACACACATCATTCACCTTCTTCTTCAAGAGTTATGTTTAATTTCTTTACATAATCAATGAAAGGTCTCCATATATTCTCAGACACATTTTCCTTTGATTTCAGTATGTACGTTATTCTTTCTAGTGGAAGGTTTGTTAACATCTGTCTTAACCACTGAGTCACATCTGGTCTATGAGTCTTTCCATAATAGTGCAATACATTTTTGGGCATTAAGCAAACTGAGGTCTATGAATGTTCTTTCACTTTTATTAAAATTATGCTTTTCTGTGAAAATTCACTGAAAAGATTAAACTACTGGAAAGAAGATCTGCAAATTGAAATTTCAGAGGAACAATGGGAATTGGCTTGTACAGAAGCTCAAACCAAATCAATAAATGCACGCCTTAAATTGATACATTTCAAATGGTTAATGCGGATGTATGTTACACCGGAGGAGTTAAATAGATATAACAAAAATATACCAGATACATGCACAAAATGCATGGAAAGTAAAGGAACCCTATTTCATTGTTTATGGGAATGTAGATTAATAAGAATGTTTTGGGAAGAGGTGAGGGTAACAATTGAAAAAATAATCTCAAAACAAATCATATTGAATCCTAAACTGTTTTTGTTGGGTCTGTACCCAGAAAAGCATAATTTTAATAAAAGTGAAAGAACATTCATAGACCTCAGTTTGCTTAATGCCAAAAAATGTATTGCACTATTATGGAAAAAGACTCATAGACCAGATGTGACTCAGTGGTTAAGACAGATGTTAACAAACCTTCCATTAGAAAGAATAACATATATACTAAAATCAAAGGAAATTGTGTTTGAGAATATATGGAGACCTTTTATTGATTATGTAAAAAATTTAAACATAACTCTTGAAGAAGAAGGTGAATGATGTGTGTGGACCTTGTAAATTCCAAACTGGTGAACATAATATGTATACTTATGTATTGGATTGTCTAGACTAAACAGAGGAGCATTGTTGAAGACTTGATTTTGTTGGTGGTTGTTGGTGTTTTTAGTGCATTTTTTTTTTTTTTGTAGTACTTTAGTGTTAGTGTTTGATTGTTTGTATCATGTTTGTTAAAAAAAAAAAAAAAGGTTCAATAAAGATATTGTGGAAAAAAAAATAATATTAAATAGTCTTCTTACATTATGGAAGCCTTGTCTTCCCTTTATAAAGCCATTCTGATCTCGATTAATAATATTTGGTAAAATTTCTTGTATTCGTCTTGCTAAAATTTTACAGATTATCTTAAGGTCGGCATTTAATAGGCTTATTGGTCTCATATTTTCACATTTATTAGAGGGCTTACCTGGTTTTGGCAGCAGTATAATTAAGGCATTGTTCATGTATGATGGTAAATTATTATTTTGAAATGCTTCTAAAACCATTTCCAAAAAAGGTTTTATTAATTTATTCTTAAATTTTTTATAAAGGTCAACTGGAAGACCATCTGGTCCTGCACTTTTTCCTGATTTCATATTATCAATGGCTAGCCCAACTTCTTCTTGACTAATTTTAGACTACAATATCTCCCTGTTTTCATTTGGAATACACGGTATAGATAGTTCGTTCAAAAACCCATTTAGTTTTGTTAAGTCAGTTTCATTTTTGGTATCATATAATTTTTCATAGTAATCTCTAAAGGCTCTATTAATTTCTAAAGGATCTATAACTACCTGTCCATTACTTATAATACTGGTAATTGGTGTTTTAATTTCTAATTGTTTAATCTGCCATGCCAATAATTTTCCTGATTTTTCACCTTGTTCATAAAAAGATTGTTTCAATCTTAGAAGACTCGAGGCAGCTCTATTCGCTGATTTTTTGTCGTATTCAGCTCTCAAAATCAGTAATTCATTCTCCGACCTTGGATCACTTCCTGCATACACTTTTTCCTGAAGACTTTTTATTTTATGTTCCAATTTGGCTCTCGCCTCTCGAGTCTTCTTAGATTTTGATCCTGTATAACTAATAATATGTCCCCTAATAAAAGCTTTGAAAGCCTCCCACTTTACACATGCTGATGTTTGTGTAGTATTGATGTCAAAGAACTCATCTGTTTTTCTATATACTTGACAAATTCCTCATCCTGAAGCCATTTATGCTGAAATTGCCATCTACCTGATTCCTTTGTCAATTTTTTATCTACATATATTAGACAGCAGGGTGCATGATCAGAGATCACGATGTTATCATAAAAGCAGTTTTGAATCTTGGACCTTAATTCTGTGGAAATCAAAAAATAATCAATACGTGAGAATGTCTTGTAGGTACTGGAATAACAAGAATAGGCTTTAACTTGTGGTTTCATTTCTCTCCATATATCTAACAATCTCAATTCTTTCATAAAATGATTAATAGTCATCCTACATCCATTGTGCGTACAATCCAGTCCTGTTGATCTATCTATACCTGGATTCAATGTACAATTAAAATCCCCTGCTATTATATGTTGCCCTGTAAGTGATGATAAGATAAGAAATAAATTAGCAAAGAACTTTTGATCATCTATATTGGGACCATATAAGTTCACAAGATTTATATTTTCTAATAGCAAAGAACCTTGAATGATTACATATCTTCCAAATTTGTCTCCAATTACATTTTTCACTTGAAAAGGGACTGATTTATGTATGAGAGTCATAACTCCCCTGGCCCGGGATGAAAATGATGAGGTGAAGACACTTCCTTGCCATCTACTCCTAATTCTTTTTATATCCTCCTCTATTAGATGAGTTTCTTGTAAAAACACAATTTTTGAACCCATGTCTTTTATTTTATTCATAACTTGTTTAAGTTTTTTTTAAATTTTGTAGACCTCTGCAATTCCATGACGTTAAATTAAGATTAACGCTTTGGTTTATGATCAATAGAGAGTTTGGGATTACCTTGCAGTGTAAACATGCTCATACAGAGAAGCAAAAACATGAGTGGTTGAACATTCATCCTACAAACTACACACAAACAAATTCCCCCTTCCCACACTTGTGGCAAACCCCCCAAAATCAAAAGAAAAATTCTGTCTCCCGATATAGCCATCGACCGTTCCACATCCACGGGGAACAGCCTAAGCCACTCCTCCTTCATCCTCCCAATCACCCTAACTCTACTGCTTTTAATGACGTAACATTAACTCTCCTCTGTAGTTTTCCAACTTAACTCCAAAATTTTTAGCAACTTTGTACATCATAGTTTTTTTTTGTTTGTTTTGTTTTGTTTTTTAATATATAATACAATCTATATTTTGTAAACTTGCTATTTACTTCAAGTCAGTCAGATGCCTGTGCAAATGCTTAATTATTCTACCTTATATTTTGTTCATGCTTAGCTCCCACCAGTCTCCTCTTCTTCTTTGATCTTCTTGATGAACTCCTGCGCTTCCTCTGGGGTCTTGAAGATGTGGGTTCTGCCCTCATACGTGGTCAACAGTCTCGCAGGATAGATTACACCATGACGAATCCCAAGGTTGCGCAGCTCCTTACGTATGGGATCAAACTGCTTCCTCAATTGTTGGATTCCTGTGGCCAAATCTAGGTAGAACCGCACCTGCTGGTCCTGGTGTTTAATCTCTCCTTTAGCTCGTGCAGCGTTGAAGATCTTCATCCTGTCTCTGTTGCTGAGAAACTTCATAATTAAGGTCCTCGGCGGTCCCTTATCTCTCCGTGGGCCAATACGGTGTGCATTTTCCAGAACCACTGCTGATTGCAACTCCGCGCTGCCCAGCACCTCCGGAATCCACTTTTCCAGAAAGGAACATGCGTCCCGACCTTCTGATTCCTCTGGAAGACCCACCAGCCTCAAGTTGTTCCGTCTCGACCGAGATTCCAAATCCAAAATATTATCTTCCAGACATTTTTTTTTTTTCCAAAGTGCGCACCTTTAATTGAAGACGGGTGACGTCATCTTCAGCACTAGAGAGACGGAGCTCCATCTGCGCCATTCGTTCTACACAGTCACCCAATTCCTTTCTCATTCCTTCCAACGCTGCCATAATCCCATCAAATCTAGAGGAAAAGTCCGCTCTCATTGAACTCATGGCAGCCATCAGCGCATCTGCGCCATTCCCCGCAGACATCGCACCGTTGCCAGCCTCCTCCGCCATATATGGAGTTTTATTTGCTGCGTCACAGACCTGAAAGTCCGTAAATTTGGACTGTTTCGGCGGCTCGCTTTTTCCTCTACCTGGTTTTCCAGCCTTAGGCTTCGCCGACATATCCTCGCCCAAACGCTGGGATACGTTCTGTCCCAAATGAGAGAGTTATTTGCCGATTTTTTTTCTCTAGGTGCAGAGCAGAGTGAGACACGTCCGTCTTACGTGGCAGCCATAACCGGAAGTCATTTTTTTGTGGTATTGTTACCAAATTTGGATCTCAGCTGGATGACACTTGGTTCTACATTTCTGTTGCATTTTCCAGCCGGATCGGACAGCTGTGTGTTATTTACAAGCATTTGTATCCAAAAAAACACTGTGTCCAAATTTTTTTTCTTCAAGTTCAGTATGTTTAGATGACTGTAACTCAGTGGCCGGAGCACGTAGAGAGATTATGTTTTTTTTGCCAAAAAATTCAAAGTGTTTTCTTTTAAATGAGACCAACCCCATGAAGATGCTGCAAAGGGTTGAAGAACAGCTTTCGATTTACTTTGGGCACGTTATTTTTTGGCCTTTTTAGGAAAATTGCCCGGAGTGCAAGAGGTTAAAGGAGATGCAGAATCAGCAAGTGGTAAAACATTTCATGGAACAGTCATAATATTAGAAACAAGTCTTTAAAAAAAAAAAACTTGTTAAAATAGAAATGTGACAATGAACCACATGTTCTCTCCACACTAACAAATACTGTATTAACGTGAATGTTTGCTGTGATGGTGGTGGGAGGGTGCACACAATTTCATAGGGTATAGGCATAAAAAAAAAAATAAATAAATAAATAAATAAATAAATCATTACAAGTTCGGATTGGGATCTGAAATTCACGTTAAAAACATGGGACAACTTACAGGGGTAAGAGAGGGCCCTCAGCACGTAACGGAATCTGAGGAATTTCCCTCAGAGCCAACACACCATCATGGCTCTTCTAGGGTCACTAAAAAGACCTCAGCTCAGGAAGTTCTTTTGTCAGTTTTTTGTTTTAAAGTTTTTGGAAGTTCTTTTGTCAGTTTTTTGTTTTAAAGTTTTTGGAAGTTCTTTTGTCAGTTTTTTGTTTTAAAGTTTTATACACTATGTTCTTAATGTTCTTTCAGTTTCGGAGTAGCATAAAAGAGGGCCACCACACTGTTATACTAAATAAGACAACACAATGGAGAAACAGGGTGTAACCAAAATAATCTCATATAATGTAAAAGGGATCCTGAATCCAGTTAAAAGATCCAAGATTCTAGGCAAAATGAAAAGAGACAAAGCAGGAATAATATTTTTACAAGAAACCCACCTAATGGACGTGGAGCACACTAAACTCAATAGACAAGGGTTTAAAATGATCTCTTCATCTTCATATAAGTCAGGGAGGAGGAGGGGAGTAGCAACATTGATCTCAACCAAAATTATATTTGAAAAAAAAAATCAGAACAAAGATAAAGAAGGGAGATACAGTTTGGTACTTGGGCGGCTAGAGGGAGAAGATATCACCCTGCTGAATGTATATGCACCTCCAGGGGCTAACTGGAAATTTTATAAAAATGTATTTGACCTAATGATAACTAAAGCCCAAGGTTTAGTGATATGTGGTGGAGACTTCAATCTAAGACTGAATCCATACTGGGATGCATCAGGTAATTCTCCGCATCAAAATAACACTCAAAGTAGGAAAACTCGGATGCTACTAAAAGAAATGGGAATCTGTGATGTGTGGAGGGAATTCAACCCCAGTGTAAAAGATTATACATTTTACTCAGCACCACATTCATCATACTCAAGGATTGACTATTTTTTTATGTTTAATAGAGACATTGGAAGAGTAAAAACATGTAAAATAGGACTGATGGATCTCTCTGACCACAGTCCGATCTATATGGACTTAAGTATCCAAAAATATACAAATAATACATTTTCTTGGAGGTTAAATTCAAATGTCCTGAAAGGACCACTGAAAGACGAATTGGAATCAGATATTCTCAGATATTGGGAAGAAAATGATAATGGAGAAGTATCCCCTTTAATACTGTGGGACGCATGCAAAGCTGTAATAAGGGGAAAGATTATTGCAAAACTGGCAATCCAAAAGAAACTGAGACAAGAAAAACTAACCACATTAGAGTCAGAACTTAAGAACCTAGAAAAAGAGCACAAAGACAACACTCATTCTAATGACTCGCTCAAAATTAAGGAAATTAAAAAAACAAATAAAAGAGATCTACACAATAGAAATCCAGAAGAAACTTACATTTCTAAAACAAAAATACTATGAAGCAGGCAGCAAATCGGCAAAATTACTAGCCTATAAATTGAGGAAACAACAAATGGAGAGAGCAATCTACAAAATCAGAGACCCAGTATCAAAAGGAAATAAAATTTAGAATTCAGGATATTCTTAAAAGCTTCGAGAACTACTATAAGAACTTGTACTCCCTCAAAAAACATAAAAACGCATCCGAAGCATTCCTAAACACATTAAACCTTCCCCAACTTACTGAGTCACAAAATAAAACACTACTGTCAGAAATACAACCTAAAGAATTAGAAAAAGCAATTATGAAACTTAAAGCTAACAAATCCCCAGGAGCAGATGGCTATACAGCAGAGTGGTACAAAACCTTTAAACAGCAACTATCTCCTCTCCTCCTGAAAACATTTAACTATGTCCTCCACACAGGGGAAATCCCCCCCTCCTGGAGAGAAGGGGTCATTGCAGTCATACCTAAACCTGAAAAGGATAAAGTAGACTGCTCCAACTACAGACCAATCAGTGTGTTAAATCAGGACTATAAGCTTTTTACCACTATCCTTGCCAAAAGGTTAGAAAATATACTGACAGACTTAATTCATTTAGACCAAACAGGTTTTATAAGACAAAGACAGACACAAGACAACATTAGACGCACTTTACACATAACTCATCATATAAAAAAATATAACTTAAATGCAGCCATATTGGGATTAGATGCTGAAAAAGCATTTGATTCGGTTGACTGGTCTTTCCTATGGAGTTTTTGCATATGACGTCAGGGGGCGTGCCGCACTGGCCCGTTAGAGTGTGCCGCCATATTGGATGGCAAGAAACAGCAGCAGCAGGGTGAAATAAACCACATAGCTCACGTGTATCTACAAACTCCGCAAAATGGTGTACTCCTGTTGTTCCCCCTGATAAGGGGATAAGCGGGGAATTAAATGGCCGGTGTGAAATGCAAAAAAAAAAAAAAAAAAAAGTTGGATTTTTGAATAATTACCTTCACTGACGTAATCTCTCGCTTTGTCATAACGGGCTGCAAGGTGGAGCAGTGGTTTAGCACTGTGGCAGCACAGTTTTACCCTCGGCCGGGGGATCGCGGGGATCATGAGACCGTGGGCTCGATCCCTGCCCCCGACCAACAGTGAGCTGTGTGGAGTTTGCATGTTCTCCCCGTGTTGCGTGGGTTTACTCCGGGATTTCTCCGGTTTCCTCCCGCATACCAAAAACATGTAGGTTTAGGGCGCTCGCGCACGCAGCGGCCAGTGGCTTGTCACCAGACTGCAAACCAAATCTACCTACGGGTACAAATAAGTAACAAAAAAAAAAAAAAAAACTTTGTGGTTTGGGGGCGCCTCTCTGCTTGCTACGATGCACACATGAAAGGGGAGAAAACTATTGTACATGTGCATAAAATCAGGTACGTTTTAACGCGGCGCGCCGTGGAGAGCCTTTTAAAAAAAAAACAAAAAAAAACACGCAGCGCGCTTCACTCACCTCTGAGTGAGGAGCTGCTGTTGTTTTCCGACTCGTTCACCAGCCAAGACTTCACATCATCCACATCCCTTTCCGCTGACACGTTTTCCGATATTTTTTCCTCCTGCTCCCCTTCGTCTTTGAAAGATATCATCTCATCGTTTGCCCCCAAATCATCCCCGCTGAGCAGATTACTGGCAGTCATTGTTCTGCTAATTCACAGGTGTCAAACTCATTCCATGGAGGGCCAAGACCCTGCAGGTTTTACCTCCACCCAGTGGCTTCAACAGGTGTTTTCTCTGAATTTCTTCCCACTGATTGCTGATCAGTGAAAACACCTGCTGAAGAGACTGGGTGGAAGTAAAACCTGCAGGGTCTTGGCCCTCCATGGAATGAGTTTGACACCCCTGTGCTAATTGCTCCAGCTGTTACCCCACACCCGCCACCTCCGTTCAACTGAGGCATTTCAGCACACCAGAGGAGCGCACGGGAGCAAGATTAAAAATACTTGTCTACTGTTATGACTGCTGACAATGACTCCACTGAATGTGACACAGACATCGCAGACACAGTTTCAGAGGCCATAGTGTCAGTTGTTGAAGAGGATGATAGGATGTTATTATGTCAGATTGTGACTGTGTGTTCTCCTCACTCATTCTGATCGCTAAACAGTACAAGTTACGCCTGGGTTGTCACAGTGCAACTGCTGCTCTTGCCATCCAAGATGGCGGCACCTACGGCGTGTTTATGTTTACCCCAGCGAGTCAAGTGAATTTTACGAGCCTACGCAAAAACTCCATAAAGAATCTTATCCAGTTTCAATTTTCATAACAACTTCATTAGAACTATCCAGGCATTATATAAAAAAACCAACAGCTAAAATAAGGATTAACGGTAAATTATCATCATCTTTTGAGCTGGAAAGAGGATGCCGTCAGGGCTGCCCTTGTCTCCACTGCTCTTTGCAATCTTCATAGAACCTCTGAGCCAATGGATAAGACAGAATCAAAAAATTCAAGGTTTTACACTTGGTCAGAAGGAACATAAAATAGCACTCTTTGCTGATGACGTTTTAATATACCTGGGGCAGCCGGACACCTCTTTTCCAGAACTAATCTCAGTTTTTTCAGAGTATGGAGATTTATCGGGGTACGAACTAAACATGTATAAAACCCAAGTTTTAACATTCAACTATGACCCAAATCAATATTTACTAAGCAAACTCAAAACTAACTGGGAGATGGAATCTATGAAATATCTGGGGGTCAATATCCCGAAACAACTCAACAAAATTATAACACTAAACTATGATCCACTGGTGGCAAAAATAAAATCTGATCTAGCAAGATGGAATACGATACCATTCTTAGGTACTGCACAAAGAATTGAAGCAGTCAAAATGAATATACTTCCACGTCTTCTATACCTTTTCCAAACAATACCGGTAGAACCTCCCAAAAAAACATGGCAAGAACAGGACAGAAGGATCTCAAGATTTATATGGCAGGGCAAGAGACTTAGAATCAGATATAGAACCCTACAGCTAAACGAAGACAAAGGTGGGCTCGCGCTGCCAAATATGAGGGACTATTTTAAAGCCGCACAAATTAAAACTTTAGTAGAGATATGTAACCCAGTCTACACTGCACAATGGAAGGAGATGAAATGCCAAATAACAAGTGACATCCCCCTACAGGCGATAATAGGGAACAATGCCTTACCTAAACTTTTGAATAACACTAACCCGTGGATAGAGACCCCGCTAAAAATTTGGTTTAAGATAGTCAGAGAGAATCAAACTAAAGAACCCTATCGATTTCTGCAATGGATTGCCTATGATCAAGACCAGGGGTGCTCATTACGTCGATCGCGATCTACTGGTCGATCGCGGAGGTAGTACTGGTCGATTGCAGTTTGTACGACTGTTGACTGATTTCTGTACCTTTATCTTGTTCTCAATAAAGTTTGGGGGAAGAAAAAAACTGGTCGATCGCAGCGTGACATTAAAAAAAATATTTGTCAGCCTATCAAACATCCCGTCACTTGATTGACATACAGGGCAACCATTCAGATGACAACTGAATTTTGACCTTTAGGTCACCGCTCATGCGTAAACAACGGCGCTAAGCGCAGCAAAACTTACAAGCTAGTCAGCGAATTACCTCAGATTTTAAGCCCTTGCTAAAACATATGGTGATCAAAATGAGTGAGAGAGCAGGACCAAGTAAGAAGGCAAAAACATATCACTTTCATACGGAATGGGAGGTGGACTTTTTTTTCACGATGTCATTTTCGAAGTGCGTTTGCCTCATCTGCCAGTCTACCATCGCATTTTCGGACTGTTCATGGAAAATACGACATCGACTTTCCGCCGAAAAGCCAGCTGAGAAAGAGAAAGGTGGAGGAACTAAAATCCCAGTTGTCCGGACAGCAGTCATTTTTCACTCAACAAACTTCAAAAGCGAAAGCCGCCACCGAAGCATTGTTCCGGGTGAGTCACGCCATCATTAAAAACAATAAGTCCTTCCCAAGATGGAGAGATGGTAAAAGAAGCATTCATTGAAGCAGCTGACTCATTTTAATTTTAATTTAATTAAAATTAAAATGATTAATTAATTTAATTAAAATTAAAATAATTTAATTTAATTTTAATTATATGTTTTGCATTTTTGTAGTGGGTAGATCATTTTGACTTGGTTGTTTTATAAGTAGCTTGCATGCTGAAAAAGTGTGAGCACCCCTGATCAAGACTTTACTCCTAATAAAACAGACAAGATTTAAAAAGTGGAAAGAGAACGGACTGATAAAATATTACGATTTTTTTATAGGGCAAATTTTAAGAAGTTTTGAAGATTTGAAAAAACAAGGTCTAATAAATCAAGACCTTTACAGGTTCTTTCAGCTTAGACACCACATAAACAAAATACTTAAAAAGGAGGATTTGGAAAGGGCCCAGTCAGGTGTTCTGAAGGTCTTCTTAATGGCATATAAAGGGATCCCAGGGATCAGATACATTTCTAAAATATACCAAGGTCTTCAAGACTTAAAAGGAGACAACACATCATATATAAAAGAGAGATAGGGAAAAAGAGGGGAATTTCACTTTACAACTGGAAATATGGGAAAAGCTAAATAAACAACAATGGAAAAGTACCTCATCCGTGCAGTGGAGAGAATTTGGATGGAAAAATTTGGTTAGATTTTTCAGAACACCTGCACAAAACAAATTTACTCGTAAGGGGTTGAATTGTTGGCGCTTGTGTGGTGAAGAGACTGCAAATCATTTTCATGTGTTTTGGTCATGCCCAGTTATCCACCAATATTGGACCAATGTACAGACAATATTGGGGAAAATATTCAAAATAACAGTCTCCTTTTCTTTAGTAACTTTGTATTTGGGTTTACTACCGGATTCACTGGAAAGACGAGAAGAAAAATACTTATTCACTGTTTTAATATTGGCAAGTAAAAAAGCCCTAACTAAAAAAATGGATGTTGAAGGACTGTCCTACAACTGAAGATTGGATCAACGTGATCCAAGACATTTACTCGATGGAAAAGTTGACATTCACACTGAGACAGGACATGGATGGGTTCTGGAACCTTTGGCAACCCTGGATCGCATAAGTGTCTTCCATTAGATCTAATCTTTGACAAATACCATTTCAATAATGGCACCGCTCTTTGTTCCAACTCTACTCAGATGCTCTTTTATTTTTATTTATTTATGCATTTTATTTTTGGGGGAGGGGGGGTTGTTTTTTGCTCTTTTGTTTTTGTTTTTTCTTGTTTTGTTTTTTGTTTGTTTTTTGTTGTTCTTTCTTTAATTTCTCTTTTTCTTTCACTTAAAAAAAGGGATGCTGTAATAATTATTCTTCCAATGTTGTCAAAAAACAAAAAAAAGGTAACATGAGATGAAAATGTAAACAATGCAATGCTGTAATGACGTGTATACCCTTTACAAAAACTTAAATTAAAAAAAAAAAAAAGTTTTTGGCATCTGGTGATGGTGGTGGGGTCTGTGTCTCAAAAGTCAAATACACTTTTACAACCACTGGGACTCTTTGTTAACAATGCTTTATAAAAATGCATGTTTTTAACAGATTTTTTTTTTTTATAAATTTGAGATTTGGTATAATCCTTGCTACACAATATCTGAAACCAGTGCTAGTGCTATCGTGCTATCCACTTACAAAGCACTATTTGAATACGTTTTCAAATTTCTCTGTGTTGTGTCTATTTATTTACATACACACCTTAAGCTCCATGTGTCCCCAGACATCCCTGATCTTGAAAGCTAAGCTGGCTCTGGCTTTGTATTTTGTATACTTTATTAATCCCAGAGGGAAAATCAAGGCATCCATGTGGATGGATGAGGCAGCCACAGTGCGGCGCGAGTCCCTTCACTATTCACACACACATTCACACCTAGGGCCACTTTAGAGTCTCCAGTTAACCTAACTTGCATGTTTTTGGCCTGTGGGAGGAAACCGGAGTACCCGGGGTAAACCCACGCAGACACGGGGAGAACATGCAAACTACACACGGAAGGGTCACTGATGGTCAGGGGGTGGGATTGAACCCACGACTTTCTTATTGTGCTGTCACAGTGCTAACCACTATTCCACCGACCTGCCCAAACCGGCTTAGTTAGTACTTTGATGCGACACTGCCTGGGAATACCTGGTGCTGTGCTGGACTGGTGACCTGTTCAGGATGCGCTCTGCCTCTTGCCCAGAGATGCTGGTGTAGGTGTGCCCCCCCACCACCACCAAAAAAAAAGGTTCAGAAGATGAATGGTGTGGGTTACTATATGATGATTTTTTTTTTTAAACAACCTTAAAAAGATGGCTTTTCAACTTTCACTTTTCAACCAAATTTAGTCCATACAGATAACTTACAACTTGAGCAGGGGACCAAGCACTGTGGCAGCACAGTTTTACCCTCGGCCGGGGGATCGCGGGGATCATGAGATCGTGGGTTCGATCCCAGCCCCCGACCAACAGTGAGCTGTGTGGAGTTTGCATGTTCTCCCCGTGTTGCGTGGGTTTACTCCGGGATTTCTCCGGTTTCCTCCCGCACACCAAAAACATGTAGGTTTAGGGCGCTCGCGCACGCAGCGACCAGCAGCCGGTGGCTTGTCACCAGACTGCAAACCAAGTCTACCTACGGGTACAAATAAGTAACAAAAAAAAAAAAACAAAAAAAAAAAAAATACTTATCTTCCTCCACTGTATGTACTCATTCACATTTGTATACAAGATTTTGTGTGTTTATTTGCAAATCCACGGTCCCCACAGGCTCACATGGACTCACACACACACACACACACACACACACACACACACACACACACACACACACACACACACACACACACACACACACACACACAGATGTTATATATGCTTTGTTTGTATGTTGTTGTAATTGTCCTAACACTTTGTTCACCTAGCACTGTATATAATGCTTGTTTCACCTTGCACTATCAACTGTTCTCACCAACAATAATAATAATCACTATAGTAGTCACAATAAATCTCCTTTGCTGGAAATGGTGAGTTGTATTGAGTTGAACAAAGAGCTGTAATTACAAACTGAACTGGCACAAAAAAACAGAATTGGGGTTTGCACAGTAAATCATTGAGGAATAGGATGTGTTTGTTTTTTTATTCAGTATATCATGAACAATAATAAGCTTTTTATGTTACAGGTAGAACGACTGTATTGTACCAGAGAAATTCAGATTCTCAGGAAAATTGCTGCTTATCAATCAATGGTTAATTGATCGATAAGATGAATCAACTGAAAATTCATGAACAAATTGATAACTTGCATCCCTGTCTTGGACTGACGACTGATGAAAGTGTGTTAGTCAATGTTACAGCACAGTACAACTGTACGAACTAAAAAGATTTTAAAGGAGATCCTGTATTTTCAACAGCAATATCCTGTTTTTAGAGGGATGGTAGAGTGCTGTGAAACAGATGTCTTCCAATATACTGTGGAGTCTCCCATATTACAACAATCTTTTGAAGAGCACAATACGCCAACATTGTCATCAAGTGAGTTGAGCCCATACGTAAACGTAAAGGAAAAGACACATTTTCACATTAGTGTGCAGGTGGGAGATGGACAGACTGAAAGACAAGAGGAGCCCAGGGAGTTGGACAAGCCAGCACAGGCTCCACTGGCCTTCTGCAGCCAGAAACCATCGACACAACCACACATACACACATCAGTAGTCCCACAACTCCCCCTCCCCACCCAGGAGGATGCCTATTGTGCTACATCCCATAAACAAAGCCTACACCACCCCAATCCAACCCACCTCCACTCATTCCACCCCCCACCCTCGACTCATGCACAAAATTGTTGCTCTTATAAAATGGGCCTCACTCACTAAATTTCATTACACACACACACACACACTTTTTTAATCTTTTTTTAATCCCCTCAAAAGGAATTCTTCCTTATGTATGCTAAATATATGGTGCAGTGGCTGAAAATTTAAGCTAAATATGACATGAGGCAGAGGAAAAAAAAAAAAGCATGCAACTGAAAAAAATGGACTTAAATATAATAAAAAAAGAAGAGAGAAAGACCAGCCCTGAACAGCTTTACCATCATATCACCTGTTGCTTCACACAAACTTGCACAGATTCAGACGGGGAAGGGAAGGGGAAAAAGTATATTCTGATTAACAAGTGGGACGCCACAAGACGTCGTTACATGCCATGAAGATTACCCCTCGTAATCCCAGCGCCATGGAAAAAAAAAAAAAGAAAAATCTGCATGCCAGATTTTGTCCTCCTGTTCAGAAATGAGTCGACAGATGAGAACAAGGAGGAAAGGCGCTCCCAACGCCACCATATTGCAACAGCACTGGCGAACACTCACACACACGCACACACAGCAGTTGTGACCAAAGCACACAGAGGCCATATGGTGCATCCTCATCCACCAACGCCTGTTGCTGCTGATACAACAATGGGCCGGCCTGCCTGGCCTGGACAGCAAGAGGCAAACACACACCAAATGCTCGTTATAGTCAGTCAGCCTGTGTTACTTATGTCCCCGAACAAACGCCGGATTTGCATTCTACACGTCCCTTCAGTCCTCCTCCTCTTCCCCTGCTCTCAACACACACACACACACACACACACACACACACACACACACACACACACACACACACACACACTCTTAGTCTTTACAGGTGCAGGCAGCACTCAAAACAGATGTCAACGGGCTGGAGAGGGAGAGGCGTGGGGGCGCGCGCGTGTGTGTGTGTGGGTGGGGGGGGGGTCTGTTTACCCAGAGCAGCTTACAAAGGTCTGTACACTCATGAGCCAAGACACAGCAGAGACAATGGGCCTCAGGCAAGAACCATGCTTACCAACAAATTCTGAACAAAGTTCATTACTGTGAAGCGCCATCAGTTTAAGTGAAGTTGTAACATTCACCAGTCTTTCAGTATGCTGAAATTTTGTGCAAGTGCTAATAAAATGTTCAAGTGGTTGAGACCAGTCATATGAGTTACATGAAACTAGTTTGCTATTATTCTAATTCAAGTCTTCACTAAATGGCTCAATATTGTATTCATCTAAATCAATTTTAAGAGTAAAAAAAAACAAACTATAAACTTAAAAATTAGTTGGCATGATTTTACACTTCCCTCTGTGGATCAGCACCTTATCGTGGTGGAGGGGTTTGAATGCCTGAATGATCCCAGGAGCTATGCTGTCGGGGGCATCGTGCAGGGTTTCCTCTGGGAACATTTCTGCATGGCAGGCCGCCACCCTTGAAGTTATGGCGCCACGCTAAGAGGAAATATAAATTTAAGAAAAATAAATTAAGGAATGATGCTCCGCAAGCACGCACATGAACAACGTGCATGACAGTCATCCGTGCATCAGAGTTTGGAAGTGTGTCACCCGCATGACCGTCAGTCGGCAGGCAGTGTCTCTCTAGCGTTGTTGTCCGAGAGAAGCATGAGCTTATTAAAGTACTTTAAATGTGGGGGAAAAAGCGGAAGAGGTATGTAAGCACTGGAGGCATTTATTGTGGTTTTAACCCACTGGTAACAGGAACAATAATGAGTCACTTAGCAAACAGGTGTGGCTAGGCTTCATATGCACAGAAAGGCAAACGTGACTGAATCACTGAGGATTGACTTTACCAGCCACCACAATATTAACTAATTTATGTTCATTATTATACACCTGGCATGTTAAGATGACCAAAATTCACAAAGTCAATGACTTTAATCCGTCAGCAGCCTTCAAACACTAAACGTGCCAACATTTGGATTTCAAAATAAGGGTGGTTTTTCCTGCTGTCTGGTTGGTGAGGAGAAATTTTAAAAAAACAAATATATATAAATATTATAACAGAAATAACGGAATCTTTGGTAATTTAAGTTAATTTATTTAATTAAATGCCATTTTATTATTTTTTTTTTCTTTGAAATCAGAGTTAAATTATTGTTCTGTTCTGGCTCGGCACAATTATGGTCAAAAGTGAAAAATTGTATAAGGAAAAAAGTCGGTTTCAAATTTATAAAAAAAACAAAACAAAAAAACAGTATTTTTATTTTTAAAAAAGACAAAAAAATAGCTCTAAAATAATCCACAAGTTTATAATAGTCTCAAATGTACAAGAAAAGTCATAATTTTACAAGAGAAAATTACAAATGAAAATGGCTGCAAATTTTGATAAATTTACAGAGAAAAGTAGAAAATTATAAGAAAATTGTTATAAATTTTGGAGACAAACAAACCTTCAAGACTGAAGTCATTACTCAAGTTTTTCAATGCTCTTTGTACCCTTAACTACAATTTTTTGGCTGTCTACTTTTAATTATTAATTTCATAAGCACTACTTTTACATGAGTAGAATTTCTGGCTACTATACCCACCTCTGATAATATCATTCAATTATGCATGAGTAAATTACTATTATGAATTTTTTTTCCCTTCTTTTTTTATTCTCTCAATGCAAAAAAGAAACACTAGAATAAAAATACAAAAAATAGACATATTTTGTCATTTATGTAAACCATGACAAAAAAAAAAAAAAAAATCCTGCAGGGTAAAACATGACACTTGGTATTTTCTAACCTGTTTGTATACCACCATAGACAGAGAATTACACAGGGCTCAGAGAGGGAAAGATGAGACAGACAAGATGAGCCAAGGAAAGGAAAGTGTTCAGACAAAGGGTCCAGGAGAGGTGAGAGCAGAGGAAGGAGAAAAGGAATGCACCAGTAAAAAGTCCAAACATAAGACATCTAGGTGGGACACCCCATCTGGCCCAATATTCCAAGATTCAAGCCTTGGTTGTACAATACTTCAAATGGTAAGTTCCATATGTAAAGTTACTGTGCAAAATTAAAAAAAAAAAAAGAAAGAAAAAGAAAAAAGAAATAGTACAAAATTAATCTATTCCGGTTACGATCAATAGTGTCATGTGTCCCCCCCCCCCAATCCCCCCGGAAAAATATGTTGTCACTGCGCCAAGATCTTTAAGCCAGAGGAAACTGTCTTGTTCCTGGTAGAGTCTCCCAAGGCAGACTGGTCCTGAGTAAAGGGCCAGACTAAGAGCAGTCCAGTGGATCTCCATGAAAAACATTACATCAAGGACCCAGTGTACCCAAAGGAGGCACATGGGTCCGCCCTCCAGTGGGATCACCACCTGCAGGAGGGATCATGGGGATATATGGCGCTATGTGAACCAGGCGGAAGTCTGGGCTACTCTGCCCGGACTGATGCCTCCGCAACCCAGATTCCCAGATAACAGGTAGAGGATGGATGGATGGATGGATGGTTTTACACTTTGAATTAAGTTATAATCAGACCTGCCAACTTTTCAGAAAAATTAGGAGTGAGATTTAGAGGGAATTACATGCTTGGGAAGGGTTGGGGTGGGGTCAAAATGCATAAACAAATTTTCTCCAGCAACACACACTTCTTTAGCTAATTTTAAGTTAGTTGGCAGTAATATAGGGACCAAATGATTAAGCCAACACTTAGTACCAGTTTTGAAAATGAAAATCCCAAGATTCCCATTAAAATGCTGTTATTACATCAAACAACAGCAGACACTAACTCCGGCTGCTATCATGCACCAGTACTGCAGTGTTGTCAGGCTGTGATATCATAAACAAGTTCTTTTAATTGGTGGTTAGTGATACAGGAGCTCCACAGGGGACTGTGCTTTCCCCTTTTTTCTTCACCTTATACACCACCAACTTTCAGTACAACACCGTCATGTCACCTGCAGAAATTCTCTGGTGACTCAGCAGTTGTTGGGTGTATAAGAGGGGGAGAGGAGGGGGAGTACAGGGCACTGGTAGACAGATTTGTGGAGTGGACCAAGCAGAATCACCTGAGGCTGAATGTCAGCAAGACCAGAGAGATGGTGACTGACTTCAAGAAGAGGACACTTTCACAGCCATTGCAGATTTTTTGGGGGTGGGGGGTGGGGGGTAGTGGAGGACGACAAATACCTGGGTGTTGTGATCAGCAATGGACTGGACTGGAAATCTAACTGATGCTGCACACAAGAAGGGGATGAGCAGACTCTACTTTCTGAGGAAGACAAGATCCTTCAACGTGTGCAACAAGATGCTGGAGCTCTTCTACCAGGCTGTCATCGCCAGCGCCATCTTCTTTGCTGCTGCCTATTGGGGTAGCAGTATCAGAGCCAGCGACACCAACAGACTTGACAAAATTATCAAGAGGGCTGGCTCTTAGTTAGCATTGGGGAAGGCATGGACAATGTTAATTTTGTGCCTGGCCTCATTGCATATATATCTGTAGGAGTTGCCATGTCAAAGTGCAAATTTGAGGGAGGGAGTATTTAAATAACTGGTGCAAGGCGATTTACTGAGGTTTGCCGTTGTTGATTTCCTGCTAATTGTGCCAGGACTTAATGGCTCCCCAAAGAAAGCATGTCTTAACTCATCTGCGTCTGACATGGCAGTAATAGTTGGTGCCAGGAGGAGACACTGAGGAGAACAGAGGGCGCGTGACAAAAAGAGAATTTTTTCTGTGTGTGTTACTTTATTTGGCATGACGGAAGAACAGAGTATACAAATATAAACGGTCTCACAGAGATCGGTGTTGTGCTGAACTGGACATCGTCCAGCAGAGGTTTAAGTTTCATTTGTTTATATATAGCCTAATAAATGAATTTGTATCCATAAAATAGGCCAAATGTTTCTGCAGTGGACATCCAGATGTGTCAGTAGACAGTGACTTTTTTTCTTTTCTGTGGAGGTTCAGACTCTGAGTCCGGAGTTTTCTTCTCGTCCATCAGACTCCCCTTCACTCAGGTCTTGGAAAAGTACCAAAACCTGTTCTACATTGCCAATCCCCCCCCCCCCCCAATCCATATTTCTATTTGTTTCTTTTTGCCATCTGTGCATAAAATGGTGATTCATTTACCTCTTCTTCTGTCTAGTTCTCTCTCCCAGATCAGATACATAATGTAATATTAGGAGGAAAACAACAAGATTATTAACAAAAAAAACAACAAAAAAAAACAGACCCATGGAAACATCCCCTGAAAGTGCAATATCATAGTCAATCTGTTTATGGGTATAATTCCTTATATGGCTTTAGCTGCAACCAGCTGTGGTCACATGATCAGTCACGGTCATGTGACCCAGTTATTGTAGTAACTCCATACATGGTCATAATTCCTTATATGGTTATAATTGTGACCTGCTGCTGTGGCTGTCCCAGGAATAACTGAAAACGTGCATGTTTAATTTTATTACATTTTAGACTTCAGAAAAAATAAAACGCACATATTTATAAAAGGAACTGGGAGACGTGTAGATTTTGTTCAAACAAAGTTATTCACATAATAAAACCCCCAAACCCATGTCTGTGTTCATAATTTTGTGTTGTTAGTAGATCCCTTGCAAAAATTGGCTACCCCTTTAGATGCTCTGTCTAAATTGTGCACTTGCTAATTTGCGATGCCTTGGTAAATCTGCCCTTTAGAGTGAGAAACAGGGTGCTTGGTGTGTGAGAGAGCGTGACAGGGGGCTAATGAGTGGGTTTCATTCTCAAAGAGTGAAAATTGGAAATATTGGTGTAATTCTAAATGTACTGTGTTTATATTCTATCCTAATCAGTGTAATTGAATAGTGATGCCACTGTATAATAAAAAAAATATGGTAGTATTATAGGACCAATTATACAAATCTTCAATTCTCATGAATGCACACTCACTTATGAACAGCTACCTCTGCGTAAGTGAGGATAAGTTCTACATGGGCTGTTTACAAGCATTTTAATAATAATAATAATAATAATAATGCATCAATTTTATATAGCGCTTTATCATATATACTCAAAGACGCTTTACAAATAGGTACATTATTCATTCACTCCAGACAGACAATGGTAGTGGCAAGCTACTTCTGCAGCCACAGCTGCCCTGGGGCAGGCTGACAGAAACGTGGCAGCCAATCTGCGCCAACGGCCTTTCCGGCCACCACCAAACATTTTATACATTTATACACATTCATACCCAGTATTATGAGCACTGGAGGCAATGCGGGTGAAGTGTCTTGCCCAGGGACACAACGGCAGGATATCTGGGGAGAGCAGGATTCGAACCGCCAACCATCGGGTTATTAGACGACCTGCTCTACCTCCTGAGCCACTGCCGCCCCTAATAATAATAATAATAATAATAATAATAATAATAGATTAGATTTATATGGCGTTTTACATGTCAAGGGACATCTCAACGCATTTACAGTGAGTTATTTATTCACTCCAGACAGACACTGGTAGTTAGGGCTGTCATGATAACCACAATTATGTAATACCATGCTATGGACACGCCTACCACGGAGGAAAAAGACCAACCGCAACAACCGCGGTGTTCACTTTTGTGTGTGTGTGTGGCTATATCTTGTTCACTTATGTGCCCCTATTGATTATTAAATAAATTGCTAAATGAAGTGTATTTTTATTGCCAACAGCATGTTTGCACCCGGTACTCTAGAAGCTTCCACAGCACACGGTGCTGCCGCCGTTTGGGGCACTCTCTCCAGACAGACTCCAGCAGGCAGTTAGATAAGATAAGCCTTTATTCGTGATTATCAAGGCAGCTAAGGGAAGTCGGCAAGTCAGATCCGTAACTTCGGGATAAGGATTGGCTCTAAGGGCTGGGTCAGTCGGGCTGTGGTGCGAAGCGGGGCTGGGCTCGCGCCGCGGCTGGGGGAGCAACTTTCATCCTTTATTAGTGATGAAAGTGTTTGGACTCCTTGTTGAATACAGCCGTAACAGTGAGTACTGAAAGGGCACAAAGCATGTTATTTCCTTCTGAGCGGGGTGTGTATGATCCTGACTGTGTATGATCCTGTGTATGAGTTCCAAACGTGATTTTTCGGACAGCGGCAAAAATCAAGGAGACAAGAGCCATGCAGGGTCCTGTACGGAGACTGTCCTGCTCATAAGCTGAATGTTGCTGCAGTCTCCAGTCCACACACTCCGTAGTTACCGCCACTGCTTTATGAAAATGATATATATATATTTTTTTTAACAGAATCAGCAGTTCATGCCTGTAGAAAGAGCGGAGCTCCGCACAGCAGTGACACATGCACATAAAGTTGAGTGCGAGCTGCAGCGAGACTCTCACAGCTTCCCTCATTTGCCACATAAGTTAAAAACCCTGTTTAAATTACATTTGCAATATTACCGAATACAGCGGTGTTAACCTGTCCACCGTCACCGCAGGGGAAATTCCTCTACCGCAACAGCCCTACTGGTAGTGGTAAGCTAACTCTGTAGCCACAGCTGCCTTAGGGGCAAACTGACAGAAACATGGCTGCCAATCCACACCAATGGGCTCTCTGACCACTACCAAACATTTACAGACATTCATAATCAGTGTCATGGAGACTGGAGGCAAGGTGGGTCAAGTGTCTTGCTCAGGGACACAACAGCAGGATAGCTGTCATAAATTTGTTACTCTTTTCCCCAAATTTGTGACTTTTTATCCCTCTAATAATTTTTAAAATAAATAAAAATAAATAAACAAATTTAAAAACAATGACTTCGGCATCAGACATGCGGGAACACGGCCTCTTGCACCTCAAAACAGTAATATAATCATACCACTTCCCACGACTATTGAGGGATGGCAAGATGGCCTTATAAAGTGGCCTCGTACACAGTAGCTCTGTTAGTTAGCGCCGCTGCTAAGATGCCAACGGTGTAAACAAATGACCTGTGCTGGTGAAATGAGTCACTTTGAGGACATTTTCAAAACTGATGTAATGTTATTTCCACATTCTGTATTGAAAGATCTTCAAAATGATATTTAATTTGTAGGAAGTGCACAAAAACTGACTCAGAAAAAAGATGATTTGTTTATATTTTGGCTAGGTTGAAAACTTGCGTTCGATCGGCTGGAAGTTACGTCTTCCGCAAAAGCATAGGTATTTTTAGAAAGTATAATTTCTAAGCTTTGCAATGATACCAGACACTCGGGGTTTTCCTGGGACTTTGCTGCTACCAAACAAAGAGTCATGATTTGACTTCTCGTTGCCTGTACTCATAATGACACGGTGGGCATGCCGACCAGCACGTCTCCAACACAAGAAAATGGAGAACCCTCCATTTATCCAGTCTAGCACAACCACGAACACCAGCAACAAGTACCAGAACTACGCCAAAACATTCAAAAAATGCAAAAAACTAGAACAGCTGAAATTAGCTGCCACTTGAGTGCAAAACACGTATGTGTGAAGGTGGATATATCTTTTTTGTATTATTTAAGTTACTTTTCTTTCAGTTGAAAAAGGGATAAAAATATGAAGGCCCAGGCCTTGGTTTTATTAATTACACCCTGTTGGTCGTTATTAAAACTGGACTGAACACTCCTAATTTAGCCTGTAGACCATTAATCTGACACATCAGATAAATATCAACTTATACAACTTGTGTCATTGTCAGGAAAGCCAACATGGTGTCTCTGTTTAAAATGACATTATGAAGCATCCTACATTGCTTCTTTAATATTTCACCAACACTGCTTTTTTTGTTGTCAATTTTCAGGTTTACATCTGTGATGGAGCTAAAATCAGCAGGTGTGCAGAGAATTCATTAACCAGCTTCGTCAGCATGATTTTTACATTTATTTGAAAAAAAAAAAAAATCCAAGACCTTTCACTCAAATGAAGCAGGTTGGATATTTTGATGAAGCAGGAGGACACTTGGTCTTTTTATATGCAACAGAAAAAATATATACTGTATAACTGGTTGTCAAAGCCTTAAATGATTTAACTTGGCGTAGAGCATCTTCTGACTGGCACACCACTTATCACTCACAATTTGATTGTTAATTTGATTGTTTAATCGTTTCATTGATCAATCAGCCATATCAACTCTATTTTTTGAGTATTATTCTCTGAATTATAATCCTTTTCTCCAGCATATACTCTCTGTCAGAAGGGTTACTGTTACAAAATTAATGCATCTACTATGTTTCTTCCTACAGGCTGTAATTTTCTCCAGTAATTACATTGTGGTTTGGTCTGCGTTAGCCACAGATCTCCAGTCATAAAGGGCAGGGAGCAGCAGTCCTTTAATCGATATTTAAAAGGAAGTGCGAAACACAACTATAGCAGCTTCTATGGGAGTATCAAAGACTTGTGATGAGACATGATATGTGATATACACAGTGGGGGCTAAAAATTAGGCTCCATTTCACTGAACATCCTTGACTTACATAAACAAGCTTTGATCTAAAACTATAACTAGATACACAAAAAGAGTTGTAATCCATCGTGAGTTACTTTCCTGGTAAAGAAGGGTCTGCAACCTGTGGGTCTTTTGGCCTTCTCCACTGGCTTGATTAAAAAAAAAAAAAAAAATACATGTGAAAAAAGTCAAATGTTGCAAAACAACTGCACAAAACTGCAAAATTGCAAGAAGGGAAGGTGCAAATTTAAAGGAAAAAGTTACAAATTTTCAAGAAAAACTTGAATTTAGAGAAAAGGTTGTAAATTTGAGAGGAAAGTTGCAAATTCATAAGAAATTTATTAGAAAAAAGTTGCAAATTTACAAGAAAAATAAAGTCTCAGATTTACAAGTTTTACATTTGAGAGAAAACCACAAGAAAAAATAAATAAATTTGGGAGAAAAAAGTAAGCCAACTTTACTGTCATTCAGTGTATATAGCCAAGCATGCACAGCAGAAGCAAATTTCCTTTTCTCCCATCTATAATGTCAATCACATCTAGAAACGGAGAGGCTGCTGCCATGCAAGGCACCACCACTACCAACTTTCATTCCCCCGTTTATTATACCAGCACCAAGCTAGGATGCAGGAAGCGCCATTCTTACATGGCCTTTGGTATGACCCGGCCACGACTTGAACCCACAACCTCCCAGCTGTGGGGCAGATTCTCGACCACAAGCAAGGATGCATGACGATACTGGCTTAATATGAGCACTGGCTTATAATTCCCCACAAATACGATATCGGCAGCAGCAGATACTGTTGTGATGTGTCCAGTAGTGCCGCATTGATTTTGCCCTGAAACAGACAACGGCGGACTAGCTGCAAATTCAGAAAACCTCCAAGATTTAAACATCTGAAGTAGTTCACTTCAGTCATTTATTATAATGCCCATTTCTTTGTCTCCATTGCAATGAAGATGGAACAGATAAAGACGTAAAAGAAGCAATCTGCACCAGATTGCTATTGGCCAACTTATCAGCCCAAAACGTCACAAGCAGTGCATCCCTAAATTTGACAGGACCAGAAACAAATCCAAGAGGGAAAAAAATGCAAATTCCCACGAAAGATTTCCAGGAAAGGTCAAATGTAAGAGTAAAATTGTGCAAATTTATGAGCGTTAAGTTGCACATTTAAGACAAAGATGTCTTCAGTTTATATGGAAAGAAATTACAAATTTAACGTTAAAAAATTACAATTTTTGCTAAATAACCCCACAATTAAAGAAAAGCCACAAATTTACGAGAAGTCAAGAGTTTCACTTAAAAAAAAATTAAAAAAGAAACAAACCCAAATTCATGGAAAGAAACACAAATTATCCACAAAATTTAAACAAAAAATCGCATAGTTAACAAAGAACTGCTCACTAATAACGCCGACAGTAAATTTTACACGTACAGGTCTTCTCAAGTCTGAAATATTTCATGACTCCATGCTTCTTTATTTTCTTAAGCAAAGATGCCAGAAATGTCCGGCCCAGTTAAAGAGAGAAGCAGCCCTGTCCTGCGGCTCTGGCCGACCGTGTCCGGTGCCGCCTGCTGCCGCCTGGCATTGTCAGCCTGTGGCCTGTTCGCTGGCACTGGGGCCTGGCTGTCTGTGTGCGGCAGGAAAAAAAGAGAAGGGAAAAAAACCCGCCGATGCAACAAGTCCCCCCATTCACTCCCAGCTTTGTTAAGCTGCCTCTCTGCGCTCCCGGCTCGCAACACGTTTCCATCCCCGCTTCCCTTCCGCCGGTCCCGGGTGGACACTTATTTGTACACGTGATTTGAGGCCATAAGGAGAGGGAGGAAGAAAAAGACCAAGTGAAAGGTTGGTTCGTGGTTGTCAGGAATAAAAACTGGAGTGAGAGCGGCTTACACCCCCCCCCCCCCATCCACCCCCGAGCTGAGAAGAGCAACAAGGCGGAGGATTAATCAGCTTGTTAGACTTGTTCCACATCTACGGTGCTTTAATTTCACCTTCCGTCATCTAATTCAGTTTTAAGGAACAGGCGAAACACCCGAGTCGCCAGAGAGTGGAGAAGAGGGGAAGGTGTGGGGGGGGGTCTTCCTAGTAGGGAACTTACCTCGATTCGTGCGTCTCTTTGCGGGTTAATTCCCACACTTTTCCTCCGGGAAGCCTTCCGCCAACTCCCGAGTCTCCCCTCTCTTTTTCTGTTATTGTTGGGGGGGGGGTTCCGGTTCGATGGTAGACACGGGGCACGCTGAGTGCGTAAAATACGCAGCGTCTCTCCAAGGATGCGAAATATGCGCGGAATGGGAGCAGGAATGAAATGAACGCGGCGGACCGAGTTGAAAACGGGGCGGGGTGAGAGAGAGGGGGGGGGGGGCTGGCGTCACCCTGCCGCTGCCGCCGGATGGATGGACTGGTGAAACAGTGGAGGGGACGAGGGAGTGAGGGATGGCGAGAAAGAAGGAAAGAAAGAGGTCCGACTGTGTGGCCAGTGTTCAGCAACAAAAGAAGAGTGGAGCGCCCGAACTAATGAGGAGGAGGAGGGTCGAGATAAAAGCCCTGATCTGCTCTGACAGCACATCAGATAAGGGGCAATAAAAGCGAGAAGCACTGCTGTTAACACTTTGGGAAACTTTATGAAGTCACCCTTTAAAAACAACAACAAAGGGGAAATGGGTCAAATTAAAATAAAAACGTTTGTTTTGACAGAAGAAAGCACGTTGTTTTGTGCAAAAGTCATGAGCCAACACCTCAATAATTTATACTTTGCTTCCAAAGAGTCAGACTTTCTTGTAATTACCTCCGCCAAGGAGGTTATGTTTTTACCGGGGTTTGTCTGTTTGTTTGTCTGTCTGTTACCAACATAACTCAAAAAGTTATGAACGGATTTTGACAAAATTTTCAGGACAAGTCCGAAATGGGACAAGGAAGAAACGATTAGATTTTGGGAGTGATCCGGATCACCATCTGGATCCAGGAATTTTTTAAAGGACACATACATTTTTAGCATATGTGTATATAACTCCACAATAAATGGTCAGGACGCTTGCCAAAAAAAATACAGGATAAGATCCCAATAGGTTCTAGGAAATATCAAAGACTGATCTGGAGCCTGCAAAAAATCCGGATACTGTGATCCAAAACAGGAAATAACAGGGGATCTTTGGAATTTTCATCACTGTAAGGTAACAAATTAAGATATAAACATACAACAAACACCAAAATATAGCCAAGACACTGAGGAATCAGTAGTGTGCCAATGGATTTGTTGTATCTTCAAAAGCTATGGAGCTATATCCAGAAGAAAACCGCCATTACCGAAAAAGTGATTTTTGTCAATAACTACTGAACTAATACAGATATCAATGTGAATCCAATTGCTAAAGGTATGTTTTGATGGTCAAGGAATCTGAAAATATAGATAAAATAAATGTAGGACTATTACACTTGGGGAAAATCCCAATATTAGGGGGAACTGAGGTACTTGGCGGAGGTCTGCACTCTCCAAGTGCTTTTCTAGTTTGTAATGTGGTCTTTGTCATGTCCATAACCATGAACCAATAATGAGGCTGGAGGTGCAGTAGAACATGACTTTATTATTATTGAACTCACAGTATACCAATGCGCTCCCGTTCAGGCAGAGGTGAGGTCAAAAGAGACTGTCCCTCTTCTATGGAGAGTGCTTCTCTTGGAGACTCCATTGTCCTACTGGGGGACTTCAATGTGCACATGGGCAACGACAGTAAAACCTGGAAGGGGGTGACTGGGAGGAACGGCCTGCCCAATCTGAACCCAAGTGGTGTTCAGTTATTGGGCTTCTGTGCTAACCACAGTTTGTCCATAACGAACACCATGTTCAAGCATAAGGGTGTCCATATGTGCACCTGGCACCAGGACACCCTAGGTCACAGGTCGATTATTGATTTTGTTATTGTGTCATCAGACCTGTGACCATATGTCTTGGACATTCAGGTAAAGAGAGATGCAGAGCTGTCACCTGATCACCACCTGGTGGTGAGTTGGATCTGATGGCAGGGGAGGATGCCATTCAGACCTGGTAGACCCAAATGTATAGGGAGGGTGTGCTGGGAATGTTTGGCTTAGGCCCCTGTCTGGGAGGTCTTCAACTCCCATCTCCGGAAGAACTTCAACCACATTCCGAGAGAGTCTGGAGACATGGAGTCTGAATGGGCCATGTTCTCCACCTAAATTGTTGAAGCAGTGGCCCAGAGCTGTGGCCGCAAGGTCGTTGGGGCATCTCGTGGTGGCAACCCCCGAACCAAGTGGTGGACACCAGTGGTGAGGGGGGCCATTAAGCTGAAGAAGGAGTCTGATCAGGCTTGGTTGGCTTGTGGGACTCCTGAAGCAGCTGAGGTGTACTGGCAGGCCAAGCAGAGTGCAGCTTGGGTGGTTGCTGGAGCAAAAACTTGGGTATGGGAGGAGTTTGGTGAGGCCATGGATCAAGACTTTTGGTCAGCATCGAAGAGATTCTGGCAAACTGTCCAGCGGCTCAGGATGGGGAAACAGCTCATTGTCCACACTGTGTATGGTGCGGATGGGGTGCTGTTGACTTCAAATGGAGATATTGTCGGGCGGTGGAAGGAATACTTCGAGGATCTCCTCAATCCCACTGATACGCCTTCCACAGAGGAAGCAGGGCTTGTGGATGAGGGGGACAACTTGTCTATCACAGGGGCTGAGGTCGCCAAGGTGGTTAAAAATCTCTTTGGTGGCCGGGCCCCAGGGGTGGACAAGATTCACTCTGAGTACCTCAAGGCTCTGGATGTTGTAGAGCTGTCATGGTTGACACGCCTCTGCAACATTGCGTGGAGGTCGGGGGCAGTGCCTTTGGCATGGCAAACCGGGGTGGTGGTTCCTCTCTTCAAAAAGGGGACCGGAGGGTGTGCTCCAACTTTAGAGGGATCACACTTCTCAGCCTCCCTGGGAAGGTCTATGCCAAGGTACTGGAGAGGAGAGTCTGGCCGTTGGTCGAACCTCGGATTCAGGAGGAGCAATGTGGTTTTCGTCCTGGCCGTTGCACATCGGACCAGCTCTTTACCCTCTTGAGAATCCTCGAGGGTTCGTGGGAGTTTGCCCAACCAGTTTACATGTGTTTTGTGGACTTGGAGAAGACATTCGACCGCATCCCTCGTGGTTTTTTGTGGGGGGTGCTTCGGGAGTATGGAGTATCGGGCTTGTTGTTACAAGCTATTCAGTCTCTGTACTGTGTGTACGAACCAAACTCTCACAGAGAGAGTTTGGTTTGTATTGCCAACACTTGATTGGAGTCATTCCCAGTGAGAGTTGGACTCCACCAGGACTGCCCTTTGTCACCGATCCTGTTTATAATTTTTATGGACAGGATTTCTAGGCGCAGCAAGGGAATGGAGGGTGTCATGCTTGGTGACCGCAGGATCTCATCTCTGTTGTTTGCAGATGATGTTGTCCTGCTGGCTTCATCCAGCAATGACCTACAGTTCTTACTGGGATGGTTTGCCGCTGAGTGTGAAGCGGCTGGGATGAGAATCAGTACCTCCGAGTCCGAGTCCATGGTCCTCAGCTGGAAAAAGGTGGATTGTCCTCTCTGGGTTGGGGACAGGTTCCTGCCCCAAGTGGAGGAGTTTAAGTATCTTGGGGTCTTATTCACGAGTGAGGGGAGAATGGATCAAAAGATTGACAGATGGATTGGAGCAGCATCTGCAGTGATGCGGACGTTGTACCGGTCTGTTGTGGTGAAGAGGGAGCTGAGCTCTAAGGCCAAGCTGTCGATTTACCAGTCAATCTATGTTCCTACCTTCACCTATGGTCACGAGCTTTGGGTAATGACCGAAAAAACGAGATTGCGGATACAAGTGGCTGAAATGAGCTTTCTTTGTACGATTGCTGGACTCATCCTCAGAGACGAGGTGAGGAGCTCAGTCATCCGGGAGAGGCTCAGAGTAGAACCGCTGCTCCTCCACATTGAAAGGAGCCAGTTGAGGTGGTATGGGCATCTGATCAGGATGCCTCCTGGACGCCTCCCACTTGAGGTGTTTCGGGTACGTCCCACTGGGAGGAGACCCCGGGGCAGACCCAGGACTTGCTGGAGAGACTATGTCTGCCAGCTGGTCTGGGAACGCCTTGGTATCCTCTCTGAAGAGCTGGAGCAGGTGGCTGGGGAGAGGGAAGTCTGGGCTTCTCTGCTTGAACTGCTGCCTCTGCGACCCGGACCTCCGGAAAAGTAGTAGAAGATGGATGGATGGATTACATTCCCCCCCCAAAAAAGGTCCAAAACACACATACACACCATCCAGACCCTCCCCAATTTAGAGTCTGAATCACACACTAACAACAAACAGAGATAATTAAGGCCTATCCATGCACACAAACAGCTAAAGCTAGAAGGGACAGGTGGACTACTGTCCCACCCCCTCACGGTCAGACGGATTATTCTACCATCTCTGTTATTATATAGTCCATAAACTAAAAAAACTGCCATGTTCCTAGTATAATGTACAAAACAATCCCATAAACATACAGTATATACAAACAGGTTATACCCCAATTCAACAAACAAACCAGTCAATATTCACATCAACACCATGCTATGAACACCCCAACACAATCACCCTGTAACCTGGGCAAACCACACATCAACTGCATGTATTAAACACATTGAAATAATATTTTTTTTTTTTAAACACGGGCACGTCACATAGCAACTTTGTGTATGAAACATATTGACATAATGACTACGTAGCCTGGGCAATTCACATCTTAACATTTAGCTTAACCCATTGCCCCTTACTACCGTACAGTCCCAGTAGAAAAACTACCCTCCGGAAACCCATCTGGCAGGTCCCGTCCAGAACTCCATCTCCTCTTCGCACCTGGAGATGATTCACGTCGGAGCCCCGACACCTCCTTCTCCTCACTGGCGTGCTGCAGCTCATTGGGGTGTCTCCATGAGCCATCGGACAGCTGAAGGTATCCGTCCTCCTGAACATCCACCACCTGCAGCCGCCCCTGGTCCTCCCATCATTTCCGCTTGCCATGAACCCCTGTCAGCCAAGCCTCCTCCCTAGGTCGAACCACGTCAGCGACTCCCAAAGGAGCTCAACTCAGCTTACAATGTCCATGACTTCTCAACCAGGCCTCCTCTTTGAGTCGAACCACGTTAGCGACCCCCTGAGGAGCCCGACTCGGCCGCCAGTGTTCCTGTGTGGCACGTCGTTTCACTGTGCCAGCCGGTCCTGCCCCGCTCGCTTTCATTTTCAATGCCGGCGAAGCCGTTGTAGCCCCCTGCTTCTCGGTACCTCCCAGCCAAACTCTGGAAGCAGAGTGAGCCAGCCACTCAGCTCCACCCGCTATCACGGGCATCCCACCGTGCTGCCCAGTTCCCTCAGCTAGGGTAATTTGGGCCCTGGCATCGGAACACTCCTGTGATGGCCCTGGGTGGGGTTGGTCCTGTTCATCCTCCAGAATACTAAGCCAATATTTATCCCATACCGCATCGTCCACCACTCGCGGAACCGGCCGGTCCCACAAATCACGGCCCAACCACTCCTCTCCGACACCGCTGGTGATAGTGAAGCCCAGTCCATAAAAAAGATCGCAGCCCATCACATTCGACCCATTGACGGTCACCACGAACTGCAGATTGGACACCACCACTGACTTGTACCTCGCCGTCAAATCCAGCGAACCCATGATGGACAGTCTATTTCCTCCATATCCACAAAATGGTGTTGACAGACCTCTCACATGGTAATGCCGGAAAAAATTCCTCACAGTAGGCCAATTCAACACGGACCTCACTGCACCCGTGTTAATCAGCAACGGCACTTCCACGCCCTCCAATTCCACCACACAGTATGTACCGCCATCTGTGCTTGGGGAGACGGTGTGAATAACCATAGGAGTCATGGCGGAGGAGTCCACTTCGCGTCGTCGTTCCCCTTGCTCAAATTTTTTACAGGCCCTGGCAAAATGATGTAGGAGTCCACACTTGCCGCAGCATTTGCACCTTGCTAGACACTCTCTAGCCTTGTATAGGTGCTTGGTGGACCCATGTCTCGTGGACCCAGGAGCGGCACTGGGGTTAAGCTCCCAGTGCTCATAAAATGCTCCTTATGGCGTGCGTCTCGAAAAGCCTCTGACAACTAAGTCCAACTCCTAGCCTGCCCGTGTGGTTTAGTCTCTAAGCCCGGCAGAACTGCTTTTACTAATAGGAGAAGGGGCGAGGGCGGATCTCTGGCGCCTTAAAACCAGGTGCTTCGGGTAGATGGTGGCTCATCAACCTGGGAAGGTAGCCCATCTAGGGGAAGGTAAACCCTGATTTCAAACCTCCGCTGCCTTGCGGCACACCCGGTCACGGGAAAGGCTTCGGGAGTCAACCCTGAGGAAAAATCCGGAGTCGGAGCCCCTAAGGCAGTTCTCTGTTGTGCTCAACATCGTTCTGGCAGCTCCTGCAACGGCGCTGGTGCCAAACTATAGCAGCCCTGCTGTTCCTTTGGATTCATCAGTGACGTGGAGAGGGGGTACATGCTGCATGGGTAACATCTTGTCCTTCATATCTTCCTGCCCAGGCTTGAATCCTACCAACGCCCAACGCTGGAAGGTAGAACACCGGTGCGCATCGGCCTGTTCAGCCACAGGCGGTGCTGTTCCAGCAGAGTAGACGTTCAGGATTCTCTTCCATGGTCATCATAGACCGACGGAGGCCGACGACGACGACGGTGAACCAATAGTGAGGCTCGAGGTGCAGTAGAACACGACTTTATTATTGAACTCACAGTATACCAAAGCACTCCCGTCCAGGCAGAAGGCAGAGGTGAGGTCAAAAGAGACCGTCCCTCTTCCGCATAGCCCTTTTATACTATGGGTGGCAGCGGAATCGGAAAGGTGGAGCCACCACCCATGTCACACAATAATATGCCATATCAACATTATTGAACAACATTACTGTCATGAACTGGGTTGGACTTTCCAGCCCAGTTCCATGGCACGGTGGCTGTTTAGTCTCCTGTTTAGTTTGGTCCCTTATTTGCCGTCAGGCAGTCTGCTGGAAGCCTTTGAGGTTGACTCAGCTCCCTAGCAGCTGACAGCCACGCCCCCTGTCCTGCCAACACCCGCCAGCTGTCTGTCATTATTGTTTGTGTTCCCTCCTCGGTTCATTCATGCACACACACACCCGCTCATTCGCACACACATGCTCAGACATTCACACATACACCTGTTTCCACTTTATTCAGCCCACACACTCACATTACACTCACTGGCAATCACTCTTCTCATTACGTTTGTTGTTATTTAAACCCTGTTTCCGCTCGGGTGTATTGCCGGATGATTATTCCAACTGTGTGTTTGGACTGTTTACTCTTCTCTGTTCTGTTGGCACTGTTTTACACTGCCTGATGCACTCTCAGCTCGCTGCTTGACATTACCCAGTGTAGCCAGTCATTTTGTTTCCTGGGACTGTTACCTGGAAGGACTCGGATAGCTCCAGCCTTGTGAGTGCGGTTTTAATTCGCCCCTGCCTTCCAGTTCCACCTGGAGGCACTGTGGGCTTATCTGTTTGTTTCCCCTGCTCCAGTCACGCCTGCAGCGCTGTGGGAGTGTTTTCTCTGTTTGTACTCACCTGTGTTCTGTTGACCATCCTTGTAGTCATCCTCGTACACCTAGTACTATTCTTCTGTTGGTTTTTCTTTGGACTGTATCACGGTTTGAACAATAAAATCCACACAACTTCCTCCTGCACTTGGGTTTTAATCTTTCCTGTCTCAAATAGGCAGGAATTCATAACAATTACAGTCCTGAGCAACAGCTTTCCAGGATTTTTTTCTGCCCCTCAGCTGGGAGGTCGTGGATTCAAGCCCCAAAAGGGTCATACCAAAGACCATATAAAAATGGTACTTCCCACCTTCTAGCTTGGTGCTCAGCATAATAGAATGGGGGAAGGAAAAGTTGTAACCCATGAACAACAGATGGAAATTAGCCACTGGCTACAATCTGGCAAGTTTACTCTGATTGAAATCAATGTTCATCAACCTGCACAGTCCTTAAAAACAGCAATTTGGAATTTACAATTAAAGATTTTCAGTCTGTCTTTGGACATTGGTTGCTTTTTCACTCATTTTTAGTCTACTCCTTGTACCTGAACATTGTTCAGATTCCACACATTTTTGGAGGAAACTGAACAACAGGGCAGGTCAAAAGATGAAATAGCAGGCCTAAAAGACTATCTGCAGCAGATGACCAGTATCTGAAAGTCATGTCATTACAGGTGCACTGACACTGTAGTGTCTGTAACGCTGCTGACCGAGGTTTGACCCCCTAAAACATGGGTTGGCAACTTGCACAAAGAGTCACTGTGAATGATATTTGTATTAAAAAAGTCTGCATGGAGCCATAAAAATATCTGAGCCTAAAAACAGAGGTAAAACAGCAGAATTGCAACTACAATATGGCCTGAAAACTTTCATTGTCTAACAGGTTTGTGTCAAAATCTTTTCACCCCCCCCCCCCCCTTCAAATGGGGAATCTAGACCCAACCCACATCCCACAAGGCTAATAGTGGCTAGCATTTAACACTGAACAGCATAAATCCTGTGATAAAAAGACTTACCGGTTGAAGGACATGCCCAGTTGTATGCATGGTGGCTCAGGATAATGACTGGAACTGCATTAGTCCTTAAAAGCAGTTTAATGGTAAAACCCATCTTAATTTGGGTCAAGTTTTCAAAGCAGTTTGTTAAAAAAATGCTAACTTCCCTGGAGGATAACCAGTTAGGCCAGAGTCCTGATTGTCACAACACTACTCACGAGCCAACTTCGTGCATAGTTACAGAAAACGCTCCATCTCAACTCGGTTTTTCTCAGGGGGTGGGGCTTAAGTGAAACTTTACAGCAAAAAACAGAGATATGAGACATTTGATATGTCTTGTAAGTCATAAAGAACATATTACAGACGTGTCACTTTAAGAGTTTTTCGTATAAATTCACAGCTTTTTTTTATTGTAAATTTGTTGTCTTTTTCTCACAATATTGCTACTTTTTCTGGAAATTTTTGGATTATTTTCAAAAAGTTTGTCTTTTTTTGCAAAATTGTGTAGGTGTGTTTTACTCATTAAACTGTACTTTTTTTTTTTTTTTTCGAAATTTGGCATATTTTTCTTTGCAAATTTAAAACCTTTACTGAGTAAAACTGAAGACTGTTTCCATATAAATTTGTGACATTTTTCCTGATCAAGTCATTAACTTTTTTTCATGAATTTTGAGATTTTTGGCATAAGATTGTCTCATTTGATTGCTACCTTTTTCAGGTAAAAATGCTGTTTTTTCATATAAATTTGCAACCATTTTCTGATAAAAAATTATAGCTTTTTGGGATAAATTTGTCCTTTTTTCTTGCCAATTTGCGTTTTTTCCCCTCAAAACACTGCAACATTTTCCTTAACTTTTGAAACAATTTTGTTTTTTCATAAATTTTCAACTATTCTTATAATATTTAAAAAAAACTTTTGTAAATTTATTAGCTTTCATTGGCAATTTTTTTACATACGTAAATTTATTACATTTTTCTCATAAAATTCCAGCTACTTCCAGTAAATTTGTGATTTCTTTTCGAGAAATGTTGACTTATTTCTTGCTAATTTGTGAATATGTTTTCCTCAGAAAATTGTGAAACTTTTCCTTAAATTTCTGAGATTTTTTTTTTTTTTTTTTTGCACAAGTTTTCAGTCTTTTCTCATTTCTCATCTTTTCTTTCTTTTTTCTTTTTGGATATTTTTCTCATGAATGATGCATTCTTTATTCTTGTGAATGTATTGCTTCTTTTCTTGGAAATATGTGAATTTTTTTTTTCTCAAAGCCTCAGGGAGCCACTGTCTATGGACAAAAGAGCCACATGTGGTCCCAGAGCCACAGGTTGCAGACCCCTGGCTTAAAACATGGAACATATGTGATCACTCCCCCCTTACCCTTCTGCAGAATAGAACATTTCTCCAGTTTTGAAATGGTTAATAGAGGTAGTCTGAGGAACGGAACAACTCATGCACAAGTATGTGCACATACACTTTACATGCATTTGACATACAGCTCTGGAAAAAAAAATAAGAGACCACTGTAAAATCTTTTCTAAATTTGCATTTCTACATGTATGTCAGCCATTCAATTTAAGTATCTGTTGAATTCCAACACAAGGACACCTCTACTCTCCGTGTACTTAATGAGGTACTGATTACACTGGTCAACACCAAATTTATTGTCTAAGGTTTTTTTTAGCCAATTTAGGACAGTTTTGATGTGCTGAATCCAAAAATCACATTGGTTTTGCTCAATCAGGTCAACTTTTTGAACTATGGCCACGTTTTTTACATTTTAGTTTACATGTACGGGTATTTTCACTTTATATGAGGCAAAATTCTTTTTTATTTCTTGAAATTCTCTGAATTTTGAACAATGATGATGTAACATTCAGTTTACATGTACTTACCTTTATCAGTGTCTACTATTCAATTTACAGTACAACTGTACAACTGCTTACAACTTAGCATAAAAACCTGACCTGATCGAGAGAAACGGATGTCATTTTCGGATTCAGTGGTGCAAAATTGTCTTAAATCAGTTGAAAAAACACAGACAACTTACAAAAGAATTATTTTTGTTATGTTGTGTTATAGGTGATCATCTAAGCATGGTAAGATGCATGAAAGCTGTGAATAAAAATCAGAGCTATTACATAAATGCATTTTTCTAAGTTCTTCCTAAGTTAAAATTCTAGCATTGTAGTGTTTAAGAATGATCATGAGCTCGTTTTCTTTGCATTATTTCACCAAAAAGAACATCTAAAAGCAACATTTCTTGTTGTTTTGGCCATTTGTCATTTTCTGTAAATAAATGCTCTAAATGATTATATTTTGACTTGGAATTTGGGTGAGTTGTTTTCAGTAGGTTAGAGAATAAAACAAAATTGTTCATTTTACTCAAACACATATGTATAAATTATAAACCAGATAAAGGGATCATTTTGCAGTGGTGTCTTTGTCTCAATTTTTTTCCAGAGCTGTATGTATAGGGCTGTCGCTATCACCGCAATGTTATAATATCTCGCTATTCTGATTCTGATTATTGACAAGCCAACCTAACAACCAGTGTTGGGCAAGTTACTAAAAAATAGTAACTAATTACAGATACTAGTTACTTCTTTTCAAAAGTAATTGAGTTACTTTACCAATTACTGCATGATTAAAGTAGTTACTTGAAAAAGTAACTCTCACATTACTTTTAAATGCATACTTAAATCATCTTGGACACATAGCAAGATAATTTAATTAATGGATTACATTATGGGCTTATTAATGTCAGGCTGAAAACAGACCGTTTCAGACAGAGCTTTTAGAACATCTTCAGTCTGCTTTATCCTGCCTTGAGAGCTCTTTTTGTGGGAAAAATCTGAAGAAAATCAACACAAAATTGCCAGTAATTTCCTCATTTTAGAGTGAGAGTTGGCAACACTGCATAAAGCTGTCCATGTTATCTTACCTTTATGATATGGATTAATCCAAGGTGCAGTGATCCAAAGAAAATGTCCATTATCGACAGTCCAAATGTCTGCTGTGACAGAGACAGGATCCAGTCCTTCAAATTCCTTTTGGAGATTAAAATCCATTTTTGAATAATCTTTATCCATGTAACAAGTAAATGCATTTTAATTTCTGTGGATCACAGTCCAGGGCCTTGGTCACAAACTGTCCAGATGCATACTGTTGTGAAGTACTATGTTACAACAGACTGTGCAGACGTGATGACGGAGGCATCATGGATGACATCATCACGTCCAGCCCTATATTAAGAGACTGACAGTGGAAGCTAACCACTGCACCACCGTGCTGCCCACATAATAACCCCAATGTCTGAGCCACAGGGAACGGTCAGAACCGAGCCTACAGAAAAACACCGGCTCGGTTCGTGACAACTATGATTCTAAAAAGAGATTATTTAGCTTATGAAGATGAATATATACATTTCGTTATAACAGAGGGTGTGCAAAGCTGGTTGATGTTCACATGCCGTCGCCCCCAGAGCCATGTGGCTGGAGAGAGCAATCGCGCCGGTTCCGTGTCGTCATATAAGATAAATAGTGGCGAGATAAAAGTGAAATTGAGGTGGAATAATCATAACAGTTTCTGGATGTGAGGGGGAAAATAAAATGACCGACAGAAGAGAAAATAACGACCAGGATGCTGCAAAAGGATGAAGCGACCTGGCCAGCGGTAAGTCTGATGAATTTCTTTGTTTGTTGACATTCTACTAATGTTCTGGTTCATATACTTTGAAGAGAAGATAACAAAAAACCTAAAACAAAACGGATGACAAGAAAACAAAACCATCCTTTGTGTAAATATGTCCAAAAGTCCATTTTTGACTGAAAGTTATGTAATTTGTTATGGCTGTGTTGCATTATGCAAATTGGATACATTTACTCCTATCTCAAACTTTGGATCATATTCTACAGCTTTCTAATTGACAGTAAGCCATTATCTCTTACCACTTTGAAGTTATAGCCTTGGAAATCTCTGACATCTGAACTGAATATTTTCTTGAAAAAAACCTTGACCACCAGGAGTTTATGGCACAACGGTCATTTGGTTAAGATTTGTCACGTGGAACATACATGGAATTGGTACCAGGGAAAAGAGGCTAAAAGTTTTTAATCGACTGAAGGATCTACAGGCGGACTTTGTCTTACAGGAAACACATTTCTAAGTCCTCTGTAGATGTATTCACCTCCCCTGAAAATCCCCACATGTGCTCAGCCTGCTTTAACCCTTTAGTTGACCTAGGCGCCATATGGCGAAATGGAATGGTTAAAGGATGGTCACTGCCCCTAGTGGTCAAGCGTGGTAAAAAAAATTTGTCAATAAAACAGTTCAGATTTCCAAGGCTATAACTTGAAAGTTACAAGAGATAATGGCTTACTGTCCATTAGAAAGATGTAGAATATGATCCAACATTTCATACAGGAGTAAATTTAGGCATCTAATTTGCATAATGTCACAAGAGCTATATAAATCACATAACTCAGTCAAAATTGGACTTTGGACACATTTACACAAAGAATGGTCCGTTTTGGGGTTTTTTTTACGCTGTTTTGTCTACAGGGGTATGTTTTTGTCTAGTCTTCAAAGTATATGAACCAGAAAATCAACAAAATGTAAAAAAACAACAACATATATTTCTCTTACCTGTTGCCGGGTGGAGGGGCTCGCTCACCCACGTGACCGGTCAGTTTTCATCCATCGTTGCTGATGTTTCATGTTTACTGAGTAATTTTTTTTTCCACAATATCTTTATTGAACCTTTTTTTTTTTAACAAACATGATACAAACAATCAAACACTAACGCTAAAGTACTACAAAAAAAAAATGCACTAAAAACACCAACAACCACCAACAAAATCAAGTCTTCAACAATGCTCCTCTGTTTAGTCTAGACAATCCAATACATAAGTGGTGATAAACCCCAACCAACAGGTCCCGGGCACCAACCTCCCAAGGAGACAGTGGTCTACACTCAATCGCTTCAGGACTGGACATGGCCCCTGCTTGGCCAGCCTTTACAGATGGGGCAGTAGCCCTAGCCCTCTGTGCGCATGTGGAGAGGAGCAAACAATGGAACACATCATAGAGGCTTGCCCGCTCCAAAGACTGGAAGGAGGATTACACACCCTCCATACAGCAAACCAGGAGGCAACTGCTTGGCTTAAGGACTTTGCATTCGCTAAATAAATAAATAAATACATAAGTATACATATTATGTTCACCAGTTTGGAATTTACAAGGTCCACACACATCATTCACCTTCTTCTTCAAGAGTTATGTTTAAATTTTTTACATAATCAATAAAAGGTCTCCATATATTCTCAAACACAATTTCCTTTGATTTCAGTATATATGTTATTCTTTCTAATGGAAGGTTTGTTAACATCTGTCTTAACCACTGAGTCACATCTGGTCTATGAGTCTTTTTCCATAATAGTGCAATACATTTTTTGGCATTAAGCAAACTGAGGTCTATGAATGTTCTTTCACTTTTATTAAAATTATGCTTTTCTGGGTACAGACCCAACAAAAACAGTTTAGGATTCAGTATGATTTGTTTTGAGATTATTTTTTCAATTGTTACCCTCACCTCTTCCCAAAACATTCTTATTAATCTACATTCCCATAAACAATGAAATAGGGTTCCTTTACTTTCCATGCATTTTGTGCATATATCTGGTATATTTTTGTTATATCTATTTAACTCCTCCGGTGTAACATACATCCGCATTAACCATTTGAAATGTATCAATTTAAGGCGTGCATTTATTGATTTGGTTTGAGCTTCTGTACAAGCCAATTCCCATTGTTCCTCTGAAATTTCAATTTGCAGATCTTCTTTCCAGTAGTTTAATCTTTTCAGTGAATTTTCACTTGAAGATAGTGTCAATGAGTTATAAAACTCTGAAATAATACCCTTTCTTTTACTATCTTTCATCATCATTTTTTCCAAGGATGAATAAATAGGTCGAGTGAGAGCTTTATTTTGATTTGATCGAATAAAGTTTCTAAGTTGAAGATATTTAAAAAAATGTGTTCTATTGAGATTAAATTTGATCCTCAGCTCTTCAAAAGACATTATGTTGTCTGCACATGGCAAATATAAATCCTGAATCTTTTGTATCCCTTTTAAATTCCATACTTTAAATACAGCGTCCGCTCTCCCTGGTTTAAAATATTGATTACCCCATATTGGACTAAATTGTGACAATAACTGTGGTTCTTTTAAATAGTTTTTAGCTTCACACCATATTTTGATCATATGCTTTACAAATGGATTTTTAACTTGTTTTTGTAATTTTTTTGCCGAATCTGAGTATATGAATATGGGAAGAGGTAAAGGTAAATTGTATGATTCCATTTCAGTCCAGTGAGGGAGATCATTTGATGAAAAATAATATGTCATAGACCTCAGTTGTGCCGACCAATAATACAACATAAAATTTGGACATTTCAGACCTCCACGATCAAATGGTAAATATAATAAAGACAGACGTAATCTAGCCCTCCTGTTGTTCCATATAAATTCCACTAACTTTTTTTTTATTCTTGAGAATAGATCTAAAGGTGGTGATAAGGGAATGTATTGAAATAAATAAAGTATTTTAGGTAAAATATTACTTTTAAGTATATTGATTCTCCCGATCATCGACATTGGTAGTGACATCCATCTCTGAGTTAACTCATTGATATCTGACATTAAGGCTTCATAGTTGACGCTGGCGACTGATTCTAGCTTAGGCATAATTTGGATTCCTAAATATTTAAACTGATTTACAACATTGAATTGATTTGCCTCAGGGGCTGGGTAATTTCTCTGGGTCTCATTTAGCATTAATATTGAAGATTTAGTTTTATTTATTTTATATCCTGATATTTCCCCAAAATTCTTTATTAAATTCAACAAGGTTGGAATTGATTTTTTTAGATTCAACATAAACAAAATTATATCATCGGCGTACAGGGAGATTTTATGTTCTGTTGGTCCAACTTTAATTCCATATATTTGTGAATGTAAACGTATCGCTATCGCTAAAGGTTCAATTGCCATAGTAAACAGTAAAGGTGAAAGTGGACAGCCTTGTCGACATCCTCTATTGATTTTTATTGGTTTTGAAATATTGTTATTTGTTAGGATTTCTGCTGTAGCATTATTGTATATTATTTGAACCCATTTTATGAAATTATTTCCAAGTCCAAACCTTTGTAGGACTTCAAAAAGAAAGGGCCATTCAACTCTATCAAAGGCCTTTTCGGCGTCCAATGATAGGAGAGCTGTATCCGGTGCTTCTTTATTAAAATAAATAATATTAAATAGTCTTCTTACATTATGGAAGCCTTGTCTACCCTTTATAAAGCCATTCTGATCTCGATTAATAATATTTGGTAAAATTTCTTGTATTCGTCTTGCTAAAATTTTACAGATTATCTTAAGGTCGGCGTTTAATAGGCTTATTGGTCTCATATTTTCACATTTATTAGAGGGCTTACCTGGTTTTGGCAGCAGTATAATTAAGGCATTATTTATGTATGATGGTAAATTATTATTTTGAAATGCTTCTAAAACCATTTCCAAAAAAGGTTTTATTAATTTATTCTTAAATTTTTTATAAAGGTCAACTGGAAGACCATCTGGTCCTGCACTTTTTCCTGATTTCATATTATCAATGGCTAGCCCAACTTCTTCTTGACTAATTTTAGACTCCAATATCTCCCTGTTTTCATTTGGTATACACGGTATAGATAGTTCGTTCAAAAACCCATTTAGTTTTGTTAAATCAGGTTCATTTTTGGTATCATATAATTTTTCATAGTAATCTCTAAAGGCTCTATTAATTTCTAAAGGATCTATAACTACCTGTCCATTACTTATAATACTGGTAATTGGTGTTTTAATTTCCAATTGTTTAATCTGCCATGCTAATAATTTTCCTGATTTTTCACCTTGTTCATAAAAAGATTGTTTCAATCTTAGAAGACTCGAGGCAGCTCTATTCGCTGATTTTTTGTCGTATTCAGCTCTCAAAATCAGTAATTCATTCTCCAACCTTGGGTCACTTCCTGCATACACTTTTTCCTGAAGACTTTTTATTTAATGTTCCAATTTAGCTCTCTCCTCTCGAGTCTTCTTAGATTTTGATCCTGTATAACTAATAATATGTCCCCTAATAAAAGCTTTGAAAGCCTCCCACTTTACACATGCTGATGTTTGTGTAGTATTGATGTCAAAGAACTCGTCTATCTGTTTTTCTATATACTTGACAAATTCCTCATCCTGAAGCCATTTATGCTGAAATTGCCATCTACCTGATTCCTTTGTCAATTTTTTATCTACATATATTAGACAGCAGGGTGCATGATCAGAGATCACGATGTTATCATAAAAGCAGTTTTGAATCTTGGACCTTAATTCTGTGGAAATCAAAAAATAATCAATACGTGAGAATGTCTTGTAGGTACTGGAATAACAAGAATAGGCTTTAACTTGTGGTTTCATTTCTCTCCATATATCTAACAATCTCAATTCTTTCATAAAATGATTAATAGTCATCCTACATCCAATGTGCGTACAATCCAGTCCTGTTGATCTATCCACACCTGGATTCAATGTACAATTAAAATCCCCTGCTATTATATGTTGCCCTGTAAGTGACGATAAGATGAGAAATAAATTAGCAAAGAACTTCTGATCATCTATATTGGGACCATATAAGTTCACAAGATTTATATTTTCTAATAGCAAAGAACCTTGAATGATTACATATCTTCCAAATTTGTCTCCAATTACATTTTTCACTTGAAAAGGAACTGATTTATGTATGAGAGTCATAACTCCCCTGGCTCGGGATGAAAATGAAGAGGTGAATACACTTCCCTGCCATCTACTCCTAATTCTTTTAACATCCTCCTCTATCAGATGAGTTTCTTGTAAAAACACAATTCTTGAACCCATGTCCTTTATTTTATTCATAACTTGTTTAAGTTTTTTTAAATTTTGTAGACCTCTGCAATTCCATGAAGTTAAATTAAGATTAACACTTTGGTCCATGATCAATAGAGAGTTTGGGATTACCTTGCAGTGTAAACATGCTCATACAGAGAAGCAAAAACATGAGTGGTTGAACATTCATCCTACAAACTACACACAAACAAATTTCCCCTTCCCACACTTGTGGCAAACCCCCCAAAATCAAAAGAAAAATTCTGTCTCCCGATATAGCCATCGACCGTTCCACACCCACGGGGAACAGCCTAAGCCACTCCTTCTTCATCCTCCCAATCACCCTAACTCTACTGCTTTTAATGACGTAACATTAACTCTCCTCTGTAGTTTTCCAACTTAACTCCAAAATTTTTAACAACTTTGTACATCATAGTTTTTTTTTTTTGTTTTTTTTTTGTTTTGTTTTTTTAATATATAATACAATCTATATTTTGTAAACTTACTATTTACTTCAAGTCAGTCAGATGCCTGTGCAAATGCTTAATTATTCTACCTTATATTTTGTTCATGCTTAGCTCCCACCAGTCTCTTCTTCTTCTTTGATCTTCTTGATGAACTCCTGCGCCTCCTCTGGGGTCTTGAAGATGTGGGTTCTGCCCTCATACGTGGTCAGCAGTCTCGCAGGATAGATTACACCATGACGAATCCCAAGGTTGCGCAGCTCCTTACGTACGGGATCAAACTGCTTCCTCAATTGCTGGATTCCTGTGGCCAAATCTGGGTAGAACCGCACCTGCTGGTCCTGGTGTTTAATCTCTCCTTTTTTAGCTCGTGCAGCGTTGAAGATCTTCATCCTGTCTCTGTTGCTAAGAAACTTCATAATTAAGGTCCTCGGCGGTCCCTTATCTCTCCGTGGGCCAATACGATGTGCTTTTTCCAGAACCACTGCTGATTGCAACTCCTCGCTGCCCAGCACCTCCGGAATCCACTTTTCCAGAAAGGAGCATACGTCCCGACCTTCTGATTCCTCTGGAAGACCCACCAGCCTCAAATTATTCTGTCTCGACCGAGATTCCAAATCCAAAATATTATCTTCCAGAGATTTTTTTTTTTTTTCCAAAGTGCGCACCTTTAATTGAAGACGGGTGACGTCATCTTCAGCACTAGCGAGACGGAGCTCCATCTGCGCCGTTCGTTCTACACAGTCACCCAATTCCTTTCTTATTCCTTCCAACGCTGTCATAATCCCATCAAATCTAGAGGAAAAGTCCGCTCTCATTGAACTCATGGCAGCCATCAGCGCATCTGCGCCATTCCCCGCAGATATCGCAGCGTTGCCAGCCTCCTCCGCCATATATGGAGTTTTGTTTACTGCGTCACAGACCTGAAAGTCCGTTAATTTGGACTGTTTCGGCGGCTCGCTTTTTCCTTTTCCTGGTTTTCCAGCCTTAGGCTTCGCCGACATATCTTCGCCCAAATGCTGGGATACGTTCTGTCCCAAATGAGAGAGTTATTTGCCGATTTTTTTTTTTTTCCAGGAGCAGAGCAGAGCGAGACACGTCCGTCCTACGTGGCAGCCATAACCGGAAGTGTTTACTGAGTAATTTACTCTCGTTTACACATCTACAAACCCTTATGATTATCCCACATGAATTTCGTTTGTATTACGTGGCTATTTTTTCTGTTTGGTGCACTTTTCCTGTGGGAATCCAGCCGCTCGTGGGCGCCGCCATCTTGGTAATGGGAGCTCAGTTTTTCGTTCATCGTGGCCGATGTTTCACATTTACTTAGTAATTTACACCCGCTTCCACATCTACAAACCCTTATGATTATCCCATGTGAATTTCGTTTGTATTACGCGGCTATTTTCCCCATTTCATGCAGTTTCAGTCATCATTGCTGCCTCAATGACCAAACATGGCAGCATCCACATTGGTGTGTGAACTCAAAGCGGAAAAAGGAATAATAATAATAATAATAATAATAATAATGAGGATTTCTTCTTCTTTGATATATTCCATGTCAGCCATGATTCCTTTGGCGCGTGTCTGCCACCTTCTAAACTGTCAGATCAGTACAGATTAGTACAAATTCTCAGTATAGCCAGGGGACGTCAATAAGTTGACACATGCAGTTGCCGCGCTGTGCCACTGGGGGCGCATGACCTGTCCATAAAATGTGGACAGTTAAAGGGTTAACTCCAAAAAAAGGGGGGTAGCCATATTGGTAAACGGAAGAATACATTTTGTTGTTAACAACACCATAGCAGATCCAGAAGGTAGATTTATAATATTAAAAATCTCATTTCAAAATCTGGATCTATGTATTGCCAGTATTTACGGCCCAAATGTTGACAACCCATCTGTTTTTCACACTTTCTTCAGTTCTCTTTCGGAACACTTGGACACCATACTCAGAATTGGAATGTACTTCAACCTGGTATTGGATCCTGCAACTGACAGGCTCAGTACAGTGGGGAATTATCGGAAATGGCAGGCTACGGACACTCTTAGACAATACATGAGTGATTTTGGTCTTTATAATGCATGGCGTTCTCTTCACCCAACTTTTAAGGTGCCTTCACACCAAACGTGAATGGGCAGCATGAATTCATACAAAGTCAATGGAAAGAGGCGAGCACACGTGAAATCACGCATTTGCGCGTTCATGCCCAAGGCATAGCACTAGCTTTGAAATTCTGCCATCACCAGAGTAAAAGTATTGGAGAGTAGACTAGTTTGAAAATGAGACTGCCACTCACCTGGAGACATAAGGACCGGGAGCTCTTCAGATGAATCGGGATGTCAGAGTTATTTACCCACTGATTCCTGCCACGGATGTACTAACAAGGCTAGCAAGCTAGCAACGGAAACATCCATCATCTTGTAAAGTTTTGGAGACAGGGACAACTTTTTCAGGTGAGCCCACTGTTGGATAATATAAACCTAAAGCATGATGTTATTTGGGGGATTTCCACAGTTGGTTGAACACTGCTGCAAAAGCTATAAAGGCAGCTTCACCTGTCTGCACCTCACCCAGATGGTGAATTCATGTCTATTCATGTATTTACATTGAGTTATAATGTAATCGTGCTGGGCGAAAAATTCACCCGTTTGCGTTTGGTGTGAAGGCACCTTTAGGGAATACACCTTCTTACCAGTGCGCCACTCATATTCTCATTTAAACTTTTTCTTAGCTAGTAACTCCATTGTGAGGGATATCACAGACACTGAAATTTGCTCTAATTAAGTTATCAGCAATCACCATCCAGTATCTCTTACACTGGTGAATAAAAAAAGCTACAAGGAAAACTAGGAACTGGAAATTTAATACATTATTACTCAAAGACAAAGCCTTTATTAACTATTTTAAGGAGTGGGAATCATGTCTGGAAAACAATGATGTGCCAGGAAAATCACTGTGTTCTCTGGGAAGCAGAAAAGCGGTCATGCGAGGTAAAATAATCTATTACTGTTCATATAAGAATAAAAAAGAAAAAGCAGTGGTATTAGAGTTCATTCATTCATTCATTCATTCATTCATCTTCTTCCGCTTATCCTTTTCAGGTCGCGGGGGGGCTGGAGCCTATCCCAGCATCTTTGGGAGAGAGGCAGGGTACACCCTGGACAGATCGCCAGTCCATCACAGGGCCAACACAGAGAGACAGACAACCATTCACTCTCACAGTCATACCTAAGGACAATTTAGAATCCCCAGTTTTGATGTCACTTAACCTAACTTGCATGTTTTTGGCATGTGGGAGGAAACCGGAGAAATCCCGGAGTAAACCCACGCAGACATGGGGAGAACATGCAAACTCCACACAGATCACTGTTGGTCGGAGGCTGGGATCAAACTCAGGATCCCCCGGCCAAGGGTAAGTTGCTGTGCTGCCGCAGTGCTAACCAGTGGTATTAGAATTAGAACAGAAAATGAAATCACTGGAGTTAATCTGTGCTGTTTCTCCACAGGAACAGGCTCTCAACAATCTGAGAAAATTAAAGCTGGAACTAAAATAAATTATGAACAAAAGGACACAGTTTTTAATACAAAGACTGCATCTGGAGAAGTTTGAACATAGTAATAAATCGGGGAGATACCTTTCTAATCAGCTTAAACTGAATAAAGAAAAAGCAACTATCCATTCTATTAAGGATACGACAGGAAATATCACCCAAGATCCTAAAGAAATAAATAACTCCTTCAGAAAGTTTTATGAAAACCTCTATTCATCTCAGATTAATCTGTCTGACTCAGAGATAAATGAATTTCTGGACAATATTAATTTACCACGATTAAATAATAAACAAATTGCAGCTCTGGACTCATCTCTTCTAATGTCCAAACTCCAGGAGGCGCTTAAGCACATCCCAAATAATAAAGCTCTGGGACCAGATAAGATAAGATAAGATAAGCCTTTATTAGTCCCACAATGGGGAAAATCCAGATGGTTTTCCGGTAGAGTTCTTTAACCCCTTGCACTCTGGTCAATTTCCCTAAAAACGCCAAAAAATAACGTATCCAAAGTAAATCAAAAGTTGTTCTTCAACCCTTTGCAGCATCTTCATGGGGTTGGTCTCATTTAAAAGAAAACACTTTGAATTTTTTGGCAAAACAGTCATAATCTCTCTAAGTGCTCCTGCCACTGAGTAACAGTCATCTAAACATACTGAACTTGAAGAAAATAAATTTCGCCTGGGTGTTTTTTTGGATACAAATGCTTGCAAATAACATATAGCTGTCAGATCCAGCTGGAAAATGCAACAGAAATGTAGAACCAAGTGTTATCAAGCTGAGGTCCAAATTTGGTAACAATACCACAAAAAATGAATATATTTTTTTTATTATTTATTATATATTTTTATTATATTATATTATTATTTTATATTATTATTATATTATTATATATTTTATTTTTATTTTTTGAACTGTGCCAAACTGTGCCAAATGGCATAGTTTGACACAGTTTGGAAAAACGTCTAGAACTTTTGAATGCTTCAACATAGAAGCTTCATCTTGGGCTCTAATGAAAGGTGACACTCAGGGCTATCTTGTTAGCTATCCAGAAACACTGTTAGTAGTAATGATGCAGAGAAAATGAAGTTTCAGTTCTAAACACGCTTTACTGAACAAAAATGTCAATATACAAAACATACTATTTACAAACAACAAATTCAATTCAATTCAATTCGACTTTATTTATATAACGCCATTTCACAACAACAGTCATCTCATAGCACTATCAACTGTAGGAGGAACCCCCACAGTTGCAGAAAGACCCCAGCAATCAGGTGATCCCCTGTGAGCAAGCACTTGGCGACGGGATATTTTACAAGTTGACAGCAATACCCTCTCAATCAAATATAATTTTCTAATCCTACTCATCATCATACTGATTTCTAGAAAATGTGTCAAGATTTTGCTGAGGCAGACATGCATATCCGTGCCTCTCTTCTGCTCATTGGCCTCTTCTGCTGCTGGGCTGCTGAGGTGAAGGGCCCAGCTGATCAGGAGAAACTTTGTCCTGGTCATTACACTCTTGGGGAAAGGAAGGCTGTACAGGTGTCCCCCTCGCCAGTAATCGATGAAGGATTTGCACTTGACTATACCCATGTAAATAATCAGGCCAAAAAATGAGAGCAGGTCGGAGTGTGTGTAGGTCAATCCAGGGGCTGGTGGGTGTGTTGTAGTGTGCAGAGCCATGTAGGTTGGTGTTCTCAACAATGTGGTCTAGCACAGATGGAGTGAAAAATAACTCAAACAACTGAACGGGGGTGTATGAAGCTGTTGTAATTAGCTGAGGTCCAGTTGGATTTTTGGGACGAAAAATGGGCTGTGGTGGAATGATGTCAGGGGTGTCGGAATCATGCCACCTCTCCTCAGCTGATGAAGGGCCGGCCGATGTCCCAGGCTGAGGGCTGCCATCACCACTCTCGCCTCCTCTTCCTCTCCTGCTACTTCCTCTTCCTCTTCCTCTCCCTCTTCCTCTTCTTCCTCTTCCTCTCCCCAGTGGTGTCCCTTTTTTTGGGGTAGGGGTTTCCTCTTCTGACGAGCTCGCCTGTGTGACTGAGATCATCCTGCGCAGTTCGCCCCACTCGGGACACGAACCCGCGACCTACCAGTCAACTACACAGTTCGAGCATGGGAGACACAGCACGATCGCGCTGAGCTAAAGGTCCGACCGATAGCTCAGCGCTACCGATACTGTATGAGGTTTTTCGGGAGGGAGGTTTTACTAACGTTCTACGCCGAACAGTGCTAGTTGGCATCCGTTACACTCTCCCCCTTAAACCTCACTCCCATCCCGGGTTCACGGCACCATTGTGACTGAGATCATCCTGCGCAGTTCGCCCCACTCGGGACACGAACCCGCGACCTACCAGTCAACTACACAGTTCGAGCATGGGAGACACAGCACGATCGCGCTGAGCTAAAGGTCCGACCGATAGCTCAGCGCTACCGATACTGTATGAGGCTTTTCGGGAGGGAGGTTTTACTAACGTTCTACGCCGAACAGTGCTAGTTGGCATCCGTTACACCTGCAGCTCCCTTCTTCTGCGCTTGCTGGCAGAGTGCTTGACTGGCACCCACTCCTCACCAGTCTTCATCTGAAGTTTGTCTATTATGTGAAAATAAAGTCATTTACAAAGTTCAATTTTTATTTTTCACTATTCTCCTATTTTCCCAGGGTTCACATACACAGCACAGTTCCTGTTTTTTGGGGGGGTTTTTTACAAGAAAAAATAGCCTAAAGTGCAATAAAAATTATACTAAAACATTATTACATTTCTAGAGGGTAACAAACAACCCACTGGGAGGAGACCCCGGGGCAAACCCAGGAATCGGTGGAGAGACTATGTCTCCCAGCTGGTCTGAGAACGCCTTGGTATCCCCTCTGAAGAGCTGGAGCAGGTGGCTGGGGAGAGAGAAGTCTGGGCTTCTCTGCTTGAACTGCTGCCTCCGCGACTCGGACCTCCTGAAAAGCGGTAGAAGATGGATGGATGGATAACAAACACCCCCCCCCACACACACACACACAAACATGCCACGTAAAAAATGTGTGGCCTTTTTTACAAGAAAAAATAGCCTACAGTGCAATAAAAATTATGCTAAAATATCTATCTGCAATGCAGAGGATAACCCCCCCCCCCCCCGCCCCGCTACAGAGGAACTCTGCACACCAAAAAACTTGTGGCCATGATGCACCGTTGGAATTACCCATCGGTCAAAAGTGATTTTTATTACTATTTTCATCGATAAAGAATAATTTAGCTTATAACACTTACCTGTCCACAACAGCAATAAGTTCCTCATTGTCAGACAAACATGAAGCTGGTCCGGTTGTAACGGATTCGTGCTTCTGGTCACCCGACCCGGTCAAAACATCTCCGCTTCCACACTTGCGGTTTTGGTGAACCATTTTTCCAAACAAATAATCCAAAAAAGACTGGCTGATGCTACCGTTCCGCACAGGTCTCAATGTCAGTCACCCAGTGGCTTAGGCAAAAGAGATTTTATGCAGGGAGACGCACGCTAACTGTCAAACTTCTCTGCTTCAACTGGCTCGTATTCGCAGCCGTTGGTAGGCAGGTCCTTCTTGCTAGGTTTTCAGTCATTGGTTCTTCAAGGTTTCAGAAACCCAATTCAAGGCTCTTATTAGAGGTCAATCAAATCTAAACCAATCATACACTCCTTTGGCTTTCTGTTTACGGCTGTGTGAAAAGAAAGCTGAACAATGCAGCTTTTTTTTTTCCGTGCGCACTCAGACGCACAGTGCGTTCTAGGACGCACGAGGGCGCACTGGGACGCCTGCCTGCCCGCGGTACACCGGAGTGCAAGAGGTTAAAGAATTCTGGCCTGTGCTGGCACCTGCTTTCTTTAAAATGGTGAACCAAATTAAAGATCATGTAATCCCTTCAAATATGAATTCAGCTAGCATTATCCTGCTCCTTAAACCCAAAAAAGAACCTACACTTCCATCCAACTACCGTCCCATCCCACTTATGAATGTTGATCTAAAAATTATTTGCAAAGCTCTCGCCAGAAAAATAAAAGCACAGGAGAACATGACAGGAGAAAACCACAGTGATGACAACTCAGGATAATAATAATAAAGAAAAGCACAAGAATAAACTTAAAACATAAGCCAGATCCTCCAGCCAAGCACAGACCCTGACAGCTTCTTGCTCTGAAAATATCATAAGAGCTCTTTGCTTAGGTGATAACAACATAGAATCTTTGAGCTCAACAGATGGCAACAGTGGAGCGCTTTGCACAGACGATAACATAGGAGTTTTTTGCTCTGGAGATAATAGACACTTTTAACTCAGGAGATAATAGCAACATGGAAACTTTAAACTCAGGAGATAGCAACATAGGAACTGTAAACTCAGAAGGTGACAACATAGTAACTGTCAGATCAAGAGGTGACCACATGGGCACTTTGAACTCATGAGGTAATGATAACATAAGCACTTTAACTTCAGGAGGTAATGACAACTCAGGGATTTGAGTCTCAGAAGATGATGACAACACATGAGTTCTAAACTCAGCAGCAAACAATATGGGAACTCCCTGCCCTGGAGAAAAACAATTTAGGAACCTCTCGTCCTGAAGGAAACAAAGCAAGGGTCTTTTGCTTTGGGGAAAACAAAGTAGGAGCCCTTTGCTCTGGGGAAGATAACATAGCTGCTCTAAACTCAGGAAATGACCTGGGAGCTTTTTGTTCTGGGGAAAACAATGTAGGAACTCTTCACTCTGGGGAAACCGATACAGGAGCTCTTTTCTCTGTGGAAAATGATATAGGAGCTCCTTGCCCTGGGAAAAACAATGTAAGAACTGTAGACTCTGGAGAAAACAACACTGGAGTTTCTTGCTCAGAAGAAAACCCTTTAAACTCTGGAGGTGACAACATAAAACTTTTAAACTCAGGAGGGGACAACCCAACACCTCCAAACTCAGGAGGTGATGACACAGAACCTTTAAACTCAGGAGGAGACAACCCAAAACCTTTAAACTAAGGAGGGGACAACCCAAAACCTCCAAACTCAGGAGGTGATGACATAGAACCTTTAAACTCAGGAGATGGTTGCATGGAAATGTTTAACTCAGGAGGTTTTAACATGGAAACATTTAACTCAGGAGGGTTATCATGGAAACTTTAAACTCAGGAGGTGACAACATGGAAACTTTAAACTCAGGAGATGATAATATGGAAACTGCAACCTCAGAAGGTGTCACCATGGAACCTTTAACCTCAGGAGGTGTCAACATGGAACGTTTAACCTTAGGAGGTGTCAACATGGAACCTTTAGCCTCAGAAGATGTCAACATGGACACTTTAAACTCAGGAGGTGAAAATACAGTACCCTTAAACTCAGGCGATAGTGACAACACAGGTACTTTAAACTCAGAAGAAAATGACAACACAGGTGTTTAAAGCTCAGAAGAAAACAACATGTGTTTTTGTTTGTTTGTGTTTTTTTTTTTTTTTTTTTTTTTTTTTTTTTTTTGCTCTAGAGATAACACAGAAGTTTTAAACTCAGGAGATAACATAGACCAGTTTAGGAACCCTGGGATCAGACCGCCAAGGTCTCTGCTTTTGACCGCCACCTGATTCACATAGCACCAGACCCCCATGGTCCCTTCTGCAGGTGGTGAGCCCACTGGAGGGTGGACCCATGTCACTCCTTCGGGCTGAGCCCAGCCGGGTCCCATGGGCAGAAACCCAGCCACCAGGTGCTAGCCATAGAGCCCTTCCCCCAGGCCTTGCTCCAGGGTGGGGCCCTGGTAACCCAATACTAGGTGGGGTACACTGAATCCTTGTTCTAACATTCATCATGAGAGTCTGTTGGATCATTCTTAGTCTGGCCCTTCACCCAGGACCAGGTTATCTTGGGTGACCCTACCAGAGGCAAATTGCCCCGGACAACATAGCTCATTTCCATCATCCATGAGGGGATGATGGAAATAAGCTTTCTTCATAGGATTGCGGGACTCACCCTTAGAGATAGGGTGAGGAGCTCAGTCATTCGGGAGGGGCTCAGAGTAGAACCGCTGCTCCTCCACATTGAAAGGAGCCAGTTGAGGTGGTTTGGGCATCTGATCAGGATGCCTCCTGGACGCTTTCCACTTGAGGTGTTTCGGGCATGTCCCACTGGGAGGAGACTCCGGGGCAGACCCAGGACTCATTGGAGAGACTATGTCTCCCAGCTGGTCTGTGAACGTCTTGGTATCCTCTCTGAAGAGCTAGAGTAGGTGGCTGGGGAGAGGGAAGTCTGGGCCTCTCTGCTTGAACTGCTGCCTCTGTGACCTGGACCTCGGGAAAAGGGGTAGAAGATGGAAGGATGGATGGATGGATGGATGGATGGATGGAGATAACAAAGGTACCTTTTGCTCAAAAGAAAATAACGTGGGGGTTTTAAACTCAAAATTGGACCTCCTGAGCAGCTGGCTCATCCAAGACCAGATGTTGCCACCCAGTATAGCCAGTCTCTCACAACATGCTGGATGGACACAGGAGCAACAGGTGAGGATGGGTGGATTGATAGGGTAGCAGAATTAATTGTGGAGTGAGGTGTAGCAGCGGGTGAGGGCACCAGTGTAGAAAATGTGGGAGACAGTGTAGCTGAGCTCTGTGTGGCTGAAGCGGAGCGAGGAGGAGAAAAAGCTCGAGCTGAGGCAGGAGTGGAGTGAGGAGACGTGGGTAACAGAGCCAGGGAACCTCTCACAGATAGTACCGGGTCCTGCGATGCAGAAACCAGGGGATGCTCTGTTGTTGGCACAGGTTTTGGTGTACAGGGCGTGCTGTCCTCCCGTCCGGGATGTGGCTGTGGAGCTAGAGAGCGGCGATGAATTGAGGATGACGGAGCCAGGGGATGTTTTACCATTGGCACAGGCTCTGGGCTTTTCACCAGTCCATGGAACGAATCTTGCAAATTAGATAGATAGGGCTGCACGGTGGCGCAGTGGTTTAGCACTGTGGCAGCACAGTTTTACCCTCGGCCGGGGGATCGCGGGGATCATGAGATCGTGGGTTCGATCCCTGCCCCCGACCAACAGTGAGCTGTGTGGAGTTTGCATGTTCTCCCCGTGTTGCGTGGGTTTACTCCGGGATTTCTCCAGTTTCCTCCCGCATACCAAAAACATGTAGGTTTAGGGCGCTCACGCACGCAGTGACCGGCAGCCGGTGGCTTGTCACCAGACTGCAAACCAAATCTACCTACGGGTACAAATAAGTAACAAAAAAAAAAAAAAAAGATAGATAGTGTGGCTTATATTATTCATATATCCATACCTACATATGTATAGACACAAGAGGAATGTTTAGAGATTGCATATGTGGAATGACCTCACGTCTCAGAGCAGGACAATAGGTCTCGACCACCGACGAAGATCAACGAGCAGACGGAGACTCAGCGGTGGAGACCTGAATGGACTTCCTGACCCCCCAGGGAGGAGAGAGAGGACAATAGAAGGAGATAACGCGGATATGTGATGTCGGCTTTTGTTCTTTTGTTATGCGATGTCTTTTTTTTTTTGTAACTTAGATTTTTATTCATTTTTCATCATATATAATGCATTCAGATCACATTCTACATTTAAAACACAAAGGGGTTAGGGTAGGGAAAAAGAAAAAAAATAAAAATAAAAAATAAAAAATAAAAAAAATAAAAAATAAAAGGGGGGGGGGGACAAATGTTGGAGCATCAAGTTTTTAGTTTCCATCTCTTAATTCTTCTGGTTTTTTCAGTGTCTTTGGTTATTCTTTCAATTTCTGCCTCGTTGTTGCACTTTGTAGTGTGTCCATTTCCGCCATTTTTTCTCCCATATTCCTTCTTGCATTCTTCGTCGATATGTTAGTTTTTCCATCATACGTATGTCCTCAACAATGTCAGTCCATTGTTCTTGGTCAGGAAGAACTTCTGATCGCCATTTTTTTGTGATAGTTTTTTTACATGCAATCAACAAGATTTTAACTAGATATCTGTCCTCAGCCTGTATAACTGTGGTAGACTGCAAGTCTAACATAGAACATTACTGGCACATGCCTCTAGGGGGAACTACCTGTATTGTTCAGCACTACTATGAAGGGGACACATTAGAACAAGAGTGTGAAAACCCCGCGCAGAATCCATGTTCAGTCTTGTTGTGTGTGTTACAGAATAAATGGCAGAGTTAGCCAAAGAAATAACTCAAGTGTGATCATTGCTACACGGTAGGATATCACACAATTGGCGACGAGGATTAAAAGAAAAAAATCAGCGGCGAGAAACAGAGAACATTGCAAGTGTGGCGAACTCAAGTGACTCCAGTAGTTCGAGTGCAAGTTCAGAGGAGGAAAAACGAGGTTTCCCCACCACGACGAGCAATGGCGGCTGTAATCGGAACGGTAACCCCTTTTGATAACTCGACTCAGTCATGGGAAGAATATAGTGAAATGTTGGACTTTTTCTTCGAAGCTAATGACATTGAGGAGCCAGACAAAAGGAAGGCTGTACTGTTGAGTGGAGTTGGTGCAACTACTTACAGCTTGTTGAGAAATTTAATAAGCCCTGCATTACCGAAAGATAAAACGTACGACCAGCTTACTGCTGAGCTTCAGAAGCACTTCAGCCCCAAACCGAGTGAAATCGTACAACGATTCAAATTTAATTCACGCATAAGGAGGAACACTGAGTCCATAGCAGAGTATGTGGCAGAATTGAGGAAATTAGCACTGCACTGTGATTACAAAGACTCATTGGAAGAAATGTTAAGAGACAGACTTGTGTGTGGAGTGAATGATGACCGAATGCAACGGCGACTTTTATCTGAAACAAAACTCACTTTTGCAAAGGCTTTGGAATTATGCCAAGTGATGGAAACAGCATCTAAAGATGTGAGAGAGATGCAAGGGAAGCTAACAGAGGACACAGCAACGCATGTTCGTGTGCCTAAGACCCAAGTAGGTGTCCACAAAGTGTTGACTGACAAAACTCAGCACAAATTCCCCAGTTGTTATCGCTGCAAAGGCCAGCACAATGCCGCCGAGTGCAAATTTGCCACTGAGCTGTGTCATAATTGTGGCAAGCGAGGGCACATTAAGAAAGCATGTAGAATAAAGGTGGACAGCGCACAGGTGCTGAAAGCAACAGTTAATGGGCAAAAGAAAAAAAAAAAGGGCCCAGGAAAGGAACAGCGAGCGAATCAACTGAGAGGGGAGGGAGAAAGTGATACAGAAGACATGGATTTTCACACAATTTACAACATGTCAGAGGAGCTGACCAAGGTAGCGCCCATCACGCGTACCATGAATGTTAATGGAATTAAAGTAACATTTGAAGTTGATACAGGCTGTGGAGTAACCATATTAAGTAAACAGCAATATACACAACTGTGGAAGAAAACAGACACAGCAGAATTAAATCCCTGTTCATTAAAATTAAAAACATACACAGGAGAGAAGCTAGACGTGCTAGGCATGGCACAAGTGAAGGTGCAACACGAAAACAAAGAAAAGGACTTACCTGTAGTAGTAGTTGGGAGCGAAGGACCAAATCTACTAGGGCGAAGTTGGCTACAAGAACTGGCCATGATGGATCAGTTGGTGAATAAAGTGGAATCTCAGCCCAAATTGCAGCTGGAGGAGATCCTCGAAAGACACGCTGAGGTGTTCAAAGAAGGCGTAGGACAGCTAAAAGGTGTCACTGCAAAGATTAATGTGGACAAGGAGGCCCAACCACGATTCTGCAAACCCCGACCGGTACCCTATGCAGTCAAGCCACTGGTTGAAAGCGAGCTACAGAGGCTGCTGGATGACAAGATCATTGAGCCAGTGCAGGTTGCAGAATGGGCGGCGCCCATAGTCCCAGTGAGAAAGCCGGATGGCTCCATTAGAATATGTGGAGATTACAAACTCACTGTCAATCGAGCATCACGGGTGGATCAGTATCCAATTCCTAAAGTGGAGGACCTCTTCGCACAGCTGAACGGCGGCCGACACTTCACGAAATTAGACATGAGTCACGCCTACCAACAAGTAGTCTTGGAAGAAGAATCAAGAAAGTATGTAACCATCAATACACACAAAGGCTTATATACCTACACACGCTTACCATTTGGAGTAGCTTCCAGTCCTGCTATATTCCAGAGAACTATGGAGGGCATCCTAGGTGGAATTCCGAATGTTGCCATTTATTTGGATGACATCCTTTGTACAGGACCAAATGAACAAGAACATCTGAAAACGCTGGAGGAAGTGCTTCAACGGTTGGAGAAAAGCGGTCTGAGGTTGAAAAGAAGCAAGTATGAGTTCATGGGAAAAGAGGTGGTGTTCCTAGGCCACAAGATCAACGCCAGTGGTCTACACCCTCTAACAGACAAAGTGGAAGCCATTGCGGAGGCGCCTGAGCCACAAAATGTTACTGAGTTAAAAGCCTACCTGGGCTTGTTGAACTATTACCATAGGTTCCTCCCAAAGCTCTCCACGCTGCTGGCACCACTACATACCTTACTTAAGAAGGAAGAAAAATGGTCATGGGGGGTCAAGCAGCAGAAGGCGTTTGAAGAGTCCAAAGCGCTACTTCAGTCCTGTAGTGTGTTAGTGCACTATGATTCAAACAAACCACTCATCCTGGCGTGTGACGCATCACCCTACGGTGTGGGTGCTGTACTCTCTCATCGTATGGAGGATGGCTCAGAGAGACCCATAGGGTTCGTCTCAAGAACTCTTAGTGCAGCTGAGAAAAACTACTCCCAGCTAGACAAGGAGGGCCTTGCAGTAGTATTTGGTGTAAAAAAGTTCCACAAATACCTGTATGGGAGACAGTTCGCTATAGTGACTGACCACAAGCCACTAATTTCACTGTTCAGTGAAATGAGAGCCATACCCCAGATGACATCTCAGAGAATTCAGAGATGGGCCGTTACATTAGCAGCGTATGAGTACACCATCGTTTACAAAGCCGGACGGGACCATACGAATGCTGACGCGATGAGTAGGCTACCCTTGGATGGAGGAAGAGACAGCACGCCTGAGGAGGAGGAGAGAGTGCTATTGTTTGAAGATATCGGCGTGCCCCTGGTGAACGCGCAACAAATAAAGAAATGGACAGACAAAGACCCTGTTCTAGCAAGAGTGCGAGAATACATCTTGCGAGGATGGCCGAAGATGAACAGTCCTGAGTTCATTCCCTATGCCAGACGACAGGATGAGCTCAGCACCCAGGAAGGTTGTATCCTGTGGGGAGGACGCGTGGTTGTTCCACCACCTGGTAGGAATGCCTTACTGCAACAACTACACCAAGCACACCCTGGCATCACTCGCATGAAAGCGTTGGCGAGGAGCTACATGTGGTGGCCCAACATGGATGCAGAGGTGGAGGCGCTTGTGAAGTCATGTGCGGCATGCCAGGAGAACAGGAACAGTCCTCCAGCAGCCCCACTACATCCCTGGGAAGTTCCAGATAAACCATGGAGAAGAATTCACATTGACTACGCAGGTCCATGGATGGGAAGAATGTTCCTGATCATAGTTGACGCATACTCAAAGTGGATCGATGCATATTCTGTGAGTAGCTCTACTTCTACTGTTACCATTGAATGTCTTAGAAAGAGTTTCAGCCAACATGGCATACCTGAAATCATAGTATCAGATAACGGTACATGTTTTACGAGTGAACAGTTCCAAGAGTTTTCTGAAAAGAATGGCATACGTCACATCACGACTGCGCCATACCATCCTTCTTCTAACGGCTTAGCCGAGAGGGCCGTGCAGACGTTCAAGTCACTCATGAAAAAGATGACAGGAGACTCTATTGAAACCCGAATGTCGAGAGCTCTGTTCAGCTATCGAATAACACCCCAATCTACAACTGGCAAGTCACCAGCTGAGCTGTTGTGTGGAAGGAAGTTGAGGTCAACATTTGACTTAATACATCCAGACTTCAGAAACAAAGTGCATGATAAACAAGAGAAACAAAAAGGTTATCATGACATGCATGCTAGAGAGAGAATACTGAGAGAAGGAGACGTGGTCTACACCCGCAACTTCGGCTCAGGACCAGCCTGGGTACCAGGAGAAATAACAGAAAAGACAGGCCCTGTGTCATTCAAGGTGACATTAGGTCATGGACAAGTGGTGAGGCGACACATCGACCAAGTTCGTGGTAGGAGCTCCATTCCCCTGCCGATGGCACCAGAGGTGTTGTCTGACACCCATCCTGAGGAGAGCATCAACGAACCACCACTTCAGGTGAAACCTGAGGTAACCGTCTCTGCAGATTCTACGGGCAGCACTGCAGCAGCCGAAACAGTGGAGCAGTCTGAGTCTTCACCTGCAGTTGGCTCACCCGCCGTGAGAAGATCTCAGCGAGCTAGGAAAGCTCCAGACTACTTGAAGGACTATACTTAGTCAGTAGTGAGTTCCCCAGCCACAGGACAAGAATGCGTCCTGGAACCTCACTGGGATGCGGTAGTCAAACCAAATCCCCAGTTAGACTGTTATGTGTGTTATACATGTGAAAAAAAAAAAAAAAAGAAAGAAATTATGTGTATGACACATGTGTTTAAGAAATTAAAAAGTAACTGTGATAGTTCAGGGTTAAATGGGAGTTCCAGGATGTCTAGTAATTGGCTAGTGTAATTAAGAGTAGTTTAATCTAGAGGGGAGGGATGTGGTAGACTGCAAGTCTAAAATAGAACATTACTGGCACATGCCTCTAGGGGGAACTACCTGTATTGTTCAGCACTACTATGAAGGGGACACATTAGAACAAGAGTGTGAAAACCCCGCGCAGAATCCATGTTCAGTCTTGTTGTGTGTGTTACAGAATAAATGGCAGAGTTAGCCAAAGAAATAACTCAAGTGTGATCATTGCTACACGGTAGGATATCACAATAACACTGTCTTTTTTAAGATCACATAAGTACATCAGGTTACAGTTCATTGGTATATTATATCCTAATATCCTCTGTATTGTCACATGCATAGATTTCCAAAATGATGATATTTTGTAGCATTTCCAAAACATATGTGAGTGGTCTGCATTTTGAGCCCCACATCCCCTCCAGCATAAAGATTGGGTATTTGTATATTTTCCTTGAATCTGTGGTGTAATGAAAAAGCGAATCAGGTTTTTCCATCCAAATTCCCTCCATGCCCTTGAATTTGTTGATGTGTGTTGTGTTTTCCATATTTCCTGCCAGCTTTCTTCTGTTATGTTTAAATTGAGCTCTTTCTCCCATTTCTCCTTTATATAGTTACTTGTATGGTTGTTTGTCATAAGTTTCTGATATAGTTTTGAAATAATTCTTATTTTATTTCCTGCATATGAGCTTAAAATAAGTTGTATAATCTCGTTCACATCTGTTTGGAGGTTATGCCTAATCTTCTTCATATAGTAATCTCTCATCTGCAGATATCTGAAAAATTCTGATCTTTCTAATTTAAATTTTCTCCTGATATTTACAAAGCTCCCGAGATCTTTTTTTCCGATATTGCCCCATGCTGTGATTCCCTTGTTCACCAGATTTTTGTATCCCCTATCTTGTTTTGCCGGTTCAAACTGACTGTCAAATGCTACCCATTTCAATAGTTTTATGTCTTCCCTTATATTATATTTTTGTACTATTTTATACCACAGTTCTAAAGTAAATTTAGTGATTGGGTCTATTTGTTTGATTTGCTTATATGCATCTTTATCCCCTATTATGCTTTGTACTGGGAGTCCCTCAATTTCCTTTTCCATTTCTTTCCATTTTGCCTCATATCCCTCGTCGCACCAACATATGATATATCTTATTTGTGCTGAGTAGTAATATTCCTTTAGACTCGGTAGGCCCATGCCTCCTTTCTCTTTTGGTAATTGGAGGGTTTTATATTTCACTCTTGGTTTTTTACCTCCCCAAACAAATCTCGATATCATCCTGTCCCACTTTGAGAATTGGGCATCTGGAATCTCTGTTGGTATAGCCTGGAAGAGGTAAAGTAATCTAGGTTGTATGCTGATTTTGACTGTCTCAATTTTTGAATTCAGATCCATATTTAAGATTGACCATCTATCAATATCTTTTTTTATTTCTTGTTCCAACCTATCATAGTTTGCTTTATATATTTTGCCTAGGTCTTTAGGTATGTTCACTCCAAGGTATTTTATTTCTTTTTGGTTCCAGTTTAGTTTGATCTTATCAGTTATCTGGTTTAGAGGGTTATAGTGGAATGTCAGTATTTGTGTTTTTGTTATGTTTATCTTGTATCCTGATAATTTTCCAAAATTTTCTATCAAGTTCATCATTTCCATTATTGATTTATCTGGTTGTTCAAGGTAAACTATAATATCGTCTGCAAATAGCCCAATCTTGTGTTCCGCCCCCTTTATTGTTACACCTTTTAATTTCTTATTTTGTCGTATCGCTTGAGCCAATGGTTCTATGAACAGAGCAAACAAGGTAGGCGATAAGCCGCATCCCTGCCTAGTTGATCTTTGTATATTTACTTTGTCTGTTAAGCTACCGTTTATCTTGATTCTTGCCACAGGTTCTTGATATAGCTTCCTTATGCATTGTACTGATTTTTCGTTAAATCCAAAGCGCTCCAGTACACTATATAGGAATTTCCAGTTAACCCTGTCAAATGCTTTTTCTGCGTCTAAACTCATTATTACTGCGCTTTTCTTTTCTTTATGTATTTGGTTAATTATATGTATTGTTCTCCTGGTATTGTCATGTGTTTGGCGTCCCTCTATGAATCCAGTTTGATCATCTTCTATCAATTCCGTCAAGAATGTCTTTATTCGTTTACATATAATTGTTGTGTATATTTTATAATCTACATTTAATAAAGAGATTGGTCTATAGTTTCCGCATTGTTCTTTATCTTTCCCTGGTTTTAAAATAACTGAAATGATTGCTTCGTTCCATGATGGAGGTATTTTGTTGTTGTTCAGCGTCCAATTAAATGACTTTAGGAGTTGTGGCGTGAGTTCTTCTATAAACAGTTTATAAAACTCAGAAGAGTATCCATCACTACCTGGTGATTTACCTTTTTTAAGTGACTTAATCACATCTCTGATCTCTTGTGTTGTTATTTCTGCTGTTTGTCATTTTGTTGATTTCCTATTGATGGCAAGTCCAATGTGTCTAGAAATTTTTTGATATCTTTAGTATTTGTTTCTTCAGGTTGCGAGTATAGTTCTTGGTAGAAATTATGGAAAATTTCTTCGATGTTTTCTGGGTTAACTGTGGTTTTATTTGTGGTGGGGTCTTTAATCTTGTATACATTATTCATTGTTTGTTGTTTTCTTAACCGTTTTGCCAGCAGTTTTGTGGCTTTTGGCCCCGTTTCATAATATTTTTGCTTTAGATATCTATTTTTCCTTTCAATTTCATCCATTTGTGTTTCTTTTATCTTTGTTTTTTCTTCTTTAATTTCTTGATATATTTTTGGATCATTTGTGCTTTGATGTTTACGTTCTAATTCCCTCAGTCTCTCACATCTTTGTTCATACGCTTCCAGTTTAGTCTTATTTGCTTTTCCTGTTTCAACAATTAATTTACCCCTTAACACGGCTTTTAGTGCGTCCCATAGTATTGTTGGGTCCACTTCTTCATTGTCATTCTCTTGGATATATTCGTTTATGTTTATTTTTATTCTTTCTTTCATTTTCTCATCATTTAACAGTCCTACGTTAAGTTTCCATGTTGTTTGTCGTTTTCTATTGTTTAAATATATTTCCATGTATATAGGATTATGATCTGATATTTCTGCCCCTCCAATCCAACAATTTCTCACCCTGTGTCTGTCACCTTCATTCATAAGGAAGTAATCTATTCTAGAGTGTACTTTATGGGCTGCTGAATAATGTGTATAGTCTTTTTCGAGTGGGTGTAGGTCCCTCCATATGTCTACCATACCCATTTCTGCCAGTGAGGTTCTTATGAACTTTGTTACATGTTTTTTTGTCTTCTTAACACTTGTTGTGTCAACTTCATGATCCATGACAGCATTTAAGTCTCCTCCACAAATTAGGACTCCTTCACTGTGTGTTGCTATGAGATCAAACAGATGTTGAAAAAAACCCTTGTCACTTTCTGGTGGGGCATAGATGTTCACTAATGTAATCTGCATACCATCTATTCTTCCCTTTATTATTACATACCTGCCTTCTTTATCCTGGATTTCCTGTTCACTTTCAAATTGTATTTTATTTGAGATTAGTATCATAACCCCCCTTTTTGCTCCTCCCTTAAATGAACTGTAGTAGGAGTTCTTATAGCCAAATCTCTTTAGTTTCACATGTTCTGTCTTGCTCAAATGTGTCTCTTGCATAAATATAATTTCAGCTTTTTCCTTCTTGAATTTTCTTATTATTCTTTCCCTTTTAACAGGTGAGTTCAGACCATTCACGTTTAGTGTCATTATCTTAAGATTTTTACCCATATTCATGTTTTTCCATTTTTTTAACTTGTGCTCCTAGCCCCTTTAACAACAAAAATAACACATATTTATATAAAAACACATTAAAAAATCTCGACCTCCGTACTTTGGGCCTTTCTTCTGCCCACTGGTCCCTGTTGGTGGGTGGGGGGTTTGTCTTCACAGAGTGAAGGGCCCTCCCTAGACTTCTAATTACTATCAAAGTAATAGTCATAAGTCTAGAAATGTCCAACAAATATCACTTAAACCTCTCCTAGCCGTCTGTTTCTCTTTTACCTTGTCTTCTTGGCCTTCATTTCTTCTGTGCCTTTCTTAATCTTTGTTATGATCTAGGCTTTCAGTTGAAAGCCTTGTAGCTTGTCCTGGGCCCGCTGCTCTACGTCTCTCCCCCTTCTTCCGCCGTTCACTCGTCTCCACTCCGTCTGTCGTGGTGCGTTCAGGGCCGCCACTGCTCCAGCCGTCTCCTTCGGCACGCTCACCTCAAGGCCCCGCTCCATCATATCCCGCGCTGCCTCTTCGGCCGTGTTGTAGGTTCTTGTGCCTTCCTCCCAATGAATCCTCATTTTCGTTTGCGGCGTTTGGAATCTAATTTTTTTCTCTTTCAGCGTTTTTTTTAATATTGGCATATTTCTTCCGCTGCTGCACGATTTCTGCCGGGTAGTCATGGTCAAAAAATACCTGTTTGTCGCCGATTCGTATCTTTTTTTTCCATGCTTGCGTCAGGATTCTTTCCTTTATGTCATATTTCACAAAGTTTACCACAACTGACCTGGGTGGAGAGTTTGTTTTCGGGTTCTGTGCCGGTGTTCTGTGCGCCCGTTGAATCTGCAGATCCGTTTCTCCGGGTATTTCCAGTTCTTTTTTTAAGAACTGATCCATGAATTTTGTCATCGAGTTGCCTTCAATGCCCTCCGGAATTCCAAAGATGCGCATATTGCTTCGTCGGGATCTGCTCTCCAAGTCGTTTATTTTCTCCTGCATCCTCTGCGTTTGCGTCGTCAGGGTCTGTAGTTGTTTGTTTGCCTCGCTTTTCCAATCTTCTAGTTCCGAAATTCGGGTCTGCGCTTCTGTCATACACGCCCGCTGGGAGCGCAGCTCCTCCATGTTTTCCGTTAATTTACGCTCCATTTCTCTTCGGAGGTCCATGATTTCCTCCTTAATTTCTTTTTTCAGTTCCTCCTTAAGAGCCGCTAAATCCTGTTGTAGCTGTCACTTGAATTCTCTTAACTCTTCACCCAAACTGGCGATGCCAGCGTTCATGTTGTCGAGTCTGGTGTCTTCCATTTTCTCTGCTGTAGACATCTTGCTTTTTTGGGCTTTGCGTACAGCGGTTTTTCCTGCGTTGTTGGAGAGGAATTCTTCAATTTTACCCTGTTTTTGTCCTTGTGCCCGGTTCCTTCGTGTTTTCATCCCTTAGTTTATTGATTCGTTTATGTCGAGTTGGCCATTTACCGATGATTTTTAATCCGGCTAGGGAGAGCTCTTTGTTTAAGTGTTATGTCTCTCCGCCATCTTCCCGGAAGTCCGTTATGCGATGTCTTTTGATATGTGATGTATAAGTACGAAGGTCTGACTGCGCTCAGCCTCTTTTCTGCTTCTGCATTGAGATGAGACATGTTAGGGACTGGAAGCCGACAATAAACCTGATTTATAAAATCACTTTGCTTCCTTATTTCAAGCTCCCTACATTGGTGACCAGACGTGAGAATGGACGAAAGACATTCTCCCGCTACAGGCTCGTCAGAGGTGACCCAAACAAGCACCGTCGCCAACCCTGACATGGGAACAGATGGAAGATGTTCCCCCACAGCAGACTCGTCGGAGACGGCCTAAGCAAGCGCCGTCCCCAACCCTGTCATGAGAACGGAGGAAAGGCGTTCTCGTGCTGCAGACCCGTCAGAGGCGGCCCAAGCAAGCGCCGTCGCCGTCAAACTCCCAGAGTTCTGGCAAAATGACCCGAACTCGTGGTTCCAGCAGGCTGAGGCTCAGTTTGCACTCGCGGGGGTGACGGCTGACGAGACCAAATTTTACCACATCGTCGCCAGACTCGATGCCACCACAGCACGATGCACGCGGAGCGTTATACAACAGCCGCCCGCCAACGACAAATACAAGGAACTGAAGGCGACCCTCATCGAGAGTTTCGTCCCCTCGGCCGAGGAAAGGGCCGGGAGGATACTGGCGATTTACAGCCACGGGGCGTGCAGACCGATGGCCCTCATGGAAGACATGCTGCAGCTGAGGGAGGCAGACAACGACAACTTCCTCTTTCAACACATCTTCCTCAGCACTCTGCCGACGCACATGAGAGGGATCTTGGCCAACATGCGGTGTAAGACCCAGCAGGACTTCCGCGCGCTTGCCCGAGAAGCGCAGCGGCTCATCAACTCCTGCGGCGAGCAGATGGCCACAGCAGCATCAGCAGATCTCGGCGTGGAAGCCCAGAGCATCGGAGAGTCACAGGCGACGGAGCAGAGCCCGCCCACCATGGCAGCGATGCGACCAACGTGCAGCAAACGGGATGACCTCTGCTACTACCATCGACGTTTCGCCGAGGGAGCATACAAATGCGTGCCCCCCTGCAGTCAAGAGCTCGGGAAACTTCAAAGCCGGGAACCGTTAGCAGCTACGGCTCTCGGCGAGACAAACAAGCTGCTCTACGTGACTGACGGACGCTCTGGGAGACAGTTCCTCATCGACACCGGAGCTCAGGTGAGCTTCATCACCCCGTCCTACGCAGACCGGGCAACAGGACCCCGTGGAAATGGAGCAATGGCAGCTAACGGCTCGATCATCAACACTTTTGGTGAAAGAAACCTGCCTCTGTCCATTCACGGCCGCAACTATAGGTGGACCTTTATTATAGCGGCAGTGAGTTTTATCTTGTTGGGCGCTGATTTCTTATGTGCACATGGGTTGTTAGTCGACCTTGCAAACAGACGCTTAGTTAATGCACTGTCATTTTCTTCTATCCCCTGTTCAGCTCAAGTGTCCCCACCACCCGTGCAGGCCAGTGTCGCCACAGCAGGAGGTAAGTTTGATCAACTCCTCACCCAATTTCCAGCACTCACAGTTCCCAAATTTTCGGCAACAGTAGCGAAACATGGGGTGGAACACTTCATTCCCACAACGGGCCCACCTGTTTTCGCTAAAGCTCGGCGCTTAGACGCGACCAAGCTCGCCATAGCACGCGACGAGTTTGCCAGCCTGGAAAAACTGGGCATTATTCGGCGCTCGAAAAGCCCTTGGGCATCGCCACTGCATATGGTCCCGAAAACCGACAGTTCCTGGAGACCTTGCGGTGATTATCGCAGATTAAACAATGCGACAGCACATGACCGCTACCCAATCCCTCACATTCAAGATTTTTCACTACATCTGGCGGGTGTGCGCATTTTTTCTAAAATAGACCTGGTCCGCGGCTACCACCAAGTTCCGGTTCGACCTGAAGACGTCCCTAAAACGGCTGTAATAACCCCTTTTGGTCTTTTTGAATTTTTGCGAATGCCGTTTGGCCTCAAAGGCGCTGCTCAAACTTTTCAGCGTATGATGGACGCAGTATTACGCGACCTCCCCTTCGTGTTTGTCTACCTCGACGACATTCTGGTAGCCAGCACGTTGGAGGAAGAACACGAACAACACCTCACTACGGTTTTTCAGAGGCTAGAAGAGCACGGATTAATAATTAACCCGGCCAAATGCCGATTCCGCGTGTCACAAATTGATTTTTTGGGACACAGAGTTTCACCAGAAGGGGCAGTTCCATTGCCGGACAAAGTGCGTGTGGTAGCAAATTTCCCCCGACCACAAACAGTTAGATCGCTACAGGAAATTTTAGGAATGGTAAATTTTTACAACCGCTTCCTCCCTCGCACAGCTCAACTCATGCAGCCCCTATATGCCGCGCTCAGAAAACAAAAGCCCTCCAACGCGGTCGAATGGACCCCGGATAGGGAACGCGCCTTCGCGGAAGTAAAAAGAGCACTGGCGGATGCCGCACTGTTAGTCGACCCCGATCCCTCGGCCTGCATAGCGCTGACCACAGACGCTTCAGACCTGGTCATAGGGGCGGTTGTGGAACAACATGTCGGCGGAACCTGGCAACCGCTAGCATTTTTTAGCAAATCCTTAAACCAAACCGAGCGCAAATACAGCACTTTTGACAGAGAGCTGCTAGCGCTTCATTTATCCATCCGCCATTTCCAGTTCTGGCTGGAAGGGCGGCGTTTCACGGCTTTTGTAGACCACAAACCACTCACTTTTGCGATGGCTAAAATTTCAGAACCGTGGTCGGGCAGGCAACAAAGACAGCTGGCGGCAATTTCAGAGTTTACCACAGATATTCAACACGTGGCAGGCAAACTTAATGTGGTGGCAGATTGCCTCTCCCGCGCCGTGACATCGTCAGAGCACGAGGAAGCAGATTATACTACCGCAGCCGCAGAGCTCATGGCCAACGCGGACGCGTACGCGGCCCCAATTCACGTAGGGATGGATTACGCGGCCATGGCAGCGGAACAAAGCAGTGACGCAGACGTGCGCGCGCTCCAGTCTGGACCAACAGGGTTAAGGCTGGAGGAAAGGGGTTTGCGTGACAGTGTGCCCCCCCTAATCTGCGACGTGTCAACCGGTCGACCTCGCCCGGTAGTCCCAGCCGCGTGGTGCCGCTGCGTTTTTGACTCGGTGCACTCCCTCGCGCATCCAGGGGTGCGTGCCTTGGTGAAAATGATCGCGGAGAAGTTTGTTTGGCCAGGCCTGCGTAAAAATGTAAAGGAGTGGGTGAGGACTTGCATGTCTTGCCAACGCGCCAAAACTCACAAACACACGAAAGCTCCTCTGGAACCCTTCCGAATCCCGGCCAGGAGGTTTGACCACGTACACGTCAACCTCGTGGGCCCACTGCCATCGTCTCAGGGGTTCACACACCTTTTAACAATGGTAGACCGGACCACATGCTGGCCAGAAGCGGTCCCGCTGGCGTCAACCACGGCCGCGGAAGTCGCTCGCGTTTTTTTAACAACCTGGGTGGCGCGTTTCGGCGTCCCATCGGACATCACGTCTGATAAGGGGCCTCAATTTGTCTCAGAGCTATGGTCAGCCATGGCCAGCAGCTTAGGGGCGACAATTCATCGCACCACCGCGTATCACCCTCAGGCTAATGGGTTATGCGAGCGTTTTCATAGGTCTTTAAAGGCCGCCCTCAGGGCCTCACTGACGGATACAGATTGGGTAAATAAACTTCCCTGGGTTTTATTAGGGTTGCGTTCTGCGCCTAAGGAGGATCTAGACGCCTCCCCGGCAGAATTAGTTTTCGCACAACCTCTCAGGCTCCCGGGTGAGTTCTTACCAGAACATCCAGAGCCCGGGCGTCTCCCAGCCCTGAGGCCCCTAAGCAGCACGGGACCGGACACGCTCCCCGGACCTGTACATCACTCTTTTCCGCAGGTTTTTGTTCCCCAAGCTTTGAAAAACGCTGAGTTCGTTTTTGTTAGGCACGAAGCTTTAAAACCAACCCTCCGCCCTCCATACGATGGACCATATAGAGTGCTGGAACCTGGTGATAAGCATTTTGTGCTTGATTTAGGGGACAGAAAAGAAACAGTCAGTATTGACAGACTTAAGCCTGCTTTCATGTTGAGCGACGAACCTGCACGGGTGGCGAGAGCACCTCGACGGGGTAGACCCCCCAAGAGACACACCTCAACCCCCCCGCAGGGACCAAATAACCACTCTCCTCCCCAAGCTGCAGATTTCTTTCAGGACGGCCCCGCCAGGACGCCAAAGCGGGCCTACAGCAGATTTGGGAGAAGATTGAAACCCAGACGACACATAGACTGATGTAAAATTGACAAGGGGTTGTAAGCTATGCTGTCGAATTTTGCCGTTGCAGAGTTAGGGCTGACATATGACATAGACTATACTGTTGTTGTTACCACTGAATTTCTAACATGAACATACTGTATAGCTTGAAGGTTAGCATGGCTGCTGAGGATATTTTTCCCTTTTTCCGGCTGACGTGAATAACGGTATAATATGTCATGGATGTTACCTTAAGCTGTGAACTTAATTTTATTGTCCTTTTCTTAGGCGTTTGGGGGGGCTGTGGCTTATATTATTCATATATCCATACCTACATATGTATAGACACAAGAGGAATGTTTAGAGATTGCATATGTGGAATGACCTCACGTCTCAGAGCAGGACAATAGGTCTCGACCACCGACGAAGATCAACGAGCAGACGGAGACTCAGCGGTGGAGACCTGAATGGACTTCCTGACCCCCCAGGGTCAGGTGGAGGAGAGAGAGGCTTTTTCTGTCGGCTTTTGTTATGCGATGTCTTTTGTTATGTGATGTATAAGTACGAAGGTCTGACTGCGCTCAGCTTCTTTTCTGCTTCTGCATTGAGATGAGACATGTTAGGGACTGGAAGCCGACAATAAACCTGATTTATAAAATCACTTCGCTTCCTTATTTCAAGCTCCCTACAGATAGATACTTTTTTTCGAACAAAAAAGCAAAACAAAAACAAAACAAATGACAAGTGCAATAAAGTAACAGTATACAGTGTTCGAAAGGGAGAAGGAAGAAGTGAACACTTAACTCCAACTCCTCTTTTCCATAAATACAACCCATGTGAAATATATACAAATTACCACATTTAAGACCCCAAGTAAACAATTAACTATATTTTGTACATATCAACATTAACACCCATCCATCCCAACATACATACAGTCCATACATCAAAACAGCCCCAAACAACACAAATATACACAGTGCTGTCCCACCCACCATTCCATAGAGTCCCAGAGTGAACATAATGAATCATACATATAAATACTACCCTACTAACACATATTCTTTCAGCAAATAATGTTTATACCTCTTTTTGAATTGATTTCTGTTTGTACATAGTTTCAGTTCCGGCTCCAGACTGTTCCACAAATCCACCCCACAGACAGATATGCACATATTTTTCTTAGTTGTTCGTATCTTGGGTTTTGTAAAGTTTAAGTCTCCTCTCAAATTATGATCATTGTCTCTTTTTTTAAATATTTTTTGATATTAGTTGGGAGTTGATTATTAATTGCCCTGTACATGACTTGTGCTGTCTTAAATTTAACTAAATCGATGAACTTTATGACATGTGACTTTAAAAACAACGAATTGGTATGGTCTCTATATCCTACATTATTTATTTTCCTTATAGCTCTTTTTTGTAATGTGCATGTTGACTGTAGGTTGGTCTTGTAGGTGTTTCCCCAGACTTCTACACAGTAGTTAAGATAAGGTAGAAACAGTGAATTGTACAGTAAGAACAATGATTTATAGTCCAAGATGTGTCTTGTCTTCCCCAGTATCCCTATACATTTTGCCAACTTGGCCCGGATGTGACTGATGTGAGGTATCCAGCAGATTTTATTGTCTAGCGTCACCCCCAGAAACTCATTTTCCTGTACTGTTTCTATTCTGGTATCATCTATCATTACCATTATTTCATGATTTATTTTATGATTTCCAAACAACATAATCTTTGTTTTTTTCAGATTTAGAGATAATTTATTTTTGTTGAACCACTACGTTAACCTTTTCATTTCAGTTGTGACCACCTCTAAAACCTGCTGCAAATTCTCACCAGTGCAAAGGATATTTGTATCATCTGCAAACAAAATAAATTTCAGAATTTTTGATACTTGGCATATGTCATTTATATACAAGATAAAGAGTTTGGGTGTCACGACTCACCAGTCATCATTGGCTCCTGCTGCGCGCACACCTGCGCCTCGTCAGCAGCAGGCTACTTAACCCACTCAGCCCTGTGCCTCGGCCTGAAGCCGTCTGTTCCCTTCAGCTCGTCTTCGCCATTGGAACTCCCAAGATCAGTAAGACAACGCTCCAAGTAAGCAACTTACCTTTTCTCTTCAGTCCTCTCCCCTGTGCACAGGTGGATTCCTCGGCGGCGGACTTCTCCCCTTCGCCACGCCATCCTCATCCTCGCACAAGCTCAGCAGGTCTCTGTCTCCTGGGTACTCCCCTTGTCTACGCCTGCCACCTGCCATAACAAGTAAGCAGCAGTCATTCCTCCAGGCCTGTATAATTGTGGTGCCCATTACCTTGTCCCTCTGCTCTCTCATTATAGGGTTGCCCGGCTGTACGGTGATCTGCTCTGCTGCCTGTTCACGGAAGTTCTCCCACAAGACATCCACATATCTCACACACGCATCCATTCATACCTGTTTGTTAATAAACGCTGTTAAATCTATTCTGAGCCTGCGTGTGTGTCTCCTGAGCCGAACACTATGTCATTGGGTCCCAAAACTGACCCCTGGGGCGCACCACAAGTGATGTCCATGAAGGGTGATTTGTGCTCACCAATTTGTACAAATTGTTGTCTGTGCAGCGGATGATAAAATAAGGCAGCGAAGTGGGGGTTTTAAGTAGGTTTATTAAATCATACCGCCATCATAGGACTCACCCCAGCCCTGTGCAGGCGGGCTGGTGTGTGTCCTCAGGCTCTCAGCAGCAGTGGTAGAAGCAGTCGTCAGAGTGAGAGGGAGAGGATGAGTTACAGAGCAATGCAGCTTATATACCCAACTACAGACAATACATGAAAGGCATTCAGAGCAGTAGGTATGGGCATTTGCATTTGAGAGACACACATAACAATAAAGAGATTGCTGGCCGGAATTCGCCTCTGCTCCGGAGCTGCAGGACAAAAGAGGTTACTAGGCACATCTACATATTGTTATCAGTCGTTGGATCACAGTAAGGGCAGGAAGCATGAACAATGCATGAATGGCACATTAACATCACAGTACTGAGCCAGAAAAAGCCAGAAGAAGCAGGGCTGCCTGTTGACATTAATACACACATTTCACTGTTCTGTTAACTGCTCTAGTCGAGCGCTGTGCCTGTCCCAGTCTGTTGTGGGGGTTACGCCACACGGTCCCCCCCAGAGGGCTCGGCAGGCGGCCGAGGCCTCGATAGTCCGGCTTTGGCAGCGAGCAGGGAAAGGTCTGTGCAGGCGGAGGTGGAGGGGGGTGGGGGGTAGTAAATGCCGTCCGGGGACGATGAAATCGTCTGAGCCGCGCAAAAATTGCTTGTGGGTCCGCTATGTTGAGGGGCTGTCCCGTTGAACGTGCGGAGATCCACAAGAAGAAAAATTAGTCACTGACTCCTCTTGCGATTAAGTCCTGCAAGGATTAATAGCGGCCGTGAAAAAAAAGGAGCGGCGAGGATTAACAGCGGCCATGAAGAAAACAGGGGCGGCTGTAAGAAAAAAAAAATAAAAGCAAGGGGACTTGGCGTGTTGACTTTAGGTGCGGGCACAACCTTAAAGCCTTCGGGGACCGCAGACTGCTGAATTCCCATTGTGCGCCATGGCTAAGACCGTTAGAAAATCCAGTGAGCAAGCTGTGTGCGTGCCTCAGGTGTACGAGCAAGCCTGAAGGGCTCTGTGTGCAGCAGCGAAGGAGGATGGCGGTCTGTGGAGCCGTATGTGTCCCGTGCGTGGTGCGCCGTCCTCGTAACTCCCCGGTGCGTGTGCCGGGGTTCTGTGCGTGGGTGGGCCTGCTGGAGAGGGAGAATCAGGGTCAGGGAGCTTAATCATCCCTGCTGTAGTTGTTGTAGATGGGTCATGGTGCGTTCAGGTCCACGCGCCGTGTTCTCTGTCGGCCATGGAGGTCGCCGTCGTGGAGAGAGGACGAGGTGCGTGCGCTCTCGTGTGTCAGAAGCTGTGAGAGCGGCCGGTCCAGCATGGATGTGCCGATCTAGGCGTGCAGATCTCACCATGAAGTTTTCCGCAGCTGTCCTGGTCGTGGGTGGTCTCCGGAGAGTTTCGCCTGGTAACTCTGCGTCGAAGTCTCCCTGAAGCAGAAGGGAGGGCAGATAATTTGTGTCAGGCTGCTGCGTTCGCTTGTTGTCGGAGAATCACCGCCGGGTGCTGCGTTCGTTGTTGTCGGGTCGTCCAGACCAGAAGGTTGCGTTGCACAAAGCGTGTGCATTTTCGGGGTCACCAATGCGGCGGATGATAAATAAGGCAGCAAAGTGAGGGTTTTAAGTAGGTTTATTAAATCATACCACCATCATAGGACTCACCCCAGCCCTGTGCAGGCGGGCTGGTGTGTGTCTTCAGGCTCTCAGCAGCAGTGGTAGAAGCAGTCGTCAAAGTGAGAGGGAGAGGATGAGTTACAGAGCAATGCAGCTTATATACCCAACTACAGACAATACATGAAAGGCATTCACAGCAGTAGGTATGGGCATTTGCATTTGAGAGACACACATAACAATAAGGAGATTGCTGGCCGGAATTCGCCTCTGCTCCGGAGCTGCAGGACAAAAGAGGTTACGAGGCACATCTACATATTGTTATCAGTCGTTGGATCACAGTAAGGGCAGGAAGCATGAACAATGCATGAATGGCACATTAACGTCACAGTACTGAGCCGGAAAAAGCCAGAAGAAGCAGGGCTACCTGTTGACATTAATACACACATTTCACTGTTCTGTTAACTGCTCTAGTCGAGCGCTGTGCCTGTCCCAGTCTGTTGTGGGGGTTACGCCACATCTGTTACTTAAATAACTTTCCACCCAACTCAGTCCGACCCCTCTTATCCCATACCTTTCCAGTTTCCTTAGTAGAATTCTGTGGTCAATGGTGTCAAAAGCTTTCTTCAAATCTATAAATACTCCTACAGCAAACTTTTTTTTTATCTATACAACTAGTAATTTCTTCAATAAGTTTGATCAGTGCCAAAGATGTAGATTTATCTGCTCTAAAACCATACTGACTGTCTGTAAGGAGGTTGTGTTTTTCAATGAAATCATCCAGTCTCTCAGTGAAGATTTTTTCAAGTATTTTGGAGAACTGTGAGAGTGAAGAGACCGGCCTGTAATTTGTGAAATAATAACTGTCTCCTGTTTTGTATAGAGGTATTACTTTTGCTATTTTCATTTTGTTTGGAAATTTACCAGTTTGAAATGACAGGTTACAGATGTGGGTGAGTGGCTTAACAATTCTTTCAATTACTTTTTTCACTATTGTCATGTCAATTTCATTCCAGTCCGTTAATTTTTTGTTCTTAAATTTACTCACAGTCTCGATAATTTCCTTTTCAGTAACTGCACCCAAAAAGATTGTGTTTGGATTTCTATCTTCTATTTCATTTACAGAACCACTGTTGTTTGTTTCTGGTGTCACTATTGATTTTGCTAATTCAGGACCAATGCTTACAAAAAATTTATTGAAACCACTGACCACATCCTCCATATTATTTATCAAATTGCCATTTTCAGTAAAATATTCTGGATAATTAGCATTCTTAGGTCGATTACTAATAATCCCATTGAGTACTTGCCATATTCCTCTTAAGTTATTTTTATTATCCTCTAATATTCTGTTGTAGTATTGTTTCTTACAAGTCCTCATTATATTAGTAAGCTTATTTTTTATATCTTTTATATTTGATCTCAGCCTCCACCATTCTGCACTTAATGAATTGTTTATATAATGTATTCTTCTTTTTACATGCATTTAGTAACCCCTTGGTGACCCAAGGAATATTTTTGTTTTGTTGTCTGTCACTGTATTGTTTTATAGGACAGTTTTTATTGTACAATGATTGAAATATTTGTAAAAATTTATCATATGCTTTATTTATATCATTTTCATCATAAACTATCTTCCAGTCTTGTATTAATAATTCTTTTGCCAGTAAATACATAGATTCTTCAGTTCTTATTCTTTTATATTTAATATTTTTGGTATACTTTTTCTTCCTATAATCATATTGATAGACAACAAAAATCGGCAGGTGGTCACTGATATCATTCAATAAAAGCCCACTCATGATATTATTTTCCATAATATTTGTGAATATGTTATCTATTAGTGTGGCACTGTGTGACGTGATTCTGCTAGATCTGGTAATTGTTGGATGTAAGCCCATACTGTACATTGTGTTGATAAATTCTTCTGTCAAACTATGTTGTTTTGAATTCATAAGGTCTATATTGAAATCCCCACAGATGAACATAACTTTATGAGTTAGTTTTGCATACATTTTTTCCATCCAGTCCTTAAACAAGTCAATGTTTGATCCAGGTGTTCTATATACACAGCTCACTACTATATTCTTCACATTGTCCAGACAGATTTCTATTGTAATACATTCAAATAAATCATCCACAGTTACTGACAGATTTTCAACAACCTTGTATTGCAAGCTCTTGTCAACATAAATTGCAACTCCTCCTCCTTTTTTCACTTCTCTATTTATATAATTTAATTCATAGCCATCCATGGTAAAATCCACTCCTTTCTCTTCACTGAGCCACGTCTCTGATATTGCCACAATATTGAATGGCTCTTTAAACTGATGTAAATAATCTTTAATGCTATTAAAGTTGGCATAGAGACTTCTGCAGTTTTTTTTGTTTTGTTTTTTTTGTTACTTATTTGTACCCGTAGGTAGATTTGGTTTGCAGTCTGGTGACAAGCCACCGGCTGCCGGTCGCTGCGTGCGTGAGCGCCCTAAACCTACATGTTTTTGGTATGCAGGAGGAAACCGGAGAAATCCCGGAGTAAACCCACGCAACATGGGGAGAACATGCAAACTCCACACAGCTCACTGTTGGTCAGGGGCTGGGATCGAACCCACGATCTCATGATCCCCGCGATCCCCTGGCCAAGGGTAAACTGTGCTGCCGCAGTGCTAAACCACTGCACCACCATGCAGCCCACTTCACCGTGTTGAAGTGGATCATAGAAATATTGAAATCAGATGTGACCCTTGTGTTAAACTGTTCATCTGTGTAGTAACTACAGTCATTACTGATGGAGCTAAATAAATTATTGTCAGGGTCTATGTTATATTCTACGTCCTTTGGGTTGTGATCTGTATATTCAAAAACTTTCAGTTCCTGATGTTCCTGTTTGTTGATCTTTTGTTTCATGTTGTTAAATGTCCTGTTGCAGATGAGTATAATCCTTCAGTGTCCTACAATTGTCTCTTGTTGCTGTCGACTCCAGTACATAATATTCATTGATATTTGTCCAGTTCCATAATATTTCGGATGTTAATGACCTTGGCTTCTTCAGGTGATCCATTTAATTTTATGTATATTTTACAGTTTGATGTCCAGGTGTTTTGAATCTTTTTCTGCTTTCTCAGGTATCTTGCTTTTCTGGCTATTTCTGCGTTTTCTTTTGTGAGGTGCTCGTTTATATAGATGTTCATTCCTTTCAGTTTCCTACCTTGTTTTAGCAGCGCAGTCTTGTGTTTTCTATTGACAAACCTCATGATTACAGCCGGTTTGTCGCTGTTTTTCCTGGGCAGAGGGTGGCAGGCCTCAATGGTGTTACAGTCCAGCTGGATTCCTTTGGACTGCAGGAAGGCCGCCACTTGTTGCTCCGTGGAGTCATCTTCCAGCGCGTCGAGCCTCCCTCCGCTGTCCGCGGCCACCGCCGGAGCATATGATCGGGGTTTAATGTGGAGCCCTGTGATGATCACGTCATTCACCCGGGTGTACTGCTCCAGGTCCGACACTCTGCTCTCCAGATACGCCAGCCTCTTGTCCTTCTCGGCGTTCTGGATCCGCAGCGCTTTCACCTCCTCGAGCAGGCCCAGAATGTTTTTTTGCTGCAGCTTAACAGCAGAAATTTCTTCAGCCAAGAAGTTGAGAGATCTTTTAATGTTGTCCACCTCCTCAGTCTGCTGAGCTTTCTTGGGACCCATGATCCCGGCTGACGTGTGTTGACTAAACAGCTAATAAACAGCTGTTTAGCTAGCTGAATGGCAGGCTGCTCTGCTCCGTTCTCGTTTTCCAGTCCGAAGATGCCGGTATTGTCGTCTTAAATCAGACAGGGGTCGAAACTAAAATGTCCAGTCCGTAATCCAAATTCAGTACTCAAAAGCCAAAAAAAAAAGTAGTCAAAAACCGAGCACCAAAACACAGAAATCCACCAACTGACAGGATCTGACAGCAGGTTGACAGCAGGTTGACAGGAGACATTGAGATCAGTAGTCTGACCAGACCAGGATATCCCTGTAGACTGGGGTTATCCTCTGTCACCTCAGCCGCTGCGTCCAGGAACCCCATAACTCTCTCCAGTGTGTGACTAGTCCAGGCATCTGAAATCAACCCCTCAATGAGCTGAGCCACCCAGCATTCCTCCTCCTCCAGACCAAATACGCTGAAGTCTGTACCTGCTGAGTCTGTGTCTGGTGGTGTCATACTGTCATGGGCACCTCCAGCAGACAGGCATGAAGAACTCACACAGTAGGCAGAACTCCAGTGTGACATGTTGATTGATTACAGAAAACTAAAAGAACACAAATAAGCAAAGAAAATACAGCAAGTGGGCTGGAAAATAACTCAGGACACGATTACAGAATAACTTACAGGTGCACTTGGGATACTGGGTTACTGGCAGGGAATATTAGATGCCGCCGCCACACTATACAGACACTGAACACTCATTAATGTGATGCTTTATACTTGCTGGTCCTTTCACACGGCTTTTAAAGTAATTTGAAAGCAATACTTTATCCCACCAGAGTTTGATCATTAAACTGTTAACGGTATATTGAAGTTTCTGCTTGATTTTTTTTTGTATCTGTTCTCTCGAGTTACGCAGAAGAATTCATGAATGTTTGAGACTGACTCATAGTGGGTACAAAGATTAATCATTAGTAAAAGTGTCCACTCTTTTGGACTGGTGCCCCACGAGCTTATGTGTGTGCTAATGAAGTGAAACCTCATTCCCACCTACACATACATATATAAAGTAAATAATCCTTGCACCTAATAACTATAAATTCCTATAGTCTCTTGGAGCTGTACTTGTGCTGCAACTGAACTGTTTATTCTGTATTTACCTCCGCAGATTTGGTTTCAATAGATCTATGCAAGCTCTGAGATTTCTTTTCAGAAACAACATTGCAGGTGTTTGATTGGTTGTTGCATGGACAGTTTCTGTATGCGATGAAGAAGTTATCAATTTTGTGTTGAGGAGAAATATCTTCCTTTTCCATAACTTTTATGGACTTCTTGAAGGTCTTAATGAACCGTTCAGCTAAGCCATTTGTCGCTGGATGGTGGGGTGTGTTGTGTAGTTATTTATGACATTAATATTCTGTGCTTTTATTTGTGAGGCACGGCGTGGTAGCTCTGGCTTCCGGCCTCGCCACCACACATGCCTATAAAACGGCAACAGGCAGGAGGGGCGGTCTCTTTGCCACCCTCTCTGCCTGACGGTTGTATGTGTAGTGTGTTGTGCTGCCTCTTTAATAAGCGTGTGTTCGGTTCAACAGTTGAGCTCGTCCTTGGCTCCATATCAGACATAACATTTGGCAACGAGGATAAAAGGTATGGAAGCATGTGGGTTTTAAATTCGGCCATTTCTGGAGCTCCTGGGCGAGCCACCTGTCCCCTGCCCGAGACGGTGCGCTGCCTTCCAGGCTTACATGGTGGTGTCCAATCACCGCAACTTTACTGCAATTTTGGCCAATTGTCCTCATCTTCCAACAATTTCACCAATCAAATTTGTCCCTGAGTAGCATGCAAACATGTACGTCATCAGTCTGACCAATCAAATGTGGCACTGCACCATGCTCACTTCTGTGTTTACAGTGAGTATATACAGAACACATCAACAAAAAACAATATGTGATTTAAAAAAAAACCCACTCACCTGTGAGTTTTCCCACATCGTTCCTTTCTCCGTCTCCCCCGAGTCTCCGTAATGACCATGCGTATGAAGTGCCGGGTTTGTGTTGAAAAATGTCCGCCTGCCTGGAAGCACCCCGGTCTCGGGAGTGTGCGTGAAGACACACACCATAAAACCACAAAAAACAAGAGCAAATCTAATACTACAGCTAGTGTTGTAACAGTTTATACTGTATGTCTTTAGAGGTAAAAGTCACTGCTACATCTTGTCAATGAGTTTTAAAGCTGTGAATCTCCGGTCTGGACATGGGCCAATGTGCGATTCAGGCAATCCCCAAGGAGAACTCCGCAACTTACCGCAACAATTTAAAAAAAATCCTGCGAAATCCCGGAAGGACTGACTAATTCCTCCTTCAAATTAAGGATTCCCATACGTACATTTCTCCATTAATTGTTGAAAAGTGCTGGGTGCATTTGTGATATCTTGGGACATGCGAATGAATTTGTAAAACCCCACTGGGCAAACAAAAGTTGTCTTAGGTTTATCTTGCTCTTCCATCTCAATCTGGTAATAACCAGATTTTAGATCCATCACTGAGAACCATTTGGATCCGGGAAGAGCTGAAAATGCCTTTTCCAAGTTTGGAAGTGCATAGGCATCCTTGATTGTCAATGCGTTTAGCTTTTGGTAGTCCACGCAAAAGCGTACTTCTCCATTTTTCTTTTGCACCACTACAACTGGCGAACAATAGGGGACTCAGACTCGTGAATTGTTCCTGCATTGAGAAGTATTTTCAGGTGCTTTCTCATTGCTTCATAATCGTTTGGGCGAATGAGTCGGGACTTCTGTTTGAAAGGGGTCTCGTCCTTCAAGTTAATGTGATGCTTCACTTTGGTTGTATGCCCAAAGTCCAGGTTGTGCATGACAAACATATCTGCATATTTGTTTCGGCTCTTTGTTATTTGATCCTTCCATTCTCCAGGAAGGGAAGAATTACCAAAATCAAATGCTACATAAGGTTTGGTTGGCTCAGTGGGGGGCTGAGAAGTGACAGCACACCATCTCACAGTGTCAGTACATGTGTTTAAATATGATAAGCTGTCTGAAATGACTTCAGGAGAATGAAGCTCAGCGACGACACATCTGGAGGGCAGTGTTATTTCATGGTCTGTTTCATTTCTTACCCACACAGCTACCTTGTGAGGTTTCTGCATAGACATTTGCACAAGGCAACACTCTACAAAGATACCACCGGGTAAAGTAGATGTTACTGGCTGTTCAATGACTGCAAAATCGTCAGTACCATTACACATGACATAACCCTCAACAAGAGCTCTGCTCTGAGCAGGTAATATTTGCTGCTGTTTAGCTTTGAGAGTCATTAAACTTACTTTTCCTGTAGAGCTTGATTCGTTTCTGAGTTTAAGTGTGCGGAAAATTTGTCTATAGCCATAGACAGTGGACAAATTGTTTGGGTTTGTACCATGACAGTGTTCACTAAACAAAACATAGAGAACATTGTTCTGACCAAAACAGGCAAGTCAGTGTTAGATTTCAAGTCAGGCACCACTAAGGCAAAAGTAGAGACCTCAGGATCATTTTCCACAAATATATTTGGAAACTTAAGGCAGTCAAAGGACGGATAATTTTTTCACACATACTATAAGGAGTTGCTCAGAACTCCTTATAAGAACTCCTTATACAAAGATATAGAGTGATGATAATCAAGTCAGTGGCGGCAATGCACCTGTAAGCAGGATGCCAACTGCCAATCAAATCTAAAAAAAGAACATTTTTACTACTAGCACCCTCAACTTTAAGACCTTCTAAGGGTTGAATAGGATGTTGTGACAAATTACTGTGGTAGAAAGATACAGAAACTGGTCACTGGAGACCCAGTGATGAGGAGGCAATTACAATTAATGCCTGACACAGTCACATTGGCTGTACATTTCTGACCGACTAACCCTGTGGGCAATGGGTTGATGACTTTCTGAAACATGTAATTGGAGTAACGGTTTACTCTGGAATTTTATTTCAAGAGATTTAAACTTTGCTTCCTGTCAGTCCCGCCACTGAAACTGTGCTCAGTTTAAATTACGCTTATTCTGTTCCTCCCAGGCCCGTTGCTTTTGCTTGAGTTCTTTCTGTTTTGTCTCAACCAACTCAAGATTTGGCTCATTACTGCAGGAAGGCACAATATGGCCATCCTCGCCACACCTATAGTAGTACTATGGTCGGGGTTTCTTTGCAGGCTTGGACTCAGTAAGGGGTGAACGTTTATTATGAAATAGGGAACTTGTTTCCGATTTTTGTTTTTTATAGAATGGAATAGGCTTTATTGTC